>JARBWK010000007.1:97132587-97805942 GCA_030556195.1 Anolis apletophallus | reverse complement strand
AAACCAAGATCCCTCACTAACAAATATTTTCCACAATAAAAATAATAAAAATACGATTCCACACAAAAACCTTGCTTTTTCCAAGCAGAGGGCAGACACTAGAACTGATGGGCGACCATATTAACTGATTCATACATTTGCACTGCAATCCTATTCATGTTTGCCTGAGAATAAATCCTACTGAATTATTTGGGGCTTGCTTTTCAGTACATATACTGTATATAAGATTGTATCCGAGCCCCTGGTGGCGCAGTGGGGTTAAATTGCTGAGCTGCTACACTTGCTGACCAAAAGGTCAGCCATTCAAATCCAGGGAGTGGGGTGAGCTCTCTACTGTTAGCCCCAGCTTCTGCCAACCTGGCAGTTTAATCTGGTTGTTTAATCTGATCGTTGTGTGAACCGCCCCGAGCCTGCAGGGAGGAGCGGTATACAAAATCGAATAATAAATAAATAAATAAATAAATAAATTAAACATGCAAATGTGAGTAGATCCACTTCTGCAGGAAGGTAACAGCACTCTATGCAGTCATGTCAGCCACATGACCTTGGAGCTGTCTATGGACAACGCCAGCTCTTTGGCTCAGAAATGGAGATGAGTACCATCTCCCAGAGTCGGACACAAGGAGACTTCATGTCAAGGGAAAACCTTTATTTTTTTCTTATGTAAGATTGTGCTAAGCACAGAACTTTTCTTCTTAAACTCCTGAAGTATACAGATTTAGAAAGTATCTTAACATATGTGTCACTGAATACCCTGATCTCTATGAAGTTATTTAATCCACTTTTTAGTCATTCACAATGGCAACCTGGAAACATTTTTTCAGTACATTTCTTCTTTTTTTGTACTGTTTTACTGTTTTCAGGTTTTTTTATCTTCCTAAAGTTGAATTATATCATATCTTTCAACCAGAATACAAACAAAACTCAAAAGGTGAAAGAAATGGAACAAACAGGAGTATCACAGAAAAGGCAATGGTAAAATCTTGTTTACAAGATCTACAATAAAGATTTTGTATACTAGCCCTCCCATGTATGTTCAATCCTCTTTCTGATTTATGGAGAATGCATGGGTTTCCATCTTATGGTAATACTAAGGTGAAACTTGGCAAGATTTGCTCAGGAAGGTTGACCATTGCCTTCCCCTAAAGATGGGAGAATGTAACTAACCCATGGCAGAGAGAGATACAAACCCTGGTCTTTGGAATCCCAGTCCAACACTGAATCTACAATGCTATGTTGATTGTGTATGGAACTGCTATATACTGGGTGTATTAATGAGTTTCTTAAGGACCAAAGAAAGTTTTACAATGCACTTCACCATCAAACAGGCAAAATGAAAACAAGAACACAAGCACATGTAACACATGCACATAGCTAACTCGTTGGCATGGTTTCGAACCCAAAAATGGCGATTCTAAAATCAAATGGGGGGGGGGGGGATTTTTTAAAATTAGTAATAGAAAAACTTACAAAAAAATTTCCAAAATAACGAAATTTGTTAGTAGTTTGTATGCCAGCGCATGCGCATTCAGATGAGTTTTGTTTACAACTCCCAGAAATCCTAACAGCTGGTAAATTGGCTGGGATTTCTGGGAGTTGTAGGCCAAAACTTGAATAAATCACACTGAATTCTAGATGGGACTCTCCAAATAGGAAGGAGGGAGGGAGGGAGGGGGTATTCTATTCTTGGAAGCAGCAAAAAGGAGGAGGAGCCCCCTCGCTCCCTTGCTCCCTCCCTCACCCCGATCCTGAGGGAGCGAGGGCCCAAGTTTGCCCAGGCTGAGAGGAAAAGGAAGAGGCCTGAGGCTGTGAGGAATGGTGGGAGTTGAAGTCTAAAACACCTGGAGGGCTGAAGTTGGCCCCTCATGAAGCCTCTTCAAGGCTTTAGATCCTGGCAGGCAGAAGGGGCAAGGAGGTCCACTCCTCCTGCCCTGCCAGGATCTAAAGCATCAAAAGTATTGGGGTGAGAAACCAACCTAATGTATAATAGAATGAATGCTACTGTAAGTGCCACTGCCTAATATTATAAGTAATCCAACTGGTCATATACCTACATTCCATGCACATGCAATAATACAGCAGTAATAACAATGGGTATAAGAAGTAAAATTCAAACCGAAGTATTCTGACTGTGGTCCCTCCTCAAACTGCAAAAGGCTCTTCTCTATGAGCCGGGAAAAGCCAAAACCCGGGCACAGCGTTTGCTGCCTGGGTGCACACACATACATATTCTTGGGGGATTTGCTGCAGAATCTTCTCTATGAGCCCGAGATTCTGCAGCAAATCCCCCAAGAATATGTATGTGTGTGCACCCAGGCAGCAAACGCTGTGCCCGGGTTTTGCTTTTCCCGGCTCATAGAGAAGAGCCTTTGCAGTTTGAGGAGGGAGCACAGTCAGAATACTTCGGTTTGAATTTTACCTCTTCTTATACCCATTGTTATTACTGCTGTATTATTGCATGTGCATGGAATGTAGGTATATGACCAGTTGGATTACTTATAATATTAGGCACTTACAGTAGCATTCATTCTATTATACATTAGGTTGGTTTCTCACCCCAATACTCTTTGATGCTTTAGATCAGTGCTGTCCAACTTCTACGGGGTCCAGGGCCGGATAAGAGGTCACTGATGACCTAGGGGCCGCTCGGCCCCGCCCCCCAGGCCCTGCCCCAGGCCCCACCCCCAACCCCAGGCCCCCCCTCCTAAAACGGCCGAAAGAGGGCAGAAGGCGGCGCCAAGAGCAGCGTCACAGGCCTGGCGTGACGCGCTGCCCCTTGGCACCGCCTACTCCTCCTTTTGGCACCCCTCCCTTCCTAGGGCGGAGGGGGCGCGAAAAGGAGGGGTAGGCGGCGCAAGAGCAGCGCGTCACGCCAGGCCTGTGACGCTCTGCTCTTGGCGCCGCCTACTCCTCCTTTTCGGGCCCCCTCCGCCCTAGGAAGGGAGGGGGCGCCGGGGCAGAAGGCGGCGCCAGGGGCAGCGCGTCACGCCAGGCCTGTGACGCGCTGCTCTTGCGCCGCCTTCTGCCTTTTCGGCGGCTCCCCACCCTAGGTAGGAGGGAGGGGGCGCCGAAAAGGAGGAGGAGCTAGCTCTCTTCCTCCCTCCCTGCCCCCGCCCCCCCCCCCGGCCCCCGGCCGCCATTTTTTAAAAAAAATTGATTTTTTTTTTCAAATTTAAAAATGGCGGCTGAGGGCATAGGTGGGGCCGTGTCCAACAGGCTACAGCGCCGGATCCGGCCCCGGGGCCGCCAGTTGGACAGCCCTGCTTTAGATCCTGGCAGGCAGGAGAGGCAGGGAAGCCTGGAAAAAATGTAAACAGAGAGGTTTACTCAGAAGTAAATCCACAAAGGAGGGCACTTCATCCAAAGTGCCCTCCTTTGCAGATTTACTTCTGAGTAAACCTCTCTGTTTACATTTTTTCCAGGCTTCCAGCCGAAAGAAGGAGCGAGTTTAGGGCTTGCCTTGCCATAATACTTATTGGCAAAGGAGGCGGGAGGGTGGTGAGAGAGAAGGAGGGTGCCCCCCCCCCTTACGACCTAATAACGACACTTAAGAAAATCCTGGCCCCAAAGTTCTATAAAGTCCACTTCCTGGTTGGCGTTCCAGATGCGGAAATACTCAAAAGTAGCATTTCTTACGAATTTCTTACGAATCATTTCATTTTCATAACTTTTTTCTCATGCCTAATAGATACACATATGGCCCAAATTGATTTCTACTTCAAAATCATGACTGTGTCCAACTGCAACAAATACTCCAAGGAGAGGGGGAAGTTTATCACATTTATAATCCATTCCAGTTCACTGATAGAAAACAATGATTCTAACTATAGCAGCTGTCATTTAATCCATCGGTTAGCAATGCATGCACAGAATCGAATACTAACAATTTGCAGTTTTTCATGTGCTTTAAATATTTTATACTTCCACCCTTTATTAATGTTCTCAATCAACTATGAAAAGAAATCGGGATGTAGTCATCCAAACTGAATAATAATATGCAGGCTGTATTGGAAACTGTGGTTACATTTTTCTATGAATATGAAAATGCAAACTAGGAGACAACTGTATAGATCTATGAGTCCTAAGGGCAATGGTATGAGCCACATGGGTAACTGTAGCAAATCATTTCCTTAGCAGAGTTTAGCCTTTTTGCAAAATTGGTTACAGATCATGTTAGGCTTTTTTCCATTTTGATTAATTTTTTGTCTCTCAAGATTTCTGATTTCCTCATAAAGGTTTTGTTATTATTAATCACAGGTAATATTAAATGGTGACCTGACAAAAAAGGCTTCTTTTTCATCTTCGTGCTCTTCTGCCTCTGCTCTTTGTGCCACTTTACTACCTCATATTATTGTGCAAATTGTATTAAAATTAGTTCTCCTTAACATGGACTAAGAGGGAAAGCTTCAAAGAGTATGCAATTTATATCATCATTTACAGTGAAAGTTTATTGTTTTTTTACTTTATAAAACAAATGAAATTGAGTTTACTGTTCAAGTATGATTACAAGTTGTCAACTTTCATATGATACACAAGGCACAATCCAGGTATGAATGGAAATTGCATTGAGCCACATACATTTAATACAGGTGATATCTTCTTAGCTGTCAGTCGGTTAAACTAATATTCCACAAAATGGTGGTCCACTGCCCAACAGACAAGGAAGAAGAAAAGAAAAATGTGCCATGCTCTTCCACCTTTTCTATTACACACATATACTACTTTTTAAAGAACAAACAGGACTTTCTGGGTTTCCCCCCTCTTGTCTAAGAAGAATAAAAAGAGCTTGGAATGTGTTGTCAAAAGCTTGTATGGCCGGAATTACTGGGTTACTGTGGGGTTTCCAAGCTGTATGGCCATGTTCCAGAAGCATTCCCTCCTGACATTTCGGCCACATTTATGGCTGGCATCCTCAGAGGCTGAGAGGTCACACCCTCTGAGGATGTCTGCTATAGATGTGGGCGAAACATCAGGAGACCTTTCCGGGCTGTATGGCCATGTTCCAGAAGCATTCTCTCCTGATGAGCTGCATGTGTTGAAAATGTACATTCACAACAGTAACAATTAAAACAATTATATTAAATTAGCTTACACACAATAAGCCTTACATGATCGGGGAGGAAAAGCACTGTCTAACTGAGCCTGTACCAAAGGGAAGAAGGAAAAGGTTGATTAGCTTCAAACTAGAAAATAAAACATAACCATGTGCAATTACATTAGAAATATAGTAAAGTGTCTTATACAGGTCAGACTATTTTTCTATTTGGCTCAGTATTGTCTATTCTGATTGACAAAGGCTCTCTAAGCTTTCCAGTTTTCTAATCAATCATGGTCACTTATGATACCAGGGAAATTGGGCCTGGAACTTTCTTCCATGTGCCTGATGTAATTTGTCATTGAGCATTGTTTTATTCATTTCATAGACAGTAGTCTTAAATCATCTCATCATGTTGTTGTTGTGTTCTTTCAAGTCATTTCCAACTTGGGTTGTTGTAAGTTTTTTGGGCTGTATGGCCGTGTTCCAGAAGCATCTCTCCCGACGTTTCGCCTGCATCTATGGCAGGCATCCTCAGAGGTTGTGAGGTCACAACCTTTGAGGATGCCTGCCATAGATGCAGATGAAACATCGGGAGAGAATGCTTCTGGAACATGGCCATACAGCCCAAAAAACTTACAACAACCCAGTGATTCTGGCCATGAAAGCCTTTGACAATACATTTCCAACTTGTAGCGGCCCTAAAGTGAATTTATCACAGGATTTTTAAGCAAGCTTTGTTCATAAGGGGATCTGCTTTTGGAAGGTCTTTTCTTGGCTGAGTGGGGATTCAGATCCAAGTTTCCAGTCACATAGTCTAATGCTCAAACCACTATAACATATTGGCTCTCCCATACCATTGCACAGTGCAGTAAACAGATATAAAGCTTCACAAACAGATGACTCTTCATCTTCCACTTGAAAGCTGTCACCCCACCTCAACATAACTGTTAAACTAGTGTGACTATCAAGTGATTTCTTACTGATGCTCAAGTGAAACCCACCTCCTTTATCTTAAGACCATTATATTTAGTGCTGCCCTGTGGAACAGCAGAGAGCTTATTTTTGGCTATTCTCTCTGACAGCCCTTCCAGAATATATAGTCCTTTTACACCAAATATTAATCTTGGCAAAACTAAAGAGAATATCTGGAATACAGATTGTTGTACTGTAGAATAATCCTTGAAATCTGGATCAAAATATTAATATTTCTAGAGTGATCTGCAAATTGGTAATATTATACTATTATCCTACTAGTATACCCATGTCCGATGTATGAATCAGTTTTTAGCTGGTCATCATCATTCCTAGCCTTTCTATGTTTTAACGTACTTGCAAATTGGATGTGATCAAGAGAATTGGATGTGATCAAGTTCATATGTGGACACTCACTAGAAGTCACAGCCAACAAGGCCAAATGTCAGGGATTATGAAAATTATAACCTAAAGCAGCAATTCCCAAAGTGCACTCCGTGGAGCTCCACGAAGCATATTCATGGGCTCAGCCCTCCTCCTTTACCCTCCCTCTCCAAGCTTTCCCTCCTCTTTCCTGCTTCCCCTCCCTCACCTCCCTTGCTGCCAAAAACCTTTTTCCTCACCTCCCTCATCACCAAAATCCCTTTCCCCTGCCTCCCTCACCCCAAAATGCTTCCCTTGCCTCTCTTGCCCCCAAAAGCCTTTTCTCCACCTCCCGTTTCCAAAAGCCTTTTTCCTCATCTCTGCTGCCCAGATTCTTTCCTCTCACCTTACTTGCTTCTAAAACGTATTTCCCTCCCACTGCATGGTAGAAGGGGGTTGGACTAGCTGGGCCCTGGAATACTGTTAAAGTTATGTTGGTTACAACTGTTCTTCATTTTAGATATTGTATTATTCTTTCTTCTTTTGCACTACAAATGAGATATGAGCAGTGTGCATAGGAATTTGTTCATGTTTTTTTCAATTAGTTCACACAAACACTCTCCATTTGCCACTGTCAAATCTTAAAACACAGTGCATCAAAAAGTTTACTCATGCCTGATATATAAACATTATATATAATATAATATAATATAGATTTATTGAGGTCCATGAGAAGCTTTTGCTTCAAAAAAAAGACTCCATGGCTGAAAATGTTTGAGAAGCTCTGGTCTAAAGTATCATGTTGCCTACCTCTGAATTAAGTAATACAATAGTATAGGAACTGGGGCTATGTTCCTAATGCAAAGGGTTTCCAGAAGAGAATCTTGGTTTCCATTTGAACACAATTTCAAAATCCATTTTATGGCAGAAAGTTGCATACAAGTCCAGTACTTAAGTAAATATTCTTGTATATTCAAGAACATGTAAACATTTCATCATATAGTATTCTTTTTTTTTTTTCATGTCAGAAGCAACTTGAGAAATTGCAAGTAGTTTCTGGTGTGAGAGACTTGGCCATCTACAGGGACATTGCTCAGGCGACACCTGGATGTTTTACCATCCTGTGGGAGGTTTCTCTCATGTCTCTGCATGGGAAGCTGGAGCTGACAGATGGGAGCTCACCCCATCTTGTGAATTCGAACTGCCAACCTTCATGTCAGCAGTGCAGCCAGCATAAGGGTTTAATCCATTGCACCACCACATCTCCTGACAGTATTCAATAATGGCAACTATTTTCATCAGAATGTAAGCTGAGACCTAAGGTGCATGCCACTTTAAAAAAATAAAATCTTAACTATCTGGTATAAAAAAACCTATCTTTTTCAACTAAATCCTTTGACAGGAACAAAAGTATCTGAAATCTGAGAGTTCTTTATCAGAACTGAATCAAAGGCTGACATGGAGCAAGAGGCAAGAAAAAAGTAGAAGCCAGAGTCACAGGTCAAAAGATCACAAGTCAACTGTTTTCTTACAGTTAATTCTGCTGTTGCGTGGGAAATTGAAAGTCTTATTCAGAACAGGAAAGGCTTGTAACCTGTCTGATTTTAGGGAACCATGCCCATCATAGCTGGGGAAACCATTCCAAGCAGCCAAGTCACCTTTAATGCCAAATGGCTTATCCTACACTGCAACAGTAAAAAAAATTGGTTCCCTAGCTGAAAATAATTCTGTGTAACTCTTGGTAACATTTTATCTTACCAAATATGTTAATTTTTAAAGATCTCTGTATCTTTAACATAGCGCTATATTAGAGATACCTTCCCTGTGGCTCAGGAAAATTAAGTTCCTGAGAAATAGAAACCTGGGACAGAATGTACTCTCTTTTGAAAATTTATGTCTAATCATTTGCATCTATTTCAACAATTCCTAGCATTTAACTTTGTCCTTTTGGAAAAGGATCAACGGCACCATGCAAAATATGGAACTAAATATGACCAGGAGTCAAATATCATATATTCCGTTGGGCTGCATCAACACTGAGAGAGCTTTCTAGGTCATTAAACAAAAAGGCATGGCAGTGTTATCCTTTGACATGGAGGTAGTCATTAAGTCATTTGCTTAGCTCCGAATGCTTAAGAACCTTATCGTGACTCAGAACATACTGTATGCTTCCAAGACTACTCAAGTTTTACTGATCTACAACAGGGCTAATGACAGTAAAGATGGGGTTTGTTAACTTTATTCTTGGATGAAAAGTAAATGGGAAAATTAAACTAAGCAGTTCCTTAAAAAACAAAAACAAACATTAAGTCTAGAGCAAGAGAATGCATTGGATACAAGTCCTTTGTGAAGCCACAAGTTGGAGATGATAATATACAAGTGTACTGTCAACAGATTGTCAGTGCTTCTGAGTTTTCTGAAATATATGAGGTTGGAGCAGGCCAGATTTATCAGCAAAAAACTTCTGTGGCCTATTTGAGATGATTAAGCCCTACTTGCGAAGAATATTCCATCCCAGGTAACAGTTACGATGAATAGCCTGCCAAGTGCAAATACATTTATAAAACTACAACAAAATCTTATCATGTGTTGCCACGCTTACTGCATTTTAAATTATCCTGTTTACCTCAGTCATGAGCAACACTGTTAGAAATGGTAAATTAAAAAGGTAATTTTCTCTCAGTCCAAGTAATTATAGGTACTGATACACCTGTTCTCTGGATATATATGGAACAAAGAGGACCACGGTTTGCAGTTTTCTGTTGTTTATATACTTGTCACTGGCATTCTAACAACAAATTTCAAAAACTGAATATATTAAAATGATGCTATGATGCATATTAAAAGTATTTTATTCATTGAGAATAGCTACCATTTATATAAGCAGATAATTTGTTTTCACTGCATTATATATGGGAGGAAGAGAGAAAATGGGATGCTAGCTCCCATTTAAAAAGGATGTGCACAGAGTTTAGTTTTTTAAAAAATGGGATTAGGGCTAGGCTAGACTCACATTCCTAACTCCTTTAAAGAAGTACAGTACTGAATTCATCTCATTAGCCTGAGTAGCTTCAATGCAAGCAGCTGAGGATCTTAAAAATCAAGAGGATAAGACTGTGTCAAAACACAAGGGGCAAAGGAGGGTGGTGTATAAAAGAAATCCCAATTTTTCCTTTCTTTTGTTACCTGGTGAAATCAGATGCAACAGCCTTGGAAATTCACTGGAACTATGGCACTGAATGAACCACATCTGTTATTGTGTTTTAAAATAACATTTATATATCAACTTTCTCTCAAAGCAAGATCCAAAGTTGCTATTTATCTATTCCTCTCAAATTTGTAGTCAGACCTTCAAAAGGAGGAAAACAATTTGGTGTGGGAATGAAACAGCATAAGTAGGAAAAAAGTAAATACCCATATTACAAAACTATTGCATTGCTGTGTGCCTTCAAGTCATTTCCATCAGCAAACCCAAGGCAAACTTATCATAGGTTTTTCATGGCTTGATTTCTTGTTTGCCTTTGCCTTCCTCTTTGACAGTATGATTTGCTCATAGTCACGCAGTCAGTTTCCTGGGCTGAGTGGGCATTTGAACCAGCTCATAGTCCAGCTCTCAAAGCACTGCACCATGCTGGATTTAAAATGGTCTTAATTTGGTTTTAATTTTTATATGTCCTGTATTGATATCTTGTAAACTGCTCCGAGACTTCGGGGAGTGGAAGTATATAAGCCCAAATAAATAAATAAATAAGTAAATAAATATGGTATGTCTAATGCTGAAATGGAATTAAGCTTCCAAAAATAATACTTCTGCTCTCAATTTTGTGTGTGTGTGCGCGCACCATGATATACAATTGAGTTTATTTACTTATTTATTTTTATGTATTGACTTAATATTATCTTTTTATGTCCAATGCTCTAGTCAGAAAGTGTCTCAGGGATCAAGTGGCTAATCCAGGCCAGGCCAGGCCAGTCACAGGGTAGTCAACATAACAGGGTTTTTTAAAAAAAACAGGGAGTCCTACAAACCAGCGGTTTTTTGTTCTGACAGGGAATAGATGCAGCCTACTGGAACAAGGGCCTCAGGGCTGGGTTGAACACAGTAATATGATTAGTGTGGGGAGGTTCTGCTTGATATGTGCCTTGAGTAGCATGCACACATGCTGGCCACTAATGCTCCAGGCCTGTACTAAAAGATATGAGGATCATGTGAGTGAACCACATCATTGCTAGGAACAAAGACGTCTGTTCTCAATGTTGAATCAAAATCAGCAGCTTGGAAGCATGTGATGTCTAGTACTAAACATAGTTTTCCTTGGTTCATGGTCAAAAAAACATAAATCAGAAAAGAGTGCAAGGAGATGGTAGCATGATCATTAACACAATCCATAATGCTCAATATAGCCTAGGATCTTCAGCAACATTACAGTGATTTCATAGTTCGCGAGCCCAGAGCCCAGTAACTGGCTATCATTGATCTCCAAAGCACAAGGATCTTATTTGGTTTTGCAAAACCCATATCCATGAAGTTATTATCCCATAATGTAGCAGCTATAAGCAGGAAGTCATGAGATGATGACTTCACCATCTCAGGCCAAGTTGCTCATTTAGGCCTGAGAGGACCTGTTTTCTGGCATGTGTGAACCTGTCATTTTGCAGGATACTTCCTGGCTTCTGGCTTCCAGTAAAAGCCAAGGTTGAGCCATGTTCATCTGT
Organism: Anolis apletophallus; assembly: GCA_030556195.1. Classification (NCBI taxonomy): domain Eukaryota; kingdom Metazoa; phylum Chordata; class Lepidosauria; order Squamata; family Anolidae; genus Anolis; species Anolis apletophallus. Next base: position 97,794,853 of record JARBWK010000007.1, on the reverse strand, counting down.
ATGGGCATTGCCATTGCATCAGGCACCAAGGATGCTGATCCTACTAATCATGTAGATGCAGCCTTGGGTGTTGGTTCTTAATGAGCCTAGAAGCATATTTCCAGCTGTTCATCAATCTCCAAGTATTGTTTGATTAATTTCTGCAGAAAAGTGGAGAGAAGTCAACCTGTGCCATGTCATCAGGTTTATGTAGTTCCAGAACAGGTTGTGAGTCAACAGCTGCAAAGGGTTAGTATAAGTGGCAGCTCCTTTTTAGTTTCATTCATGCAATGATATCTCCTTATCACAATATTTTTAGAGGTGTTCACATAAAGGAAATGACATGATGCCCCATGATTAGCATATATTTGTAAACAGATGCTGCAAACAGCTGTGAATACATGCATGGCAGTTACAGTTTACAGATTTGCTGTGGAACATGCTGGTTGATCACTTTTCTCTTACAAAACATTGAAGATCGGAAGCAAAACATTGCTTTCAAAAAGCAAAACATGGTGTGATAACCAGGATCCAGCTCCACAGACATGATCATGCTGAACTGGAGCCCTATTTGATCGTCTACAGGGAAAGGAGGCCACCAGTGGGAGCTCAGCTTAGGTAATAATAATAATTATTATTATTATTAATGTATTTCTTACCTGCCTCTCCTCATGGCTCGAGGTGGGTTACAAAACAATTAAAATATATGAATACAGCAAAACACTACAAATACACACACTAAAACATACCTCCATAAAAGTTACATACCAAAACGTATCTCTATGAAAACATACTAAAACAGACAAAACAGAGATTAAACAAAGGATATGCATTAAAATAGCAGGTCTTTCCACAGCCTTGGGGCGGCCGATGAAAAGGTCCTCTGGGTGGTAGTTGTCAGTCGGGTTCTGACTGGTTGGAACAGACGCCCCCCCAAAAGACTGAAGTGTGTGGGGCAGACTGAATGGAAGAAGGTGATTCTTTAGGTAACTTGGACCCAAACCATGTAGGGCTTTAAAGGTCAAACACATCATCTTGTACTTTGCCCAGAAACTAATTGGCAGTCAGTGGAGTGATACCCTGAAAGAGGGGGGTGGGATTTAGTGAAGCTATTTTAAGAAGGTAGTCCCCAATCCCATTTCTCCAATTTTGGTGTTAGTTACCTGACTGGTCACCTGGGGTCAGGTAGGACGTTTTCCCCTCCTGAAGGGTTTTTTTGCCTGGCCCACATTGAGAACTGGATACTGGATAATTGGCTTTGGGTATGGTCTATGATTAGATTTTGGCCACTGGTAGGTTTTTGTTGATATGGAAATAACATTCCCTTCACCTTCTTGAACTGTGAGATAAAGGGAAACATGGTGCACAATCTTAGTATTGTGCACAAAGCGGAAAATCTCTGAAGCTTGTCCACACAAAAAATACTGAAGAATTTGTTTTGTTATGTTTGTTTCAGGCCTTTGACCTCCCAGAAATAATATAGTTGGCTTTTCAGTTAAAAGGTTTGCAACCTTTTGGCTTAGTGGGATCAATTTCTATAAACAGAAATGCCTTGAGATTTCAATTCACTCTAAAGTTCTTGAAAACATTTTTGTTGGTTCCTCTGATTTATACTTTGTTTTCTGCATCATATACTCTGAATTGTTGTGCATGGTATCTCATGGTCTGTAAAGCAATATATCCCCACACAGGGGATTGATTCATGACTCAAAGTCAGTCAGTATTTAAAATTCTTCAAGATGAAATTCTCCATCTATGAACTGCTTATACTTTCCACTCATCTACACAACAGGTTCCTTACTCAACTAATGGAAAGTGCCCCCCCCCCCAAAAAACCAAACCTACATTTGAAATAAATTAATTTGAGGATATCATTCTGCAATTGCAGTAAGCATTTATTTAATGTTATGCAAGAAATGTGACTGAACACAATAAGAAAAACATGTTAACAAACTTAATTTGCTTATTTAAATGCTTTTTCTGTAAAGACTGTGCCTTGCCTTCACTGGAGAAATCATCCTAATTGACTTCTGCTTTGTATGAGCTAAATATATTTCCTGCTTAGCAAGAAATAGAAGTTACATTTTTATTTGCGAAAGGTGGAAATGCCACTGATGTTAAAGAGGATAGCAATAGAGATGATTGTATTTCAATGAACTGAAGCAATCATCAAGAGCTCTTTTTCACCACAATCTCATATGGCAGCCTGCAAATAGTGACCATTCTATGAGGAAGCCTCAGCAGTCATGGAAACAGTGAGGTGCCTAATCTGGGGCCATGAGAGGGGAGTATTTAAAGAGAGAAAGAGAAGAAACAATGCAAAAGAAATGGAAAAGACAAAAGAGCTGGCAGAAGACAGATATCATGGTGAAGGGAAGGTGGCAGGAGACAAGAAAGCAAGGTATCTTGGGTCTTACTAATATGAAGATCCTCAACCCAGGCAGGCTACACATGGTGGAAGATGCCCAAATAGGTCAAAAACTGCAGCGTAACCAGCACACGTTGAAGGTTTGGTCAATAATGCCAACAAGCATACAGGTGTCTATATATATATATATATATATATATATATATATATATATATATATATCTCTTCGGTTTTATATTCCGCTCCTCCCTGCAGGCTCGGGGCGGATCACAATATCGAACATGCAATAAAACATACAGTAAAACAGGTAATAAAAACATGGTACATAACCGCGGTGGAACAGGTCTACAGTTCTTTGCTGAGACAGGGCGGGCCAGTCACGTTTGGGTTTAGCCAAACGCTAACCTGAAAAAAAGCCGTCTTACATTCCCTTCGAAAGGAAGGAGTTCAGGGGTCGCTCGGATATGCTCAGGGAGCGAATTCCAAAGTACTGGAGCCACAGCAGAGAAAGCTCTCTGTCTAGTACTGGATAGATGGCAGGAGCGGGACGATGGAATCACCAACAGGTTTTGCTCTTCCGAGCGCAGTGATCTCGGGGGAATGTACGGGGTCCCTCAGGTACACAGGCCCCAGACCGTGCAAGGCCTTAAAGGTTAAAACCAGCACCTTGAAGGCAATCCGGTACTCAATAGGAAGCCAGTGCAGTTGCCGGAGGATGGGAGTGATATGCTCCCTCACTGGTGCTCCCACCAGCAAGCGAGCAGCGGCATTCTGCACCAGCTTGAGTTTCCGGATTGTCGACAAGGGAAGGCCAACGTAGAGGGCGTTACAGTAGTCCAGTCTCGAGATGACCATCGCTTGGTTCACCGTGGCCAGGTCATCCCTGGACAGGTAGGGTGCCAGTCGCCTAGCCTGCCGTAGGTGGAAAAACGACACCCCGCTGACCACGGAGACCTGGGCCTCCATGGTCAGCTGGGAGTCCAGTTTAACACCCAAGCTCTTAACCAAAGGTGACGGGCTAAGTTGCTCGCCATCCAGGGTAGGCAACCAGCACTCATCCAGCCCAGGGTGACCGGGCCACAAGATCTCCGTCTTCGACGGGTTCACCTTCAGCCAGCTGGCACGCAGCCATCCAGTCACGGCATCAAGGCATTGATGGAAACAATCGGGTACGGTATCCGGCCTGCCGTCCATTCTCAGCAGAAGCTGGGTGTCATCCGCGTACTGATAACACTCCAGACCAAAGTCGCGGGCCAGCTGGGCCAGGGGCATGTAGATGTTGAATAATAAGGGCGAGAGGATGGCCCCTGGGGGACCCACAACTTAATGGGAGCCTCCCAGAGACCTCCTCTCCCCTCTCACCCGCTGTCCCCGATCCCGGAGAAAGGAGGCCACCCATTTAGGGCAGTCCCCTGACCTCCAGTCACGGCTAAGCGGTGGGCTAACAGTGCATGATCTACGGTATCAAACGCTGCTGTCAGATCTAACAAGACAAGCAGGGCTGACCCGCCCTGGTCCAGCTGGCGCGCGGTTGGTCTGTAATGGCGACAATCACGGTCTCCGTCCCATGCCCAATACTGATGCCGGACTGGATGGGATGTCGTCGAGCTTTGGCGTCTAGGAACCGCTGCAGCTGATACGCTGCTGCCCTCTCATTACCTTGCCTAAAAAGGCAAATTAGACACAGGTCGGTAATTGGAGGAGCCAAAAGATCTAAATTCGGCTTCTTCAGCAGCGGTCTTACCATAGCCTCTTTCAAACCCCTGGGAACACTCCTTGCTCAAGGGAGCTGTTGATAATCTTTCCCATGGGGTCTCGTAGCCTCTCCCGGCAAGATCTAACAAGCCAGGAGGGGCACGGATCAAGGGAGCAGGTAGTTGGTCTAGCTGCAGTCAGTAACTTATCAACAGCTGCTGCGCCCAGCAGTTGGAAACGGGTGAAGGTGGGCCCGCCGAGTGGGCGGGGTCTCGAGCTCATGTACTGTCTCAAGGGTGGCTGGGATATCCCGGCGGAGAGTCGAGATCTTGTCGGCCAGTAATTCTGGAATGCCTCAGCTGTGGGCGCCAAATCCTATCATTTGGGACAGTCGAAATTGTTGTCAATGACCGAATTATTCTAAAGAGTTGAGCTGGGCGTGAATTAGCCGACTCTATCAAGGAGGAATAATGAGTCTTTTTGGCCTCCTTGATAGCACGCTCATAAACATCCTTGAATTGTTTATAAGCCGATCTCGACGCTCTGTCACGGAGGTCTCGCCACACGTCCTCTAGCTGTCTCTTCCTTCGCTTCATCGCTCGCAACTCCTCGGGTAAACCAAGGCGAGCGATTTCTACAGGGGTGAGGCGTAGAGGGGCGATCTCATCTAGGGCAGTGGAGAGACAGATGTTCCAGCGTTCCACTTGCCCGTCGACTGAGTCGCTGGGGAGTTCCAAATCCGTCAGAGCATTCAGGAACCTAGTGGGTTCCATGAGTCTCTTCGGGCGAACCATAATGGGTTCGGCACCCTTACCGGGTGGAGGGGCCACTCCCAGATGGACTTCCAGGACACTGTGATCCGACCATGGAACCTCTATAATAGAGGTTGGGATCACTTTAATTCCGGCCACGAAGATCAAATCCAGGGTGTGTCCGGCCTGATGTGTGGGACCGGTCTTGCAAAGTGAGAGTCCTAGCATCTCCATGGTGGATACTAGGTCCATGGCTGCTATTGAGGGAGGCGGTATCGGCGTGGATATTGAAGTCCCCAACACAATAAGTTTAGGGAACCTCAATGCCCACTCCGAAACCACCTCCAGCAGCTTAGGCAGACTCTCTGCTGGTGCGTTGGGTGCACGGTACACCAGCAGAAAGGCTACACTCCCACAGGAATCCCACACTAGGCCCGCACACTCAATTCCTGGGATGTTCGTGGTCGGGATCGTCCTGGAATTAAATTTGTCTCGGCTGAGAATAGCTACCCCCCCCCCGTCTCTCTGTCCTAGTCTGGTGACTAGCCACAAAACCTGGAGATGTCAGCTCGTGCAGAAGGACATCATCTCCCTCCTGTAGCCATGTCTCTGTAATACAGGCAAGATCTACGTTCTTATCGAGGAGGAAGTCTCTGATGGTCCCTGTCTTATTCCGCACGGACCTGGCGTTCGCTAGCACCAGAGTTGGAGAGGAGATAGTTGGAAGGCATAGTGAAGGGGCCGGCGCCCCTCTGGTGCTCACCCAGCTCACCCAGCTCACCCAGTGCCTTGTTGGAGATGGGACAGGGAGCCCCCACACCCAGCTCGCCCAGCTCACCCAGTGCCTTGTTAGAGATGGGACAGGGAGTGGAAAGCGGGGACTTCGCCGTGACCTCGCAGTCGGCGGGCTGTTTCTTCGGGGGCGGTTGCCCGATTGCCCAGGCAGGACTGGATCCGGCGATGTGCCCCTGGTCAGCCAGCAGAGGATCAGCGAGACCTCAGCTCACCCAGTGCCAGGAGGAGACAGACTTCAATGTCTCCCAGGTATTGGAGCGCCTGGAGGGTCGCCGGCGAAGACGCCCCTCACTGTCGCACTCCGTTCGGGAGGAGCTGAGGGAGAGAATCAAGATGGCGCGCGACCTTGGGGACGCGCAAGGAGGGAGCATGGCATCGACCAACTCGGAGGGAGGAGGAGCGAGACCCGGGCGCAGGCGTAGACATCGCCAGCGCCGTCACCGGAAAAGAAGCTCGCTAAAGGCCCTACCTTCCTCTGACGCGCTGGGAAGGGGATTGGCCGTTGCGCGAGGCGGGCATACGACCCCCCGCCCCTCTGGAATGGAGGGAGGAGGACCAAGCCTTAGCCGGAAGCGACAACGCCATCGTCGCCGGAAGAGGAAGCTGGCCACAGCCCCCCCGGTTCCACCTTCATCCAGTCCGCCGGAAACCCCTCCCTTGTCTTCAGATCGATCTGAGGGAAAGTACCAGCGCCACCAGCAGGATGGAGGGCTTACTGCACCCCCAGCAATGGCACCAATACTATCAGCTGGTCCCTTACAGAGGAACCTGTCAGTTCTGGCTGTGCAACCATCTGAACAGCTGTTGAGGCCAGCATGCCTGGACTCCAAGGCTCAGGTGTCTTGCGTCCTACCTAGAAAGGATGATAGATCTTTCAGGCTGGGGCTGTCAGGCCAGTATGAGGAACCAACTTCAGACCAGGAATCCCCTGAGGAGATGCAGTCTGGATTCCAACCGAACTGCCCTCCTGAAAGCCTGGAGAAATCCAGAGGGACCCGCTATAGATCCAGGACCTTCTGGGGCCGGGGATTTAATAGCTGGGGTTGCAGACACTCCACTGGCTCCATCCGGGAGACAAGAACTAGGCCTCCTGGTCTAGGACTAGCTGTGGGTCCTAATCAACCAATGCTGCCCCCTTTTCAGGAGGCGAGCAGAAGACCAGACACCTAGATGATCAACTGGACATTGGGCAGGGGCAGGGAATACCAGTGATCTCGGGGAGGGGTAAATGGGACGGTAGACGTAGGCCTTATGAGAGAAGGAGGCCAAGTCGAGGGAAGACTCGCCCCCCTTCTGACCTACGAGCTATCCCTAGGCACACAGATGGTGAGTCTCCAACTATATATGCCTAATAAGAGATCAATCACAGTCAAATATAACCTCAAACAAGATCTCATGCCAAAGTCTCATGAAGGCATAGCCATCTTGTTTGAGGTCATATTGAATTGTGAGACTTAATTCAGGCCTATGCCGAGTGACACTTTGACCATGAATGGGAGCACGGGTATTGGTCCATGGGTGTTAGATACATATCCTCTTTGTGAAGGCATTAAAGCTAAGCCTTCTCTCCATTAATGACACCATGAAAACCACATAAAGCTCTTACACCAATCACCCACCACATTGTAAGAAAAAAAATGACTGCTTACAACCTCTATCTTACTGGCTTGGAGGATGTGAAGAGTTAGTACAGTGAGCATATGGCAGGTAGCAATGCTGAGCATCCAAAAAGAAGAGAGGAGTAGCAGGATAGAGTACCTCTAGGTGCAAATAACCTGTAAATCCGCACAGTTAATCACTGGTAGAGATTATTGGAAGTCAGTCAACAAACTCTGAAGCAGAATTGCTTTCTTAATTTCATATACCCAACAATCTTCTTTTCATGTTTATGTTGCTTTTTTACAAGCCTACATACACAGCTAATGTAATTGTGTTCTGTATTTGATTTTACATATATTGTTGCTTCTTAATAAGCTTAATAGTGATTTCCTTTTTTAATTTTTCTTAGTATCTCTAAAGATCATGTCGTACCTAGAAGCTGAATACCATAGCCACATGTTTTAATAAAGTCAGCAACTTCATGAAATAGAAAGTGTCATTAACTGACAGGTGACTATTTAGTCTTTTATAATGACCTCTATACCAGACTTTTTGCAAAATCAATTACCAATTTCAATTATCTCAATTATCGATGTTTCTATATTATAGTTAAATGGATAACATCAGAGTACAGTTTGAAAACCACTCTTGCCACAAAAATTAAGATGTGCAAATGAGATCTTATCTTTTTTCCCCTTAGGTACAAAACAAACAGAATCAGAATGAGAAGAACTGTACTGAAATGGTTACTGCCAAGATGTATTTTACAGAATTGCAAAATTACATTTACAAAGCAGACATAATTTTAGTAACAAAACAGGATTGATTTCTGTACAACTTTTCTATAGTAGTGTCATAATATTGTAGCCTGCCAATAAAATTCTCATATTTACTTGAATCTAATGTGCGGGGTTTTTTTGGCTTAAGTGATTAGCCAAAATTGAGATGTGCATTAGATTTGATAGTGCATTACAATCGTGTGCCAAAAGGTGTCATTGCTCCTCTATCAGGGTGAGACTAGTGGACTCGCCAGTCTCCGCCTGATGGTGGAGAAGGGGCCTCCCTCCCCAAGCCTTTCTCCTTAATCTCCCAACTGATTATCTCCCAGCTGAGAGACGAAGGAGAAAAGGTGTCCCTTTCCTTCCCTGAGCCATTTCTTCTTCATCTTCCAAGTTGGGAACAGAGGGAAATGGGTGCCATTTCCCTCCCTGACTATTTCTCACCATCTCCCAACTTGGGAAACAGAAGAGAAACAGGGTTGCTTTCCCTCCCTGGGAAAGACAGAGGAGAATCAAAAGATGAAGCCAAACCTTGGATGCCCAGCTGTCTTTCCCCAGCTGGACGAGAGAAAGTTCTAGTCAAGCTAAAGACAAATGGAAGACTTTGGGAAACTTCCATATCACAGCCTTATTCCCCAGCTGGGATGGAAAGAAGGAAAGTGAGGAAGCTTTACTTTAATGTAATGTTTGTTCATATCTCTACTGAATTTAAGATTTACTTACAATTTTCCAAACAATGCCATTATACACAACCTGCAAACTATCTACAGACCCACTAAGAAAATCCAACAAAAGTTACGTTCAGCAAATGACAAGAAGGATCCTCTCATCTCTGCAAGGAGTCTGCTGTATACCATGTGGCTGTGGTCAAGTCTACATAGGGGCCACCAAACGCAGCATTGCCCAAACAGGAATCAAGGAACATGAAAGGCAGTGCAAACTACTTCAACCAGAGAAGTCAGCCATAGCAAAGTGCCTGATGAACCAACCTGGACACAGCATATTATTTGAGAACACACTCTGACTACACGTCAGACTACACAGAGAAGTCATTGAAATCCACATGCATGTGGACAATTTCAACAGAAAGGAAGAAGCCATGAAAATGAACAAACCTAGCTACTAGTATTAAAAAATTCTAAAATCATAACAATAAATAAATAAGAACATTCAAAAACAGGGGAACTCCAGACAAGACACAATCAGGGACCACATCTCAAAAAAAGATTCCCCCAGGCAGTAACAAGTCAGACCTTGAAAACTCCTAGGTCATTAAATGCTAATCAAGGTAGCCAATTGAAATATTCACACCTACCTCCAACAGACAATAGTTCTTTCTCCCACCCTGGACATTCCAGATATATAAACCCCATTTTCCTAGTTTTCAACAGACCTCACAGCCTCTGAGGATGCCTGCCATAAATGCAGGCGAAACGTCAAGAGAGAATGCTTCTGGATCATGGCCATACAACCTGAAAAACTTACAGCAACCCAGTGATTCTGGCCATGAAAGCCTTCAACAATACAATGCCACTATAAATGAAGTTTGTCAAGATGACTTATGTATTTCCTACTAATCAAAACTCTGGATGCCATTGTTAATTTAGAAAATTATGATAATCTTCTTCATATTTTTACACATTCCATCCTATGCAACCTGAAGGCACATGTACACATCCTATTATAGTAATTTCATCTACAAGCATATTGGTCCACTTTCACTATCATATCCACCAAAGTCAACATTCATGCATTTGTTTGCATGTAAATAATTTATTCGCATCTTTGTCCAACTACCAATTTTACTGACATTTAAATATGAAATGCTCACAACTATGTGCTCATTAATATTAAATAAATGTAAAACTAGGCCACGAGTCTCCAGTGCAAATAAGGATTATTCCAGCTAGTCCCAATCTTGTAACCTCTAGACCTGCTAGATTACAACTTTCTTCTTCTCTATCCAGCATGAGGTTGGGGAAAATTGAATTATTCTAAAGTAGTTGATGGAAGTGATATGACAGTTGGATTAGGAAACTGACGATAAAGAGTTTGAATCCCTGGGTGGCCATGTAAACCTGTTTGGCCATATAAACCTATGGGTAACCTTGGATAAAACACACTCAGCCTCAGAGGAAAGCAAAGGAAAGCCCACACACAACAAATATTTTCAAGAAACCCATGACAGGGTCAACAACTTGAAGCAAAATAATAACAATAAAAGTATTTGATGTCAGCAGGATTTTAATGGGTTGCTAACATTACAAATAGGTTTTTGAATAATTACATAGCAAACTAGCACACCAACATTAAAGATCTGAAGCTATGCTTTATTGAAGTATCATTGTATTATTCTACCCTGCTCCAGGTTTGCTATAGGTATCTATGGCCAATGTGATAACAGAATGCTAGAACTGATGGGACCTTAGATCTTTTTATATTCTAATCATCACATTCTATATTCAAATTAAACTTATATCATTCAGGAAATCAGGGCCACCTCTAAAAAGTCTACTTATCTGAAATAAGTGAACTGAAGAAATGTTCATCTTGGACTAACAAGAGGTAAGGCGTGAACTGAAGAAAAACAAACTGAAACCGAATCCAGACAAGATAGAGGTGCTTGCTATCAAAGGTCCTAATCTGGGGATAGAGGTGTGTCAACCAATTCTGGGTGGGTTACAATTCACCCTCCAACAAGTTGGGGGTGGATCACTTTGTCTCCTCCCTCGGAGAAGAGATTGGTTGATTGCACAGAAAGTGCTGGAAGGGAGGTGGGGCTGGCACATCGTCGGTGCCAGCCCTCATTTCTCCCTCATTCGGCTGGAAGCCATCGTCGAAGGAGGCAGCTTTGTCCAGTAGGCCAAAACTACAGCAGAATAAGGTCGGTTTTGGGCCTTCCTAGGGGAGAAGGAACCTTACAGTGGTTTCTGACATGGCTCCATACCGGGAATAGCTGCCTCGTGAGCCTTGCGGGCGTTCTGGGACACCCCCCACCCTTTCTTATTATCGCCCTGCAATGAATCTATTAATTAGTGGCTGTGAGGGTAATTTAGCATGAGTCTGGTTAGGTGGGCCCTGAATTAATTTCCCAACTCACAGCCAGTGAAATAATAAGATTAAATAATGATAACAATTTAGAATGACCTTAAAATTAATTATTAAGAAAGCTTTAAAATAAAGGAAAACCTACCCTTACTGGCTTACTGGGTGGGGGGTAGAAGGTCCAGCGGGCCCCGGCAGGCCACGCTTGAATTTGGGGTCTTTTTCCTTTTTCCCTGAGGCCCATGTTCGGCCCTCCCTGGGCGTCCGTTTTTTCGGTCGGGGGGAGGGGTGGGGAGCCCGGGTTATGCGCTGGTTTCCCCTTGTAGTTGCTGTAGCTTTGGGACCGGAGGGTAGGGCCCCGGAGGGGTGGGCCTGGCCGCGATCTCCCTTGGGCCTGATCCCCCATGAAAACGGGCCGTTCGCTGGCCGCCATTTTGGCCGCATGGCGGCCTCCTATGGGGGCCGCCATTTTGTGTGTACGGCAGTTGGAGTGCAGGCCGCCATTTTAGGGACCTCCATTTTGTGTACGGCGGCCTGCACCTGGGGGCCGCCATTTTAACTGCATGGCGGCCCGCTATGGGGGCTGCCATGTTGGCCACATGGCGGCTCACTTGTGGGGGCCGCCATTTTGATGGCGGCCATTTTGAAGGTAAATTACTTAATAATATAAAAAAAAAAAAAAAAAAAAAAAGAAACTGAATGTTTAAAATATAGTCATGCAAATCAATTTGAATAAAATAATGAACTATTAGATGGTGCATACAATTTGCCACTAATGGCCAAGATACAATTACAAATAAAATAAATATTAATATGTTAAATGATTTATATATATAAAAATAATAAAATAATAAAATAAAAAAAATAATAAATAAAAATAAAATTAATAAAAAATAATAAAAAAAAAATAAAAAAAAAAAAAAAAAAAAAATAATAAATAAATAAAGTTATAAAGAATGAGGATATATATACATATGTCGTGGGATGGACAGACTTATTTATATATCTTTAGCTATTATATACCTAGGCTTGAGCGAGCTCGCAAAAGGAGAGTGAGCTCTCTTTACATCAAGCTTAGCTTAAAAAAAAAAAAAAAAAAAAACAAAGAGAGAGGAGTAATCCAGGCGATATGGTGGCTTAACATTGACGTTTTGTCTCGATCTTTTACATTTCAGATGGCACCTAAAAAGAACGTAGGAGGTCCTAAAGGAAAAGGCCCGGCGGCAAAGACGGCGAAGCGGGCATTGTCCCCGCAGGCCCCCCCTATGAGAGAGAGGGGGGTCTCTGCAGCGGATTTGGATGCTCTCGCTCTGAGGGTTCAACAGATTGAGGGAGAGATGGGCTTAAACGTCCAGAGGGGGGAGGTGAGGCCTGCTCGCCTAGCTGGTCGAGACTTGATATACGCTGATCTATTGTCTCGTCTTTCAGTGATAGATGCCGAGCGTGAAGCGCGGAGGAGGGCGGCAGATCACCCAGTTGAGCAGCTCCCAAGAAGACAGGTGGACCGGCCCGAGGATCAGTCGCAGACGGAGGCGGCGCCGATGTCATCATCTGTGGCGGCAATGCAGCCACCATCCCAAGCAGCGACTGTTGCAGCGTCGCCAGTGTGCGGTCAGGCGGAAAGGGTCCAGGAGCTACCCCGGATGGATGTGGCAGTGACACCCTCCACATCACAAGGTACTAACACCACACTATCTTGGCCCTGGGACCAGGGCCAAGTAGCACTTCCCCCATTACACAACACTCAGGGTACTACGGTACAGGTTTCTTCGACCCAAACCAGCCAAGGAAACGGGGGTGATTTTTCGCGACCTGCTACGTCGTCCTTGGTCACCCTCGAGGAGGCCAGGACTAGTGAGGCAAACAAATTCTGGGGGACGGAAAAATGGCCCGCACATATGACCCCCAGCAAGACGGTGGTCGCATTGGGTGCGCACCTCACGCAGAAAGTAATTGATAAGATTCTGCGTAACGAATATATAGACATCTTTTCCCTATATTTTAGGGAATTAGATAAAAAAGAAAAAGAGGACTTAGATGATGAAAGGAAAGATGAATTGAAGAAGAGGAAGGTTGAGCACATCTGGGAAAATTGGCATGCATGTTTCGCGGTTTACGCGGCCATAATCTCAGAAGCCCATCCCGCCAGGGGCCCTGCACTGTTTCGATATCAAACTTTAATCAGTGAGGCTCACATCAACGGTCCTGGGGAAGCATGGCTTATATATGATAGGCGTTTTCGTTTGGAGGCCTCATTGGCCCCCGACATGAGGTGGGACCTGATTAATACTCAATTATGGTCTGAGGCCATGGGTGCTTTAAAGGGGTCGATTAAAGCAAAGGCGGACAGCGGGCAGACTATTGTCACCAAAAATACCCAGTCCTTTCGACGGGGGGCCTGCAGCAGCAGGCCCAACGACGGGGAAACCTTTGCTGGGATTTTTCGGCCAGGGGTACTTGCAGCCGCAACCCATGCCGTTTCCAACATGCCTGTGGTATCTGTTCTGGATCCCATGCAACACGGAATTGTTCCAGGGGCAGTTTTAACAGGGGTGGACCCAAAGACAATCAGCAGAAAAAGAATCCCGGACAATCATCTCTTCCCAAAGGGCCCCAGCCCAATTAAGCTAGACCACTTAAGGGAATGGTTAAAGTTATATCCCGATAAGGAAGCGGCGCGTTACGTTTGGGAAGGTTTTTCTCAGGGCTTCCGGATCCCAACAGAGGGACCACGAAGGCCACAGTTGGCAAAGAATTTAAAGTCAGTTAAGGGTTTAGAACATTTAGTTCAGGTTAAGATAGATAAGGAGGTTAAAGAGGGGAGGGTTATTGGGCCGTTTGACACGCCACCGGTCCCATGTTTAAGAGTTTCCCCATTGGGAATTGTGCCCAAGAAGACCCAAGGAGAATATCGCCTCATTCACCACCTGTCCTACCCCAAGGGCAGGTCAGTGAATGATTCCATCCCTGAGGAATTGTCTTCTGTTAAATATACTTCATTCGACGCAGCGGTGCGGGTTGTCCGTCGATTGGGCTTGGGAGCCGACTTAGCCAAATGCGACATTAAGTCTGCATTCCGTCTGCTCCCGGTTCACCCGGCGGATTTTGATCTCCTCGGATTTTGTTTCCGTGGCCTTTTTTATATGGACCGAGCACTGCCCATGGGCTGTTCGGTTTCATGCGCCGCATTCGAACAATTTAGTACGTTTTTAGAATGGGCAGTTAAGACACAATCCGGCCTCCAGGGGGTAGTCCACTACCTGGACGATTTCCTTTTTATAGGTAGGGCTGGGACTGGAGAGTGCAGATTTCTCATGCGCTCATTCCAGCAATTGACCAACCAGTTAGGGGTTCCGCTAGCGGACGAAAAGACGGAAGGTCCAAGTACAGTTTTGACTTTTCTTGGGATTGAGCTCGATACCATCAATCAGTTTTCGAGGCTTCCCATAGAAAAAATTACCAATTTGACAATTAAGGTCCAGCAATTCCTGGGTCGTAAGAAGGCGACCCTGAAGGAATTTCAAGAACTAATTGGACACTTAAATTTTGCATGCCGGGTGGTGGCGCCTGGGCGTGCATTTTTACGCAGGTTGTGCGATGCCATTTCTGGCATTGAGTCCCCGCACCATTACTTGCGGGTGACACGCGGCATTAAGGCTGACCTGCTAATTTGGCTTGAGTTTTTCTCAAATTTCAATGGAATTTCATTTTGGAGACAAGAATTGGCCGTTATGGATGCATTGAAGGTGGCTTCTGATGCTTCCGGCGCCATAGGTTTTGGGGTTTATTTTGACGGCCAATGGTGTGCGGAACAGTGGCCACAAACATGGCACGACGCCGGCATTACGGCCGATTTGACTTTTCTTGAGTTTTTTCCCATTTTGGTAGCGGTCACAATATGGGCTGAGAGGTTTGCAAACTCTACAGTTCATTTTTGGTGTGACAACTTGGCGACAGTGCAGGTAATCAATTCCCTGACATCAAAATCTCAGAGGGTCATGAATGCGCTTAGGCATTTCACACTCCACTGCTTGAAGTTTAATATCTTGTTTCGTGCTTTCCACGTTGCTGGGATTAATAACTCACTTGCCGACGCACTATCTCGTATGCAGATGGAGCGTTTCCGGCAGTTGGAACCCGGCGCCGACGTCCGGCCCCAATGCATGCCAGACCATCTTTGGACGGTTGGGAGCACGAAACGTTAACTGGTATGGTGTCAGCTCTGGCCCCTAGTTCCATGAAGGCTTATTCAAGGGCAGTTAAGGAGTTCGAGGAGTTTAGGAGGGACTACAACATGCCACAGGCTATCCCGGTTCCTTACGAACACATAGCGCAGTTTTGCGTGTTTTCTAGGAGAAGAGGTTTGGCCCCGCATTCGATCAGGGTGCGCCTGGCCGCATTGGCTTACTGGCTTAAGGCACAGGGCCTTCCAGACGCCACTAATGACTTCCGGCTGCATAAGATCTTGGCCGGATGGTCACGCAGCCAGGGTCAGCTACGGGATACCAGGGACCCTATTACTCCTGACATTTTGAAAGGCTTGAAGCTAGTGTGGCCCAAGGTTTGCGCGGACGCCCATGAACAATTTGTTTTCATGCGGCAGCCTTGACAGCTTTCTTTGCAGCCTTGAGGATTAGTGAGTTAGTCCCAACATCTAAGACTGATACATCCTTGAGGGCCTTGTTACATTCTGACCTAACCATTACTCAAAATGGTATAGAGTTGCTGGTTCGTTCTTCCAAGACGGACCAAGGGTCCAGGGGCACAGTTATTAAGTTATCAAAGTGTAGTGACCCTGATTTATGCCCGGTTACAGCTTTGGTGCTTTTCAATGGGATTCGGCGACAAGGGCCAGGTTACTTGTTCAGTCACCAGGATGGCACAGCGCTATCAAAGTACCAGTTTTGGGCTGTTACTAACAAGGCACTGAAGATGTTAGGATTGGGTCACTTTAGGTTTGCAACACATTCCTTTCGCATTGGTGCAGCTTCAGTGGCCAATGTTATGGGTTATGACGCGGAGAGAATAAAAACCCTGGGCAGATGGAAATCAAATGCCTACAGGAAATACGTGCGTACTCCGTTGTCATAACTTAAGTTTGATCTGTCGTTTCAGATCTGGTGTCGCTGAGCCATAGATGGAGGATCCTCGTCTGCGGGCACAGTTTTGTTCACTGGGCAGCAAGGCAGGCCATGAGGTCTCACTATGGCCAGCATTTGGGCCTCGGCTCAGTTGCTACTGTGGAGTGGCATGGAATTAGAGGTATGCGTTGGGACGGTTTGCTCCCACTTCTATTCCAGTCCAGGAGGGGGCCCCCTCCGGACGTATTGGTTATACACTTAGGAGGCAATGATCTGGGCCTGTTGAAAGGTAGGGCCTTGTACCTGCAAGCTTGGGAGGACATCTCTAAAATATGGCTAGCATGGCCTCGGGTACACATTGCTTGGTCGGCTATCATCCCTCGCCTCCGGTGGTCAGGTGGCGGGGATGTAAAAAAATGGAAAAAGCAAGAAAACGGGTGAACCGGGCCATGCGCACGGCGCTTGCAAGAGGTAGGGGCTCCTACATATTTCATGGGCAGATCTCTCACGTCAGTCCTCACCTTTATAGGGCAGATGGAATCCATCTGTCGGATGTAGGAAATGCGATGTTTCTTAATGATTTGATGGTAGGTGTTCAGTTGATTTTAGACGGCTTGGTGGGGGATGGGAGCTAAATAGGACATTTGCTCCCAATCCGTGGCGTAAATAGTTTAGTTTTCCAAAGGTTGGTATACATTTAAGGTACCCCTTAAGGGTGTGGGGCATTCGAAAAACACTCACCTAGAGGTTAATTTTAGGGGTGAGGTGATGCGGAATGTCCCAGGAACGGGGAGAGTCTAGTCTCAAAAGGTGAGAGAGATTTTTCCTGATGTTCCCCTTGCGGGTTGCCCGGGTTGAAAGCTACAGGGGACCCAGATAGTGCGCCTAAAGAGCTGAGGGGTAGACTTTAGAAGACGCTACCTTGGCTTACACACACCAAGTTGAACTGACACCAAAAGTTAGTTTAGTTACAAGTTAAATAGGTAACTATTTTTAATAAAAGTTGCCCAGAATTTGAAACCAAACATATTGTGTCTGTCTCTTTATTTCGGGGGGTTGGAAGACAAAAAACAATATCAATTTAATTTCAATGAATGGATTGCAGAAAAACAGAATGTGGCATTAAAGCTTCTCTCTGAGCATAAGCAACCTCCTCATAGATTATGACAGGATTCTAAGACTTAAAGATTTTTTATGTGCATCTTTCTCAGCCCAAGCTCCACAACATGCGCACTGTATCGTATTACCTCAGTCTAACACATTTGCAACATGGAAAAACTGCACAAAGAAGCATAACATTCTCATCTCTGACCAGTACATTCCTCTTACATCCTATGCGGGAGTCGTTTCATACATACAAACATATACACTCAAAAAACCAATCCTGCTACTGAGAAATAGTCACACTCTGAAAATCCCATTGCCGGTACCACTTATTGCATCAATTCCTCAATTTTAAAAAAATATCACTTTTCAATATTCTGATGATAGAAGACACTGGCATTAGTGACAAGCAAAGGAAATTAAAACCCTGCTTAATTTCCCGTGATTGTAATGTAATGAACAACAGAGGAAGAAGGAAGCAGGTTCTCAACACTCACTCCTGCCAGTCACAGCAATCCTTTTGTTCTATCTGGCAACAATGCCAACTGCAATATGTATTCCTTGAGTATAGAACAAATTGAGGAGGGCTTTTGTTGTTGTTATTCTTTGCTGTCAAACCAGTTTGGATTTATGATGATCTTATGAAGGGAAGACCTCCAATAGCTCCAAGGAATAATTACACTATACAGTTATAACACATTGATAGGGCTTTTATTGCCTATGGGAACCTAATATTTGTAGTTTTGTGAGAAATGTAGAAATCTAAGTATCTCAGCAAAGTATAAAAGCCAGAATTTTATAGGAAGGGGCCATAACAGTTAAACTAGTCACAAACTGTTATAATTCTAGAGTGGATATATCTCCATGCCATCAACAACCTTGAAATAATTTGTCCTCATTTAATCTCTTTGATACACTTTGACAGAAGTGTTCTTTTGATTGATTTCTTTAATTTGTTTGAATATATGATATTATCGGTTCATGGCCTGCGTCACAGTCTATGCCTGGTTTTTTTGTTTGTTTGTTTGTTTGTTTTACAGAAAGAATGGACCTTCTCTATTTTCTGCACTGGTGATGTAGTCCACTTGGATTCTACATTGCCTATCTAGTAACTTCCAAGTACAGGCAGTCCCCGAGTTCAAAACATCCGACCTACAGATGACTCATATATAACGAGAGTGAGGCAACAGAAAGTGAAAGAAATACACCCCAAGGAAGGGAAATCCACTCCTGAAAGAGTTATCATGGGGGAAAAGTGTCTCCACTGAAGCTTTATCACCAATCCTTGTTTCCACAATAAGCCAATATTTTTCAAAAATCCAATTGTCACAGCAAAACAAACACCACCCGGGGGTGTTAACCCTTCCATATGCTATCCAAAGCTTTTATATATAAAGAGAGGGGAGCTTGGTCTACACTTTAAAAATATACCTATTCCAACTTACAAGCAAATTCATCTTAAGAACAAACCCACAGAACCTATCTTGTTTATAACTTGGGGACTGTCTGTATATTCTCTTCTTTTCAAAAATTTCAAGAACGTTTGCAGTAACCAAATGGTTGGCCTCACATAATTTTATAAACAACTGTTCTGTTTTTTCCCTTTATTCTAGGCTAAATCCTCCCATCAATCTTTGTATACATTCTTTTCTATTTTTGCAGAACAATTGTCTATGATCATCAACAGTATTTTTTTCCATATGTCCTCAGTTTACTCCTTCTGGTCACTTTTTAAATGCAATACAACTGTTTGGCTCAGTCCTGACATTATAAATAAATAAAATTTACTCCTGAATATAATCTTTAATTTTCCACCTCTTCTTCCTCTTCAGTTGAAGCATAAACCTACTGGCACTAATAGACTTCCAACGAAGTCACTGCAATTATTTGGCCAAATTTTCCATTATATCCCGAGTGCTTTTTCTACATCTTGCCTCACTATTAATGCCACTCAATTTCTTCTTAAATTGTTACTTTCAAAGAAAAACACAATGCAATATCTGATTGAAAATGTTTCATTCCTGTTAACATTAACTCATTTACCTCAACTACTACGTTTCTATTTTCTATTTCTTATTCAATAATTTCTAGTTTCTCCTATTCAATCTTTACACACCCCATGTCCCTATTATATGCATGCTGCTGCTTTGAATTATCCTTTCACTTTTGTGCACATCAGCAGCTGAACATCCTTCCAGCCTGAATCCAGTTCCATTGCTAGACATAATGCTAATGAGTGTTTTCAGATCTGTGAATCTCATCTTCTGGCATTATCTCTTGCTTTATTTTGGCTTGCCTTTATCATAGAATTTTCTAGGCCAAATGTATTCAGAAGAGGGTTACGACTGCTTTCTTCTTTGAAAAACTAGAGTGTTAGCTAAAGTGCCACTAATATTCTTTTTCAGACATCACCCATCAGAGTCTCTTCTGTCTGTCTGTCTGTCTGTCTGTCTGTCTCTCTCTCTCTCTCTCTCTCACACACACACACACACACACAGAGAGATATCCCATTGTTGCTGCTCAGTAGCTTCCCCTCACTGTTTTAAAAAAGTGCTTGGCACATTTATTCTGACAAAACTAATGTCAGCACAACATCTCACCTCCCAGGGAAACATAATCTCAACACCATATAAAGATAGTAGTGGCTTTTTTGCTTCCAATCACATAGTAATTATATATTTAATGAAAACGACATATGAACTGAAATATTGTTCACTAAAATATTAAAACTCCTTGAATTTATCCTATCCGTAATCATCCCACTAAATATTCCACCGTATACTCCCTTCACAGGTTTTTTAAAAAAAATTCAAAGCATGTCTACTCAAATGAAAACAAGGGAAATGCTAGCAATCTCAGTGTAACTTTCACAAAACATGTTTATCCCAGCAGGTGTCACAAAAGGAGGAGGGGGAGAGATTGACAAGCAACAGAGTCGGGAAAAGCATGACAAGTTTATATTGGTATTTTCTCCTGATATTTTGCATATAACATTCCATGCTAGAAGTCAGAATAAAAAGACTGTTATTTAGTGCATTTTCTTTTCAATCTGCCAGAATTCTTCAGGAGAGATGTAAAATAAGAAAAAGGGAGAGGAACAGAAGCCCTCACGCTCACAACCAATATCTGCAGAACTGGTACTGCCAATTTTATTTACCTATACCTGACAATATCCATTTTCTCTAGGCATTTTCTATGTCTTCCAGACAATTTTGTCCTTTCTACCCTATGGTTCTGCCATAAGTTGTACATTCAACAAGGTTTGCTATTACTCCATTTCACATATCCATGCAAAGCCCTATAACATATTCCCTGTGGATACAAGGTTGCACTGTAAAGTATCAAACTTTTACTTCTACCTGACTACTTGTCCTTATTAGTCTACAAACCACCATGCTCTAAAGCTACATAATCCACGAAGGAGCTGAAAATAAAAATAATAATGTCGTAAATAACTTGTAAAGCATGCACAAGGCTAGCATTCTCCAATGCTTCCCACCTGGTTTGTGTCCTAATCTTCAGAAACGGTTGCTTGTTAACATAGAGGAATTGAAAACACTACTACACATTTTCCCCAATGCATTCTCCCTTATTTTGCCTGTTGATATATTTGAGAGGGATGGAGCCTTTTTGAAACCAGCCTAACTGAAAATATAATCTGATTTGTTTCTTGGTCCTACTGAACTTCCTTATGCTAATGCTAACATCTATTCCTATTAAATTTATGCAAATTGACATTCTAGTAAAGATAGAGATTTTATGTTAAGGGGTGCTTATTAATAAATTATTACCTAATTACTCGGTTAATGCTAAAGAGCAATCCACTGAAGGAAATAGTTCACATTACTATCTCCGGTAATGAAATCAAAGTTACCTGATGCCGCTAGTGTAAAATATAGTCCCTCCCAATCATTTACAGGCAGTACTCAAGTTACGAACAAGATAGGTTCTGTACATTTGTTTTTAAGTTGAATTTGTATGCAAGTCGGAACAGGTACATTTTTAACTATAACTCTGTGATGTGTGTGTGAGAGAGAGCTTTTAATAGCATAGGGAAGGGTGAACACACCTCTGTGTTATTTGTTTGGTTCTCTGTATTCCTGTTCAGAAAATGTTGCCCCACTTTCTGTCACTGTAAAAAATGGATTTTGAAAAAGTTGGATTGTTGTGGAAATTATTGTTGAAAAAAAGCTTCAGTGGAGGCACCTTTTCCCCATGATAACTCTTTTAGGAGTGAATTTCCTTTCTTTGGGGTAGATTTCACTCACTCTGGTTGCCTCACCCCCATTCTTAACTATGAGTCATTTGTTAGTCGGATGTTTGCAACTTGGGGAGTGCCTGTATGCCATACCAGAAATCATGTGTGGATAAAATTAGTTCACCAAATCTAGTGTCAGAAATTATACAAAATGGACATGTTTCTTTGTGTGCCCTATGCCAAGCAATGGTCCAATATGTTGCTGCACTGATTTTTGTGGAATTGGAAAATATAATTTGCAGTAAAAGGTGTGTTACTGCGCAGTTGGTGTCATAGCTAGCTCTGATAGTGAGAGTGAGAAGGAGTTGTTTGAAGGGCTGGAGCCCAGCAGTGCTCAGCAGCTTCCTCAGCAGAGTTTGGAAGAAGAGCCTTTGGAGGAAGCTACCACTTCTCGGCCTGCACAGCAAGTACAAGAAAATCCATCAGAGCAAGTGGAGGAAGGGTTAAGTGTTCGTGTCTTTTAGATGTGCAAAGGAAAAAGGTTTAGATTTACAGGACCACTCAATTAATAGGCAACACTGAGAAACTAGCATAAAATTTGCTCAAGAGTTCCATCTTGTTGCTGGTAGTAATGTCAAAGTTTGGAGTTATGACTCTGGACTGTTTGTGATTTTGGGATTCATGAACCTTGGACTAACTTTTGAACTTTTGGATTTGGATTTTGGATTGTCCTTAGACTCTAATATAGGTTGAAATGGCTTTTGGATCTTTTAGTGTTATTTCTTTCAGTTGTGTCTTTTTGGCTGGCTTTTTCAGTTTGGACTTGGACTGTTTGCTGTTTGGATTAACTTCCTGTTTGGAAGCTGGATCTTGGCTTCATGACAGTTGGCAATATGGGCTTTAATCTAGGAAGAAAGTAATTATCTTTAAAAAGGAAACAGAAGAATGAAGACTATTATTTTTCAGGCTTTATAACTTTATATTAACTGTATATAACCAGAATCAATTACTTGTTTGTTCTTTCCATGCATGCATGCATGAAGATATATATAGTTGCTTTGAATCCAGTTGTGTTGCTACAGGCATTGTCAATTACACTCCTTTTCTAGAAAAATTGAAGGGTTTGCTAGAAGGAAAAGTCTGCCTTTCATTGTGAATTTTTAGCAATGGCTTTCACCATGACGTAAATGTTGACAAATCTGGCTTGCTCTATAATATCATCACATTCAAGGACAGTGCCAATGTGTCTATCTGTGAGGGTTTCTCTGTCACTTTCTACAATGCCTGATCATGAAAAATAACATGTTTCTTGATGCATCAAGAAAAAGTATCTCCTTAATATAGGTAGGAAAGAAATTGTAGAGTATACATGAGTAATTCATATTTACATATAGGAGCAGAAAGATCTTATGTATGGAATGGCAGAACGATATAGCCACAGAGCAGATGGGTCACACACAAGGTTGAGATCCACAATGGTGTTTTGGTGTATATTATGTTTTTATATTTTCCCAGATCTTAAGAAGTGCTGATCGGATAAAATGATTCCCGAAGTTCCGTTCTACTCTTTCTTTCGAACCACAAATACTTGTGCCACCCGGCTCTTAAGTCGTGACCTTCTAATGATAATTTTTTGGGGGTTTTGTTAACATTATTCAATCCTTTGCCCAGATTAGACAGCTTGCTTCAAAATATAGTTGTAAATCCGGTAGGCCCAGTCCTCCTCTTTTTCTTACGTCTGTTAAGTTGATAAACTTTATTCTTGGTTTTTTGTGATTCCAGATAAATTTGGTTATTAGAAAGGGATACACAAAATATGTCAAAAAATCTTTAAAATTAAAATTCAATTCAAACCAGAACATTTCCTCCTTAGTATGATCAATACTGGTTAGGACATTAATAAAGATAAAATATTTTACCATCTGGTGGCAGCAAGGATCACTTATGCACAGAGGAAATACCTTCGAGAGATCAATGGATACTCAAAGTATTGGATATGATGAACATGGACAATCTGACCTTCTTAGTTGCAAACTCACAGGGAAAAGGCATAAAAACCATAGACTTTACATTATTTAAGGACTATCTGAAAGAGACCAAAGTTAACTTGAATATATAGAACTCCAAAAAGGCACAGAGTGAGGAGGAGTGGACTGATGAACAAAATCAGAAATAATAAAAGTAAACCACAAAGAAGAAGATTGGGAAGACCAATATAAGGACTGTTTTTTCTTTTTCTTCCCTTTTCTTCTCTCTTCCTCGCTTCTCTCTACCAGCTTTTGCTTCGAACTCACCACCTATTCCTTTTTTCTTTCTTTTCTTTCTTTTTCTTTTCTTCTTTCCATTTAGTGGCAAGACTCAGTCACTTTTAATTACTAGTGTATATAATTTCAATTTTTAAAAAGCAAAAATATATATAAATATTTATGTTGGGGAAAAAAACCCCAAGGCTGATTTCCCTTACACACACACACACACACACACACACACACACACACACCCTCCTTGCTTCTCTCCATATGCCTCCCTCTTGTGCCCTCGCAGTGGTGGCAGTGGCAGGGCAGCTCTCCCGCCCTCTCCATCTGCCTCCATCTCGTGCCTTCGTGGTGGTGGTGGCAGGACTGCTCTCTCTCCCCCACCATCTGCCTCTCTCTTCCTCCTATGTTTAGTTGGGATCACATGGCAGGAAACATTTTGAGGTTAAGTACAAAGTCTATTGGTTTACTTTCATTGGACTGTAGGTATTATGTTGGCTTTGAGTTTGTCTGTTTCAATTGGTTGAATTTTCTTAACATTGATTTAAGATATCAGTTATAGGATGAAATTAAAATATCTCAATGATCAAAAAGACAAAGAGAGACTGCACCATTCCCTTGTTAGTTTAAATGAAAAATGAACTGCCATAAATTTAATTGCTAATTCTAACTTGAACAGCCACAGTGAATCTAAGCAATTTACCTAAGTGGGGCTTGGAACACAAACAATTGATCTTTCTTTGTTTATTGTTGCATATTGGTTATGCCTTGCTGTCACACTGGCCAACATACATTTTGTTGCTTCAAGTCTGCTTCCTTTCCACAGTGGCTGGGTAGAGCCAATCAAGTTTATTTGTTTACATTCTCTTTTATTATATATCATTATGTTTATATATTATTTGTTATTTATAAACTACATTTTATTATTATTTTAAATGTAACAAAAATGGGGGAGGGGTTTCAGGGTGCTGGAACTGATTAATAACTTTTCAATGCTTTTCCATGGGAAAATTGACTTTGAGATAAGAGCATTTTGAGTTAAGAGCTCAGTCACAGAATGAATTGTACTCTTAAGTCAAGACATCACTGTAAACAGATATAAGAGCAAATTAAGCTTGAACCATCCCTAGATTACCAAATTGAAGCTATCGTACTTTGGCCATATCATGAGAAAACATGACTCATAGGAAAAGCCAATGATGTTTGGGTAAGGTAGAAGGCAGAATGAAAAGAGGAAAACTACTTTACAGATGGATAGACTAAATTAAAGAAGCAAAGGACCTGAGGCTGTAAGACCTTACTGATGATAGAGTGACCTGGAGGTCTCTCAGTTTATAAGGGTCAACATAAGCCAAAATCTATTTGATGGTAGTTAACAATGAAACAATTCTCATGGAGATCTTACAGACAAGGCATTTTATTCAAGTAGATGACAGATAGCATAGTGTAGTGGTTTGAGACACAGGGACAGAAAGTGAGGTGAAAGTGGGGCACAGACAGAAAACCAAGCATGCTATTGTGAGGGCAGCGGAAAATGTGATGTTGAGTTCAGGAAATGTATAGGCTACACAAGACGGTCTTGTGTGTTCCTAACTATGTCATGTGCATTTGAAGACAACATTAAATTTGAGGTTCTGAAATGCAATAGGATCTCTCTTCCAGACATTTAAGTACAATGAAGTAGCAGTGACGGGGAGAACTTTGCCCAGCATGGAGAAGCAAAGGCTGCAGGGAGAACTATAACTCCTCATTCACTTAAAGTACACCAAATAGTTTAGTCAGATTTAGTTTTGCTGCCATTTGTTTTCAAGTCCTACTTTCATTCTGCACAAGTTTGAAATGTTTCATTTTATTTTATACCTTTTAAACCAAGAACCAATGACTTGACAGGCTGTGTTCAGTAAAATATATGATCCTGCCTATGATACTCCTGACAAGGAGATGAGGAGCCTTAAATAAGAAACCAATTTTACCCTTTTAGATTATATAACTATTCCTACTATTGTTGCAGCAGACAGGCATACAATTTTCATTTACTTCTAATCTTCAAATTTTAGAGATTAAAAGCATACAGAAATGCATAAAGCAAGAGATGAGCCATTAAAGAAAAGTTGGGCTTTGCCATTCATCTGGGCAATTGGATGTTACATTCTGGCAGCTAATCATGATGGGTTTTACTTTCTCCTATATTCACCCTAGTTTCCCGGCTGACCTATTAATTTTAATAGACTGGAGGACTCCCATTTAATGGTTCAATGGTTACAATACACTAGTGCTTTACTTTGCATAATCAAGATGTTCAGTAAGCAATAACAAAATTTAAACAATGTATCAAAAGTTTTCTTTTAAAGTTACCAGTCATTTGACCTTTTCTTTAAGATTTAAAGTCTTATCTCCATTCTTCTCAAAGTAGTTATATGCTTTCAGACCCAAAAATATATTTTCCTTTCCATCTTTTCCTTATCTGAATTCACATGTGTTATTAAAGATGCTTATCCATGATAAAATTACAGAGCCTCATCATGACAGTTGTTGAGTCCTTCATCGGCATTGGCTTTCGGTGGTGTTATATTTTCCAAGAGATTCATAATCATTTACTTGGATCAAGTTCTGAGCCCAGAAAATGTCTGTCCAGTTTCATGGAACACATGATTTAGGTGCAATACATACTTCAGATCTGAGGATATATAGGAAACATCAGAAACTAAGGAATGCTGCAATCCTGGAGGACCATAGCCTCACAACTACACATAAAAAGAAAAGAGGGGACATGAATAAATGGCATTCAGAGTACAAAAATAAATTAACCTAACCCCAAAGAAAAACATTTTAAATTACATATGCACTGTGGACATACCTGTACTTGAATAAGTGGATTGTAATCCACAAAAGTAAAGTTCTAATCAATCTACTATATAGGAAAAGGAAGGCTATTACTTTTGATAGGACTACTAAAATATTACCAAGATGTATAAGGAGCATAAGCATTTGAGTTCTCCCAAAACTCTTCACTAGGCATGATGGTATAAAAATTAGGGAATGGGGAAGAGAAACTGAAAATCCAGTTTGTGAACTGGCTGTTTCAAGAGTCTCCAAAGCTGCAACCAGTTTACACAGGCTCAATGACAAGGGGGAGTGCTAAATCAAGCTCAGAAATCATGTAGCCTTCCAGATGTTGTAGAATCATAATTACAAAAAAAGGGGGGAGCTTACAAAGACAAAGGAGCAACAAGGAGAACCACAGTGAATGATCAGGTTCACACTAGTAATGAGGACAATAATGCAATAGCTGTGGTATCAAAAATAGCATATATAATAGGAATGGCTAAGCAGCAAAGTGATGCAACATAGGTCTACACATTTGAACATATACAATGCATTATAGCAAAAACATCATGTCTTTAAGACACGAAAACGGATAAAGACAAACCCTTTGGCGCCCAAGCCCTCCGTTTGGCATCAGGGCCTGCCCCCACGCAGTCCCTGAGTGACCCATTGCTCATTTCGAGCCTTATTTTCGCTTGACTCAGGTCGCTGCAACACCCTTATGACACTTTGTGGCTTCTCCGGTCCTTTCCGGCAGGCTCGCCAGGCTAACGCGGAAGTAATCCCGTTCCGCTCGCTGCGGCCGCGGCTTGAATTCCCCCGCTCGCCACCTCCACCCTCGAGAACGCGGAGTGGATTTTTGCGTCCTTCGACTTTCCCTGGCACCCATTCTTCAAGTGACTCCTTCAAAGCTTTCCCATTCTTCCCCCATTCGAGTTTGATTGCCTTCTGAAGAGCCTACGCGGCTGCATATGGGCCAGGTTTGAATTGACCAAGTTATCCAACAGATTCCCTTTGCATTGTCTTTCCACATTGTACTATCTTTGTAAATGCATCTTATCTGTTTCACTTCTCAGTTATATGTGGCATATACATGCATGTATCTATTGTTATTGACAACTTTACTATGATGTATTGCACATGCCTGAATGTATAGTACTGTTATATATGTTACATATACTTGCATGTAGATATTGATACTGATGATGCTGCCATGATATGTTGTACATGCTTGAATGCATAGTGTGTTTCACATATGTCACATATATTCCCATGCAGTAATTGATACTGATGTTTTTGCTATAATGCATTGTATATGTTCAAATGTGTAGACCTATATTGCATCACTTTGCTGCTTAGCCATTCCTATTATATATGCTATTTTTGATACCACAGCTATTGCATTATTGTCCTCATTACTAGTGCGAACCTGATCATTCACTGTGGTTCTCCTTGTTGCTCCGTAGAATCATAATTCCCAGCAGGCTTAGACACCAGAGCCAGTAGAGGGGAATTATAGCTCACGAACATCTGAAAGTCTGCTTGGTGCCTATTCCTACATTAAAGTATCATCTTTCAATTTGCTAAGAGGTACCATCAATCATTACTACTATTATTGTTATATGTATTTATACCCCACTTTATCTCCCCAAAGGGGCTCAAAGCAGCTTGACATAAAAACATTCATGTACAATTTAAAATATATAAATATACAAACATTAAAACAGAATTAAACAGAAACAGTATTAAAACTTTCAGTTAAAATCCATCAAACATATTCGAAGTTAAGAGCCATAGCACCCCCTGACTAGATCTTAAACAGCTCAATCTTTAAATGCCTGTTTGAATAAAAAGGTTTTAGCTTGCCACCCAAAGGGAGGGGGCTCTTTCTGACTTCCCTGGGCAGGGGGTTCCAGAGTTGTGGGCAGACACCAAGAAGGCCCTCTCTCGCATTCCCACCAACTGAGCTTGAAGATCTTAGGGCCCAGGCAGGTTCGTACAAGGGGATGTGGTCAGCCAAATAGCCTGGACTGGAATAATCTAGGGCTTTAAAGGTTGTAACCAGAACTTTGAATTTTGCCTGGTAACAGACTGGCAGCCAGTAGAGCTGCTGCAACAGGAGAATTGTGCAGTCCCTGTAGCCAGCCCCAGTGAGCAACCTCACTGCAGCTCTTTGGACCAGCTGAAGTTTCCGAGAACTATTCAGAGGCATCCCCACATAGAGCACATTACAGTAATCCAGATGGGATGTTCTCCAAGTGCACTAACCAGGCACTGAAGTAAAATAACAGAAGTTGGACAATAGTCTCAAAGGTGATTTGGCAAAGCTGCAAAAGCTATCTACAAAGAAAATTTAACCAGATACAATAGGAAAGGTCAGCAAAATGGCAGAGTTTTCTACTTGGGTCAATTGCCATAAGATAAATAATGCAGTCTACTTTTTAAGGTGAAAAGAATATAAATTTCTCCCTGATCTCTAACAGATGGTATACTGACAGGGGAAATTGGAAAAGTATACCAGCTGTTCCTGTCTTTATGCTACAGCATGTAGCCATTCCATAATAATTGTTTCTCCCAGGGGACATCAATGAAATATTTCATTCCTCCTAGCTCTAGTTAGACTTAAGGGGGCAGAAGCTCCCCCCCCCCCCCACTGTATTATGCCATAGGGAGAGATAGAAGCTAATGTACTTTTATCTGTAGGAAACTTTAAAATTTAGATTTCTGGCTATTATCTAGGACGAACCAAGGGACAATGTTCGGGAGAGGACTACATAGTCTAGGAATTATCTTCTGCTTTGGAGCACCCAGTGGCAAAATGGGTTAAACCCTTGTGCTGGCAGGACTGCTGACTAAAAGGTCAGTGGTTTGAATCCAGTTAGAGTGGGTTGAGCTCACTCTGTCAGCTCCAGCTCCCGCTACGGGGACAGGAGTAAAACCTCCCACAAGGATGGTAAAACATCAAAAACATGTGGGCATCCCACAGGCAATGTCCTTGCAGGCAGCCTCTCACACCAAAAGTGACTTGAAGTTCCTCAAGTCACTCCTGACACATAAAAAACTTCTTTCCCTGCAAAATTCCTAGTGCTAAGCCTACTACACAACTCCCTGAAGTCTATGTCACAAACACTGAAATGTCACCATTTTTGTCTTCATGCCACACCCACCATTATCTTATATTGGGGAAGTGGCAATGCAAAAATGTTCCAGTTCTTTCAAGTAACAATGGCAATCAGCACTCAAACAAGCACGTCCTTAACTTCATCTCCATTCACAGAAACAGAAAAATGCATTCCTGCCTGCACCATTCAAACTGAATTTCCA
The DNA here is from genome assembly GCA_030556195.1 of Anolis apletophallus. Taxonomy (NCBI): domain Eukaryota; kingdom Metazoa; phylum Chordata; class Lepidosauria; order Squamata; family Anolidae; genus Anolis; species Anolis apletophallus. Next base: position 97,765,053 of record JARBWK010000007.1, on the reverse strand, counting down.
CATTTCTATAGCCTATCCTTAAAATTAAAAATTACTGGTTCTTGCATTTAGCACATTCTTATTTTTAAAAATCACCTTTTTAGAATTGCTACACTGAATATCACCTTTTCAGGTTGGCTGAATAATAATCCATCTGATATATCAGATGAACTGCTGAAACATCATAACTTTTAGCTCAGTTTTTATACATTTTACAGGTATATCAGAATGACAAATTGACTTGCTAACTTTTCAGATATGATGACCCATTTAATCAAAAGCTTCAGACAAAAACCATCTAGCAAAGAAATGGTACCTCAAAGAATAATGTACCATATGTATTCTCCTAAATGTATTCTCTGAAAATTACTTTTAACTGAATCTTTTCTTCTAGGTGCACAATGATGCAGGAAAAGTTTATTTTAAAAATATTATTTCAAGAACTGTAACTAACTTACTTGATAATATGCCTGTTCCTTGTTAGGTGATGATGATGATGATGATATTTATTTATTTATTCATTTATTTATTTGTATTCTGCCTTATCTCCCCCAGGGACCAAGGGACAGATTCCAGCATGCACAAGCACAAAGGCAAACACTCAATGCCTAGAAACAATGAAACACAGGTAAAGCTAAAGGCTTCCCCTTCCGGCTCTGTGGGGGTAATGCTCATCTCCAGCTCGGGGGTGGGGTGTTCATCTCCATTTCTAAGCCAAAGAGCTGGCTGGCATGACTGAATGAAGCACTGTTTATTTTCATGCATAGGCAGTACCTATTGATCTACTCACATTTGCATGTTATCAAACTGCTAGGTTGGCAGAAGTTGGGGCTAACAGTGGGAGCCCACCCCATCCTGTGGATTCGAACTAACCTTCCAGTCAGCAAGTTCAGCAGCTCAGCAGTTTAACCCATTGTGCCACTGCGGCCCCACAAGCAGTTCTCTGATTATCAGCCAAGAAAAACCACAAAACTGTTTAAGAAAGCTTTTATCATCCAGAATCATTACATATGCAACTAAGTGGATAAAATGTTATGTATACTAGAGAAAAGAAAGGCAAAGGAGATGAAAATCTATTCAATTCAAAAAATCCTGAACTAACTTGTATATTTAAATGGGCACATGTTGCTTTGCCAAATGTTTAGAACGGAAACCTCCATTTAAGTAAGAAATCCAAGACATTGTCAGCATGACTTTGCTGTGATAACTTCAAAAGATGATAGGCTTTATATTTATTCTTTGAATATATGGAAAAGTCAACAAAAATACAGCTCCACCGGCTGCCGATAAGTTTCCGGACCCAATTCAAGGTGCAGGTTATAACCTACAAAGCGCTAAACGGTTTGGGTCCTGCCTATCTTCACGATCGCATCTTCCCCTATGCACCTGCATGAGCTCTAAGATCTGGGGAGGCCCTTCTCTCGCTCTCACCTCCATCACAAGTATGGTTGGTGGGAACAAGGGAGATGGCCTTCTCAGTGGTGCCCCCCCCCCCCACCCGTTCTGGAATTCTCTCCCTACGGAGATTAGATTAGTGCCCCCTGTCCACCTTCCATAAAGACCTGAAAACTTTGCCTTTGATTAATTGGTTCATCTATTGACTTAGGCCACTTAGCCCTAACTTATTGTCTGGCTTTGTAGCACTTTATTACCTGCCTTGCCCTTATAGCTGTATTGCACTAGCCCTTGCCCTGCCCTCCTAGATCTGAACATGCTCACTGTTCTTGACTATTGGTTGATGGTTATTGTTGCTCTTTTGTTTTTATGATGTCTGGTTATTGTTTTTATTGTTTTAATTATTGAAATGCAATGTATTTTAATTATGCTATATCTTACTTTTTTGCTGGGCTTGGTCCTCATGAGTCCCTTCAGGGAGATGGTGGCAGGATATAAGAATAAGGTTATTATTATTATTATTTAATATTTTATTTTTGTTCCATCTCCCAACATGGGACCTAAAAGAGCTTACAAAATAATTTTAAATCAAATAGCTAAAACAAAATCTGGTACAAACGTTTAAAAAGCATTAAATAAATAATCTAAATGAAAAATTAATTTAAAATATTTTTAGAACATAAAATACTATTGTCTACATATATTTTTAAGTTGCTTGTCAACTTATGATGACCACATAAATTTCATGGGCCCACTTAGGCAAAGAATATTCAGAGAGGGTTTGCCAGTTCTTTCACTCAAAAAGTACCCTACAGCATCTGGTATCTGCTAGTGGTCTTCCATCTGATAAATAACCAGAGCTCCCCACTTAGCTTCCAAGATCATACAAGATTTGGTGCTTTAAGGTATTTAGGACCCTAAAACACATACTACATTTAATAAAAACAAGCATACACGTTGCATATCTTTCTACCCACACCAGTTAAAACTTTGAAGGCCTGTTTAAGTAATTAGGTCTTTACTAACAAAAGAGAGCAGACAAATGATAACCTGAGCCAATAGATATACATATAATTATTATGCAGCTTTTGGAAGGACAGTTCCATTTATTGACTTGAGCACAGGTGGACGTCCTATACCCCGGTCGGTCCCATAACTGTCATCTTTATGCAGATGATACTCAACTCTATTACTCTTTTCCACCAGATTCCAAGGAAGCCCCTCAGATCCTTGACCAGTGTCTGGCGACTGTGATGGGCTGGATGAGGGCAGAGCAGTGCCCCCGAGACTCATTCCTGAAAGTCAACCCAGAAGAATACCATGGTTGATGATATCGAAAGCTGGTGAGATGTCCAAGAGAACCAACAAGGACACACTCCCCCTGTCAAGCTCTCTGTGTAGGTCATCCACCAAGGCGGCAAAAGCTGTCTTGGTGTCATGGCCAGGCATGAAACCTGACTGAGATGGGTCCTGATAATCAGTATTGTCCAAGAATCCCTGAGGCTGAGTAGCAACCATCTGCTTCAGAACCTTGCCCAGGAAAAAAAGATTCGTGATTGGCCGGTAGTTGTTCAAAATCCCTTAGTCAAAAGAACCTTCTTCGGGACTGGTCTCACTATAGCCTGTTTAGGACAGGATGGCATATGTCCTTAACTCAAGGAGGCATTTATAATCCTCACAAACCACCCGGTCAAGCCAGCGCTGCTGTTTATAGGAGCCAGGAAGGGCAAGGGTCTAGAGTGGATGTAAGCGGTCTCACTGCTCCCAGGATCCTGTCCATGTCATCAGGCTGAACTGAAACGAATCCCACAACACCAGAGAAACAGGTGCCCCGGTTATCTCCACTGGAACTGCATCAAAACTCCTATAATCTGAGCTACTTTATCTGTAAAATAAAGAGCAAACTCACTGCATTGAGTAGTCAGGTGGTCAGGAGTCTGCCCCCCCCCCCCCCGGGGTGAAGGAGCTCCCCAACCACCCTGAACAACTTAGCTGGTCTATTTTTTGCAGGCACAATGTAGGCAGTCGAGAAGGTTTTCCTGGCTGCCCTCAATGCCGTGGAGTAGGCCTTGAGAGAGGTTCTAGCCCGTGTTCCCCAAACTGTCCTGGTTACCCACTTTCAAACCCAGTGGAAGAGGGCACCTGCTCAAAGAGATGGAATATCAAGAGACCACAACTCCACCTCCCCGCCCTCCAGACCTAACCTGCTGATGTACCCCGAACCCTGGAAGACAAAGCTGAGTGAGATTAACCCCACACAGATCATCCAACCAAGTCTCAGTAATGCATGCCAGATCTGCTTCTTCATCCAGGATCAAATGATGAATGGCCGTTGTTTTGCCAGAATCAGATCATCCAGGATCAAATCATGAATGTCCACTGTTTCACCATTACCAGATCTGGCATTTAATAGCAGGATCTTTGCCCCAGGGGGTCTGTCATGTCGGCTATCCTGCCAACTTTTCTTCAGGATAGCTGTTATGTGTTCTTCCTTGAAATTTGAACTGGTGCTTATCAACTGAGTGTTAAAGAAAAATGATTCTCAAGCAATCTAGTCTCATTTTGCTTTCTGAGACGGTATTACTAGACTTCTTAATGCATTCTCTTAATACATTCTCTATTATGTAACACTGTAGCCGTGCTCAGGCATTCAGGAATCACATCACTGGGGTGAAATGGGGCCATGTGTTGTAACCTCACCACCTCCACTGGAGCATTCCCATGTTCGTTGGGAAATTTCAAAAGAAACTCTTGTCATATAAAGATACGTGATCAGCAACTCTGATAAATTAAGGTTTCTGGTCACATTAAGTCCTGGAACTGCTTCTTCAAGATGTCCATATATTGCCTCTTCCCAGTAATATCAGTAAGTCAAGGGCATAAGGGACAGACATATATCCCCACTCCCTTAAACCGATACAATCCATATATATTAGGGTCTGACGCAATGGTTAATGCAAATTAAAACAGACCCATTGGAGAAAGAAAAATGTATAACTGTATATTACAAAGTTTCTACTGCTTCAATACATACAACTTAATTCAGGTCTATATATTAGGACTGGATTTATAATGCAGTGTATATTATTATCTGATATTTCTAAAGTACTGAACTTGAAATTTTGTTCTCCTGGTTTATTTTTGGTCACCAATTTAATTTAAAATATGAGAATAAAAAGAAGCTCAACTATCTATATGTGTGTGTGTTTTCTCTATTATTAAGGCAAATCTCCTTGTTCTCCTATAAAAGTTAGGAAGGCATTGTCACGATGCAGGGTCTCGGCCCGGCCCCTTAATCACACACACAGAGACGGTAATCAGCTAACTATTGATTGAATAATAAAAAACAGGTGAAAAGGATAATTGTCCATATCAAAGTATCAAAGTTGCAATAACAAGGTAAAGAGTTCTTAGGTAAATCCAAAGGAAAAAGCTTGGCAAAGGCTCCGCAAAACAAAGCGGATCAAAAACAGACTTGGTCCGTGGCAAGGCAAACAAGGCAAAGTTCAAGAAAGCAAGCCCAAGAAACTTCTTGGCATGGTACGAGCCTCAGTCCTGGCTCCGTGGATCTTCACTCGCTTCACTCCCTTCAGATCAGAAGTGGCCGAGTAACTGAGGATCCGTTCCCATGGATCCTATACTTAATTTCCCTGGTGAGACCCTTGCCGCTCTAGGCTGCGGCGCCAATCTGTACTACGGGACCTAGCGCTTCTCTGGCGCTCTAGGCTTCGGTGCCATTCCCTCCTGCTAGACTCGATGCTCCGTCTCCTATCAAAGCTCCGTCCTTGCCTCCCAGCACCTGGGTCGCTATCTTCATGAGAGCCTAACTCCCTTTCAGCTTCCATGGGCTCATCCCTGATCCTTTCCTGCGACCCGTAACCACCTGGTTTCTCATACTGATTATTGGAGTCAGCACTTTCAGTGTCAGCCTGACTTTCCCAGCTATCATAGCCATCAGGCCAGCCATCATCCCAGGCCAAGCTCTCTGTGGGAGATGAAGGCCCAGCTAACTCATCATCCCCTTCCTCCATGTCCTCATCAGCTGCAGCTGGCCCTAATGCAAGCAGGACCCCCGGGGCCGCCCCCTGCCCCCCAGGCACGAAAGGGAACTGGGTTGCTACAGGCATAAAATGTGGAGATATTATAAGAGTTTGGAAGAGGCTAAAACTGATAGAAAATGATGGGGACAGTATAATCTTATTATATGAACAGGAAGATAATAAGCACTGGACCACTTTTGTCCACAAAATTGCACAAACCGTTCTGCCCAGTAAACTTAATTAGCGCCATTCTGCTATTCTACAATTTCAGCATCCTAAATTCTGGGAACACTAAGTCATATTTGATTTTCACTTTTTGTAGAAAAGATCATAGTCACAATTGACCTTAAAGGCATTACTGCAAATTTTATCTTGTTAATTGACTTTCCATATGCTAATAATTTCACCCTACATTGAGCAATGCACTAATTGGCTTTAATGTTATTGCTTAATGGATGCAAAATGTGGACAATGTAGGGATTTATTGACACATTTGCATAAAAAAACAAACTTTCTGAAATGAAAATGTAAGGCTGAGATCAAAAGAGGAGTCGCTGTGGAAAGCCACAACAGAACTATGTATTGTTATTTGTGATGGGCTTGCATAAATCCATATTCTGCCACAGGAAACCACCTTTGCTGTATAACATAGGATAAAACAGATTAAATTGAGTTTATATTTTTTAAAATTGTGTTTACTTGAGGCTGACTTATATTAATGCTTGTGCCTTTAAGATAATTATGAGGGTGAACGAACTGAAAATTAATCCTGACAACACCGAGGTATTCCTGGTCAGCCGAACGGCAAAACAGGGTATAGGGTTACAGCCTGTGCTGGATGGGGTTACACTCCCCCTGAAGTCACAGGTTCACAGCTTGGGGATTCTCTTGGACACATCGCTGAGCCTGGAACCCCAGGTTTTGGAAGTGGCCAGGGGAGCTTTTGCACAATTAAAACTTGTGTGCCATTTGCGCCCATATCTTGAGAAGCCAGACTTGGCCGCGGAAGTCCACACTCTTGTTACATCTCGAATAGACTACTGCAATGTGCTCTACATGGGGTTGCCTTTGAAGACTGTTCAGAAACTTCAAATAGTCCAACAGGTGGCAGCCAGGCTGCTCACCAGAGTGGCATACAGGGAGCATATTACGCCCGTTACATCAGCTCCACTGGCTGCCGGTTTGCTACCGAGCACAATTCAAAGTGCTGGCTTTAGTTGATAAAGCCCTAAATGGATCTAGTCCAACTTACCTGTCTGAACTTATCTCTCCCTATGAACCAGTTAGAGTTTTAAGATTGGTGGGACCTTCTCAGAGTGGTGGCCCCTCGACCATGGAATGCCCTCCCCAGTGACATTAGATTGCCCCCCTCCCTCTAGGCATTTGGGAACTGACACATGGCAGTGCAAATTGATGAATATGGGGTGAGTTATTATATTTTAACTGTTTTAATTGTATGTATTTGTTTTATCTGTTTTTATTGCTTGGTGTGTGGTATCTGTTTATTTGTATTGAAACATGGCATTGAATTTTGCCAAATTGTAAGTTGCTCTGAGTCCCCCTCAGGGTAAGACAGAGCAGGGTAGAAATATAGTAAATAAAGAATGAAATATATGGTGAAACTGAGGTGAATCGAAATGGTTGTGATGCAGGACTGGTTCATTTTTAAAAATAACAACTATATTTTACTATTTGATTTAAAATAAGAATAGAATTCTGATTTAATGATGTGTATTAAGCCTTAAACTAAGGTTATACTGTGGGGAAAACTGAAGTGGTTTAATTGAAAGGTTATCCATCAAGTAATGCTGGGGAAAGCTACACGTTGGCCAACATGGTAGCTTTGCTGGCAGAACCATGTTGGCCACAGTAGTCCAAAATAAAACCTTTTCTAAATTAACTCCTAAACAGCTTGGAGCATGAAAACTGACAGCGACAAACATTCAGCTCAGCTTCATTTTTATGTAGCCAAGTCACCTTCACAGTTTAAGTTTCAATGCTTGCATTCAAATGGAGATTGACACAATATTTTGGAAAGCATTGTCAGACTCTACAAACAAGAATTCCATACACCGCCTTTGCTACTGTTGCTTCTTTCCCTTGAGTTTGTTGTGTAATGGGATGCATAACTTTGGTCTTATATGAAATTATTTTCTTGCATTTTACAAAGCAAAACTAGGCCCTTCAGGGACATTTATGCCTTTCGCCATGTCTCACTTGCTCCACTTAGCATCAAGCATCTCCATGTGGAGAATGCTGATAGTGCCCCAATGACATTATGAACCATCTAATTATCAGGACACAAACTGTTTTCCTTATTAATTACATAGTCTCCTTTAGACAAAGACATCACTCACAACTCCATCTAATTAAAGAGCTTCTCCCACTGATTTTATTTGTTCTTTTAATTTATTTCTTTTTTCATTTTGCAAAAAATGGGGAAAAAATGCATGAACTATTTTTAAAAAACACCAAGAAAAAAGCAGCACCTAGACAGTTAAAAGCCTTCTCCACATCAAGCACAATCAATTGCCAAAAAAACACACACACCTCCCCCTATTTTGAATTAAAAAAGGATTATGTGAAGGATGGAAACTGTTCTCTCTATAAAGTTCCAGAATAAAGAAATGGCCACGGGATTGCTTTTTCTTGGAAGAGCTTCCCTCAAAGATCTCAAAACCTGGGCAAGCACAGTTCTTCAGATTGCATATACCCAGGTTGTATAGGGCTTTAAAGATTATAGGTAGAAGATAAGGCATACCATAATTATAGGCAAATCAGAGACCTCCAGTAACAGGGGAAGCTGATGCATTAGATAACTATAAATGCACATTCCTGGCTACTATTAAAATTTCAGACATCCAGGTTCAGAGTTGAATCTAGGAACACAAACTGAAAACCTATGTTTTCAGATTTAGTTTAACTCTACCAATTATTATTATTATTATTATTATTATTATTATTATGTCTATCCCATCACCATCCCCCCCAAAGGGTCTCAGGGCGGCTAAAGTACAGCGAAGTGCTGCATATAAACAATACATAGATCTAAGAACAATAAAAACCACTTCAGAGAGTCATCTTCCTTTGCTCCCCGCTTTCAAATGTGGGAAGACAAAAAGAATATTATGTCTGCAACATGGAAATACTCTTGGGACCACCTAGAAGACTGCAGATTGGTAGTAGCCAAAAATGTCTTTATTCAATTTCATTTAGTGCACCAGGTACAACTTCTTTTTAGTTAGGATAATTTTGCCAGTGTGACTCATGCCTTAATTACCACTCATTTAAACAAATGCAATGTTTTATTGGGACTCCCTAATGAAAAATGTGGTGGCTAGACCTTTTGTAGCCCACATTGCACAAAATCCACTGGCATTCATCCAGTTTGTTTCTAGCCTCAATTTAAGGGAACCGTTTCACCTTCAAAGTAGAAAATGGTCCAGATATCTGCAGGATTACATTCCTTACATGAACCTATCTTCCAATCTCAGATTGAACCCAGGCTACTTGACCTGTCTTTTATCTGGACAAGTTTCTGTGACAATATTGATACAGCCGACCCTACATACATATTCATTGTGTTTGTGGGCATAGAACCTCCAAGAAGGTGGGGAAACCACAAATAAGAACTCACTTTTTAATCTAGAAGAACCTCTCTCTATATCCTTCAGTGGAACTATGGCCAGCGACCACTAGAATCACATCAGATGACCTGAAGATTCCTAAAAAGACAATTTTCATCAGTTGATGAATATTCGGGGAAAGGGGGTGTGTTCCAAAAAAAAGGACCTGCAAAATACATTGATTTCATTGTATTAGGACAAAGTGTTGGCTGGTCCTCTGGAAATACTAGTTACCTAAATGTTAAGGGATGCTGGTATCAGCAGAAGTAATATCCCAAATGTTGTCTAATTTCACATAAGAGCAAGTCATAGTTTTGAAACTCAAATGATAAAAAAATGCAAATGCAGACCTATTTGTGCCTACACTTTTAATGCATAATGGAATAAACCATCAACTTTTGACTTACATAGCACTTTGCACCTTATCAGCCACCATTAAAATGCATTAAATGGTGCTAATAATGATGCACAATTGACCTGCATAGTTCCGCAGCATTTCTAATCATCTCCATTTTCTCTCTAAATATGAAGAACAGTAATTATCAAATGACTACCTTCAGGTCTTCAGGGTATTAAGAGCAAGAAGTGGATTAATTAGTTTCAACTACATGTTTCACAAACTTGGCTGCCAGTGACTCCTGCAAGATATGTTAGCCCTTATTTAAAATATGCTCACTACAGTTAATTCCAGCTGTGAATGATTAAAGAGAAGCAGAAAAAGAGAGGGGTCTTTGTTCCTGCTTCTCTTTAAGTTGTTTATAACTTAAATGGGTCACAGATTAAATTCACAATACTAGCTGCCTCTGTGGTGATGTATTTCTGGAAGTCTCCACAGTATTCAGAAGCTATGTACAGAACTGCAAAAGAACTTATTTCACACCATCCTCCTTCTTCCAATTGGTGCTTCACCAAGAAACAAGCCAGGAACTAAGAAGACACCGCTGGGGAAATGTAATTATTCTTTGGGGGTATTTCTATTGTCTATAAGGTGTGGCATAACAACCTGGTTGGATCACAAATTTCTGCATGAGAGCAGAGTTAGTCCTTGGGAATTGCAGGTATTTCTCTATCAGAACAGGGAATGAGTCTGGTGTATTATTACTAAACTCTCAACTCTTTCATGGGAAGCTTTGTAGAAATTGGGGTGAAATTGGCTATTTCAATTTTTGTTAGCTGGATGTGTCCTACTTTTGACTTCCTGACTGTCTTGACTGTGTACTTCCAGCTTCCATAGAGTAAACTGGTTTTTTGTGTTCTCAGGAAAGTGTTAATTAAACTGGAGAATTATGGGGATTCGTCTATTCATTCAGTCATGAAGTGGGAAAATAAGGGATGAGGCGAGGGCTCGAGCGACTGGTTTCAGATAAAAGGAGATCAGCCAGGACACAGTCTCCTAATTCAAATGAAAACTTTACATGCTGTATTAATACTAAAAAAAGGAATTTGGAAATTAAATGATTTTTGGAAAATCTGGGAGAAATCTATAGAATATGTGTTTGCTAAAGGGCAAGGGAGCAAACCTGCAGTGAAAACAGTGATGTTTTGAGAAATAATATATTAAGCAATTGGGTCCAGGGTATTGGCTCCTGGCAGATTTTAGAATGAAAACAAGCTCACAAGGACAGTTCCTTGGATACACATTTATTATCCGCTCTTACCAAGGCAAAGTGAAAGCTAGTTCTAACTCTGTTCCCGCCAAGTGGAAGTATTTTACCTAACCACTCCATGACCGCCCCACTTATCTATTCTAACCATTACATTCCATTCCCACAAAACATGCAGCATCTCCCCCCCCCCCCCCCATAGTCCAGGTGGCCCTTATCAGACTCCAGTATTCTACTCCCATTTTGTCACAGAGTGGACGGGCAGCTTATTGATTTAAGCTTGAACGGACACATCCTGACACAGGGGGAGGTAGCATCCATCTTTATTTGTTTTGAGGAATTTTGTGGATAATATGTTAAAACTGGTAAAAATGTTGAAACTCAACACAATCATATGAAAAAAAAATAGAGGTTCTGTTATTGTCATTTTTAATCATATATAGAGAGGGGTGTGTGTGTGTGTGTTAAAGCAGTGGATGGTTGAATCCTTAGACATTTTTAAAGTCCAAAAACACACCTTTATTTTATCATTGTACATAAAGGTATTGATATATCCATGGGTTTCGGTCTCCATGGGGATCCTGCAAGTAAACATCAGTGGATATCACGGGCCCATGGTATCACACAGCCCAGAGCCCTTACAATTTGTAGACAGGCTTCAGATGTGACTTTATGCCATGGCTGCACAGGTCAGCCTTTTCTTCTACATACACATCTGATAAAAGTAGTAACTAAATAGACTCATTGAGAGAAAATATATACTGTATACTGCATATTTAAACTTAATTTGTTTAATGCATATCCTGCCTTTAAATTTTGAAATGATTTATTCACTGAGCATGAAGACATGGCAGGCAAATATCTGTGAATAATATACAGATAAGGAGGTTACTATCCTATTGCTTCACCTTTTCCTCACTTTAATTTGGTACAACTGAAGAACATCTAGCTGACTTCCATGATGTAACACATCATCATAGATATTTTACTTGAGAGGATAAAGCAGCTAGTTCATTAATTTTAAGCTCCTTCCAGTAAATGGATAGATTATCTGTTGAACTGTCTTTGAATGAGCAGATTAATGCTATATGAAGAATCTGCAGAATTATGTTAGATTTAATCCACTATTTTCTTCATACTCGATTGTCCATTTTATTTGGATTTTATTAATTAATAATGTACTCTTCCAATGCTCTAATACTAAATGAATGCAAAATGCAACATATTAATCTCCACATAAAATTTGCCAGGGAGAAAAAGGATTTAAAATAATAGCAAAACGTCTTTTGTTCAGAGCATAAAACAAAACCTAGTGAAGTTGGCACTATTGTAATTCTTTGGACTCTGAACAGTGAGGCAAGACGGAAATTTTTAATACAAGAAATCCAACAAGACAAAGCCTAGCATTGGTGGATGACCAACGCAGAGAACTAGAAAGGCGGAATGTGTCCCTGATGATTCTGCTGGACCTTTCAGTGACTTTCAGTACCACTGACCATGTATCCTTCTAAGTCACCTTAGTTGCATGGGGATTGGAGGCACTATTCTTCAGTGGCTCTGTTCCTTCCTGGAGGGTCAATCTCAGAAGATGGTGATGGGGACTCCTTAGCCACTGGCCTTTAGAATGAATCCACTTTAATTGCCTTGGCTCAATACTATGGAATCCTGGGGGCTGTTGTTTCACAAGGTTTGTGCCTTCTCTGTGAAAGAATGCTGGTGCCTCAGTAAACTACGAATCACAGGATCGCATAGCATTGAGCCATGGCCCTCAAAGAGATGCTCCAGGTGCACCTTCAGAAGCAGCTTCCACTTTTGCTTTGGTTCAATACTAAGATTAATGTATTATGTGAATCTAATGTGCACCCCAATTGTGGCAAGGTGTTTTAGTCAAAAAAGATGAGCATTAGATTCAAGTAATATGTTAAATTACGGAACAATGGAGAATTAATAATGCATCTAACCTCAGAAGTCCAGATTAATTCAGTACTCCCATGAAGGCTTTTAGTAACATCTTTAGCTCAAATTAACTATAATGTATTCAGATCTAATGCTGTTTAGAGTTTATTTCACTTGAAGATTTATTAATTAGTCAGCTTTCATTGTTTTCAAGTTATTTCCTGCTTCTTCAATGTATTGCAACTATCCCATTCTTCCCTGAAACCTTTGAATGTACGCATGCACACATTCTGATAAAAGATAGATGATTTTTCAAAATTTTGAGCTATATTCCCTGCATAAATGGTTTGTTTATGACTATTTAAAAATATGTATACTGAGCCACACATAACAGGAAAACAATGTCAATCTGCAAGCCTATAAAATAAGCAAATCAAATGTACACAATTTGGGAAATACTTAACACTCGAGGGGTTTGAAAATCCTTTAGAAGATAATGCTGAGCTTAGTACAGTGCAATTCAAAACTCCATTAGTATAATAATAGTTACGTCTGCTGGCACTCTTTCCCAGATACAGAGCATTAAACATCATTTAACTGTTCCAATAAATTCAAGCTCATGGGTACAATTGATAAGCATTTTCTCCCTGCTGAGGAATGGAAGCTGCAGACACAATAAGATGGATCAATACAAACTGCAAAGACATAAAACACTCTTAACGTCCTGAGAATGTAACAAATGTGAAAAATCATTATCAGCCTAATTGTTTTCACATTATAATTAAGAAAAAATGATTCCATGAATTAATAGTTAATTTATTAGATGCAGTTACATCAGGGATCTGTTAAAATTTCAAGAGGCCAATTACTACAGCTTCATTTGCAAGTGAGGAAAGACATCCCTTGCTAAATTTGAATGAACAAACTCCTGTGGCAGTTTTAAACTTGTAAGCAAAGCTGTTGGCAATGTATTTTAAAGGAAATCTTGATATTTCTAGTGGTTTTGCAAGTTGGGGTGGACAACATGAGTGCATTAAGAGGTTCCCTGAGAGAACATAAGTTTTGGCTATGGTAGGGTGTGTTTTCAAAGGGATTGATGTTTTCACAATTCAGCTGCCTTCGACCAAACATTTTGAGGTGCATTTTACAAAGGGCACACCATTTAATTTACTTCCTGTGGCTCTTGTTAAGCAACAGCACTTCAGTTAATTTGCAGCAAAGCAATACATGTCAGATTGCAATGGACATAATTTTTTTTCTATTTTTATGGTTTGCACCAAAACTTTATTAAAGGCCAACATTTATCACTATATCTGCTGATCAACAGTGCTTCGGATTAGCTGTAATTCCACTCCATAATGTTATATACTCTATGCTTGAGATTCTGTATTCAGAAGAAAATTATGTAGACCAGGCCTACACAACCTGTGGCCTTCTAGATGTTTGTGCCACCATCTCCCATAAGCCCTAGCCAGGTTGTTCATATGTCACGAATTCTAGGAGCTGAAGTCCAAAACACGCAGAGGACTGCAAATTGTGCAGACCTGAAGTAGACACATAAATACATATTTAGCACTGAATATTTGTGAACAACTCTAGATCTAGTGACATGAGCACATGTGAAGTAAGAATTTGAGTGACAAAATCCTGCTGGTGATTCCAAATTGCAATAGTTATTTATTTATTTCTCGGACTTCTAGGCCACCACTCCTGGGAGACTCGGGGCGGCTCACAGTAAAACGAGATACAATAAAAACACAATTAAAAAACAATACAACTATAAAATCTCAGAGTTAAGATTAAAACAACGATGTGTGTGTAGAGGATACAAAGCACAGCACAATGCAATGTAACGCAGCGATAACAGGCGAACCAGGCGCTGAGGACATCTTATAGGCCGAAAGCCTGCTGGAAAAGGAATGTCTTACAAGACCGCCTGAATGACATGAGGTCTTGGAGAGCCCGCGTCTCGGCCGGGAGAGCGTTCCACAACGTTGGGGCAATCATGGAGAACGCTCTCCTATGGGTTGCAGTTAATCTGATTGACTTCGTAGATGGAATGGCCAGCAAGTTGGTATTTTCTGACCGCAGTGATCTCGTAGGGCAATATGGGAAAAGCCGGTCCCTCGGGTACATTGGCCCCAGGCCACATAAGGCCTTAAAGGTGAGCACCAACACTTTGGAGGTGATCCGGTGCTCAATTGGAAGCCAGTGCAGATCCTGTAAAATAGGTGTAATGTGACAACCTGCTAGAGAACCAGACAGGAGTCGGGCGGCAGTGTTCTGCACCAGCTTGAGCTTCCGGGTCACTGACAGAGGAAGGCCAACGTAGAGCGCATTACAGTAGTCTAGTCTCGAGATGACCGTGGCTTGGATCACCGTGGCCAGGTCGTTCCGGGATAGATAGGGGGCCAGCTGCCTTGCCTGTCTCAGATGGAAAAAAAACTGTTTTACTGACCATGGAGATTTGGGTCTCCATGGTCAGTTGGGAGTCCAAGTGAACTCCCAGGCTCTTTACGGAAGGTGATGGGCATAACACCGCACCGTCCAGGGTTGGAAGCTGGACATCCCCATCACCCGGACAACCCAGCCACAAGATCTCCGTCTTCGCTGGATTCACCCTCAACCTACTGGCTCGCAGCCATCCAGTAACGGCCTCAAGGCAGTGTTGGAAATTATCGGGTACGGAGCCAGGCCTACCCTTCATCCTCAGAATGAGCTGAGTGTCATCAGCGTACTGATGGCACTCTAGCCCAAAACTAGAGTCAGCACACTTACAACCTCATCATTCAGGGCTTAAACTGGTGGCATATACTGGTTAAGCCCTAGATCATCCACGGAGCCTGCCGAGTCCGATCAAACAATGCCATTGTACTTCTGGAGGGGCTCTGTGGATGTTCTAGGGCTGAGCCGGCACATGCCACTGCTGCAGCAACACGGGAAGCTTCCCATGTTGCCATAAGAACCAACGGGGGGAAACTGTGTGGTTGATGGTCCTCTCCCCCCCCCCCCCCCCCACACACACACAATGGGATCAGCTTCCTCAGGAGCTGGGCAATGTGGGTTACCCATGCTTCCCAACAAGAGTCGCCAGATTCACCATGACACATAGAGATGCAGCCGTGTGACAAGGTTGTTAGACACAGATTCATTGGTTCTGAACTAGTTGTAATAATAGGAATGATGTCAGGGTCTAGAAATTGCATTGCTTTGACCTACTAGCAATAATTATACTGGCTACAAAAACCTCATAAGGTAGAATTGGTGGGTACTTTACTTAGGCGATCCCTCATTGTCTGAGGATGATGGTCCTCCAAGAATTGGTGGGTAGAGCTAGTGTCCAGATAAAGTTGTTTCGTTTGCTGTTGAATTATCTAATCTCTCCTACTTTTATTAGCTCTCATGAGTCCATGTCATAAAGAACCTCAAGTCTTACAAACTCAAGTCCATTTCTTACATTACATGGATTCCTATTTCTAGCAGAAAGTATGTCATGCACACCACTTGCATCCATGAGGGATATGTATCTACACTTCACATGGATATATGAAACCATGGATCATAGTGAACTCTGTATCTCAAAAATACCAGAGTGTCAGACTGGAAGATCTAGAAAAAATATTTTGTCAGACATAGATAAAAGGCAAGCACTGCTTAAACAGAAATGGGGGAAATGTTTTCAGGATACAACTCCAAGGACCATTAAAGAACATTGACCATGTTGGAAAGTAATTTTTCCAAATTCTGCTTGAGAGTGGTTTGTATTTAGTGAATTTCCACTTTTCCAAACTGTGGGGATTTCCGCTTTCAAGGAACAACTGTTGTTTATAAAGTGCAAAGTTATGTGTTCAGTTCTGTTACATTAGTACTTAAGGGTTCCTTGATACAGCCTACAAATCCTGAAAAATAGCCACAATTGGGAAGCAATCTCTTTGGCAATTAAGCAGAATGATCTCTTCTGTGGAAGCTCACTATAGTACTGTGAAATACAGTTAGGTTCTTCTAATAAAAACTAAATTAATTTTTTGTTTGCTTCATATTAAAAATGCATGAAGTCAGGGCGAACTAACCAGAAATTAAAACTGCAAGGCAGGAAGGCCATATTTCACAAGTATTATGATAACTTCAGCAAATTAAAATGAAAAGATCTACTTCCCACTTGAAACCATTGCCAATTTCATTGTGCTACTACAGAGGTAATTTGGAAGCTTTCTCACATTTCATCTTAATTGTCAAAGAATTACTATGCTAAACACAGACCACAGCCACTTTCAAAAGAAACATTTATTCATTATTTAAACATTTACTGGTTAAAATGCATTTCAATATTTGTATTTATTTACGTTATTTATACCCCACTCTTTTCACCCCAAAGGGGACTCAGGGCAGCTTACATGTAGGCAACAATTCAATGCTGCACATACAGACATATACATAAAAACCCATATATTAAAAACTCCAAAAATTAGAAACATCTAAGCATTAGAACCTACAGTATTTACTCAAAAGTAACATTTTAAACAGTGTACAGCTACTTCTTGAATACATAAAAACCACTGTATTCAAAAATATTTTCTACAGTTGAAGAAATGGCACTATCCTCAGAGCTAAATTGATTTTGACATTGTCCTGAGTTATTGAAGAAGTTTCTTCCAAGAAAGCATGAAAGTCACTAGACTGAAATCACAATAAAAGTGGTGGTCATGGGGAGTTGCATTATAAATTTAATGAACTAGTGACAAATTTTCACATCAGGGAGGTAGATAAATGCACTGGGCTCTTAGTATCCTTGGGGTTTGGTGTCAGAGCCCCTCATGGACACCAAAATCCATGAATCTTCAAGTTCTGCCTCTGAATATACAGTCAGGTTAAAAAAAACTGAAAATGGTTTTCAGCTAGGATAATGTGCAAAACGCACCTGTGTAAAACACCCTTCAGAATTCTGGGACTTGTAGGTTAGAGGTGGAGCCTTTAAAATGGGTCTTGGGTCCTCACTAAACAACCAGCCCCAGAATTCTGTAGGAGGCAGACAAAGAATTTCAGATGAGATGCATAGCTGTTGCCTACTCATTAAGCTCTAGCAGTGGTTCTCAACCTGTGGGTCCCCAGGTTTTTTGGCATACAACCCACAGAAATCCCAGCCAATTTACCAGCTGTTATGATTTCTGGGAGTTGAAGGTCAAAACATCTGGGGATCCACAGGTTGAGAACCACTGCTAGAGCTTAATGAACCATTGCTCTAGTGTGATATGTGTTTGAAATGTTTGTACTGAAATTCTGGTGACCTTAGTTTCTTAATTCAAATATAATGGACAGCCTAGTTAATCAACTCTGAAGTACTAAATCACTAAGATGACATGATCAGAAACAAAAAAGGACAACATAAGGAGAGAGCACAAAGACATAAGGTCCATGAAAATTACCTCTTCATAAACTACAATGTGTAAATCCAAACTAGTCAATACATACCTGAGCATCAGCATGTTTCTGTCCATTTCCTATTTTACACCTTTAACAATGAACATATAAAGAGTCTTTTAAGTATTCTATCCCCAAAACTGAGCATCAACCTTTCCCCCGGTTTTGAATAAGAAAGTGTGCATGAGGTAAGTGTAAAGTAAATTTGACTGGATTATACATTTGCCTACAAAATGAGTGAAGATTTATTGAAGAAATTGGCTCCTTCACACCAGGTCATAATTGTTAGCTGTATCAGCTTAATAGACTTTGATGGGTAAGTTCGAGTCATACGCAGAAAGAAATGTCAGCCACTAATAAATCCTAGGTTTCAACTCAGATATCAGTACCATTTTCTCATCTGTAAAAGGAAGATAGTTATGCTTACTTGCCTGATAGATGGGAAGATTCATTAACATTTATAAAGCAGCAAAATAAAAAGTGCCTAAATGCAAAATACCAATCTGATACTTTAAGAAGGTATCAAATAACTTTATATGCATGTCCCATATGAGGGAACTCAGCAGCTAATCATCCCTTTATTATCAATCACCTACATGCTTGCAGATGCCTCTTGCAATCTTCTGTCTATCCTAGGATTTTCTCTTTTAAGTCTTGTTAAGCGAGAGAATTAACACCGCAATCCATTAAGCACAACATTCATTTATTCCAAAAGGGGAGGTACGTTACTCTACTACAACAAAAATGAGAAGAGTTTTGTCACATCTGAAAGACTAAAAGATGCACAATGTTATAAACTTTCAAGCACTAGAAATTATTTCATCAGATAAATGAAATGGCCTCCTGAGTAGACATCTATATATAGTAGAGTCTTGCTTATCCGACATAAACAGGCCAGCAGAACGTTGGATAAATGAAAATGTCAGATAATATGGAGTCTCCTTCTGTTACCCATCCGACATGGCGCTAGATACCTAGAATACTAACAACAGGGACTCAAAGGGTTAAGGCAAGGCAATGCCTCAGGGCTAGAGCTGCCCAGCAGGAAGTGCCCAGATGCGGAAGAGGAGCATGGAAATCACAGAGGGAAGGAGGAAGGACACTCAGTCCTGCCTCTCCCCCCCCCCCCCTTTCCTCCCTACTTCTCCTCCTTGCCTTTCCTTTTTCACTTATTGGGAATGGAGATAGAGTTGGGGGGGGGCGCTACTTTAATTGAAGGGGAAATACTGGAGGAAAAGGAGGGTGTCGGATAAGATGTGATGTTGGATAAGCGAAGGTCAGATAAGGTGAAAGGATTCCAAAATACAAAAACACAATTTGTGACAAATCTATGGAGAAGTGATATGTAATCACTCTGTGTTGTGCTGGAGCTTCCACTTGGCATCGAATGAAGAAATTCAGAGTCTTCTTTCCTTTAGTGAAGAATTTTCTTCTTTTCAGTCTCAACATTTCCTTCTTTCCCTCTCCCAACCTCAGTTTGTTCATTTGCAGTGATCATTCAAGCATTGATAATTGCTTCCTAAAGTTCAGTAACAAACTCTGAACATGATGTATCCATTAAAATCTATAACTGAAGTATTTCAGCACCATAACAACTGCATGGTTTGCATTCATTTCCTACCTACATTTAATTAAGTCATTATTTGTCAACATGTATTATAATTTCATGCATTATGTTTTTAAAAGAACCATTTTTGGTAAGTGAAGGATAACTCAAAGTCACTTTAAGTACAAAGATATAGATGGGAAGAATTTCTAGTATCTGGTATATAGCTACTAAAGCAAACGAGGAGATGAGGTGGATAAGTTGGCCTTTTTCCAAATCCCACTTAATATTTGGTAACGGTCCAATGTAAACACCACTTGCATCCATAGAGTCTGTCTTTCTATTGAATGTGGATGAAACATTTCTTTCAGTATCTCCAAAAGAATTCATCAACTGTAGTTTTGATATGGATCATTTAATTGATGGCACAGTCTTATTTCAGCCCTGCAAGTAGCAGTCATCCCAAATCCAATTATACGTAGGTATGTTAAAGTAAAATGCTACACAGTCCATTAACAAGGTGACCACCATAACATCTAAAAAGGTATGAATCTCCCACTCTATGTCCAACTGTTTCTTGCTTTTGATATCCAGCTACAAGGCAGAGACAAGCATAACTTAGTAAGCAGAATCTCTGACGAAGTTCATTTTGATACGTTTTTAAAATGCACCTCAGCTCCTATATTGCCTTGACCAGTGTAGCAGGAAGGTTTTTTTCTAGCAGCATCAGCACTGGAAGGGTGGTAAAGGAGGGCTAGAGAAACACAGAATGTCAGTGTTTCACAATGTTTCTATAGTAAATACAACCAATCTTATGATGTTAAAGAACAGGTACCAAGTCTGTCCAACCTTGCTGTAGTGCCTCTTATGTGTGCCTCTTTACAAGAGACAAGGTAAACTGTAGCTGGCTCCAGAATCCAAGTATACATGAATCAGAAATTATTCACATATTTTTATCACTTCACATAGTTGGCTCTTGGTTGCATCTATGAACAAATGTGGTTAGAGCATTCTTCCTGCTGAATTTCTTTATCTAGATGAAGGCTTTAAAATAATGACCCGGAATAATTTTTTTCACCAGATGTGTAGCTGGTGAAAAAGACTACTAAATGCATTACTTCAAAGACATACCAGAAATGATTAACAGATTAAAATCAGATAAGTCCAAAGTGAGTTTTTCATAAGTCTTTTATGTCATCTGCCAAAAAAACCCACTAGCTTGGCTGCCTATGCCAACACATATTTTTATAATATGATTCTTCATTCACTTCAAAATATGAGACATAAGGGCAAGGAAAGCTAGTAAAATAATGGACAGCACGTGAAAATTTGGGAATACAAGAAGTTCTGTCAAAAATATCATAAGGATCTAGAGCTGAGTTAAAACCACTGTTTTATTGCAATGATATCTTTTTTTAAGCTCACCAATCACTAAAGATTTTTGGACGCCTCAGTAAAAGCTTCTATACTAAATGGAAGTCAGGCTGTATTTTAGCTGATTTGTGTGGGGGAAAGGTTTTTTTTTATTACTGAGCTAGCAAAGAATTTTTAAACTGGTTTTATGAAATTCTTTTATACTGTACATACACAGCAAAACTTTCAGAAAGAAATAAAAGTTTTGCCTCTGTAAGTTACTTCCTTTGAAGCATGCTGGGACAGAGAGGCAATTTTACAAGATGTTCTCTCCTCACTATTCTCACTAGTAGAAAATTCAGAAAGGAAAAAAACTGGTCTGCCATAATTAGGTAACTAATTGGCTAGACTAATTGATTAAAACATTTTTTATTACTAATAAGTTATTGGAGCAGTAGAATTTGTGTTATTTTTAACCTGAAAAAAATGTGTTATTTTTGCAACCCTGACTGTTATCCATTATTTTGTTTTCATATATAACACATAATAAAAACACATTTCAAAACTAATATAATGAATAAAACTGACATTTTGGAGAGAGGAGGTAATGTGTAACATTTTCTAGCTGTCTACTTTCAAGTCACCTGTGAACGCATGGTGACCCCATCAATATCATAGGGTTTTCTTAGGCAAGGAATACTCAAAGGTGGTCCTTACAGCTAAATAAATAATTGCTACTCTAGATTCTAACAGCATTATGTTGACAGAGTATAAATATTTCAGCCTAAAGGTCAAGCTTTGGAAATACTCAGAATGAAATGCTAACAGAATGAAAAATGTCTCATGGTTGGCGTAAGACTTTAGGAAGTAAATCTATATAAAAAATATACATGAAAAAAGAGGAAGGGTGTGGTCTAGGCCAGGGCTGCCCAACTGGTGGCCCGGGGGCCATACACGCCCCCCAGCCTGTTGGACACGGCCCCCGCTATGCCCCCGGCCGCCATTTTTACTTTTTTAAAAAATCTAATTTTTTTTTTTTAAAAATGGCAGCCGAGGGGGGGGGGGAGGGGGCAGGGAGGAGGAAGTGAGCCAGCTCCTCCTCCCTGCACCGCCCTCCATCCATCTGCGCCGCCAATGCAAACCGGATCGCATCGGCGCCGGTGAGAGAGGACCAGGGGTGGTACAAGGAGGAGAAAGAGAGCTAGCCCTCCTCCCTGCACCGCCCTCTTCTTTACTCTCTCGCTGCACCACCTCCCTCCCTTGCAAGGCAATGCGACAGCGGCTGAAGCCTCACCGGCTGCCGATGCCTTGCAAGGAGGGGGTCCCCCGCGGCGCCTCCCTCCCTTGCAAGGCATCGCGGCAGCGGCTGAAGCCAGCGCCCGGCTTCCATGGCTGCCGCAATGCCTTGCAAGGGAGGGGGTCCCCAGCGCCGCCTCCTCCCCCTGCAAGGCATTGCGGCAGCGGCTGAAGCAGTGCCGCCGTGGCTGCCGCGATGCCTTGCAAGGGAGGGGGATCCCCGGCGGCGCCTCCCTCCCTTGCAAGGCATCGCGACAGCGGCTGAAGCCGGCGCCGGCTCGCGGCTGCTGCGATGCCTTGCAGGGAGGGGGTCCCAGCGGCGCCTCTCTCCCTTCCAAGGCATCCCGGCAGCAGCTGAAGCCGGCGAAACCGCCAGCTTCATCTGCGGCCAGGATGCCTTGGAAGGGAGGGTGCCCCATGGCTCCTCCTCTCTCCCAAAGCATCCCGGCAGCCGGGGGTGGGGCCGGGGCAGGGCCGGGGCCGGGGGAGGGGGCAGGGCCGGGGCCATATTTTAAAACTGTATTTTAATGTACCTTCTATGTCTGCTTCACTTTCTGTAAACCGCTCTGGGCTCCAGAGAGAGCGGTATAGCAAGTCGAATTTAATAAATAAATAATAAATAAAATAAATAAAGAAGATACAAGGAATTGATAAATCTAGGAGTTGGTGACCTCTATTTTAAAAATTGAATACACTGACAAAATAATAATAATGAGCATAATTATGGGGAGAAAGGTCTCTTACCCATAACACATTAATGATGCCAGCATTCGGGACATCTCAGCCTTCTTTTATATTACTATCTTTCTTCAACTGTAAGATGTCATTGATTGTAAGATTCACCCTAATTTCAGTATCACCAACACCAACAAAAATACATAAGACATACCTGTGATTCTAAAAAACACTCCCCATTTTAGAGATGTTTATATAGAAAAAGGTGTGTCTTGGAATTGAAGAACTACACTAACATAAAAATAAAATTTTGTAGCACCTAAAAACAATTATAGAACACTCACTGGGATAATGTTATTCCAGTCAAAGAGACTACTTTCAACAAATTGTGTAAAAGGGGTTAAATTATAAAATTTTAAAATGTATTTATAATTTACCCAGAATAAGGGAAATCCAAAACATATGGCACTTGACTTAGTTTCTATTATCAGATACAAAGCTCATTAGAGAAAATTGTTTAAGAAGGTTCTCTCAACTAGTTCTTGTATTTTTATGGCTTGCAAATATGAAGAGGACTTAACTAAATGCTGAAAACTTTGATGGTTCTTTGGTAGTTGGTTATTTTGTCTGACAAAATGCTGCAAGGTACAGGCTCCTAACAAGATCATAAAGGTTTCATTGGGTCTCAAAGAGCAGAGAAAAAGGAAAGAGCACAGTAGAAACTGATACTGCCTCTAGCATTGCTCAGCTGGGGAATTGCAATTCACATTATAAGAAGCAACACATCATTCTAAATTCACTGCTAATTCCTTCAAAGGCACACTTTTAGACTACTTTCAAATTGAAAGTTTCATCCAAAGTTTTACACATGGGACACTTAATGAAGAAAATATTCCATCAATCAATTTGGGGGGGGGAGAGATATCTCAAGCGGGGAGAAAGACCAACGCCTCCCAGTTCCCCTGCACTTGGCCACAGTCCACTGTACGAGCCTGCCCATTGTCTGCTAACGTCTTTGAAACAATAAGGGAGGAATGATCCTTAAAACCTGAGCCTTATCTACATTAGCAACAAAAATATTTTTTAAAATAAAATGACTCATCTAAAATGGAAGCCAGACTGTTTTCATAAACCTGACTACTTACAGTGTCACATGACATCTCATTTACAAGCATTTCAGATAATGGCCCAAATTTGTGCAGCTTGGGTAAAATCAGTGGATTCTGGAGTTTGTTGGATACAAGTTTGCTGGCTTTTGAGCAGTTTGGACAGCTAAATCAGGTCCAATTTAGTCTGATCCAGATGGAACACCAGCTCAATCACCTTTATTCCACATGGCTATCAGCATAGGAAAATGGATGGATTATGCCTGTGTTGCCACCACTGCTGCTTCAAGTCAGCCAGGCAGCTTTACATGAGTTCTTGGCCATTAAGGGGACTTCAGCTCACATCAGTATGGTAAGTCCCCTGCTTCATGCTGGTCACAAAAGAATGGCAGCAGAGGCATCTGCAATGGCCAGGAGCTCACACAGTGCTCTGTGAACAACTAGGTGTGGTGGCAATGATGAAATGGAGATGAAATTTGAACCACCCCAAATGGAGTAGACGCACTCCCCCAACCATGTAACAATGGCCCTGAACTCAGCATGTAAGTGCCAGATCCATGACATATATCCACCAGGCTAAACATTTTTCTTTTTTTAACATGTCAGAAGCATCTTGAGAAACTGCAAGTCAATTCTGGTTTGAGAGAATTGGCTGTCTGCAGAGATATTGCTCAGGTGATGCCCAGATGTGTTACCATTCTGTGGGAGGCTTTTCATGTCCCACCAGGCTAAACTACCCAGTATATATGACTCCTAAGATACAAGCATATTCTTAACAGAGGTTGAGTAGTCACCCTTCTTGATTTACCAAACCAGATAACTTTGGTACCAAGTCTTGATTTCTGGAAATCAATAGCAATGGTTCACAAACCAATCCAAGGTACTAATTCATGCTTAGTCGGTTACAACAAAAATGAGCACATATGTAAATATTATTTGTTTATTATTACCATTATTATAAACATGTTCATAAGAAGATCAGAAATAAATGGCATGCAATCTGATCACACTGTTTACATTCTTCCATAGCAACAACAGGTGTATGATCATCTGTGGATGCCCTGCTCTCATCCCCCCCCCTTCCTCATGGGCACGATTGTCTGAGACGAGAGACACGGCCTTCTCAGCAGTGGCCCCTCAGCTGTGGAACTCCCTCCCCAGTGATGTTAGATCAACCCCCACCCTTATGACCATCCGCAAGAGAGTGAAAAAATGGCTTTGTGACCAAGCCTTAGAGAACTTGTGCAATAGATAAGACTTGAAACAATATGCAATGACCATTAGAACAGCCCAGATTACGCTCATGGATTACATGTTTTACTCTGAATGTATTGTTTTAAAATGTTTAAATTGTTTTAATGTACTTTTAAATTTTATTTTAGTATTTATTTAAGTATAAATTGTATTTTAGGGTATTCAATTGTTGCCTGTATGTAAAGCCACCTTGAGTCCCTTCCGGGGTGAGAAAGGTGGGGTAGAAATGTCACAAATAAATAAATAAATAAACATATTTGCCAGAATGTGCCTCTGACGAAATGAACTTTAATCTACCCAGTAAATCCCATAATATATTGTTAGAATTTTAAATACTGCATGGTGCATTTTTTATTGAAGGGAAGAGTTCTACAGCGGATCTCTGATTTTTTAAAAATACTCTCATGTCTTGTGAAATGTATAGAGTAAACATGAAGTATCACTGTCCAAGCCTTTAATCTAAAATGTATCAAGGAATGAGAATAAATATTCTAAATCTTAAATTTCAACAGCACAGTACCCTATTCACATCTCTGATGGTGTTGGTTATAAGTTAGATGGCTGCACCAGAACACCAATATCTTCATATTATAGTCTTACAGAAAAAGTATGTTGTTTGTATGTCCTTTCAAAAATTATTTTGGATATTGCATTAAGACACCAGTAAAGAGAAGACCTATTTATAAATAAGTCAAAGAGATCAAAGGAATGAATGAGAACAGATGCAATTATTATTGTTGGGCAGGGGATAATCTGTTATCTCAGACATCTCCCAGTTGAGTTCTTCAGCAGTATGAATGCTATTAACATTGCTAAACTTCATGCAACATTATCTCTCAATCTCAGTTTAATGAAACCGCTCATGAATAAGCAATTGATGAACTGGGCCACAGTCTCATGACGTTTGGAAAACATCTCCCCATTGCTCCAGGATGTGTTAATTTGCGTTTTCAGCATAAATTCCTATGTATCAAAAACAATGTTTGAGGGTCTGGTAAACATAAACG
Organism: Anolis apletophallus; assembly: GCA_030556195.1. Lineage (NCBI taxonomy): Eukaryota > Metazoa > Chordata > Lepidosauria > Squamata > Anolidae > Anolis > Anolis apletophallus. The sequence continues at coordinate 97,738,858 of JARBWK010000007.1, read as the reverse complement.
TCAGGAGAGAAAGCTTCTAAACATGGCCATATAGCCCGAAAAATCTACAACAACCCATGAAAGCCTTCAACAATACAGTTGTTACATTTTTAGAAACACTTGTCAGGTACTAAAATTTATTTTATTTTTTGCTATAGAGTGAAAAGAAACTTGGATGGCTAACACTGCAATCTACTTTTGCTGTGGGATTAAGTCTCAGTTCAATGGTGCTTTCTTCAAAGTTGACATTTATAGGATTCTGCTATAAATTCAATTAAAATAAAGGGGACTTTTGTTAGCTACAGCTAAGTTATATGTAACAGAATGTGTCGAGATTGCAACTATCTTTATTGGGACTAGGAAAATTACATGGTCTTCTCACAAGATCCATTGCTGGAGGCATTGTTTAAAAAAATCTTAGGTTAATTTTAGGTACTTAAGAACCAAAATACAAACAGTCTGTTCTCCTTATGCTGACGTAAATATCTCTTTATATTTCTTTTGAAATTTAATCATTTATATTTCAGGCTGTGGGAAGTGGATGACACTGATGTCCTCAAGATAGTCACACATTTTAAAATCTTTATCATCTTTTCTAATATACAAAACAGGATTTCCTCAATGATGTGAATTATTCAATTGCAAAATTATAAACACACATGAAGAGATATTTATTTTATGAGTGGGGACATACAAGAAACATTATTTTCTCCAATGTCCATGTTATTAAATAAAAGTAAGTTTGGATTCTCACAAACAAACAAGAAGGAAAACGTAATTCCTGACTTAAGAATTTCATAACAAAAGAAAAGTCTCACATGGATTAATATTCATCTAAATCCCAAGGATAACTCTGAATAAAGTTAGGACTTTTCTCCCTGACATCTTGTTTTTCATTTGGAGTATGTGTGTGCGCGCATGCATAAAATAGAAGAACAGACAAGCACAAGACATGGTAACAGTGTCAAGTTCATTAATATCCTTTTAATTAACAGACAGAAATACACAACTTTATTCAATCTGTGCCATATGGAATTTTCACTTCATATTTAAACCATGATGGAGAGGTAAAGAACACAGGCTGAGCTCTCCATTCAAGGTTAATGGTTACTTTTTAAAAGGTAAGGTAATACAGAATACAGAATGGAGATGACAAACTGCAGCTTGAAATTGCTTCATGATTCTCTGTGATATTTACGGTCAGTGAGTAGCAGGAAAGTTATAGGGTTGTTGTAGGTTTTTTGGGCTGTATGGACGTGTTTTAGAAGTATTCTCTCCTGACATTTCACCTGCATCTATGGCAGACGTCCTCAGAGGTTGTGAGGTCTGTTGGAAACTAGGAAAATTGGATTTATCTATCTGTGGAAAGTTATAAGGAAAGTTATAATTCCCAATGAGTGAGCAGATTCCATAGGACAAAACCACAGCTGTTTAGAATGATAGTTCTATATTGTTGTAGTATAATAGGTTCACGGTCAGAATAGGTATTAAATATAAACATTGGGATTTTTAAAATCCTGAATGGTTTAAATGGCCATTTACTGACAGGGGTGGAGGAACATTATAACTCTTTGCTAACATGATTCTTGACTGGCCAGTTCAAACTTTAATGTAAAAGTTTGGCTACACTTTAAATAGTGTCCACATCACAATAAATAGCACTTTATTGTGCTTCAGCTGGAAGACTGGTGCCCATTGTTGAGTACTGCAAGCTATGTTCACCTCAAATTGATATGTACTGTATGTAATATTTTTCCCCTAACACAGGACATAAGGGAGCTTTCTTTCAAGAAAAAAAGAGGTTTAATTAACAAATTATCAGCATCTGAAGTTCATCAAGGAAATTGGTCCCTTTTCTGTGAACTTGCATGTGTTAAACACATTTTATTGAAAGACTATTGTGAGAAACTTCTGTACTGAGCAGATGAGGAAAAAAGTAAATAATCTCCAGCTACTGTGTGTACCAAATTATAAACCAGAACCAGAAGAAATTGTGTTAGATATTGCTGTATTCGTATATACTATACTAAATCTTAAACTTCAACAGCACAGAAATAATCACCACCAAGTTTGAAAATCATTTCCTCCATCAAAGTCTCAAAGGGAATATAGTTCAATCTTAGTGCCAATAGTTTTTCATTATTGTGGAAACTATTTAATATCTCAGTGGAATTTCACAGTGCACTTTAACAAAGTTCCATGATTTCTTTTTTTCCTTTAAAGTGTTTGGGACAATTCTAGTGTTAATTATACTTCTTCAGAAGTGGTAAAGTGACAGAGTAGCTATGCTTTCTACTTATTCATGGTTCCACTGGCACCTTTTGAAATTTCTCCCACTTTGTCAAGACTATAGCAGAACTGCTGAAAACAGGGAGTTAAAAAACAAAACAGACTTGTGGCCTTAGATTTTGATCAGAACTCTGGTGTTGTATGAGGAAAGTTATCTCTTAAGAGAGAGTATTGATATAGGCCTATAGATGTAGAACCTGCTCTGCATCCACAGGAATTACATTATGCATTATACACACAAATAAAATGATGGGATAATAAAACCAGGCAAGGTATTGCCCCACAGTAATAATGTCTCAATTATTTTAATATTCTTTTTTGTTCATGTCAGGAGTGACTTGAGAAACTGCAAGTCGCTTCTGGTGTGAGAGAATTGGCCATCTGCAAGAATGTTGCCCAGGGGACAGCTGGATGTTTTACCATCCTGTGGAGATTTCTCTCATGTTCCCACATGAGAAACTGGATCTGACAAACAGGAGCTCACTCCTCCCCCCTGATCTGAACTGCTGACTTTTCAGTCTGGAGTCCTGCCGGCACAAGGGTTTAACACATTGCATCACCGGGGCCTCCTATTTTACTATTCTGATTGTATGTTTCAATCAGAATTTCAAGTAAGAAAACTACAGACCTCTGATAAATCAAATGCTCAAGTGTCATTTCTTCCATCCTTGGTAATGCAAATACCAGAAGTTCTTCAGCAACATAAAAGGTTGGCAAAGCACAGGGTTATCTATGAAATTAAGACCAGAAAGTCTACTACATCTGAAATATAGCATTGTTGGTGGACAAACTAAAACGAGACCAATCAAACACATTAGAACTTACTTTGTGGCAGCGATAGCAACAAATAATGCATTTTTCTACAATTACCATTGTGTGTGCACAGTAGCATCCAGTTGTCTGAAATGGACAGGAGCGTTTTATGTTCTGCGCACAAAATCATTACATATGTAAGCCTGCTGTGAAGCATCTGTGTGACATTTTGCATAAACTTGGATTTGCTTGGATCTGATCTACCTCAGCTATCTCGTTGATACCAATCTAGTGGATGCAATTTTGGATCCTGCTTGTCCCAGGTTAATGGGTACCTTTCACTGTTGAGTTTAAGCAGGGGGATAAGATCCTTGAACAGATGAGAGCTAATGTGCTCTCATCTCTCCAGGGATCTTGTCCACCTGTTAAGCTTGGCTAAATAAAGCTGCCAGAAGTGGTTAGCTAATAGGAGTAAAGACATACCTCAGTTAACAAAGGCTCTGACAAGAAATTCCTTTTTACGGAATGTTTTTATGCATACTGATTCAGATTCCTCTTTGTCCTTTTATCTATCTGAATTGGGTTTTTAGCTGTGTGTGCCTGCCAACAGACAAGGTAAACAGGACCTGGCTTGAGAATCCAAGTATACATGAACAGCAAAACAGTAAGAGGGAAAGCTTGCCAGCACCTTAAAAAAAGATAAATCTATAAAGTGGAGGTCATAAGAAAACAGGAGGCTTGTGAAACAAAAAGTAATTTTTGGATTCATTTTGCAAGAAGCTTTCAAGTGGCCATTAAAATGTTCAAAATGTTTTTGTTAACTGTACAATATTTACCTAACCTGGATACTTAGATTATATGTTCATGTTGTTATTGTTAATTTGATTTTTTTTAAAAAAAAATTGAAACATCCTGAACTGTAGCTCTTTTTAGTGGCATAGAAACCTATATCTATTCTTTCCAGATGCATTTTCTTAAGAATTTCTATCTTTGCTATCAAAGTTCCTGCTAAAGAAGGGACACATTTACTTTTATAATGAAAGTATACCTGTATTGGCTGCCTCCGTGCATTAAGAAACAGTCACATACTGCCTACAACAGTGTTTCCCAACCAGTATGCTGCGGCACACTAGTGTGCCGTGAGCGATCATCAGGTGTGCAATGGGAAATTGGAACCTCCAATACCCTTTCTTCCCCCTCCTGCAGAACACTTTTTCTTCTCCACTCGGGCTCCCTTCTTCCCAGCCTCACTGTGCTCTGTTGGCCTCGTTTTGCTCATGCTGCTGCCATTTTGATCCGAGGGGGCAGCGTGAGCGTGTTCAGGAAGGGAGGGGGGAGGGAGGATAATGTGGGGCGAGTCTGCACAGTAGCGCCTGCATGGGTCACGTCTTTTGTAAATGTAAAAAATGTGTCGCGGCTCAAAAAAGGTTGAAAAACACTGGCCTACAAGAAGCTGTGATGAGGCTCCCAATTTAAAACATGCTCCCTGAACCCAACTATCAGTTTGATCCAGACAAGAAACTCATGGTCAGTCAAACAGCAGATCAGGAAACAGGGATTAAGTCCAGCCTGGATGGGGTGAATTTCCCATTGAAATCTCATATTTGCAGCTTCAGCATGCTTCTGGCTGCCTAGATGTGTTTTGCACAGCTAAAACTTGTGCATCAGCTGTGTCTTTTCCTTGAAAAACCAGATTTGAATATTTGATAAATCATATATCCGTATATTAGCTTGCCCAGGCTCCAAGATGTGAAGGACAAAGCTTCCTCTTAGCCCACAACCTTCCTGGATACAGGAGGATACAAAATAGAGCCCTTCAGTTTTACCCCATCCATTCCATGTTTATACCAGCAGATAAAGTGTTCTGGTGGTTCAGTGACCCGAATGTCTACTTCTCAATAAAAATCTAGTATCACTTCTTGACAGCATAATCCCCGATTTATGAACGACAGCTGAAAGACAGGAAGCAGCAACAGGACACATACCTCTGTAATAGGAAAGACCAAGCATCTGGCAATACAATCACCACAGGCCCATACTCTCCTTGTGCTCTGACAAGGAAGAAACACAGGATAGTCCTCCTGACATTGTATTGAGCTGTGATTTAAAGAAGGCTCAAAAGAGCGGAAACCTTCTCCTGATGTTTTAACTTAACATATTCCAACCTATGGCCCAAATGAGAGAAGAGGCTAGGTTTCTGCATATGAGGGTAAAATCTTTTCTCATTTCATTGACATGCTTTAAAAGATTATGTGGTAATTGATAGAGAATAAGGCAGAAACATGCAATTGTACTCATGTTTTGCTTGCAGACTCCTCAATGACATCACGTTGGACATTTTGGAACTGATGTGCAGACTAGATAGGATTGTGGCAGTACAAGCAGTAGGGGGTCTGTGTCAATAATACAAGTGAGAAACACTATGGAACACCATATAAGCTATACACAATAATATAAAGAAAGATAGGCAGACACTAAATGCATAGGTATGTAATGTAATGCTTTAAATCCCAATAGCATACACAATAGTGCCTGAGAAACGCCCAGGATTCCTCCCGTCCCAGCAAAAGAACAATACACAAATAAAGAATATATAAGCCAAGTTATAGTCACTCGGAATGATGTCTTGTGTAGTCCTGGGTCAAAATAGTTCAATGCCAGCGGGAAATACCCGCGAAATGCGCCAGGCGGGTGGGAGCTCCAGGCGAAGCCGCAGCCACTTCAAAACGCCGTAATGCTCTCCCGGAGGAAAATATCGGGCTGTGAGGCCGGCGGCAGTTTAACAGCGGCTGGCGGAGAAGGGAAACAGGAGGCGTTGGGTATCTGGGGAACGCCGACAATGCAAGGGATAGAGAGCTGTAAATGCAGCCGGATCAACAGCCCCTGTGTGCCCAGGCTCCGGAAGGCGAGGAAACGTCTGTGGCCACTGGTAGAAGGACCAACGAGGGAGTAAATACCCCGGAATTCCTCTCGTCTCGTTTCGACCGAGGTCTTTATCAAGGTCAGCAATTCTCTTTTTAAATACAAATATTCAAATATGTGGCAGACATAATGATCTGTAACATAAATATATAAACATCACAACAAAATGAACCATACAGCACTGTGCATCATATAAGATATTACATCCAAACATTTATGCAAGTGTAGCATATTTACCTGATAGTAAAGGCTCAATCACATAGACATGTAAAGTATCATAATGGCAAAGAGCAAAGAAAAAGGAAAACCCAATTGGTTATAACCCTAGAGCAATCAAACCACCAATTAAGGGTTCACCTGAGAAGAGCAGCAAGGGGGAGTTTCTCATTAAGCCCAAAGGGCGTTTCTGTGCGATAATTGATAATTTGACGGGTTTCTGCTCTGATTAAAGCTGTATCTAAGTCTCCATGTGCTGGAATGGAGACCTTTTGAATACCAAAGAAACGTAGGGACTCAGGGCCATGGGACAGCATTTTACAATGAACGTAAAACGGAGAATCCTCAGATAAATTCCGGACGCGTGACCTGTGTTCCGAAAAGCGCACTTTCAGTTTTCTACGACTTTCCCCTATGTAAATGAGTCCACAGGGACAACGGATTCCATATACCAGGGAGTGGCTGTTGCAGCAGAAAAAGTCCTGGAATTTAAAGGTGCAGGCGCGACCCGGACTGTAGATCTCCTTATCTGAGTACACAAAGCGACACTGGGCACAGTTCCCACAAGGATGAGTTTTGGATGTTAAAGAGCTCTTAATCCTGGGAGATCTAAGTGAGGAGTGTACCACTACATCCCTAATGCTTCTGGTGCGTTTATAGGCAACCAAAGGGGGTTGTTGTAGTCCTGGGATGTCTTGAATGATGGGCCAGAATTTGTGGATGGTTTTGATGATGTCTATAGAATGTTGTGTCAAAGTTAAAGGCCAGACTACCCTGTCCATGGCATGATGAGTCTTTTTTTGGAATAGAGTGTCACGGGGAGTCCGATGGGCTCTTGATAGTGCAGACGATAAAATGTGCTCAGGATATCTGCGTTTGCGTAACTTGTTAGAGAGAGATTGAGTTTCCTGTTGGTAATGTACACTAGTGGATGAATTACGCTTCAACCGTAGATATTGAGAGAAGGGAAGGTTCCTTTTTAGTGCATGGCTATGGAAACTCTTGAAGTGTAATAGCGCATTTTCGTCAGTTTTTTTGTGAAAGCTTTGAACCAAGAGTCTGTTGTTATGGCGGTATACCGTTACGTCTAGGAAGTCTACTTTCTCTTTGTGGGCAATCATGGAAAATTTTATATCGTCTGACCAAGAGTCCAACCAGGAGTTGAATTCACGAGGGTCGTTGACCCCTCCCACGATGGCAAATACATCATCAATGAAACGCATGTACATTTTGATATTCCAGTTGTGGGGTCTCCATGTTCCACCTCCAGGGCATTCATGTACAAATTGGCAATGGAGGGGGCAATAGGACTGCCCATGGCCACACCCCCAACCTGCAGATAATACTAATTATCAAAAGTAAAGTAGTTGTAGTCCAGGACCGAGTCCAAAAGGTCCATGAGGAAGTGGGTGGGAGGCCTTTGGGTTAAGGGTAGGCTGTCAAAACAGTCCATCAGGATCTGGCGGGCATCTTCAGTCGGGATGTTCGTATAAAGCGAATTGACATCCGCTGTTATCAAAAAGTCGTCTTTGTGGATGTTGTAACCTTCAATCCTTTTAATGAAGTCCCTAGTATCTTGGATGTACGCATCTTTGGATTGCACCAAAGGTTGAATCAGAGAGTCCAAATATGAGGCCACTGAGTGTAATAATCCACCACTGCCTGAGATTATTGGTCTTCCAGGAACTGGCCTGACGGCCTTGTGGATCTTGGGTAGGTGATAAAAAACGGGGACGCGGGGAAAATTGTTGATCAGGTATTTGGCTTCTTTGCTGGAAACATACCCCATGGTTTCCCCATGATGAATAATGTTGTGAACTACAGCCTTGTAGCGATTGGTGGGGTTGTTGGGTAGTTTCTTGTAGAACTTAAGATCAGACAGCTGTCTGTAGGCTTCTGTCATGTAGTCAGAAGTATTCATGATTACAACTCCGCCCCCTTTGTCAGCAGGCTTGATTACTAAGTCGGGGTTATTACCCAATCTACCGTGTTTCCCCGATAGTAAGACACCCCCGATTGTAAGACGTATCGGGGGTGTCAGAGGGTCGGCTAATATAAGCCGTACCCGAAAGTAAGCCGTACCCCGGCCGCGCGCCACTCGGTCCCGCCTCCTCCTCTCCGCCGCCGCCCTCCCTGCGGCCGCCTCTTCTCTGATCGGAAGAGAGCCGGCTGAGGAGAGCCCTCTGCCGCCTCTGTTCCGTTCCCCGACGAGGGGGCTGCAGGGAAACCGCTCCATCGCTCTCCTTGCAGCCCCCTCTTCGGGAATGGAAGAGAGGCAGAGGGCCTCCTCTGCGCCTCTGTTCCCTTCCCGAAGAGGGGGCTGCAAGGGGGCGATCGCGGCTTTGCTTGCCCCTTTTCGGGAATGGAAGAGAGGTGCAGAAGGCTCTCCTCTGCGCCTCTGTTCCCCGAAGAGGGGGCTGCAAGGGGCGATCGCACAGTTTCCTTGCAGCCCCTTTTCGGGAATGGAAGAGAGGTGCAGAAGGCTCTCCTCTGCGCCTCTGTTCCCCAAAGAGGGGCTGCAAGGGGCGATCGCACAGTTTCCTTGCAGCCCCTTTTCGGGAATGGAAGAGAGGTGCAGAAGGCTCTCCTCTGCGCCTCTGTTCCCAAAGAGGGGCTGCAAGGGGCGATCGCACAGTTTCCTTGCAGCCCTTTTTCGGGAATGGAAGAGAGGTGCAGAGGCTCTCCTCTGCGCCTCTGTTCCCCAAAGAGGGCTGCAAGGGGCGATCGCTTGCAGCCCCCTTGCAGCCCCCTTTTGGGGAATGGAAGAGAGGTGCAGAAGGCTCTCCTCTGCGCCTCTGTTCCCCAAAGAGGGGCTGCAAGGGGCGATCGCGATCGTTTCCTTGCAGCCCCCTTTTCGGGAATGGAAGAGAGGTGCAGAGAGGGCCTCCTCTGCGCCTCTCTTCCATTCCCCGAAGAGGGGCTGCAAGGGGCTCGCGATCGCGCCCCTTGCAGCCCCCTCTTTGGGGGAAGGGAACAGAGGCGCAGAGGAGAGCCCTCTGCACCTCTCTTCCATTCCCGAAAAGGGGGCTGCAAGGAGAGGATCGATCGCCCCTTGCAGCCCCTCTCTTCGGGGAACAGAGGCGCAGAGGAGAGCCTTCTGCACCTCTCTTCCATTCCCGAAAAGGGGCTGCAAGGAAACTGTGCGATCGCCCCTTGCAGCCCCTCTTCGGGAACAGAGGCGCAGAGGAGAGCCTTCTGCACCTCTCTTCCATTCCCGAAAGAGGGGGCTGCAAGGAAACTGATCGTCCCCTTGCAGCCCCCCTCTTTGGGGAACAGAGGCGCAGAGGAGAGCCTTCTGCACCTCTCTTCCATTCCCGAAAAGGGGGCTGCAAGGGAAACCTTGATCGATCGCCTTTGCAGCCCCTCTTCGGGGAACAGAGGCGCAGAGGAGAGCCTTCTGCACCTCTCTTCCATTCCCGAAAAGGGGCTGCAAGGAAACTGTGCGATCGCCCCCTCTTGCAGCCCCTCTCAGGGGGAACAGAGGCGCAGAGGAGAGCCTTCTGCACCTCTCTTCCATTCCCGAAAAAGGGGGCTGCAAGGAAATTGAGGCGATCGCCCCCTTGCAGCCCCCTCTCGGGGGGAACAGAGGCGCAGAGGAGAGCCTTCTGCACCTCTCTTCCATTCCCGAAAAGGGGGCTGCAAGGAAACTGTGCGATCGCCCCTTGCAGCCCCTCTTTCGGGAACAGAGGCGCAGAGGAGAGCCTTCTGCACCTCTCTTCCATTCCCGAAAAAGGGGCTGCACCCCGAAAAGGGGGCTGCAAGGAAACTGTGCGATCGCCCCCTTGCAGCCCCCTCTTTGGGGAACAGAGGCGCAGAGGAGAGCCTTCTGCACCTCTCTTCCATTCCCCGAAAAGGGGGCTGCAAGGAAACCGCGCGATCGCCCCTTGCAGCCCTCTTCGGGGAACAGCGGCGCAGAGGCGAGCCTTCTGCACCCCTCGCCCAGTCCCCGAAAAGGGGGCTGCAAGGAAACTGTGCGATCGCCCCCTTGCAGCCCCCTCTTCGGGGAACAGAGGCGCAGAGGAGAGCCTTCTGCACCTCTCTTCCATTCCCCGAAAAGGGGGCTGCAAGGAAACTGTGCGATCGCCCCTTGCAGCCCCTCTTCGGGAACAGAGGCGCAGAGGAGAGCCTTCTGCACCTCTCTTCCATTCCCCGAAAGGGGGCTGCAAGGAAACTGTGCGATCGCCCCTTGCAGCCCCCTCTTGGGGAACAGAGGCGCAGAGGAGAGCCTTCTGCACCTCTCTTCCATTCCCCGAAAAGGGGGCTGCAAAGAAACCGCCGCTGCGATCGCCCCCTTGCAGCCCCTCTTTGGGGAACAGAGGCGCAGAGGAGAGCCTTCTGCACCTCTCTTCCATTCCCGAAAAGGGGGCTGCAAGGAAACTGTGCGATCGCCCCTTGCAGCCCCCTCTTCGGGAACAGAGGCGCAGAGGAGAGCCTTCTGCACCTCTCTTCCATTCCCCGAAAGGGGGCTGCAAGGAAACTGTGCGATCGCCCCTTGCAGCCCCCTTCGGGAACAGAGGCGCAGAGGAGAGCCTTCTGCACCTCTCTTCCATTCCCCGAAAAGGGGCAGCAAGGAAACTGTGCGATCGCCCCCTTGCAGCCCCCTCGTTGGGGAACAGTGGCGCAGAGGGGAGCCTTCTGCACCTCTCTTCCATTCCCGAAAAGGGGCTGCAAGGGAAAGAGGCGCAGAGGAGATCGCCCCATTGCAGCCCCTCTTCGGGAAGGGAACAGAGGCGCAGAGGAGAGCCCTCTGCACCTCTCTTCCATTCCCGAAGAGGGGCTGCAAGGAGAGCGATCGAGCGGTTTCCCTGCAGCCCCCTTTTCGGGGAATGGAAGAGAGGCGGCAGAGGGCTCTCCTCAGCCGGCTCTCTTCCGATCCGAGAAGAGGCGGCCGCAGGGAGGGCGGCGGTGGCGGCGGAGGAGGAGGAGGCGGGACGGAGTGACGCAGCGGCTGGGGGTACGGCTTACCATCGCCCAATGTAAGCCGTACCCCGAAAGTAAGGCGTAGTGGGACTTTTCGGGGGGAAAAGAAAGTAAGACGCTGTCTTACTTTCAGGGAAACACGGTAGTGAGGGCTGAAAATTCATCAAGAGACACATTAGAATAACTTTTATCACCATGGTGATCAATTTTATTTATGTCACGTAGAACAATTTCTTCGAAAGTCTTAATGCTGTTATTGGTGCAGGGAGGGATAAAATTGCTCTTGGGGGAGAATTTTGAAGGAAGGGGTGTGCTCCCTGTGCCAGTGGGGTTGGAAGGTGCAAAGAAATCTTTCAATCTTATTAATCTGAACAAGGTGGCCAAATCCTTCCTTGTCACAATCCCTGCAGAGGGGCGTCATTACAAAGGACAGGCCCTTGTTAAAAACTTGCTTCTCACTGGCAGTGAGGGTGTGATCTGATAAATTGACCACTAGGTTTTGGTTTTCTTGGGTCTGCCCTTCCGAAAAACCCGTTGTTCCTGAGGTGGGGGGTTGCTACCCCTGTCTCTGGAACCTCATGGTTCTTGATTAGCATTATTCCCTCTTTCACGGAAATTATATCTTTCCCTGCCAGTCTGGTCACTTGCATCAGAGTTGGGAATATGGTCAGTTAATTCCTCTCCGGAAGATCCTGAGTAGACAGACTCGCGAGAGAAATGCACTGCTCTATTTCGGTGCCAATTTTTGCACCAGTTGTACACACGTTTTTTTTCGTAATCTTCTTTGTCTCTAAGGAATTTGTTGGTCTTAGACTTTTTGATGTCCAAATATAATTTTATCACATTGCTCTTTTATGGCATTTAAGTCTGGTCCTGTTATTTGATCTTTAAGATCGTCTTTAATTGAATTGATAAATACCCTGAGTTCCTCAAGTTCTTTAGAAGATCGTTCCATGAGAAGAATCATGAGATCCCTCGAGCACCTGTCTAGGATCCCATTCCAACAAGACATAAACTGTTGGTCGTCATCATATATGCCTGGGGGAAGTATGACTCTTAAGCCTCTAGGAATCATGTTACTGCTAACATAGTCCGCCAAAGCAGACGCATTTAAATTTACGCGCGTATAGCGCAACTCTTTTTTTGTTAGATCCACAAGTGAGGCAGTATGTGTTACAGTGGGGGAGGACGCATCTTGGGAGGTAGAAATCAAAGGTGCCCAGACTTGCAATACATCAGAAATATGCTGATCACCATAGGAATTCGAATTAGCCATAGTCCCCAATAGAACAACTAGCAGTACAAGCAGTAGGGGGTCCGTGTCAATAATACAAGTGAGAAACACTATGGAACACCATATAAGCTATACACAATAATATAAAGAAAGATAGGCAGACACTAAATGCATAGGTATGTAATGTAATGCTTTAAATCCCAATAGCATACACAATAGTGTCCGGAATTTATCTGAGGATTCTCCGTTTTACGTTCATTGTAAAATGCTGTCCCATGGCCCTGAGTCCCTACGTTTCTTTGGTATTCAAAAGGTCTCCATTCCAGCACATGGAGACTTAGATACAGCTTTAATCAGAGCAGAAACCCGTCAAATTATCAATTATCACACAGAAACGCCCTTTGGGCTTAATGAGAAACTCCCCCTTGCTGCTCTTCTCAGGTGAACCCTTAATTGGTGGTTTGATTGCTCTAGGGTTATAACCAGTTGGGTTTTCCTTTTTCTTTGCTCTTTGCCATTATGATATTTTACATGCCTATGTGATTGAACCTTTACTATCAGGTAAATATGCTACGCTTGCATAAATGTTTGGATGTAATATCTTATATGATGCACAGTGCTGTATGGTTCATTTTGTTGTGATGTTTATATATTTATGTTACAGATCATTATGTCTGCCACATATTTGAATATTTGTATTTAAAAGAGAATTGCTGACCTTGATAAAGACCTCGGTCGAACGAGACGAGAGGAATTCGGGGTATTTACTCCCTCGTTGGTCCTTCTACCAGTGGCCACAGACGTTTCCTCGCCTTCCGGAGCCTGGGCACACAGGGGCTGTTGATCCGGCTGCATTTACAGCTCTCTATCCCTTGCATTGTCGGCGTTCCCCAGATATCCAACGCCTCCTGTTTCCCTTCTCCGCCAGCCGCTGTTAAACTGCCGCCGGCCTCACAGCCCGATATTTTCCTCCGGGAGAGCATTACGGCGTTTTGAAGCGGCTGCGGCTTCGCCTGGAGCTCCCACCCCGCCTGGCGCATTTGGCGGGTATTTCCCGCTGGCATTGAACTATTTTGACCCAGGACTACACAAGACATCATTCCGAGTGACTATAACTTGGCTTATATATTCTTTATTTGTGTATTGTTCTTTTGCTGGGACGGGAGGAATCCTGGGCGTTTCTCAGGCACTATTGTGTATGCTATTGAGATTTAAAGCATTACATTACATACCTATGCATTTAGTGCCTGCCTATCTTTCTTTATATTATTGTGTATAGCTTATATGGTGTTCCATAGTGTTTCTCACTTAGATAGGATTGTGTGCAGCAGGAATTCTCTTCTGTCCTTAAGTGTAGGGCCACAATCCAGTTGCATTATCTAGGACAGGGGTCGGGAACCTTTTTGACACAGAGCCATGAAAGCAAAATATTTGGAAATTTATTTCAGTGAGAGCCATATAATATATATAATATATTTTAAGACTGCATTCAACTAAATGGGAGTATATACATACATACTATGAGAAAAGGATGCCCCAGGCAGAAGGGACACTTCAGACCTGGCTCTGCAAAAGGCATGCTCAGGACTCTGGAAAGGAAGAGAAGATGGAAGGAAGGAGGAAAGAAAGACAGACAGACAGAGGGAATAAAGGAGGGAGGGTAGAAGAAGAAAGAAAAGAACAAACTATGGAAAAGAAAAAAGCAGGAGAGACAAGGAGGGGGAAAGAAAGAAGGAAATGGGGAGGAAAGGAAAGGGTGGGGAAAAGAAAGGAAATGGAGTGAGGAAAAAGTAAAATAATGAAGGAAAAAGAAGAAAATAAAGAAGGGGAGAGTGAGGGAAGTGAAAAGAAAGGAAGGAGAAGGAAAGGAAGACTTGGGGAAAAGAATAGAAGAGGAAAGAAGGAAGAGGGGGGAGGGAGAATGGAGGAGAGAAGGAAGGAGAGAAGGAAAGGTGAGGGGGAGAAAGAAAGGAAGTGGGAGAATGGAGGAAAAAAGGAAGGGGAGAGGGAGGGAAAAGGAAGGAAAGAAGGAGAAGGAAAGGGTGAAGAGGAGAAAGAAAGGAAGACGAAGGAAGAGGGAGAATGGAGAATGTGTCACTTCTCCCTGCTGCATGCTGGGAAACTGAGGCCCGGGATGCTCTGGAGAGCCAGATGCAATAATGAAAAGAGCCACATCTGGCTCCCGAGCCATAGGTTCCCTACCCCTGATCTAGGATAAGAATTTTAACCAATAGGAAATACTGAGTCACTAAGCAATTGTATATGAGAAACCAAGTCATCTCACTGTGACGGTTTCAAAACACCATACATGTTCTTATGGAATGTGCTGATGCTTCACACCTCTTTGGTGCTACAAAACTGAAGTGCCACAATAAGGTGATGCTTTACTGCTGATCTATCTGATTGGAGGCTACCATATTCCCCACCCCATACAGCCATTTAGCTTCTAACTACTTTGAATATACAACTGCCTGCTTCTAGAAATGGATCACCACTTCCACCTGAACAGATCTAGTCCACAGGGATTCAGAAACACTTTCCCCTACTATTCCATCTTCACACACCTCATTTTTCTTCTTGCTCAATACCCTACAGATTAACCAACTCTTTCCCCCAACATTTCTGTCTCCTTGGCAACAGCTACCTAGACCATTTTGTAATACCCTGGCCCCTCATTTATTAGCACTGTAATTCATTTCATTATTTACTTCTCACCTTTCTTTGCAAACTGGCTTTACAAAGTACCTTTAGCATTACTTAACATAACACACACCCAAAATAGAGTAAGATGGCAGCTTATAGAAATATCTCACCTCAAAGTACTAAAAATAAAACACATCTGGAAACAAGATGAGTTTCTTCTATTGCTTAAAAGAGTATTGTGCTGTTTGTTTTCTTCTCCATATGACAGGGCAAATGAATAGAAGAATTTTCCTCTACCTAATCAGTGTTTGTCACAGAACCTGGACTGGGAGAGATAGATAGAAGTGATCACAAAATAACAGCTAGATAGCAAGACAACCCAAGTCCTAGGAAAGGTCTTCTTAGCCTACTCCCATATTCATATTCTTGAGCTTTCAAATCCAGAAAATCCAACATCCTTTTCCATTTGCTTCTGCTTGGACATTTAGCTTATGCATAGTTCTCTTTAGCCTCTTAAATAATTCCAGCGGAGTTGATGGCGTAGGAGCATCCCTTCAATGCTGGTGGTCTTTGCTTTTTCCAGCACACTGACATTTGTCCGCCTGTCTTCCCAACAGATTTGCGGGATTTTTCAGAGGCGACGCTGATGGAATCATTCCAGGAGTTGAGTGTGACGTCTGTAGACAGTCCACATTCTGCAGGCATAAAGTAAGATTGGAGGACAATGACTTTATAAACAAGCATCTTGGTCTCCCTATGGATGTCCCAGGCCTCAAACACTCTCTGCTTCATTTGGAAAAATGCTGCACTCGCAGAGCTCAGGCGGTGTTGTATTTCATTGTCAATGTTGACTTTTGTGGAGAGATGGTTTTCAAGGTAGCGGAAATGGTCAACATTTTCTAATGTTGCATCATGAAGCTGTATTTCTGGCATTGCAGAGGGATTGGCTGATGACTGCTGGAAGAGCACTTTGGTTTTCTTAACATTTAATGAGAAGCGAAGCTTCTCGTATGCTTCTGCAAAGGTGTTTAGAGAAGCTTGTAGGTCTTCTTCTGAATGCGCACAGATTATGTTGTCATCAGCATATTAGAATTCTAAAACAGATGTTGTTGTGAATTGTATGATCAACTTCCACCAGATCTTAACTGCAAAATTATGTGGGGAGACCTAGATATCCCTAGAGAGGTGTTCTCTCAGGGGAAAAAGTTTCTTCGGTTTTTCACTTCCATGACGGTCCTGTGCCACTAACCCCAGAAAAATGTAGAGTTGACTATACATCTAAAATAAGTTTGAAATACAAATGATACCACTTATTTCATTGATGTTTCTATATAATTTAAAAAATAAAAGATAACATATTGTACCACCCAAGTGATACATTACACATGCTGCCACTACCAACAGCTCAATTATGCATCATTTTCCTTCACCTACTTCTGCAACACGTTGTACAACCAATGTGGCACAGCATCCTGCCTAATGACAAGCCACACTATGGAAAGGGAGAACAAGGTTTATATTGACATTAACAGAAAATACTAATCTTTACGAGAAGTGAAAGGAAGCAGCTGTGTAGTTGCAATTTTGGGTGGCAGCTGTGAGTTTAATGTGACTTTCAGTTCGGCTTTTATGTTTCTGCACCAATCAGACATAATTCTGAGAAAAAAATGAAACAGACTGGCATATAATTTCTTTAAATGCTGTTATTTTCTAGTCAAGCTTGGGGCTATTTTTAATATGTTTAGCTCATATCCATCACATCACTGGAGTTAGCAAGGATGGTGATTATGTTATAACTTACCACACAACTTTTAAAAATCATTAAGGAAAAAATTGGTGGGAGCAATGACAGCAAAGTCTGAAGCCACTTGGTAAACTTTGTTTTATGCACATTTGATTCCTGATGGAAATTTAGGTTCCCAACCATCACATCACCTCAAGCCATGGCTGATACCAAATGAGAGACTCCTTCCTGGACACACAGAAGACTGGGTGACTTGGAAGGCGCTGAACAGACTGCGCTCTGGCACCATGAGATGCAGCGCCAACCTCTGCGAGTGGTGGAGAAGAGCAAACCGCAGCCCACTTACTGCAATGCAGCCTGAGCCCTGTCACATGTACAAAGTAGGACCTTCTTATAGCAACACCAGAGACACTCCAAGTGGCCAGTTACTGGTCAAAGGACATTTAGTAGAATGCCAAGTTTTTAAACTCTGTGTTTTTTTAAATACATTACAACTGTACCCTCGATTCACTTCTGATATGATAAATAAATACCACTGATTGTAACCCTCTAAAAGAAAAGCAAAACCCACTATCATTACTTGAGTCTCTAGAATATATATTAATTTTAATTTTAATGTTTATTTTAATTGTATGTTTGTTTCAAGGCACTGAATAGTTGCCTATATAGAAGCCACTTTGAGTCCCCTTCGGGGTTGAGAAAAGCTGGGTATAAATAGGGTAAATAGAATAGAATAGCATTGGATTTTCGGCTGAAATCTACTATATGAATTTGTTCCAAATACTACAACCTTATTTTTAAAAATCCAATATGTGCCACCAAAATTGGCAGTAGCTAAAATACAGTGCTTTACAATGTACTCATAGTGTGAATATTATTAAACTCTGTGTTACCACTAGTTTTTAAGGTTATTGCATCATTTCATAGCCCCATTATAAAATATAGCATGCTTAGGAATGATTTAATATGTGGTCTACTATATATTATGGTGGCTATTCAGATTCAATACTATTTCTAATTTTTATTGTTGTGGGGAAATCCAGCAGACTAGCAAATATTTCCACAATAACCTTCAGAGCTGAGTTAATTTTAGATTTTTAAAATGTCCAGTTACTTTTATTTTATTCTCCTTCTTATACTACCGTAGTCAAAGGAATAAGTTTGGAAAATAACACTATTATAGTAACAGATAGATCTTTACCTAAGATAAGGACCAGTGTGAAAGTGAGATTTTCATAATCAACTGAAACTTTAGTGATGTTACAAACGTCTACCATATTTGCATTTTATGTGTCAATTATTATTGTGCCTTATGAGCATGATATCAGAAGAACTCATGTACCATAGATTAAATCCCAAAGAATCTTGCTTGGGTTTATGGGAGAAGTAGTCAGTCCTACCCCCACCCACCCTGCAAATTCACTGGGGTTAAGGACACAAGACCTCCACAAAACTGGTAAAAATGGGGGAGACATAATTTGTATTATGTTCTCTCTAAAAATGATAGAGTTGTACTACAGGCTATAAGCCCCCAATGGCACAGTGGGTTAAACTGCTGAGCTACTGAACTTGCTGACCGAAAGGTCAGTGGTTCAAATCTGGAGAGCAAAATGAGCTCCCGCTGTAAGGCCCAGCTTCTACCAACCTAGCAGTTCGAAAACATGCGAATGTGAGTAGATCAATAGGTACAGCTCAGGCAGGAAGGTAACAGCACTCCATATAGACATGCTGTCCACATGACCTTGGAGGTGTCGATGGGCAACTCTGGTTTCTCTTCAGATCGTATAAATCTTTCTAGCTATTCTTAGAGACGACATTAACCAGACTTGTAAACAGGGCCGTAGCCAGGATTTTGATTCGGGAGGGGCTGAGTTTGATTCCGGGGGGGGCTGATTCTGAGTGAGAGATGATCTACCCTAGCAAACCTTTTGTATTGTTATCCCAATACCCCCATGCATATGGGATATATTGAGCATGGTGATCAGATCATGATATGAATACACATAACAGTTTAAATAATGTACCAGTAAGGCCTTCTCACGGACCATCCTGAGAATTCCGCTACATGTCTGCTTGTAAATAATAAACTCCACAAAAGTTCAAACCAGAAATGTGGACGGCCAACAGTACTCTAAAACATTTGGAGAACATCAGTCGGCTGACCTTGCCAATTAACCACAGCTGATATCTCCTGCTGTCTAAGCAATTATTTCCCATTCTGTCTGCTCAAGATATCACTTCAAAGCCACAAGTTCAAGAAGTAGCACCTTCATACTAAAGTATAGCCATGCACTGGAAGAACTATTTCTGGTCTGCATTGTAAAAACCATAAGATGGCCAACATTCCCCATATGCTAATACACTATAAAGCCCAAATGGGCTTCTGTAGCAATCCCATCTGGTTCATGAGCCTCAGGTGTGATCCTTAAACACAACTACTCTGTTCAGCAATTTGCTAACTGTTGTAAACATTAATTAATTTTTCAAATATTATGTAATTTATCAAAATTACAAAAAAATGTGGAAAACAGCTTTAATGATTAGAGACTGAAAGAATGTAGAGGACTCTACAAGCAACAGCTACCTTATAATAAGTTCTGAAACTAGTCTAGATGTAGCAAGAGACTCTAACACAAGTATTTTATATTGTTATAATATGGGCAAAACCACATGATTTTAAAGAATTTTACAGCTAGAAACAGACCTCATTGATATAGAAACTATGAGCTCCCGTCACTTTAGTAGTCACTCTGTAGTAATTCCACAGAATTTAACAAAATATCCTTAAGTCTGTTCTGAAGCCAGGTTTTTGTACATTTGGACCTTCTACGCCTCTTAAGTGTAATGGGTTCATAGAAATGAACTCCCCCCCCCCCAAAAAAATGATTGGTTGATGACTAAAAGCAGGATGGGAGATCCACCAAAAGCATAGAAGGTCCACTTCCAGATGTTTGTTCTCTGAGGTGGTGGAAAGGTCTGCTGCTAGTGTTGCTCTAACCACAGCAGGGGTTCAAAAGGAAAGTATGAACAGTCAGCTGGGGAAGGCTTTGGATCTGTGGCGCAGCTGGCTGGCTGTCAGCTGCATTAAGATTACTACTGACCGAAAGGTCAGGAGTTCGAAGCCAGCTCGGGTCAGAGTGAGCTTCCAGCCAATTGTGTAGCTTGTTGTCGACCTTTGCAACCCGAAAGACAGTTGCATCTGTCAAGTAGGAAATTTAGGTACCACCTATGTGTGGGGAGGCTAACTTCACAAATTTACGAGGCCATAAAAAATCTCCAGCAAAAAGCATGTGGGGAATGCGGAAAGTACTTCATCAGTGCTGCAGATGGACAGTGAAGCGTCAGCTCTCCTGGTGCCCAGAAAAAAGTTAAACAGCCTCTGACCATCTGTCTATATGTGTTGTGTGTCTATGGCAGGGCTGCCCAACTGGCGGTCCGGGGGCGATACACGGCCCCCCAGCCTGTTGAACACAGCCCCCGCTATGCCCCGGCCGCCATGTTTATTTTTTTAAAAATGGCGGCCGGGGGAGGCGGGCAGGGAGGGAGGAAGTGAGCCAGCTCCTCCTCCCTGCCCGCTCTCTTCTTCCCTCTCGCCGGCGCCGATGCAAACCCGGTGCATCGGCGCGGTGAGAGAGGGAAGAAGAGGGCGGTGCAGGGAGGAGGAAGAGAGCTAGCTCTTCCTCCCTGCACCGCCCCTCCGTCCCCTCTCTCCCCGCCGCGGCTGCGAGATCGCAGCGACGGGCGGGGAGGAGGAGGAGAAGGAGGCAGGCAGGAGAAGGAAGGGAGCCAGCTCCCTCCTCCTCCTTGCCTTGCCCCTCCGTCCCTCTCCACCCCGCCACTGCGATCCGGTTCGCAGCGGCGGAGGGAAGGAGGGGAGGAGGAGGAGGAATCCTCCCTTCCTCCTCCTCCTCCTTTCCGGCGCCGCTGGTGTCCCGATCGCCGTGGCACCGGGGAAGGAGGAGGAATCTTCCCTCCCTCCTTCTCCTTCCCGCGCTGCGGCGGTGGGACACTGGCGGTGCCTGGAAGGGCAGGAGGGAGCGAGGGGCAGGCCTTCCAGGGAGGCCTGCGGGAGAGTTTTCGCCCGGCTCTCGCGTCCCTCTGACAAGAGGGACACGAGAGCCGGGCGAAAAACCCTCCCGCAGGCCTGGATGGCTCGCGGGGGAAGCAAGAACCGGGCGCTCGCTTCCCCCGCAAGTCATCCAGGCCTGCGGGCGAGGGGGCGGAGCCGCAGAAGCTTCCTCGCGGCTTCGCCCTCTCCCCCAAAGTGTCACAACAGCTGTTGTGATGCTTTGGGCGAGGGGACGGAGCCGCGGAAGGCTCCGCGTGGCTCCTCCTTCTCTCCCAAGCGTCACAACAGCCTCGGAAGTGGGCGAAATTGCCCGCTTCCAAGGCTATTGTGACGCTTTGGGAGAGGGGGTGGAGCCGCGTGGCCGGGGGCGTGGCCGGGGGCGTGGCCAGGGGCATGGACACTCGGCCCCCAGGTGATCACTCACCAGAAGTCCGGCCCTTGGGTCGGCAGAAGTTGGACAGCACTGGTCTATGGCATTGAATGTTTGAAATGTATATGTACATTGTAATCTGCTCTGAGTCCCCTGCGGGGTGAGAAGGGCGGAATATACATACTCTAAATAATAACAACAACAATAATAATAATTGGATCTATAATATAGTAGTAGGCTATAACTCGGTCATTTCCTTCTTGCATGCAAGATAGTTTTTCAAAAGTTTTCTTTGATTTTTGATTGTTTGCACTTTTGTAATGGGGTGAATTTGCACAAGAACAAAGAAAGATGTTCTTGTGCACAAAAATGTACTCAAAACCCAAGATTTTCACACAAATGAGTATTTCATTAAAAAAATTTGAAATCATGAAAATGCTTATGGTGGCCAACTATTTTCACAATTGGTTCTCTCTATATGCTAAGACACACTCTCTTGTCAAGGAGCACATCTATACTGAACCTTGGGGGGGGGGGGGGGAATCCAGCATGCTGCGTGCTGGATCAACCCACAAGGAATCCCCAGCTGTTGTGGAGGTAGGAAGAAGTCCCAACAACCCAATAGTGCCGAATGCATTTCAGTGCTCCTGGGTAGCCACTTTAACTATCCTCCCCCACTCCCATGTCATGGCAGTTCCACTCCCATGTCATGGCAGTTCCAGCCATGACACTGGACCTACCCATTCCCCATCATTTGCCTTGACATCAGTCAGAATAATGGGATACCAAGAAATGGGGATGCCTCAGCTGATGTCAGTACAAGTGATGGGGAACAGGTAGGCCCTATGTTACAGCAGGAGACCACTGCAACATTGTGTTGGACATAGTAACCTTCTTCAAGCCTCCACTAGTTATTTGTTATGTATATAATTCAGATTGCTTACTGCATTGTATATGTGTATATTAGTATGCAGTTTCCCTTTATGTTGTGGGAGAGCTGCAGACTATGTGATCGGAACAGGGACTGTTCAGGATTCAGACTCCATTTTAGAAACAGTATGCTTTCAGACGCCAGAGGAAGCAGACTCCATTGGACTTTCAGACCAGACAGCGACTCTATTAGACACTCAGAACAGAGAGATGCTTTAGACTTAGACTGTTGATTATAAGAAAGATGCCCTGTGTTACCTATACAGAGAAACCAGTTCAAATCCTATCTGTAACTGGACTGATATGCAATATACCTGTATGCTGAATACATGAAGATTGTGAGTAAACCAACTGCGTTACTTTTAAAGAAGTCTGCCTTATTTTTGTGTCTTGAGAGCATGATTTAAAACCAACATGTTTTAAGGGAGAGTAGATGTTTCTTGGGCAACTGAAAGAACACTTCTAAAACTCTGCTATATGTGTGTTTTGTGCATTAGCATATCTTTGTCCATAACAGTTCAAAGAGATATCTAGGTATATCAGTTTAACAGCTGAGAAACCTAACTGCCTTGTGTAAATACTACGTAGTGAATTGTTACTGCGTGGGCATCGAATTGCGCCTTACTGTAAGCCACTCTGAGTCCCCCCTCGGGGGTTGAGAAGAGCGGGTTAAAATCCTGAAATAAATAAATAAATAAATAAATATTTACCATTAAGGAGAAGGATGACTCAAGCAAGTATTTAACTCTTCTAAGGGAGATTCCCGGTTTTCCCAAATGGTGGTGAATGCCATTTTCCAAAAAGGTTATGGAGATTTCCATTTCCCAAAAGGTTATGGCATCATTTTTCTAAAAGGTTATGATTTCTAACAAGGTCATGCCTTTCCAAAGATCATGTTCTCCAAAACATAGGGGTTAGGAAGGAAAGGGGACTGCCATTATGTTTACATAGTACATAAATCAGAAAAGCGACCTTATGTGTTCCTTATTCCTTGCATTCAGAATGATTAGTTGCAGGCAGCTATAAATTTGTTAAATGCAAAATTACTTACACAAAAATATGATACATGTTTTAAATATGCAGAATAAATTATTGTTAGGCAAAAGGAACTGATAGTGAAATCTTATGAAAGAATAGTTCTTGAAATTTGTCTCACCCCACTAAACAAAATTAGATATATCCATTTAGCAGGCATCCTCCAGCTGTTTGGGCCTCCAACTCCCAGGAGCCCTAATGAGCTTGTTCAATTGTCAGGAATTCTGGGAGTTGAAGGCTCAAACAGCTGGAGGGCCGCAATTTGAGGATGTCTGCATTTAATATGGCAAGAGTGGGGACCATGTAAGCTTCCAGATATTGTTGGATGGCAACCTACAGCACGCCAAGGCAGCAGAGCCAATGGTGAAGAGTGGTGGGAGTGGCAACTGTCACCCCTATATTCTTCAGCATGGAATGTGTACTAGGTTAAACCTGCACTGAGGGAAATCTGGGAAGGTCTCAACACATGAATTTTGAAACACCAACACGCTCACTTCCAACCCCCTTCCAGATTCAGAGTGTATGGTTTCATAACAGAATTATCAAATACAAGCAACTATTTGCAACACAGGCTTCCAAAATACACTGCTTTTGTTTGCAGGTATTGAATATAAACCACAAAAAAACCCATTATGTGAGCCTTACTCCCCTTACCAAAATGACAGCCAAACTACTAAAGGAAGAAAGGTCTTCTAGCATAATACTTGTAGTATGCAACCTTTTAAAGAGTTATTATTCCAGCAGTGGAATTCTTACACTGGCTTCTGTAGATTTATTTATTTATTTACTTTATTTATATTCCACTCTTCTCACCCCGAAGGGGACTCAGAGCGGATTACAGTACACATACTTGCAGACAATCCTTGCAGTTCAACATATGACATATAAACATGTGACATTTATCACAATACAGTACAGTAACATACATTTTTGATATATTATATATATATAGACAAACAGAGGCAAACTTTCTGACCACCAGGGGGAGCTGACACACTCCTCATCTCTCAGCATTTCCTTCCAGCATCCCTTTGTTGTTTCTTCCGCATTCCTCAGCGATTCTTTATGGCCTCATAAATCAGTCAAAATTTGCCTCCCCACTTTAATATGGTACCTTTATCTCCTACTTGACAAATGTAACTGTCTTTCAGGCTGCAAAGGTCGGCAGCAGGCTACACTTAAGGTCGAGAACCCACCTCGACCTGGGCAGGTCTCGAACTCATGACCTACTGGTCAGAGAGATCTTATGCAGCTGACACTTAGCCAGCTGCGCCACATTCCCGGTGCTGTTATAGACAACATAAGCTGTTGTAGACAACATAAGCATATGTTGTAGACAACATAAGCTCACTAACAAACAAAAAATCTGCAAAGCTGTTTAATGTTTATGTGTTTGTTTTAATTATAAGCGTACATATTATTCAGGACCAAGCCTAAAATGGACTCTATATAGAGCACTGCAGCCTTAAACATGCAGCCACAATGGTCATACACTCATCAAAACATCCTTCTTGCTCACTCAATGAATACTCCAAATATATCCTTATTTTCCTGCAGTCCTCATTGCTGTCTGCATTCCAGAAATCAGTGACTTTAGGTAACTGATGGATAAAACTAACTAGAAAATCCTAAAATGTTGCAAAAGTACAAAATCATATGTAAAAACACAAGTTTGGCAGGAGAAATACACACAGAGAGAGACTTAAGATTTTACCCTGTAGCCTTGAAGATGTTTAAAAAAGACAGAACAGGCAGGCCTTACTTGAATTATCAGATCCTCAAGTGCTGCCTGGACACCTTGCCCTCTTATTGATCACAAAGTGGTTTTAATACTCAGTTGTCAAGGTGAGACAATAGAATGAGTGAGATGTCTATAGAGT
The DNA here is from genome assembly GCA_030556195.1 of Anolis apletophallus. Classification (NCBI taxonomy): domain Eukaryota; kingdom Metazoa; phylum Chordata; class Lepidosauria; order Squamata; family Anolidae; genus Anolis; species Anolis apletophallus. The sequence goes on along the minus strand of JARBWK010000007.1, from coordinate 97,713,874 downwards.
TGTGCAAAATCTAAATACTTGGGTTTAGGCAGGCTGCAGAAGGGGAAGGAAGCTCTGCCTCGCACCAGAGAGACTTCAAATTGCCTTCAGAATTCAGAGTCAGAAACAAGTCAAGAACGTACAAGAGAAGAGAATGGCAGCAAAACCCAGAGTCACTGCTCACAATGGAAAGGCACCATCATCTCATGAAGAAGAGAAGAGGAGGAGGAAGAGGAAGAGAAGAGATAGAAGAGGAGGAAGAGAAGGCAGAGGCAGAAGGGGAGGAGGAAGTGGAAGAAGGGGAGGAGGAAGAGGACCAGGGCACTTTAAACAAAACATAGGGCCTCTTAGTAACTCCCATCACTATTAGGAGCTGAACTGGCATTGCATTGTATCTGAACAGGATCTGCTTGCCTTCCTAGTGAGTGGCTTTTTAAAGGAACCCTAGGGGTGTTTTTCTCCAAAGTAGGGTGCATAAAAACACAGTCAATGCTCCTCTCTGGTCTAGACCTTGACAATGCCAAAGCGGCATCCTCTGAGGCTGCCATGCCAACTGCTTCAAGAGGGATTACTCTCCCATTTAAGAGAAGGATCTCGTGAGCAACTTGGATCGGGAATGTGCAGCCCTTGAGGAGGCTGCAAAGAGAAAGAGTGGGGAAAGAAAGGGCCCAGGCGGGGTACTGGCTGCCCAAAGGGTCGAAAGTGACCCCAAAGGAGGACTGGTAAGGGAGGGGTGGAAGGGCTCTGCTAGATGCCTCCCACCTGGCACTCAGACCCTCCCTTTGAGGAAATTGGTGATGCCTTCAATAAGTGAGAAGGGGGCTTCCCTCGTGCACCAGGGGTCGAGGTGTAGGAGCGGACCCCCTTGAACTCCCACCCCATCCCTTGGCCCCCAGGCTGTGAAGGGGAGGGACAATTGAGGGCAGAGCTCCTTCTCCTGCTGGAAGGGCGCGCCAGGTGGCTCCGTCTCTGCTCAGCCCAGAAGGGGCGGATTCTGACTCGCGAGGAGAAGGAAGCAAGGCACGAGTGGGAGCTCCACAATCCGGCGTGGAGGAGGAGGAGGAGGATAGGGAGCCCAACGCGGAGGGAAGGAAGCAAAGAGGCAAAGGCGCCGCCACTCACCAGCTGCAGCGTGCAGAGGAAGACCAGCGTGCAGCGCCCGGTGCAGCAGCCCATCGTGGGAGGAGAGGCTCGGGTGGGGTGGGGTGGGGGGTGTCTTCTTTCCCCCCTTTGCCTTGCCTGTCCGCTCCTTCCTCCTTCTGCCGGGGAAGCAGCCCCTCTCTCACCGCATCCGCCTCGTGCGCCGGCCAAATCCCTTTGTTAGAGGCGAGGAGGGGGAGGAGGAGGCAGGCGACCCCCTCCACCTCAGCCGCGGGAAAGAGAGCGCTGCAGTGCAACCCGAGGCCAGCTTCCCGCGGATGCTTGCGCCCTTTGCCGGGCGGAGGAGAGAGGAGAGCGCGCCTGCTCGCCTAGCTGCCTGCCTGCCTGCTGCCGCCTTGCCACGGGTGGGCGTGGGGCTCCGGCGCTCAATGAATGAGACTTGTGAATGGTGGCGGTGGGAAGGGGAGGAGGCGAGAGGGGGGGGGGGCTCGGAATGGTTAGTGGCTGAAGGCGGGCAGGTGCCTTCAGCAGCCAAAGGCACTCTCTCTCGAAAGAGGCGGCAGAGCCCCTTCCCCTAATTGGAGGGACCCGGCGCGCCCACCACTGACTGACTGACTGCCTGTCTTGGGGTCCCTGCTAGGGCGGGGCCGAAGGGGAGGGGCTTCTCCCGTTTTCAAAGCCAGTAGCTCCGCCCCACCAGAGGCGAGACCTCCCTACAACCCCCCCCCCCCCCCCTACCCTGAAGACTTCCCCACAGGAGAGAGAGAGAGAGGTGGGAATCTCCTTCAGGGCTGAGAGTGGCCCAAAAGGAGACTCCAGCCGGCTCCAGGCTTTCGAAGCAGCGATCTCGCTTTGGAAGGCGAGGAAGCCACGCAAAGGCGCGCCAAGTCCAAACCTCGAGGACTTGGCCTTCTTCTGCTTGTGCCTTGTCCTCGTTTCCTAAGCCCAAGGCTTCTGACGTTCTTGCAGCCAGAACCATCCCGTCCTAAAGAAGAGGAGTGATTCCTGCAGCATTGAGATTCCGCGGACTGTTGAACCGGGTTTTTTTTTTCTCTCTCTCGTGTCAGGAGCAACTTGAGAAACTGCAAGTCCCTTCTGGTGTGAGGGAATTCGCCGCCTAGAAAGACGTCCGGATCTTTTGATGTTTTACCATCCTTTTGGGAGGCTTATCTCATGTCCCCACATGAGAAGCTGGAGCTGACAGATGAGAGCTCACCCTGCTCCCCGGATTCGAACCTCCGACCTGTTTGTTGGTCCTTCAGTCCTGCCAGCACAAGGGTTCCGTTAACCCATTGCGCCACCGGGGGCTTCTGTGCTTCTCGTGAACAACGTGGTTAATCCGTAGGAGCGTGTGCTGCTGCCTCCTGCAGAATTCTGGGCTTTGTAGTTTAGGGAGGAACCTTTAACAGCAGCAGGCATCCTCAAACTGCGACCCTCCAGCTATTTGGGCCTCCAACTCCCAGAAGCCCTAACAAGCTTGTTCAATTGTCACGAATTCTGGGAGTTGAAGGCCTAAAAACAGCGGGAGGGCCACAGTTTGAGGATGCCTGTTTAACAGCCTCACTAAACTACAAACCCCAGAATTCTGCAGGAGGCAGAAACCTGCTTTAAAGTGGGATTCATTCTCTAGTGTGATGAGGTCAACGAAGTGGAAAGAGGCACCTTTCTGAAATCATTAGGTATATTTATTTATTATTATTTATTATTCAGTTTTATATTCCGCTCCTCCCTGCAGGCTCGGGGCGGATCACAACAATGATCGATAAAAACATCAAACAACAGTATTAAAAACCACAGTGGTTACAAATTCTTAGGACTCATGGACATGGTCATACAATGCAATATGACTTAACCAAAAGCGGGTTTAAAAAGGGCAGTCTTGCACGCTCTCCGGAAAGGAACAAGCTCTCGGATTGCGCGGGTCTCAAGCGGAAGAGCATTCCACAGCACAGGGGCTGCAACAGAAAAGGCACGCTGCCTAGTTGTGGACAAGTGGCAGGAGCGGGTTGATGGAATTTCTAACAGGTTCTGCTCCTCAGAACGCAGTGATCTCGGCGGAACATACGGGGTATGGCGGTCCCTCAGGTACACAGGCCCTAGACCGTATAAGGCCTTAAAGGCTAGAACCAGCACCTTGAAAGCAATTCGGTACTCGACAGGGAGCCAGTGCAGTTGCCGCTGAATGGGAGTAATGTGCTCTCTCACCGGTGCTCCCACCAGTAAGCGAGCAGCAGCATTCTGCACTAGCTTGCGTTTCCGAATTGTTGCCAAGGGAAGGCCAACGTAGAGGGCGTTACAATAGTCCAGCCTCGAGATGACCGTCTCTTGGATCACCGTGGCCAGGTCCTCCCTGGACAGGTAGGGTGCCAGTCGCCTAGCCTGTCGAAGGTGGAAGAATGATGCTTTGCTGACCATGGAGACCTGGGTCTCCATGGACAGCAAAGGGTCCAGATGGACACCCAGGCTCTTAACAAGGGATGACGGGAGGGGCGTTGAAGAGAAAAGGCGGTCTGGTCGTGTCAGTCCCCCCTTTCTACCTTGGTCAGGCCACACCTGGAATGCTGTGTTCAATCCTGGGCATCACAATTGAAGTGAGGTGTTGACATGCTAGCTAGAATGTGTCCGCAGGAAGGTGACTGAAATGATCAAGTGCCTGGAGAACATGCCCTATGAGGAACGGCTTAAAGAGCTGGGCATGTTTAACCTGCAGAAGGGAAAGCTGAGAGGAGACAGGATGATGAGGGGAAGTCATAGGGAGGAGATGGAGCCCCCAGTGGTGTAATGGGTTAAAACCTTGTGCTGGAAGGACTGAGTAGGTTCAAATCCAGGAGAGCGCGGATCAGCTACAGCTCCCCATGTGTGGACATGAGAGAAGCTTCCCACAAGGATGGTCAAACATCCAGGGGTCCCCTGGGTAGCGTTCTTGCAGACAGCCAATTCTCTCACACCAGAAGCAACTTGCAGTTTCTCAAGTCACTCCTGACATGAAAAAAAATAGAGAGGGGAGCAGGTTTGTTTTCTGCTGCCCTAGAGACTAGGACGTGGAGCAATGGCTTCAAACTATAGGAAAGAAGATTCCACCTGAATATTAGGAAGAACTTCCTAACTGTGAGAGCTGTTCTCTGGTCCTAGAGCACAGTTGGATGACACTGAAGGCACCTACAGGACACTAGTAAACAAACCATTTGTTGTTAGCTGAAAGAAGACAGAGGTTCTACAAATTATTGTTTATTAGAGAAAGGAAGAGTACCAATTTTCACCCAGAGGATTCAATACTAAAGCAGTAAGGGCAGCAGACAACAGTTTCTCCATCGTAATCATAATCACCATTGATGAAGGGCTGCAATAACTCCCTTCTGCTAAGTTGGCTGCAGTGTAGCAAGCACTTCATATTTCTTGCAGATAAAGTAGCTTATTTATTTATTTTGTATCAAAAGCATTGCATAAATTAGTAGAACACTAAGAAAAACAGAAGGAACACAAGTGGCTAAATATACTTTGACCAAAAATGAGCAACAGCAACCACATTGTCTATAGCAGGGGTGCTCACACTTTTTCAGCATGCGAGCTACTCTTAAAGTAACTAAGTCCAAAAGATCTACCTACCCCCATGTGCTCCCACCGCCGCGCGTGCTCCTGCTGCTGTTTTCCGCCCGTGCAGCACTTCTTTCGCCTGTGGGGCATTGCAGGAAGGAGAAAGCACAAGGCGGGGCATCCAGAGGGAGCGCTCTGCCCTGCCTGTCTCGCCGGCAACGGAGGCTGCACGGCTGCTTCTGGACGAGAGAAAGAGGCAGGGGGCTCCCTCCAGAGGCCCCACCTCATGCTTCCTTCTTCCTGCAATGCCCCGCAGGTGAAAGAACCACCGCGAGAGCGGAAGCCAGCAGCAGGAGTGCGTGCGCGCAGGGTGTGCGCCCACATGGCAGGAGCGCCCCACCTGGCTGGTGAGGCCCAAAGATCACCTGGAAGAGGGCTGAAGATCTACTAGTAGCTCGCAAGCTACCTAATGATCACCCCTGGTCTATAGCTTCCAACAATTCTTCCTCTGTACATGAGGCAGGACATTGCGGACAAGCATACTGATGCTTGTCCGCAATGTCCTGCCTCATGTACAGAGTCAATTCTGCTCCACAGTTGCACAAGGTGGAGGATTCTTTTAGGTATTGCCATTTTGCCAGATTGTCCTTTGAACTTTCCACTCCACTTCTGAGTCTGTTCAGGGACTTCCAAGTTGCCTATTCTTGGTTTGCCTCTGGAGGCAGACCCTCATGAGGAGCAATCCAATTGGGATTTCCTGGTTTAGCTGCCCAGAGGGATACTCTTGCTGTTGCTGGGGGAACATTAAGAGGAGTGGTGGTTCTCATGAAGCTTTTCCATGATTTGAGTCTCCTGGGAGGAGGCTGATAGCCATGCAATGGATGGCTTTCACAGTGTTCAACCTTATTTCTATCACAATTGGCAGCAACTTCCTGTCACCCATCGGGCGGGGGGGGGGGGGATACCAGCTAGCTTGTAGAGTTTATCCACAGGTGTAGGTTTAAGACATCCTGTGATTATTCTGCATGTTTCGTTCAATGCTATGTTCACCTGCTTTGTGTGGGCAGACTTGTGGCAAACAGGGCAGGCATATTTGGCAGTTGAGTAAGACAAGGCCAGGGCTGATGTTCTTATTAATTTTTGGTCTGCACCCCATGTGCTGCCATGGGGGACATGGAAAGAGCCTCCTCGAAGACTACGTAAATACAATAGGGCATCCCCTGAGCAACATTTCTTGTAAACGGCTAATCTTTCCAAATCCAAAAGCATTGCTCTTAAACATTTTAAATTGGAGGTGTATTTTTACCTCTACATATTAAGTAGCTGTTCTGTAATATGCCAGTAGCTCAATATATTGGTGAGCCTGACTTTTGTGATTTCCTACAGTTCCATGACATTATCAATTATATGATTTTCCATTGAATAAAATATGTGTGGCAGTGTGGCAAAATCCTCTCTTCGTCCCAGTCTTTGCTGCTTTTTTAGTTCCTCTGAACTAATTATTCTGCAGTTGCTCCCATCTGGATGCTCTGGATTGGATGCTCAGATTGTTAATGCTTTCCCTTTAGTCAATTAAGAGGAGGCAGGAAGGGAGAGAGATGGGAAATTGGGATTTTTTCCATGGCAACGCCTTTATGCTGTCTCCACCAGAGGGATTAATGCAATCGCAGGTTCCCCGTATTCTGTTTTGAAAAGAACCCTGGGGAGGAGGACTTAGTCCAATGAATAATTTAATTTGGCAATGGCAAAATGAATTGGAAGGCTGCCAAATCAAATGCCTGCATGATAAGACAAGGAAGTGCAACCTCTTCTGTTTTGAGTCACAATATTGAGGGCCAATGCCATTGTTTTTTCAAAATGGCTGGGCAAATTATGCCCTCCAGATGTTGAAGAGAATTTCCCATTAGCTCTAGCCAGCAGAGACTATGTTAAAGAATGCTGGGAGCAGGACTCAAGCAACACGGGAAGGCCCATACTTTGCCTACCTCTGTTTAAGTAAATACTTTCTTGCAGTATGTAAGCAAGTTTAAGTAAGGAGTCAAAATGTGGATATTTTGCTGGAGGATGTTTGTGAGATCTATGCAATTTGACATTTTCCCCTTCACATTTCAAAATGATTGCTGATGCCTCAAAGTCCAGTGCTCAGCATTGCCCAGTCCAGTATTAAATAGCATTTTTACGCAGTATCTAAACTCAGGTTAGTCATAAAAAGCATATATGATGTAAAATAATGGTGGAAAATGTAGTCATCCATATGTTGAACAACACTTTCCAGAATTCCTTACCATTAGTTGTGCTGATGAGGGAAGCTAGGATTTGCAGTTTGGTCTTTATAATGGATTCATTTTAAATTCTATGGCTAAGGGCATTGTAACTAGTTTTGTGTTTTTAATCTGTATTTGTTTTAATTCACGTATGCCACCTGAAGTCCCAGTTTTGAAAAAGCTGAAAAAGAGATGAATGAAATAAGAAAATAAACAACTACATCTGGAGGATCACACAATTAAGACTTGGGAAACTGTAAGTCACTTATTTATTTATTTATTTATTATTTCGATTTGTTAGTCGCCCCTTCCGACAGGCTCGAGGCAACTTACATGTACTTAAAACCATAAAACACTATAAAAAACGGACCAATGTCCACGCATTAAAATTGTACAGACAGATACACACTAAAATAAATCTTGTGGCCTATATTACAGAATGAACGGCCTAGAGTTGTTTACAGACCAAACGCCTGCACGAACAGGAGGGTTTTACAAGCCTTACGGAAGGCTAACAGATCGAACTGTGTGCGGATTGTGGAGGGAAGAGTGTTCCATAAAACTGGCGCGATGGTGTGAGAGAATTGGCCGTCTGGAAGGCCTTTGCCCAGGGGATGCCCAGATGTTTTGTTGTTTTACCATCCAGTGGGAGGCTTCTCTGGAGCTGACAGATGGGAGCTCACCCTGCTCCCCAGATTCAAACCACCGATCTTTCGGTCAGCAGTCCTGCTGGCACAAGGGTTTAACTCATTGTGCCACCAGGGGTGTGTTAATTACTCCTTTACATCTACTAATTTTCTTTACTTCATTGAAGCAATTGCCTCCAAACCCTTCTACTCAAAACCTGAATATGTATTGGTTTTTATCCAGAATGTGCAGGTGCAGAAGGCTTTGTTCCATTTCCCCATTATACACATTGTACGTATGCACACAAATTAGGTAAATTGCTATTTTATTCTGCCTGTTTGTGCATCTTTTGATAATATGTATACTATTACATTACTTTATTTTTCTCTGGGATCGTCAAAATACAGCTAGACTTGCAATCCTCTACTTTTCCAAAATAAATGTCTTCCAGAGCATCCACAAATTATCATTAGACATGGAAGCTAAAACCTAATGATATGTACATAAGATAATTTCACTTTTACTCTTTGAAATGAGATTTGCATAAAGTAATTTAAACAGACAGGGTAAATCTGAAGTACATAATTATGTGTCACAATGAAATAAATACATTTTCAGTGTTCGGATTCTGTAACTAAGCACAGTAAAAAAAAGCTTTATATTGTGGCAAGAGATCTTCACAAGAAAACTCAATCAGAAGACAATATCATGAATGGAAAATCTTTTTTTCCTGTCAACATTCATTGAGATATTCTTCCTTGGGAGTTCTGCTATGTCTCTGTTACAAAAGGTCTTGGGAAACCCATCCTAAAATCAAAGGGAAATAGTTACACTGGATAAGATTAATCGAGAACAACGGACCTTCAAAAAACACATCCCAGCTCTTAAGGGGAGGTGTTTTTTTTCATGGTAGGAGCAACTTGAGAAACTGCAAGTCACTTCTGGTGAGAGAACAGGCCATCTGCAAGCATGTTACCCAGGAGATGCCCAGATGTTTTACCATCCTGTGGGAGACCTCTCTCATGTCCCCACATGGAAAGATGGAGCTAACAGATGGAAGCTTACCCCGCTCCCTGGATTCTAACTGCCAACTTTTCACTCAGCAGTTCAGTTGGCAGAAGGGTTTAACCCATTTCTCCACTGGGAGAGATGAGTTCAAGCCAGTCTTTAGGCCAAAGGCTACACCTGAGTCAACACCATTATTTGCACGGGGTGGGGGCTAAGATTCTTTAGCCTACATTGACTGAAGTAAAATGTTCAAATCAAGAAAAGTAGTAGTATCACTGTTTTATAATCATAGCTTACCTGGAGTATTATGTACAGTTCTGAACATTAGAGTTTAAGAAGGGTGTCAGCAAGCCAAAATGTGGGTAGCAAAGATGGTGCAAGGTCTGGAAAAAGAACTTTGTGAAATGGTTGAAAAAGATGGCATCTTCCAGCAGGAGAGGACTGAGAAGTTACCCGGGGATTCTGACACAATGGATGGTGGAGAAAGCCTGGTTTCTGCTCTCCCAAAGGTTAGAACATGAACTAGGCAATTCAAATTAAAGTCAGCCTTGTGTATCTATGGATTCTGTATCCATGGATTCAACCAACTGCTGCTTGAAAATATTTTTAAAACTTTGATTTTGGAATTTTATGTAAGGCTGGGTTTCTGGGGAAAAAATCCACTCATGATCTCTTTCTGCGCAGGACTGTTTTGAGTGTCCCCAGGTATATAGGTATATACAACAGCCATAAAAATCAAACATTTACTGATAATAATTCAGCATTTGCAAACATGCTAAACAGGCTGATTTTTCTTCTTAAGAAATACTGCTGAAGCATTTTCTACACTTGTAAACACTTTACTGCTGCCATGACCCAGCATTGAGCTAAGGGTATCACATTTGCGATAGAGACCCATAGTTTAAAAAGCACTGGTGTAAGGAACACTATTTTACTATAAAATTGTATACAATGGGATTTTGAGCATCCATGGATATTAGTAACCACAGGGGTCATGACACGAAACCTCAGCAGATATTGCGGACCCATTGTAGATGAAAGGAGATTTCAGCTAACCATTAGGAATAACTTACTTACAGTAATGGTTGTGCAGCCATGGAGCAGACTACCTTGATAGGCAGTGTACTTCACTGGAAATTCTTCTTTAAGATTGATGACTTTCCGTTAGACCTGGCTGATCTGTGGATTTTACCTGTCCAAATGTGTTTTCTCCTACGAACGATCAAGGATGCTAAGATTTTCTAGAGAGGCCCTCCTCTCGGTCCCGCCACCTTTGCAAGCGTGTCTGGTGGGGATGAGAGACAGGGCCTTCTCTGTGGTGGCCCCTCGACTATGGAACTCTCCCAAGCGAGATCAGATCTGCCTCCTCCCTCCTGTCCTTCAGGAGGCTAGTGAAATCAGGAGGCTAGTGAAGCATTCCCAGAATAAAGACCAAGATTGAGTTAATGACCACATACATTGGATTGAGTGAAAATCAAATAAAGATTTATTTTTTTAAAAAAATACATTGGATTGAGTTGAAGTTGATTTTATCTGGCAATTTGGTTTTAATTTTATTTTAATGTTTTTATCTATGTATGTTATTTATGTATTTTAACATGTATGACCTGCATTGAATTTTTGCTGTAAGGCCAGTCTGAGTCCCTCTTTCAAGATGAGAAGATCAGAATATAAAAGTTTTAAATAAATAATAAATAATTTTTCTGTGGATTAGCAGGAGCTTGTACTAGAATGCCTGATGTTCCTTTCAGTTTTATAGTTCTGTGATTCTATACAGAGAATTCTATATTTAAATGAATGTATGTACAGTAAAACCCTCATATATATGGGGGTACATTCTAAGATTCACAGACAGAGAGAGAGATGACTGCAATTGTATATAACTGTGAACCCTACATTTTGACTATTCCTGAGCCAGTAGCATAACAAAGAATAGGAAGGATCCAAAGAAGCCCATAAACATTTCTGGAGAAATATAGTTAGTGAACAAAGGGATCATCCACTAACTAGCAAATTAAACTTTATCCAAAGTTCAACGATTTATGGAGTTGAATCATTGCCTTTGTCTGTTAAAGAATTAATGCCCAGGAACACCTTGACTCTGTTGATTAAAGGATTCTTGTATCAATGTTCAAATTATGGGATAGCACAAAGACGACAAAAGTCATCATGCTGTAGTGGTTTAAACTGGACTAGAACTCTGAGACCAAGGTTCAAATCCCAATTTAGCTATAGAAATCAACTGGGTGAGATTCAGGAAATCACATTTTCCCAGCTTTGGAGGAGGCCAGTGTCAAACCCCTCTGAGAAAATATTGCCAAGAGAACCCTAAAACTAGGTTGACATATGTTAGAAATTATGTGAGGGCACACAACAACAAAGGGATTGGTTAACTTTTGTGACAGCTATTGTCTCTTATCTTCTTTAGGGAAGACCATATTTTGCCTGAAATTAGAGAAGAGCCTCATAACTCATTATCATCCTATATTTTCTCTAAAGACACCATATTGTAGTGGTTTGAGCACTGAACCACAGCTCTGGTGACACTGCGCAGCCATGGAAAACCACTGGGTGACATTGAACAAGCCACGCTCTATCAGAGGAAGGTAAAGGCAAACCCTTCTAGACAAATCTTGCTGGAAAAAACCTATAGGTCAGGGTTACCATAAGTCAGGAATTATTTGAAAGCACACAACAGCAGCAACATTTTCTCCAGTAATTCAAGCAGTATATGTTGTAGCCTGATCAGATTTTGAGTGTTCAGAAGATGAAGGGAGAGGCTGGGAGAGATTCAGGGGGCCTGGAGAGAAATGTTTTGGAATCTCCTGGCAGTTCTCAAGAGCAACACTGTGTTCAGGTGAAGAGGTCTTGTTTGTCATGGGCCTTGGAATTCATATAACCAAGTTTTCAAGCTGTTCCTGTGTTCTGGTCTTGCGAGGCATCATTTTGCCTGCCTTGGTTATATGTAACTTGTCTTGGAAAGGCATAGTTTTGCCTATGTTGGATTTATGTACAATGTCTTTGCATATCTCAGTGGAATTGTTTTAGATACTTTAAAAGGATTTTTGGACATTTGGCTTTTATGGACATAACCCTTTGAACTTGGAGTCCCTTTTATATTTGCTTGCTTTTCACCTCTGAAACTCCCTTCGTAAAGAGTTAAAGTTGGCCCGCTCCCTCCCTGCCTTCAAGAAACAGCTGAAGACTTACCTTTGCTCACTGGCTTAGGAGGAGGAGGAATTCGTAATATTACCATTATACTACTGATTAATTAGCTACCATCCATATCCATGCCCTGTTCGCCCGAGCTCAATAAATATCTTGAGCAATGATCAATCTATTTGCTCCCAATGAACTGGGAAATTGATGCTTCAGTTTGATGTTTGATGTTTTGTCTTCTGTCTGATGATATAACATGTTACATTTTTAAAAAAAAAATAATTTAGTAGTTATATTTTGTTTTTATATGTTGGGCTGCCAAATTTCATTACTGTGGGTGTGATTTTTGTTGTATTTGGGCTTTGAATGTTTGCCTTTTATGTTTGGAATCTGCCCCGAGTCTCTCCGGGGAGATAGGGTGGGATATAAATAAAGTTTATTTTTATTATTATTTTACTGACACAAAAACACAGTATGTCACAGCAAATGAGAGATATATGCTGGATTTCATGCCATATTGGTAATAATGGATACGAAATCCATTATTATTATTCCAGCTTTTATTATACTCTGCTTCAATTAACTTTTACATTGGATTATCTGGACAGTGTGTGGTTTGTAGTGAAGAGAGGCTTTAGGGCTCTAGTGCAACAGTATATATCATATTGGTGAGAAAACTGGTTAATATCTTTTTCCCCCCGCTTCCCCCTATATGCTAACTCTCTGGCCATTATGGTTGAGATGTAGAATGCAACCACACTATAGTATTAATGAAATAATTATTATGGATATGTCTATTTCAGTGTACAGTGGTGCATTAAAATAACGATGATGGGAAATTATAGGGATCTCTCACTGTGTGGTTAATAGTCCCGGATTCAAAATATCACTCTTTGTGAAATTTCAACCCTGGCTTTATTTATTTCTTGAAATAAATGAATGCTGCAAAACAGTACTGCTTGGGTGGTTGCACATTTTATCACTGGCTTTAATTAACTCACAACCAATGTTTTACCACTTCTTCACAGAAAGGGTGAGCATGAAGGGGAGAAACACTGAGCATGTATTATTTGCTCTAATACTTTCTCGGAAATAAATTAGAAAGGAGAAAGACTTAATGTCCTTTGTTTACAAAGGTACCACACTTCTGAATTTCAATCTTTAATAAGAATTTTAACTTTTGCAAACAAGAACGAGAGGTTTGGGGGGGGGACAGAATCACACTATAGCAACCCTCTGGATATGAAATTGAACCACCAGTTGCTTGTAGTTTTAAAAGTGGAAAACTCTTATTAGTACAAAGGAAGAAAGAGAATCATCTGAACCAGGAAAGTTACACAGTGGGACTAATCCAAAGGAGCACCAGAATGTTTTAGGCAAGTTTCCCACTTGATGTTGGCAAGGTTTGGCTTTTTTTAGCCTGGCAAGAAGGAAAGCTTTATTTTAAAAGATACACACAAGACTAGTTGGCTCTGTTACTATGCAATAAGGAAAGGAGCATGTATCAAATGTATGTATTTGCATGTAATAAAGGACAATTTTTTTAGTGTCAGGAACGACTTGAGAAAGGACAAATGGCATATGACTTTATCCACCCTGCATTCCCAACAAGACTAAAGAACCAGAAGGTGAACCATTCTTTTTCCTCCCCAGTAGCTTCACCTTCCTTTGTGTTGCTCCCTTTTTTTCCAACTGGCATGGAATGCACAGAAGCAAAGGCAGTGACTTTTGTGCTCTGAAATCTATTAAACATGATCCTACTGTCAGCATGCTACTATGGGAAGAGAAAAAGAGAGGTACCTTCTCCAATCCATGAACAGTGGTATATTGTCAGAAAGGACAGTGTTGGCCTAAGCTGGTCGGAGCACTTTGTCTTGAAATGTTGGAGGGATGCCATTTCCCCATTCAGTCCATGAATAGTCTATGACTGAAAATATATAATGTGGTGTCCTTATTTCAGATCAAGTTATGCAGCTTTTCTTTTCAGTAGGCATGTAGGTGCTGGGGACCAATTTATACCAAAGTCAGTTTGGAAACTCACTATGTAAACCCATTCTTCCTCTCTCAGAGAACCTGATACAACCCCCCTCCAAATATGGAATGAGGCAGTGTGTGATGATACATCTGACATAGGGAGTGTGGTGCGTTTTCTTTGTGAGATGACCAGTGCTTTGAAATACAGCAACATGCTTTATGACCACTCAACCCAATTCTTCTACATTTCTCAGACAAAGTAAGTACTGTGCCATGTTTTGAATACATCACAAGCAATATCGGTTAAAAACAAAATAACCAGACTATACCCATTATGGCTCTGGTTATCTCACATACTTGTATCTTTACAAAACATTGTATTATCAGATCTTTGTGGGCACTTGATAACACAGAGATTGGAATAATGTCTGTTCCTAAAACCGACCTAAGTCTTGGGCCCAATCAACACTGCCATACAATGCAGTTTGAAAATCTTATAATCAATCAGTAGAACAAAGACCACTTTTAAGGGAATGGTTTTCCAGAAAATAATTGCCTATCAAAAATAAAACCCTGCTGATAGGTAGCTTTGTGTGCAAGGCAATGATAATTTGATTTGGATTATTTAGACTGCATGTTTTCAAGCATTTTATAGCTTCTTTAATAATTTGTTGGAGACCTACCACAGCATTTTCCTTTTACTACTTATGTGTCCTACATTCCTTGGCACCTGTTTCCTCGCAGCTGGGAAATTTCTACAAGTCTACAGCTGCTGCTTCTCACTTCACTGGCCAAGTTTTTCTCCTACTTCCTTATTCGTATGCCTCTTATACTCCTGTCCAGCCAACTTTGCTCTTCTATCCTACAATGAACCTGCTGATGCTCACATATTCATAATATAGGTATTATTTTCTTTCATTCATCATTCACTCATTCACATTCCTCTTATATCCCACCAATGTTCCACATCTGAATATAGGCCCAGAAGCTTTACTTAGATCTCTATATGCTGTGTGTTTTTTCAAAAATTATTTAACTTTATGACCTCTATTTCCACAAGTCCCTATTTCTCCAGGCCTGCTTGACCTGTGGCCCTCCAGGTGCCTGGGCCCCCAACTTCCAGAAGGCCTAGCCAGCTTGTCCAATGGTCAGGAGTTCTGAGAGCAGAAGTCCAAAACAGCTGGAGGGCCACATGTTGTGCAGGGCCACTCCAGACTAACATGTTAGAAAGCATGCATCTCAGCCAGAAACATACATTTACAAGCCACCCCTATGGCTATGTACTTGTTTACTTACATGAGTTTTATGTCCATCTGAGATGCCATTTCTTTCTCAGTTGCCTGAAAAGTAATTAAATTGAAAGGATTAGTTCTACAGTATTAAGAGCTGCCAAATCAACGCAACTGAAATCAGGAAATAAATAGCTGTTCAATAAATTGCAATATCCAGTCAAAGATAACCAAAGATACTGGTTATTGAATACCTGTCATGCCCCCACAGAGGCTTTTGCTGTTTTCTTTATTAAACCTCATTTGTCCCTTTAGTTAGAATGGGTTCAGTTCCTTTGGTAACGTTTTCTGTGGGAGGGAACCATAATTAGACCCTGTCCCTTTAAGAACCCCTCCCCCATGAGGAGATTGCAGTTCTCCTCAGCAACTCTTTTGCAGTTTGTTGTTGTTGCATGGTTGGCATTACTGGGTTGCTGTGACTTTTCCAGGCTGTATGGCCATGTCCCAGAAGCATTATCTCCTGACGTTTCACCCACATCTATGGCAGGCATTCTCAGAGGTTGTGAGGTCTGTCAGTCAGTCTAAGAGTGTCAAGGAGCCTAGAGGCTGAAATATCTTCCACATCAAAGGTTAAGGAAACTAAGTGAAAGTTTAAGAAGCCAAAGTTTGAAGAAACTAAGTTTAAGACTGTTCCCAAAAAAAGCTTTTAGTCTTGAGGAACCAAAGATGTAGTTTAAAGAAGAAAAGAGACTTAACAGGAGATGTTATTAGAGATCAAAGACAGACAAAAGGCATAGAAAAGAGGGTAGAAAGAAGATCTCTTTGGGAGAAATCAAGAGAAACCCAGTTCTAACCTTCCATCTATTCCTTCGAGTAATCGTTCCTTAGACAGACTCCAGGATAAGTTAGAGTACTGATCTTCAATTAAATTAAATTACTAAATTTCCAACTCTGTTGTCAAGAATACGGCACCTGAGAGAATTAACTTGGGGCGCAGAACACTAACATTGCTTCTATAGCCTCAATAAGAACTCTATTGTAATGATGATAATCCCCGATTCAGATTTTTGCATTTCTTATTTTCCAAGGCATGACATCCCGGTGTATAGTTATTTAAATAGCAGTTATCCTTTAAATTCAGAGTATTTACATTGTGTGTTTTCAAATATTTAAGAGTGAAGTCCAGTGATTTCACAATGTAAATCTTTGTGTGTTCATTTCTACAATATTTAGGCTACATGCCATCTAGATTCTAAAAAAGTGTATTGATATGTTTCTGAGATTTTGTTTTTACATGGATTTATAGAACAATTCAAATTATGAATCTTTAGAAAATATATGTTGATATAATTTGTTTTCTCTATAAATTAAAACTGCCTACATGTTAATCCAAGTTGAAATATACATTTTAAAAGTAGAAGACAGTGAGAGGAAAACCAAGTGCTAACCTATTTCTATATTTGCTCTGAAGATACTGGACAATCCTACTCTTCATTGGATATCAGTTCAGGAGTGGGTTATGTTGGGAATTATCTTTCTGTCAGAAGGAAGGGTCTCCACCAGTGGGACAATGTGCTCATGCTGAAGCCATTGTAGCAAAAAAAAAAAGCTGTGTTGATAGAATGGGCCAAAAAGAATGTGAAAATATAATAATTTGTATCACATGTCCTTGAGAGAGCCCTGGATTGGGTTCATGAAGTACAAGGTGCTTCAAAATGATGGACACAATTTGCAACCACGAACTGCCCATGAATGAACTCTTACTACTTGAAGGGGGGGGGGGGGGATAGAGTTTCAAATGATTACTGCAAGACACCTCTCCCAGGCCCTAGCCTCAGTCATTCGCAAGATGGTGGGGTTATTTTTTTAGATTTGTTTCTAGCTCAAAATGACTAGTATAACAATAATTTATTTGTAACTTTTTATGTAATTGTAACATTTTACCTTTGTGAATTATACTGCTTTGAAATTGGGTCCCTCATTTTGTACAATAATATTCGACTGCCATAATAAATGTATCCCATTTGGATTACAGTGGAAATAATGCTTAGAGAAAAAAATGAAAATAACTACTTGAAAGAAATTTTTTAATGCTTATTCCCAACCAGGATACACTTACCAGATCTTAGGTCTACAACTTCTTCTCTAGTCCTCAGGATGAAAACACTGCTTTGAAATGTGTGTGAATATGTTTTATGCAATTAATAGATAGATGTTTTGATTTGAATTTAAATGCAGCCCTTGTTGATGTTTAATGTATTGGTTTTATGACATCACCATGGGTTGTCTCTTTGTCTCTTTGAATTAGGACCTGCCTCCTGAGACATCACAAGAGACTGACTCTTGGACTCAGGATTTGGCCTCACAACTGGAGAGTTTCATTCTGTGTACTGCTACCCATATAGTATAATCATCCTTTATATTATTTTCTATACACTGATTTCTGTTTCTTTAGCTGTTGGCGCAAACTATAGTTTTCTTTCAAGAGAGTAAGTGATTGCTCTCCATAGTTTTGAATCCATCCAATCAAATAACTCCACCAATTTAGCAGTGGGAAGACCCTGAGTGTTTCCTAATGAGGCATAATAATGGTTTTAAAAATCCCTGCTATGCTCAAGACAAATATATGAAGAGAATGACCACTATCTCTTTCCGCTTCTTTGAATACACCCTAGAAAAGTGCTTCGAGTTGAAATCCCAGCACTTAATTATACTTGTAGTATCACTGCAAAGGAAATGCTAAGTGTTCCCATCTGCAATCATCCAAAGTGCAAAGGAATGACTAAACAACATGTGCTTAATCCCCCTTTAAAATATCTGGCAGTAACACAATGAAAACAAGTTATAATCAGTGATTTATTGTTTGTGGAAGCTTTATTATCAAGGTGTTGCATGTAAACAGTGTAGCGAAATGAAAAGCTGTATAATCGCAATCTTGAGTGTCTCTTCAGTCTGTATATCATAAGACATGTAATAACACTTGGGGTTTCAAACAAAGAGAAATCATTTATTGAGCTGGAATGTTTGAGATACGTTTTTATTTCAAAGCCTGTCCACTACTTGTAAGAGATGCTGAGCCTACACTCATGTTTTTGCATAACACCTAAATGTCAATACTTGCAAGAAATCTTGTATTACTTCCATGTCAACATGTTCCATGGAAGTACAGTACAGTTCCAACTGATACACTCCTACTCTAAGTTATTATTACTGAATCTCTTTACTATCCTGTGCTACACAGAATGAGTACTTTGCAAGATAAAACTCATGAACTTGAAGAGTCTAGATAGAGAAGAGCCACATTGTATGCCACTACCATTCGCTGACCAAAGTAAGTTGGGCACAACAGATCCTCTGAATTGCCATAACCAGAATGAGTCAAATGGTACTACCATAAAACTTTATGTGAGTTCATTTTCACACTATATTCCCAAAATCCCCAGGATTAAGACAGTCCTATTGGTTTCAAGCCACAAGTTCAGATGAAAGCTCCAAGGGCCTTGGATTTCCACTTTTAATAACAGTAATGGTAGAGAATAGTCTCAGTTTGGAGTGATGGGAAAATGTGAGAAAGGCGGGAAACAAATGCCTTTTTTAAATTCAATTACTATTTGTTGTTTTATTTCATTATATTCCACTTTGTTACAAACCCTTGTACTCAAGTTGGCTTACAGTGTTAAAACAAGTACAATCAAAAATTCATACCATTAAGATGTACCAAAGTTAAAATATAGGTTGATCCTTTCTCCAGAATCCTTTCTGCAGACTTCCAAACTCCAAAATGGTCCTCATGGGTGACTGAGATAGTCACACTTTTGCCTTCAGATGGTCCAATATACAAACTTTGTTTCATGCACAACATTATTCAAAATATTGTATATAAAATTACCTTCAACGTTCTGATCATGACTCTAAAGCCCTATATGGCTCAGGTCCATGCTATCTGGTAGATCGTTTCTCTCTATTCAAACCTGCCTGGGCCCTACGCACAGTTGGTGGGGATGCGGGAGAGGGCTTTCTCAGTGGCTATGCCTGAACTCCAGAATTCTCAGTCTAGGAAGACCAGATTGCCACACTCCCTGTTGTCTTTCAGGCTGAATTTTTTTCTGTTCAGACAGGCTTTTAAAGAAGAAGATTCTTTAGAGCAAGTTTGGGGGGCTGTGTACTTGATTATTTTAATAGTTTACAACATTTTAAGGGATTTTGGTTGACTAATTGTTTAATTCTATTTTAATATTTGTGTGTTGTGGATTTTAAATGGTACTGATTTTAAATGTTGTGAGCCGGATAAGGGATATTCAACCTGTATAAACTACAGCTAGCATTAAATCCAGTTTATCAATATATCCACTAAAAGCAGCAGCAGCAACAAAAACAAATATTACAACACCATAATAACAGTTCTGCCCCATCAAAAGTTAGTTCTCAAAGACCTGTTGAAGCAAAAATGTATTTGCATTGTTCCAGAAGGACACCCTGGAGAAGAAAAATGTAGCCTGTTTTCAGATAACATCCCAGAGCTTGGGAGCAGCCACCAAGAGGGCAGTAAAATGTGAAGGTGATCAGATGGGCCTCCTCTCAAAATGAGCAAGCTGATACGGGAAAATACTGTCCTTTGATGAGTCTTTACATTTTCTTGAGGTATTTTTAACCTTAAAATTTAATTTTTCAAATACATGAATTTAAATCCACTGACAGCCTAACATACAAGCAAGGAAACCATCTGATAAATCATATAACTGATCAATAAGATCATAAAAGCCATCCTTCATTTTTGACAATATGCCATACCGGTAGGGGCTGGTGTAGGCTGTAACCCAAAAAATCTCTGAGGCATTAAGTTGGAAAGAGTTGACCACATTAAACGATGGATCCAAGGATGGACATCTGATGCAATGAGTTATAAACCACAAAAGGGAGTTATTATTCAACAATAAAGCTGTGAGATCATAAGGTGACATTAACATCTGAATGCTTATTTTACCCATCAAGAATATATAAGAATATATTCGATTTGCATCACAAAATATTTTAGTATTCAATTATTTTAGTAATGTTAGCAATCACAAATGGAAGATGTAGAAGGAGGAGCATGACATATGTTAATATATCATTCTCTTCCTATGTCAATTATTTTGAGTATAATTGAAACTAAAATATGGGTGTTTGAATTATTGTTATATTTCACTGACAGCAATGAAAACATTTGGGTAATACTGCTGGCATTTGACAATGTTCTATTTAGAATGTAAATATATCTTCTCTAGGAGCAGAAATATTATTAACAATTTCTGTATTTCAATTTGGGATATACAGTATGTCAGATGCCTGACAAATTTCCCAACAGATTTCTATTCCCACAGTATAAGCTTTGATAAATCATTGAATCTATAACCACCTGTTTTTGAATGGGCTGGGGTAATTATTCAAGGTTTAATGCAATTGGCACTGGGAGGTTGCTGAAAGAGGGTTGGAGAAACATAGTCCTTTGCTGTTTGTTTGCAACAGTGTGCCTGCAGCATATAGTACAATAAACAAAGAATTAACTGTGAACCAGTGGTATTCTACTCTGGTCAGACATATTGTAGCTGCATGCACCTTCCTGCAACAGGCAAGATAAATAGCAGTAGCCTTCAGAATACATTATTGAGCATGCAAAGCAGAGAAAAGCAAAGAGCAGATGCATTTGCATCAACTGCACTTCTGATTTTACCTGATCCCTTATAATGCATTTTGGAAAAAACAGGTTGTTTTCCAGAAACTTGAAGATGGTTACAATGGAATTGCTGACAACAAAAGCTATGATTCCACCTGGCACACCTGGGCTTAATCATAGCCATGGATTAGTTTCTCATTGCAGCCAGATGTCTGCTACACACTTTCCATGCAGTACATCTTTGCTGGAGGTATATGTATGTGGGGGCTGGGGGGCAACTTTTATCACAGTAACTAAGAGGGTTCCTCTCAAGATCTGGCTATTGTGATGAAATGTGGGTGTTGTACTCTTTATTTCACCAAATATGAAGACTTCAGTGCAATAACCAAGCGTGAAGGGTTTCCCTTATCACCACTTCTCACACAAAGCCAGGTTCCTCCTGTCCCACACGTGTGACACCAACTGTGGGAATCATCTAAATGACGTCAAGCTTGTATGCAACTTCTATCTCCAATGAACACCAGTTCTGTATCAATCCTTCCACTATAGATCCCTTGCCTAAAATATGGCTCTGGCAAAAAAAAATTAATTCTTTATTTACAGAAGCTAAATATAACACAGCAGATTATTAATTGTGGCATGACACCTGTGCCCACAGAACAGGTACCCATGATTTCACTTACCTGCATCAAAAAAACCTCTCTGGGAATTTTTAGACCCTCCAGGTAATCTGTATTATCATTCAGCTGGATGTTACCCAAGAGTTGTACTGAGGTACCAAGTAAATTCCTATACAGAATACCACTTTAGTAATTTGTCTAGTCCTCTGGGTGACTCTATGGGAACTTCTGACTAATGTCATTCTTTTTTTATAGGGTTTGCCATTATACACACCTTCATATTTCCACCAGGCCCGGATTACCCATAAGGCCACCCTAGGCCGTGGCCTCGGGTGGCACTTTTGGGGGGGGCAGCAGATCCGGACCCCCCAAAAAATAAAATAAAAATCCCCCCAAAAATTCCTATACAGAATACCACTTTAGTAATTTGTTAGTCCTCTTGACTCTATGGGAACGTCTGGCTAATGTCATTCTTTTTTATAGGGTTTGCCATTATACACACCTTCATATTTCCACCAGGCCCAGATTACCCATAAGGCCACCCTAGGCCATGGCCTCGGGTGGCACTTTTGGGGGGAGCAGGGACCCCCAAATCCCCCAAAAATCCAAAAAATTGAATTTTTTTAAAAGGGGCTCGCCGCCCTCCCTTGCTCTGCTCCCCCGGCTCTGCTTTAGGAGGGAGGGACTCCAGCTCCGCCCTGACCGCCCCTCCTTGCCTCCAGCTCCGCCCCCGCCTCCTTGCCGGCGCGGAGCCGATCCTCCCTCCCTCCTAAAGCTGGCCTGAAAAGGGCGATTTCGGCCGCTTCTCAGGCCGGCATGATGGCCGAGGGAAAGAGGAGCAGCCGTGGGGAGGCCCCACATTGGCTCCGGGGTGGGGCTTTCCTTCCTCCTCCTCCTTGCGCCGGCGAGGAGGCGGGGAGGGACGGGGCGGGGAGGGGCGGGAAGAAGCCGTGCCGCCGCCCCTCCTCCCTTGCGTGGCATGACACCGCAAGGGAGGAGGGGCAGCGGCGTGGCTTCTCTCTGCCTCCTCCCTGCCTGGCAACGCCACGCCAGGGAGGAGGCGGAGAGAAGTTGCGCCGCCGGCCCTCCCTTGTGTTGCACCAGCCCCGCCAAAAAGGGGTGGGGCGGCGCGCGTGGCGGGAGGGCGCCTCTTTCTCTTCCTCGTCCCGCCCTCCTTCCTTCAATCCGGCGAGGAGGCAGGGAGGGGTGGAGCCGGGGGTTGGGGAGGGGCGGAGGCAGACCCTTTGGCCTTGAGTGGCAAAAGGGTCTGATCCAGCCCTGATTTCCACAGTAAATTTAGGAATACATTCCTCATGGGTATAGGAGTCATGTTGTATATTTAAAATTCTACACAGCCTCACTCACATTCTTCTGAAACTAATCTAGGCCAACCAAATTAAACACCCAACTGAAACTCTCTTGTCTTCTCCAATTCAAGTCTTTCTCAATAAACCTCTTAACAGAAACCTCATCTGTCATCCACCAGCCTTATGCACAGCTCCTCAAATATTCCACCAATCAGCATTCACTCCATAATTTCTCTCTCGCTTCTCAATAGTTTCTTATCTTATAACCTAACATACAATCAATACATTCAAGAGCATTGTCAAATACAAATCCATGGCAGCACAGTTACACCATGAGGAAAAATGGGCTGATTATCCTTGAACCCAGGGTTGAAATTTTAGACCAAATGCATAGCTGCATTGTTCATGGTAAATAAGACCATCAAAGGTGTCATCTTATGAAGCAAAATTCTTTTTTTCAGCTGGAGCTGTTTTTCTCATGTTCTGTAGATGCCAACACAGCAACATAAAACTTAGAAATAGCCTAGTATATTCTTGATTTATTTGACACAGTTCTAAATAGCTATTACACAAGATACAAATCTACAACTGACGTTCTTGTTTTGTTGGCATAATTTTAAAGAGAATGTGAAGCCAAAGATACCACGCTATGTTCCAAACATTGGTATGTTCTGGTATTTAAAAGGATACATTTCTTACAATTTTAAGAAATTAATTTCAAAGATATTGATCGTAATAGACAGATTTGGTTGCTTTTAGTGGATGACCTATGCAGAGAGCTAGACAGGGGGGTGTATTCCTGTTGGTTCTCTTGGATCTCTCAGCAGCTTTCAGTACCATTGACCATGGTATCCTTCTGGGTCATCTTGCTGGGATGGGACTAGAAGACACTGTTTTACAGTGGCTCCGGTCCTTCCTGGAGGGCAGTACCCAGAAGGTGGTGCTGGGGGATTCCTGTTCAAACCCCTGGCTGTTGACCTGTGGGGTTCCTCAGGGTTCCATTTTGTCCCCCATGCTGTTCAACTTATACATGAAACTGCTGAGAGGGGTCATCCGGAGTTTAGGAGTTTAGTGCCACCGATATACAGATGACACCCAACTCAATTACTACTTTCTTCCTAGAGCCCAGGAAGCTGTCCTGACCCTAAACCAGTGTCTGTCATCAGTAATGGACTGGATGAGGACAAACAAATTAAAACTTAATCCAAACAAAACAGAGGCACTCCTGGTCAGTCGGAAAGCAGACCAGGGAATATTTGTTTATTTATTTATTTATTACATTTATATTCTGCCCTTCTTACCCCAAAGAGGACTCAGAGCAGAGCACAACATGTATACAGCAAACATTCAATGCCGGCGTAAGAACAAACTATAAACATACATCTATCTATCTTCTATATATATATATAAAGAGAGTGGTCGTGCAAAGGACTTTATGCACGGCCAAACTATGCCCCCCAGAAACACCAATCCAACGAGACACATTCCCCCAGACCACGAGGTATAACCTTCACACAAAAAAACCCACCTCCCTACCTTGCAACCCCCCCAAAACAAGCCCCCAAAAACCGCCCATTGCCTCCCGTTCTGCGCTGGCCGCGAGCGCAGACCACAGGGAGGGCAATCGTGCCGGCGCACTCGAAACCCCCTCCCCCAACACACCAACCCATCCCGTCTCCCTCTCTCCCCACTCACCCTGAACCTTCACAGCCACACCGCCAGCGCCCTAACCGCCTCCTCGTGCCACCGCTGCACGCGTCCCGTGGGTGGCGTCAGGCCGCTGCGGGACACGCACAACGCTGGCCTTGCGCGCCAGGGCGGGAGGCAGGGCCAGAGAGATCGGCCAGATCCGCCCTCCAGGTAACCTCCCCGCGGTTGCAGCGACCGCGCCTGAAAGAAGGTAACCTCCGGGCTTACCTTCTTGGGCGCCGCCGCTGCAACCGCGGGGCACGGCGGAGGGCAGATCGCCGATCTCCGGCCCTGCCTCCCCATGCGCCAGGACGGGAGGCAGGGCCGGAGATCGGTGATCCACCCTCCGCCGCCCCCGCGGATCCAGCGATCGCGCCTCAAAGAAGGTAAGCTCCCGGGCTTACCTTCGTTCAGGCGCCGCCGCTGCAACCGCGGGGGGCACGGTGGAGGGCGGATCGCCGAGGGAGGCAGGGGCGAGAGAGAAGGACTGAGAGAGACAGAGGGGGAGGCCTAAGACAGAGAGAGGGGGGGTGGAAATATAAGGGGGGGGGGAATCAGAGAGAGAGAGATGGGGGGGTGGAGAGAGAGAGGGGAGAGTGAGACAGAGAGAGACGGGGAAGCGAGAGAGAAAAAGGGGAAATCAGACAGAGAGAGGGGGGAAAGATAGGGGGGAAGTGTACATACACAGACACATACATACACACACACACACAAACGTACGCACACACATGCATACACACACACAAATACAAACAAACATACACATACATACACAAACACATATACATACACAGACACACACATGCGTACACAGACACACACAGAGACACACAAACATACATACACACATACACATATATACACACACAAAACACAACATTACCAACCCTTACATACCCACACTTCCTCACATCTCCTAAATAGGGCACAGCAACGCGTGCCGGGTTCAGCTAGTTAACACTAAAATCAGTTTTCTTGCATTACAATCAACTATTTAAAGCTGGTCCAAACAGCTGCAGCCAGGTTGCTCACTGAGGCTGCTACAGGGAGCTGACAACTCCCCTGTTGAAGCAGCTCCACTGGCTGTCAGTCTGGGCACTATTCAAAGTGCAAGTTATAAATTTTAAGCCCTATATGGTTCAGGTCCTGGCTATTTGGCTGACTGCATCCCCTTGTATAAACCTGCCTGGGCCCTGAGAGCTTCAGGGGAGGCCCTTCTCTCGGTTGCATCTCCATCTCAAGCTTGGCTGTTGGGAATGAGAGAGTGGCTGTTCCACAACTCTGGAACTTCCTGCCTAGGGAAGTCTGAATGCCCCCCTCCCTGCTGTCCTTGCGACAGCAGGCTAAAACCTTTCTATTCAGGCAAGCTTTTAAAGATGAAGGTGTTTAAGACTATCAAGGGCTGCTGTGCTTTTGCAATGTACTTTTATATGCTTTTATGGTTTCAACCTGGATTGTTTTGATATTGTTGTTTAATACTGTTTTAATATTTGCATATTTGTATATTTTAAGTTGTACTGAAGTGCTTTTAGTTGTGAGCCACTTTGAGTCCCCATATGGAGAGAAAAAGCAGGATATAAATAAATGTAATAAAATTAAATAAGATATGACTACTTTTGCTCCAGAGATACTTTAACATGCCTTTG
Source organism: Anolis apletophallus (assembly GCA_030556195.1). NCBI lineage: Eukaryota > Metazoa > Chordata > Lepidosauria > Squamata > Anolidae > Anolis > Anolis apletophallus. The sequence continues at coordinate 97,688,081 of JARBWK010000007.1, read as the reverse complement.
TTGTGTTTTACACTGACTTTGTTATTTGTGTTTCATTACTGATATGTTTAAAAATTGTGATAAATTGTAAAATGAAACAAATGTGCTACGAAGGCTTGCATATGTAGAATTCTTGAGCAACGTTGAAGCGGCTGAAGGCTGTGCAGTAGCAAAGCACCCTACATTTAACAGGTGGCTGAAGTCATACCTAAATGGTGCCAAAATATTGCTGTAAGAAATTTTTTATTCTATGTGCACCATTTTAGGGGGGGAAAATCCCCCGGCTAAAGGACAATAGTTTTTCTCCATCTGGGGGAATGAACTCCTTTCAAAGGCTCTTTTCTTCCCTCAGTTCCAATTTCTGCAGACAGTTAAGTAATGGTCACCCATTTTCCTTTGCACAGGAAGCAAAATCTTTCTGTATATGACAGTAGCAATGATAATCATCTGAAGAAACCTGGAGAATTATTGGAAGAGGGCTGATGGAAGAGTCACTCACAGAATATGGATGATTTGAAACTAATAAGAAGGGTGAAAATTCTTCCATTTAGAAAAGAATGGGTTTGATAGAAATAGGCTGCTACTTAAATAATAGAGCAGGCCATCAATAAGAATTCTGTTCTGCCAAGCACTTCAGGAAATGAGATGATTATACACTGTTATCTCCTGGAGGATGGAAAAAATGGGCAACTTATACATAGTGTTTCAGTGGTCTTAAACTTCGGAATGAGTACAGTCTTACAAGGTTCATGATGGCCTTTTCTTTTTGTGAAAGTCATAGATGCATAATGATTTAACAATGACCTATGGGTATATCACTTCCACAAAATTATGCCACTAACTTCCATGCTCTATCTAATAAAACTCAGGATTTGTAGCTTGATAAGGGATATTCAAGAGTTGTCTACCAGAGTTCTCCAGTATTGTTATTCAGACTAAGGAACCTACCCTAAACTACAAATTCCACGATTCTATAGGAATGAACCATGACAGTTAATGTGGTATCAAACTCTTACAATTTACAGGGTCAAAACACCATAGATGGTGTTTGGATAGGGATAAGCAAATCTGGGTTCAACCAATTTACATATAAAAGTAAGAATCTTCTAAGAATTCCTTCTTTAATTTCTGGCCATATCATTAGACAAAATCAGATAAGTGATTCTGGGGAGCAATGACAGGGCAATGGTGTAGACCTCCATTTATCCTGAACCCCTGGACCAGGGCCGTAGCCAGGATTTTGATTCGGGGGGCTGAGTTTGGCTGGGGCTGAGACTGGGTGGAAGAGGGTCTACCCTAGCAAACCTTTTGTATTGTTATCCCAATAACCCCATTAATGTGGGATATAATGAGCATGGTGATCAGATCATGATATGAATAAACATAACAGTTTAAATAATGTACCAGTAAGGCCTTTTCGCGGACCACACTGAGAATTTCGGGGGGGCTGAAGCCCCCTTAGCCCCCCCCCCCTTGGCTACATGCCTGCCCTGGACCATTAGCCTATAAAGGAAAATTGTACCCTATATTGTCCATCTAGTTTAGATCTATCTTCCAAACTGAAATTAGTTTTTTTAAGTAGTGGATTATTTAACTCATTACAGAATTCCCAAAACAATGAGTTACCATAAACAATTTTAAACTAGCTTGTTATGTTGCTTATTACTTTTCTGTTACATTTCTTTTTTCTTTTTTTTAATCTTCTCATACATGTAAAAGGATGAAACTTGAAAAATTCCAACTGCTCTTTTAAGTTAGAAGTAGCTAGAAAATAGGGAGCTTGCTAATCAGGGTGAGCCCTGATTAATACTTGGATGGGAGACTGCCAATGAATACCAGGCACTGTGAGCTGTATTTCAGAGGAAGGAACTGGCAAAGTATTCTTTGACTAGGAAAACCCTATGAAATTCATGGGATCACCATAGGTTGACAGACAACTAGAAGGCACATTCAGTTAGAAAATATTACACATTACCACCTCCCCTCAAAATGTCAGTCTCACTCATTATGTTAGTTTTGAAATGTGCTTTTGTTATGCTTTGGAATATAAAAAGAAAGTAATTGATAATATTTACGAATGTAATTTGTGATTTACCGTATATACTTGAGTTTAAGCCAACTCGAATATAAGCAGAGGAACCTAATTTTACCACACAAAAAAATGGGAAACTTACTGACTCGAGTATAAGTTGAGAGTGGGAAATGGAGCAGCTACTGGTAAATTTCAAAATAAAAATAGATACCAATAAAATTACATTGATTGAGGCATCAGTAGGTTAAATGTTTTTGAACATTTACATAAACCTGTAATTTAAGATTAGACTGCCCAATTCTGATTAAATCATTATTTTAACCCCCTTCAACGTAAATATGTTTATGTATTCTTCCAATAATCACCATAGTTGATTTTAATTATATGTCTTGGGGGGGGGGATGCTGTGTATAGATTAATAAGGAAAAGTGGGAAAGACTGGTGCTGAGAGACAAGAAGAGGAAGGTGCACGCTGTGTCAAGAAAGGAAAAGAGGAAGGCACATGCTGCACCGAAGAGAGGAGGAGAGGAAGGAAAGTTGGGTAGCTGTGCACAGAGGTGAGGGTCCTGACAGGAAGGCATGGGGCTGACAGAAGCCATTTGTTCAGCCCACACCTTCCCACCAGGACCCTCACCCGAGTATAAGCTGAGGCGAACTTTTTCACCCTAAAAAAGGGCTGAAAAACTAGGCTTATACTCAAATATATACAGTATTGTTTCTATGCTCTGAATCTTCCTGAATGGATAACGAACTTCAAGGGTTTAGAATATGAGTCTTTTCCAGCCCCACTTGGAGATGTCAAGGATTGATTAAGGGCTTTTTGCATGCAAAGCATGTGCTCTTCCACTGAGCTACAGGTCTTCTGTGAGAAAGAGCTCCTTGTCGTTCTGTTCCAGAAATGTAAGAATGTAAAGTGGGAGGAAGGGTGGGGTTGCATGAAAATAGCTTTTACACTATTAAGCTCAGTGTTGATCAACACTTCTCTTGCCTTTTTTGTTTTCAGATCCCATGAAAAGCAAAAGAACATCATAGCTATAAAAGGAAAAAGAGTCGAAGACACATTTAATGCAGCTACTTTTCTTTATCTTGGCAAATCTACAAAATCTGCAGTGATATATTTTATGGTACAGTATATACAATGCCATTCATGGAAATAAAACTTCATATTCTCCACTTCTATTTTTAATCAATATAATTACATTTTATTGTCTTTCCCTTTTAATTTCTTTGATCATTCATATCACAATAAAAAATAATAGGAAGGGAGGAGAAGAAGAAAAAGGAAATGTGATGCCATCTTTAAGACTAACTGGCTTTAATTTTAGCAAACATTTTTGTAGATATAAACTCACGTATTTGAATGTGATACTGAAAAGTGTTAAGGCCTCACTTATAAAGCATATTTATACAGTTCTGGGAGGGGGAATGTCCTTGCATGTTATATGACAACGATGGCTTCCCATATTGTTGGACTGCAGTTGACCAGCATCAGAAGGGGTCCATGATCTTCATCTTTGCTATATGGAGATGTTTTGATGCAATTGACCTGCACTTCACATCAACATATATTTGGGAACTGAGGGAAAGGGGCTGTCTTCCTTCCATCTTCTGTTTCCATATTACTGAAATAGAAGGGGGTAGGAAGCACCTACGAAGCATCTCCCCACAATGTCTGATTTAAAAGTCATGACTCAGTCCTGTGCAATCTTGCGACCTACAGTTTGTTGCTACAGAGTTCTAATGTTGTTGCTCAGTTGAATGCTCTAGATTGCAATGGTTCTCAAACTTTGGTCTTTAAGGTATTTTGAACCTTGAGCCTCAAAAGCCCCAACTAGCATTAATTAGGAATTAGAAGTTGAATTCCAAAATACTTTGAAGTCAAAGTCTGAGAACCATTGCTATATGGTTGTTGTTGTGATGCAGTGACCAAGAAGCCAAGCCCAGGAGTAAAAGGGGATAACAAAAAGTTTATTGAACAACTACTGGAGAAAGGATGAACAAAAACATAGCCAACTTGGCTTTAAAAACCCTCAAAAATCCCAGGGGAAAACAACAAAACAGCCCTAAACAAACAGTAGATGTCTGTCTGCGATGTACGTAGGGAGAGTCCAGTAGAGTAGTCACAAATCCGGTCCAGGAGTCCAAAGCCAGAGAAAGCCAGATGAAAAGGAGATCGTCTGAGGCAATCAGGAGGTAAACTCAGCGGAGACCAAGCCCCGCCTCTGGGACACACGGCAGATAAGAGTATCCGGAAAACTGGAACAAGGTACTGGATATCAGGAACACAAGATAGTCAGAGACCAGAACCAGACATCAACTCTTTGACCACCGCAAAGGCAGCCCCCAAAACTCATTTCTTATATAGCACTTACACATCACTGTCTTCTGAAGAGTCCCCAGCTGCTGTATTTCCTACAGCTGCGGTGCTCTGTGTTTGTCTCCACTCTTGCCAACGCTGTTGTGTGCTTAAAGAGTCCCACTCTGTTTCTGAACCCCCAGAAGGCCAGAATAAATCACTATCAAAACCAAAAAACGAGTCCGAAGTAGATTCTTCGTTACACACATCCCTTACTTCCTGCACCAATGTTGGATCTAACTCCGTATCACTTTCCTCTGACCCCATTTCTTCTTCCCCAGAAAAACCCTGGAAAGTGTCTGAATCAGAAGGTGCTCTAAGTACTTGCCGAATTCTTTTCCTCTGTTCTAGTCCTTCCACACTAGAATCACTAGCAGCCCTTTTCCTTCCAGCTGCAGAGTCCTGATCACCCAGAGCCACACCCCAGTCCATACTATGGCTTGATGCTATTGAGCCAGCATCTTCCCCAATACTACTAGTAGTCGTAGCTGAAGGCTCAATCACAACAGTTGTCTAGCAGAGATTCTTATACTTCAACAAAATGCAGTTCCCAAGATTCCAATGGATGAAACCATGACATTTTATGTGATATAAATCTGCTATAGGTGCATTATATAGATACATTTTCAAATTTGGAAAGTGCTTAGCTAAGTTCTCCATCTTAAAATAAATTCAAAAGAAGTGGAGTGCTGGAAGTTGCTTCTGATGCACACTGATTTGCGCTGGTAATATCACATGTTGTATTCATAACAGCCCATTTCCTTCACTGCCATATGTTGCAATCAGTTTCTAATTCTGTGTTTATGATATCACTATGGATTGATACTAAAATATAAATGCTAAACAATATGCTGTCATTGTAGACATGTAAGAAAAAAAGTTGCTGGAAACAAATTCAAATCCCATTCTCTCGCTCTTTTTTTAAACCTTAGCTCCGCTTTTCATTATTGCTTGTGTCATTTTGAAATATTTTCAGAAAACAGGTGCACAAAAACAGTTTTATTTATTTATACAACCACATTTCTCCAAAATGGCAGAAGGTAGGGCAATATGTCTTATGCACACAGAAAGTGAGCTTTTGTATAATGATCTTCCTATTTATCTCTTTTCCACTCTTAACACCCAATTCCCTTCAAATAGTCATCCAAATGTTATGGGAGGCCTTCTGATCATTGTAAAGACATCTTGTAGATCAGTAGTTGGAGGAAGTGAGTGTCTTGCCAAAGCAGTACAAGATTACTCCACAATCTGAAACCTTTTAATAGCACACATTCTGGGGGTAACTCATTAGATAATAGTACAGAAAGATTAAAAAATTACAAATAGTGAACTCAAACTGGCAATTCTATCCTCATTTTAACTTGCTAATACTTTCATGTGAGCATACAGGTCTTAATCTGATTGTTAGTCCCAATTATAGCAGACTTTTTGAATCGATAGGATTTACGTACAAATTGAGTCACCATTGATTAAATGGAATTAAGTAAACTTTGCTTTAGCAGGGATTAGGGGTACAGGAGCACCATGGAAGTGGGAAAGCTGTTAATTTAAAAAGTACTTCTTTTTTATTTTATCTGACAGAGCAACTCACTGTCAAAGTTTGACCATAACTTTGTGCTGGTGGATCTAGAACAGTGGCTCTCAACCTGTGGGTCCCCAGGTGCTTTGGCCTACAACTCCCAGAAATCCCAGCCAATTTACCAGCTGTTAGGAATTCTGGGAGTTGAAGGCCAAAACATCTAGGGACCCGCAGGTTGAGAACCACTGATCTAGAAATTTTTAGAGGGAACATCTTATTTACATCCACAAATAATCAAATCTGCAAAGCTAAGTCCACAAGTGTGGAAGATCAACTGTTTTCTAATTGAGACTATCCAATAGGATTCAGGACACTGATTTAGGGTCAAGGTAAAAATAATGAAATCCAACATTGCTGAACAGGACTTTTGCTTCCCTTTCTTTTTGCTTCATTGTCCCAGTACAGTTCTATTTAAGGATCTCTTTACATGGGGCTTAAACAGCTACATTTTTGCTGTTGTCTATGGGGCCTGGATGGGGTGCTCGGCAGGTCCCACCCACATTCCTCATCCACCACAGGGAGGAAATTGTTTTTTGGGTGGCTCCAATGGAGCTACCTGCACTTTCCTCCCCTTTTCCTCATATAATGGGGGAAAGGGTGATGGGACAATGCACATTGCTACCCTTTCTCCCATCTGATGGGGACAGGGTGCCAATGTGCCTTGTCCTGTCCCCACCATATAATGGGTAGGGGGAGGAGGGGGACGCGTGGGGCACCACAAGGCACCCTGCATGTTTTCCCTTTCACCGTGAAGAGGTCCTAAAGTCTCTCCACATCTGATCCAGTAAATTCCAAACAGATTGGACAAATGCCCTTCTGCCTCTCATTGGATGCCCTTGGATACCACTCCACCAAAAGATACCCAACTGTATGTTTTATCTGTGGCTTAATGCTTACTCCATCAGTGTATATATGAAGAAGTGGATTGTAGTTCATGAAAATGCATGCAAAAATAAATCAGTCTCAAAGGTATTGCTAGATCCTTCTCCTTTCCCATGTTTCCCCACTTTATAAACAGTATGTTAAAGCAATATCTAAGCTTGGAGAAGTAGTCATGTACCACATTTTAGTCCAAACTGAATGTAGCTTTAATAATAAATACATAGGATATACAATTAGAAAGTAGTCAATATTGCGAACAAGCAGTTAACATACTACAGACACATGCTATGACATAAAAGTTACAAACTGGTGAAACTTTTTCTTACACAAAACAATTTGCCAGCTTCATAATTAGAAGGAATTATAGCTTTTTATGGACAATTCTATGTAATTTTTACGGAATAGAGCACTAGGGCAGAGAAGACCATTCTTATAACCATTTCCTTTGCAGACTAGAAATGGGACCAATTTTGTGACATTCATATCTGTCTGTTTATCACACAGGAAAGCAGCATAAGTGAGCATCTGAAATAACAGTCTTCAAGGTCAAAAAGAGAAAAGCTACAGAATGCAGATGCTATTAGTGCACAAAACGACAACATTACGTGAACCAATAACAGAAAAAACAAACAAACACTGATATAACAATTCAGGCACCGACTACAGCATGCAAGAAGTAGCATCAATAAAAGGAGTCATGGGGTTACTCATTGTGAATTTGAGTAACACAGTGTTGCAAGAGCGAGCCAAGCAGTATGGTGACATCGGAGAAGTACAGTGGCAGCTTGCCATATACAAGGCAGGATATATAAATGTCTTGTTCTGTGATTGGACTTTGGTATTCTGTAGGGTTTTTAAATTTTATGAGCACTTAGCTTCCTAATTAAAAAGGATCATGAAGCAGACCAAACTGAGAGCATATATTGTAAGCATGCCTGAGGGGAAAGACATAAACTTGACTGCTAATGGCTTCTGTGAGATACAGTCTTAGGACTTCACAATATGGAACAATATGCTACCATATTCCTGTATTCTGTTCTCATATGGGATTTCCAAAACTCACTAGAAGAAGTAGGAAGTTTTGTCTCTGGTTGAAGTGTGGAATTCTTCAGATGGAGGGACAAATACATAGTATCCTAAATAATTAGGTGCTGAATCCAAAGTGTAACACAATACTGTACTTCAATATTTTTACACTATGGCTAGATGCAGATTTTTTTCTATGGACATGAAAAAAATTGTGTATATATGTGGAGTTTAAATTACCTATTTAAGCTCTTTTGAGTAACAAAATAAAGTGTTTTTATTAAAAATGCAACTAAAACAGTCAACTAAATTTAGAGCCTTAAACAGGAAACTGTACCTAAATAAATTCCCGCACCTTTGTGTATGTGTTGCAGAGAGAGTTTGCATTGTTGACCTCCATTGATAGAGGCCAGTCTAAATGGCAACCTGGCACCACATGTCAGGTGGGGAGAGGAGCAAACCGAGGCATGGGAAAACTGTAGCCCTCCAGGTGTTTTGGACTTCAACTCCCACAATTCCTAACTACCTACCAGCTGTTGGGAATTATGGAAGTTGAAGTCCAAAACACCTGGAGGGCTGAAGTTTGCCCATGCCTAGGCTAGAACCAGACTAGCCTAGTTAAGGACAACTCTGCCCCACTTGTTGACCCACCCACCTTCTATAAATCTTCTGGTCACTTTGGGGATGGGTAGGGAAACTTTCCTACACTATCATGGAGGACTTGAAATTTGCTAAGGGTAATATCTTAAACAGAACCTCACTGGCAGATAGAGGGGAGCACTTTCTGGCACACAATTGGCAAAGGGTGGTAATTTGGACCTGCTGCTAAATATCATGTGATCGGAGGGTGGGGGAAAACTCACTGTCCTTGGGCCTCTGGATTTTTTTCTCTCTCCAGGGGCCATGCAGTTTGAGGTTGACACCCCCTGATCAGCTTTACAACTTGGTAGCTGGCCTGGGAGCAACACAGAATTTTCCTGGATTCGTCTTGGGAGCTATATTGGTTTTGCCCAGGGTAGGCTGAGGGGTATTGTCTAGGTGAGACCTCCCACCTCAGATACTCGCACAACAAGGTTTATCCCTCCTTGTAGTTTTTGCTTATCATTAAAAACATTTAAATTGGTACCAATTAATAAAGTTGCCCTTATTTTATCCAATAGCTTGTGTCTGGTCTTGTTTTTCCGTTTGTTGGTCAGCAAGTCTTTTTTTAAAAAAAGAAAGTTTTCCATCTCTGCTTCAATGTGTATTCTCCAGACAATAAATAATCCAAGCATAATACTCCCCACATATGACTACTCCACTTTTTTTTAGTTCCTCTAACATTTTTGCTATTTTCTTTTAAACATCAAAATGATCTGTTTAAAAACCAAGAGAAGGTGAATGAATCTTCTCTCTGAGAGAATAATGTGCCACAAACTTTTTTCACACCCTTTTTAGGATTCTGTGTTGGAGGTCTGATTCATGGGTTTTCCTAATGGCTCTGCAGTGCTATTTAGAGTCTAGAGAGCTGAAAAGCAAAGCCAGCACTCAGCATTTATTAAAGGCTTCTGCCAATGCCAGCTAACGAATTCACACTAGTTTAACCCACATAATTTTCTAGAATAAATGAATAATTCTGTTTAAATCGGACAGGGACTCTCAAACTGTCCCCTCAATAAACACTGTAATTCTCTCAGCTCTCAGTCTCCCCACTTCAGTGCCCCAGTTTTACTTCATTGTTACTGATGTTGTTACCAAGTATAGAAAGAAATTCTCAGTAATTACGGCTGTGAAGACATTTCATTTCGTTTCCTCTCCCCTAGGAATAAGAAAGATTTAGTACTCGAGAACAGTCTCTAAAACTAAGAGGAAGGCAGATCAATCATGAATACAGTTTGCCTGCAGGAGTCATTATGTCTCAGGTTCTTGCTCTGAAATAGCCATGATGTATGTATTTATTTAATTAGTCAGTTATTGAGATTATATTTCTACTTTCCACCAAAATGGCATAAAACAATAATAACAAAACATGGTTTAAAAATAAAATATTATCAAAATCACAAGAGGAAAGAGAACCAGTCTCAATCATTAAAATAATAGACTGAGTTTCATGCATACAACCTGCCGCAATAAATGTATATGGACCAGCTGGCAAAAGGACAACTGAGAAAGCAATAACATTGCTTTGCCAAAAGAACTTCAAGAGCTTGAGAGCTGCCACAGAGGACTCTTCTATACTGCCATATAATATCCAGATTATCTGCTTTGAACTGGATTATATGGCAGTGTATATTCATATAATCCAGTTCAGAGAAGGTAATGTCCATTATCTGCTTTGATAATCTGGATTATATGACAGTGTGAAGGGGGTCTCAAAAATTCCACCCAAGTCTTTAACAAACATACTTCAAGCAGCAGGAAGATGGAGAAAATGTCCTCTTTCAGAGTTTAAATCTTGGGCAGCCTCATATGGATTGAACATTACATGCACACAGGCTGCACAGTCTCAAACTAGTCCAATGAGCATTGGCTAGAGAAAAACATAGAGGGCATGACCTCTTCTATTGGGATTCTTTCATTTTATTCTCGTTCAGTGAGTCTAGAAATCAGTACACTTCCACTTGAATCCTGTATGTGGTGTATGCAGTGTAAGTTGAATATTCCTTATTCAAAATCCTTAGGAAATGTTTAGGATTTTTTTCAGATTGTGGAATACCTGTATTTGCATATATTTATTTATTTATTATTTAAAACTTTTGTACCCCGACCTTCTCATCTCCGAAGAGGGACTCAGACCGGCAAACATCATAAATTTACAATAAATTTTTCAAAATACAAATACAATAAATACATTTAATAAGCCTTTCGCCAAAGTGAAATTGAGTCCACTCAATCCGTATCTTCGGTCCGTGTCTAGTGGTTAGCGACTTTAGTCGATTCGCAGTCTCCTCCCATTCTGTGGAGGCCTCATTGCACAGCCATGTTTTCACCCACTTCCTAAAAGTCAGGAGGGAGGGGGCGGATCTGATTTCATTTGGGAGGGAATTCCACAGCCGGGGGGCCACCACAGAAAAGGCCCTGTCCCTCGTCCCCACCAGACGCGCCTGTGAAGGTGGTGGGACCGAGAGAAGGGCCTCTCCAGACGATCTTAACACTCTTGACGGTTCATAGGGGAGAATATGTTCGGACAGGTAAACTAGGCCGGAATGCACATAATGTGATGCCTAGGAGATGAGACCCAAATCTAAGCATGAAACTTTTGTATGTTTCATATATATTTTACACATGGTAAATTTATAAATATTTTTAATCATTTTGTGCATGAAACCAATTTTTTGTACACTGAGCCATCAGAAAACAATTATGTCATTACCTCATTCACTTATGTAAATGATTCTGAAGCATTTTGAAACTCCAGATATGTACTTGGTTGATTGGCCGAACCCAATGGATGCTTACCAATGGCTCCTCTGCATCATCCTGGAGAGACATGACCAGTGAAGTGCTATAGGGTTCAGTCCTGGGCCCAGTGCTGTTCAACATCTTTATTAATGACACAAAAGAAGGTTTAGAGGATGTGCTTATCAAATGTGTAGATTATCCCAAATCTAATACCCCAGAGGACAGGATTAGAATCTAAAAACAGATTAGAGAGTTGGGCCAAAACTAACAAAATTAATTTCAATGTACGGCACTACACTTCAGCAATAAAAGTGAAATGCACAGATATAGAATGGGTGGCACGTGGCTTGAAAACAGTGAGAACAAAGATTGAAAATTGAGTTTGAGATACAGAAAGGATGATATCAGGAAAGACAGCTCTGGGTATCTCTGGCTGCATCCCTTTGCTAAAAGGTAATGCCATCACGTAATGCCTCCATTGCCCATATTTAGAGAGCAGGAAATGAAAAGACCAAGCAAAGCCATGCCTTCTCATTGGCCAGAAAGGTCACGTGATGAGGCTAGCTGATAAAGATAAGGTGAACAACAAAACTATAGTATTTAAAAACACTATTTTGCTCCTCCTATACAAGATAGGCTAGGCACCCACATGCATGTGTGCTTTTTGCATCTCTGGGTCCTTCCACACAGCTATATAACCCAGAATAGCAAGGCAGATAATCCACAATATCTGCTTTGAATTGGATTATCTGAGTTCACACTGCCATATAATCTGGTTCAATGTGAATTTTATACAGCTGTGTGTAAGGGGCCCTAGATGCATCCAAACAGTGAGTCCACAGCCAAGGAAAGAGAACTGTACCTGGGACTCTCTGTCTGTAATTACATACCCGAGAAAGAAGTCAGAACTATCACCCCATGTGCAGCAACATAAGCAAGCTGGAAAAGATTATGAATCTGCCAAACATGAAGGAAAGAAGGAAAACCTTGTTGCCCTCTTCATTTTGACAGTATACTTGAACAAGTGACTAATGAAAGGAGAATTCATCAGGGATGAAATAAGCATAGGTTAGTTAGTGGCTGTGTCCAACATGAGCAACTATATTAAGTATTACTGCTGACCTACAACATCTTGGATTTCTTTATATTCTACCTGTGAACATTAGGAATCCGGTATTCTGCTCACGTACGTTGTGTCTCTAAACAAGAATGGCAAGAACTTTTCTTTCATGTGAAAAAAGCAATTTAATTCCAGAACAGTGCAAGTAAAACACAGCCTTGCAATCTACGCAATGTCCTGTCATACTCAGACAAGGGCATGTCAGTAAATGATGGTTCTTGGTCTTTAACTCTGGGAGTGAAATTCAGTACCAGGTAATCGGTTGGGAGAAGACTAGCGGACACTCAATGCTGCCTTTCACCTCAAACACACCATTTGACATTGTTTTTGATACCTTATGTCTGTTTCAATGGGGAGGCTAGACGCTGCAAAAGCACCACAAAAACAGACCTTGAGCTTATAAGCTGCCACTTCTTCTGCACAATTTAAAATAAAACTCTTTTTTTACCATCTGAGTACTTATAAACAAGTTTTATAGGAACATAAGAACATAAGAACATAAGAAGAGCCATGCTGAATCGGACCTCAGCCCATCTAGTCCAGCATTCTGTATCACACAGTGGCCCACCAGTTGTACACGGGGATCTCGAGCAGAAGGGAGGGCAAAACCCTGACCTGCTCCCGACCCCCACAACCAGTACCCAGGGAAATCCTGCCTACCTCAACCAACTCCGAGGTGGCACTTGAATGTCCTTTTCAGTAACTACCGATACACTTGGTATCCATGAATCTGTCTAATCCTGCCTTGAAGTTGTCCAGGCTGACAGCTGTCACAACCTCTTCTGGAAGTGAGTTCCATAACCCAATGACCCTCTGGGTGAAGAAATATTTCCCTTTATTAGTCCTAATTTTCCTACCTTGGAGCTTCAGGGAGTGCCCTCTAGTCCTAGTGTTTTGTGACAAAGAAAATAATTTTTCTTTATTCACCTTTTCTATCCCATGCATGATTTTATACACTTCGATCAAGTCACCTCTTAAACGCCGTCTTTCAAGGCTGAAAAGACCAAGGCGTTGCAACCTGGTTTCATAAGGGAGCCGCTCCATCCCTTGGATCATTCTTGTTGCCCTTTTCTGTACCTTTTCCAGTTCCGTTATATCCTTCTTAAGGTGCGGAGACCAGAATTGTACACAGTACTCCAAATGTGGCCTTACCATCGATTTGTAGAGAGGTAATACAACATTTGCTGACCTATTTTCGATTCCCTTTCTGATCATGCCTAGCATAGAATTTGCTTTTTTCACTGCTGCTGCGCACTGGGTTGACATCTTCATTGAGCTGTCCACCAAGACCCCAAGATCCCTTTCCTGGTTTGTCTCGGAAAGCTTTGACCCCATCAATTGGTAGGTGTAGTTGGGGTTCTTTGCCCCGATGTGCATGACTTTACACTTGTTTAGGTTAAAATGCATTTGCCACTTTGTTGCCCATTCACTCAATTTCGAGAGATCTTTCTGGAGCTCTTTACAATCAGTTTCATTTTTAACTACCCTGAACAATTTAGTGTCGTCTGCAAACTTTGCTACCTCAGAATTCACTCCTACATCCAGATCATTAATGAATAAATTAAAAAGTAACGGACCCAAAACTGAACCTTGGGGTACGCCACTTCTCACCTCTTTCCACCCAGAGAAATGTCCGTTTATTACCACCCTTTGTTTCCTACAGTTTAGCCAGGTTCCAATCCAGGACAAGACCTGTCCTCTGATTCCATGGCTGAAGAGCTTATTTAGGAGCCTTTGGTGAGGGACTTTGTCAAAAGCCTTTTGAAAGTCAAGGTAAACAATATCAATTGGGTCCCCTTTATCTATGTGTTTATTTACACCCTCAAAGAATTCTAACAAGTTAGTAAGACATGATTTGCCTTTGCAGAAACCATGTTGATTTTCTTTCAGCAATGCCTGTTCTTCTATGTGCCTAGTAATATTTTCTTTAATAATGGTTTCCATCACTTTGCCTGGAACTGAGGTTAAACTGACTGGTCTATAATTTCCTGGATCACTCTCTGATCCTTTCTTGAAGATCGGTGTTACATTTGCCTCCCTCCAGTCCTCGGGTACAGTGCCTGATCTTAGAGAAAGGTTATATATTTTGGCTAGAATTTCAGCAATTTCACACTTGAGTTCCTTAAGAACTCTGGGGTGGATGCCATCTGGCCCTGGTGATTTGTTGACATTTAGTTTAGTAAGGCATGTGAGAACATCTTCCTTGTTTATCTCTATCTGGTTTAATTCATTTAATTCCCTCCCTGAAAAAACTGACTCAGCTGCAGGCATATGTTGTCTGTCCTCCTGTGTGAAAACGGAGGCAAAGAAGTCATTTAGCCGCTCAGCAATCTCCTTGTCTTCGCTGATTTTCCCTTTCTGACCATTGTCGCCGAGTGGCCCAACTGCTTTTCTAGTTGGGTTCCTGCTTCTGATGTACTTAAAGAAGTTTTTGTTGTTTTTAAAAATATTCTTTGCTATGTGTGCCTCAAAATCTCTCTTGGCTTTCCTGACGGTTGCTTTGCATTTAGTTTGCCAGAGCTTGTGTTCCTTTCTGTTCTCCTGGTAGGAAGAGCCTTCCATTTCTTAAATGAGTTTTTCTTCTTTCCAATCACATCTTTTACTTCATTTGTAAGCCATACTGGTGTCCTTTTGGACTTTCCATGCCTCTTTCTTTTTATTGGCAAGCATTTTGAGGGATTTGATTTTTTTACTGCTCCTTTAGTTTGTTCTTTACAATTTTTCTCATTTTGGTGAAATTCCCTTTGTGAAAGTTTAATGTCTCTGTGTTAGTTTTCACTGACAGTTTGCTATCCAAACTTACGTTGAAGGTTATTGTGTTATGGTCACTGGTACCTATGGGCTCAGCTACAAGGACATCTTGAACGAGATCTTGTTCATTAGTTAGCACCAAGTCCAGGATCCCCTTTCCCTGGTTGGTTCCATGACCATCTGCTCAAGGGAATAATCAGCTAGCATGTCGAGGAACCTTGTCTCTCTTCATGCGTAGAACAAGAATTTGGCCAATCTATTTGGGGATAGTTGAAGTCCCCCATTATGACTAATGTATTTCTTTTTGAGGCCTGTTTAACTTCATTTTCCAGATAGCAGTCTGCCTCTGGAGTTTGGTTGGGAGGGCGATAGCAGATCCCTAGTGCTAGATTAGTTTTTTGTCCTGGGACTTTTATCCACAATGTTTCTGTAGGTGAGTTTGAAATTTCTTGAAGTTCTAATTCATGAGATTCTAGCTCTTCATTTATGTACAGGGCCACACCGCCACCATTTTTCCCTCTCCTGTCTTTCCTGTACAGTTTATAACCTGGAATCTTTGTGTCCCATTTGTTTTCCTCCGTCCACCAGGTTTCTGTTATGCCAATAATATCAATATTTTTTTCTTTTGCCAAATATTCCAACTCCCCTATTTTTGTTCGAAGGCTTCTAGCGTTTGCGTACAGACATTTATATTTATTTCTCTGGTGCACTTTCAACTTTGGCTGTTTGTGAGAATTTGTAGAAGGCCTACCATGTCCAACCTCTCGACTACTACTATCTATCTTTTCTGTTGACTCAGCCATTTGTGTATGGATTTCGTCCTCCATAATTGGTATTTCACCCTCTCGAACCAGAAGCTGCCCAGCTCCTGTCGACTTTCCCCTAGGAATCAGTTTAAAAGCTGCTCTGAAATCTTTTTAATATTAGTCGCCAGCAGTCTGGTTCCATTTTTGTTCAAGTGTAACCCGTCCCTTTTGTACAGGTCTGGCTTTCCTGAAAATGTTCCCAGTTCCTAACAAATCTAAAACCTTCCTCTCGACACCACTGCCTCATCCACACATTGAAGCTCCTGAGCTCTGCCTGTCTGGCTGTCCCTGCGCGTGGAACAGGTAGCATTTCCGAGAATGCTACCTTTGAGGGACCTTAATCTTCTACCTAGCAACCTAAATTTGGCTTCCAGGACCATCCGCTTAGCCTTCCCAATGTCATTGGTACCAACGTGTACCACGACCACTGGCTCCACCCCAGCACTATCTACCAGCCTATCTAGATGCCTCGTAATGTCCGCGACCTTGCACCCGGCAGGCAATTTACCATGCGGTCATCACGTCCATCACAAACCCAGCTTTCTATGTTCCAGACAATCGAATCACCTACTACAAGAAGCCCACCTCCTACCACCCGTCGAGAAGTATCTTCGGTGCACGAAGATATGGGCACAGCCTCTGAGGAAGGGGTCCCAACTGAGGGAGCCGGTCCCTCTTCCTCAGACTGATGTTCTCCCTGCCCAAGACCCCCATTTTCCAAGGCAGCTGGAGGGCTGCTCATCACGGAGTGGGATGCTCCTATTGCATCTCTGGAGATCTTATCCTCCAGCCTCACTTCCTCTCTGTGCTTCTCCAGGTCTGCTACCTTGGCTTCAAGGGAAGAAACACGTTCCCTGAGAGCCAGGAGCTCACTGCAGCGAACGCACACCCAAGACTTCTGCCCGGCAGGCAGATAGTCATACATGTGACACTCGATGCAAAACACTGGGAAACCCCCCTCCCACTGCTGGCTGACTACCTCCATTTCTTATTAATATGTTTTTTTGTAGATTAACTGTTTTGTTGTGGTCTTAATTTACTTAATTTAATTTTTTACAAGTCTTTGGATATTTCTTTTCCGACTTGTTACAAGTTTATGCTCTATCGCACGCCTATCGGCGCGCGGGCTGCTAACAAAGACCTAAAGCAATACTAGAATCTAAACAACAAATTTACCCCAGGAACTTACCAGTGCTCCTTTCTTTCTCCTTTATTTATTTTCTGTTTTATTCCTTATTTGAAAGTAGTCTGCTTGATCTGCTTCTCACAAGGACAGCTATTTTATATCTCTGCCACCTGTGATGTCTGGAAGAAAACCTGCCAAGTGTCACCTTCATGCTTCCCTTAGATTCCTGCTGAAATTCTATTTAGCAGAGAGAATAGTCATCTCTCTTTTTCAGCTACTTTTAAAATGTTCCAGCTTTTCTGCTTTTCCCTATTGACCTCAGCTTACTTCCACTGGTTGAAATGGAGTTTAAGCTACAAAAGTACAAAGTACAAATTAATAGAGGAGGACAGGAGAATGTGGAGCTGTGTGCATCTTGCCCTGTGCCATCCTGTGTCCCCAGAGATGCTGTTCTGTCATCATAGATCAGCGGTTCCCAACCTTTTTTTGACCAGGGACCATTTGACCAGGGACCACTCTCCAACATTAGTACCAAAACGGTTAGAAATCAATTTTTGGTCAACTTTAGATTTGGTTTGGTTATTTGGGGTGCTGATTCAGAAAATTGCATTGGATAGACCACATCAGCTCTAGTTTCTGATACAGAAATATGCCATCCAGTAGTCATCATCTCTCACTCCCACTTCCATCGCAAGTTCGGTTGGTGGGAACGAGAGAGCGGGATTTCTTGGTGGCTGCCCCTTGACTCTGGAACTCCCTCCCCAGGGAAGCCAGAATGGGCCCCTCCCTGCTGTCCTTCTGGCAGCAGGCTAACACCTTTTTACACAGACAGGCTTTTGAAGAAGAGATTTTTAAAGATCAATTGTGCTGTGAAGTGTTTTAGCTATAAGGATAGGTTTTTAATTGGTTATAATGTTTTAACTGTTTATTATTAATTGTCTCAATGTTTCATTCTATTTTAATGTTTGTGGGGTTGTTTTGGTTTTAACTGATATGTTGCATTGCATTGCTTTCACTGTTCGCAACTTTGGGTCTCTTTTTTTAGAGAGATAAAGCGGGATAGAAATAATCATAATCTACACTTAGATCACAAAAACCAAGTGCACACACGTATAGGATGAGATAAATGGCACCACAAAGCTACATTATGGACCTTGAACAGGATCCAGCAGCGATGATGCAGCAAAGAAGGCTAATGTTATTTCCAAGTCTCAAGAAGTAGTAATTCCACTATATTCTTCCTTGTTTAGACCTCCTCTGGAGTACTGTGTTCAATTTTGGACACATTGTTTTAAGAAGGATACAGACAAGTTGGAGCAGATTTAAAGAAGGTCAAAAGCATGATGCGATATATGGAGGACAACACTTATGAGGAAAGCTTGAAGGAATTGGGCATGTGAAGACTGAGGGGTGATATGATTGGACTCTTTAAATAGCTCAAGGTCTGTCACAGAGAGGAGTGGGCAGACATATCCTCTTTTGTCCCTAATGGTTTTAAATTGCAGGAGAGTAGATTGTGATTGAACATTAGAAGGAATAGCTTGACCGTAGGAACAGTTTTGCAATGGAACTAATGGTCGAGTATGAGTGGGGTCTCCTTCTCTAGACATCTTCAAAAACAGGATAGACCTTTGTTGGATAAGAATGGGTACATTTCTCTGATAACTAAAGTTACCTTATATTTACTGTTATGGAAATTGCTTTGTGCACAATCATATAGGAAAAATGGTATATGAATGAGCTGATAATTTCAATAATACATGTTATGTCAGTTTCCTGATAAGGCCATTTATATTAACATGCATACCCAGTTCATGGTTACCAAACATGGCTTTTGATTTCTATTGAAACAATGAGATTTGCATCAAATAAATGAATATAATGACTGTGTAAGCCATTTGTACACTTCAGAAAATATTATTCAATGTCATTGTAAGGATGAAGTCTAAAGAAAGCCAATATGTAATGAATACAAATCACATCAGAATGCACAAAAAGTTAGTGTAATTCTGTACATGTGTGCAATACAACCCTCTTATCCAGGAGCTCAATATCCACAGTTTACTCATCCATGTTCTAAAAATATTATTCCCCATAAGTGTTTGAGGGCCTCTATAGGTCTTCTGACCCTATAGTATGGTAAAATATAGGATTCACTGTTATCTATGGTTTCAATTTCTTATAGGATTGGGGGCTTGGAAAATATCCTATGTAGATATGGAGAGTGAGAACCTGAAAGTGAATCCCATTGAATTTGTGCAGCCTGAGGATGTGGAACCTTGGAGAAGTGAGAGTTACCACATGTATTCTATATCCTTGTACTGCATGGCTGATCAAACAGGGCAGAGGGACACTAGCAGAGTGTGTAAAGGTGGTGAACAATGCCTCCTTGGAACAAGGCAAATTTCCAACTTATCTAATGGAGGCAATTGTGAGGCCTGTAGTTTAAAAGCCATCCATGAACCCCTCTATAATGGACAATTATCAGCCAGTGTCCAACTTCCCTTTTCTGAGTAAGGTCTTGGAACATGTGGTGGCCTCCCAACTTCAGGGTTTCTGGATTCTGAATAGAGCAGAAGGTAGTCGTGACCGACAAACATGACGACAGAGCCCTTGCCATTATAGGCATCCAAAGAAGCCAAAGGCAAATGGCCAAAATGAATCAGTGCACAAGTCTAATCTGTATCAGCTAGCTACATTTCATGAGAGGATAGAAAGTGAGTTTGAGTTTGGATCTATTAATCAGTCTGGTATGATTTCATTCAGTTGTCCCAGATGATAAGTGTAAATGCAACTATGATTTCCCAGTCTTCTATTTTGTCTGGATTCCGTTCTAACCGATATGGGGCCACAGCTATTCGGTATCTTTGCAGGTGTTGTGTCTGTGCTTTGGACTAATTTGGCCAGCTCCTGGGTCCCTGATTTCCCAGTTCAATGTTTAATTCATAAGGTAGTGCTCTAGTAGAATACAGGTCCAGTTCTATCTCACAGAGTAACTCGTCACACAGCACTTGGCATGATGTCTGAGGGACCTTTTCCATGGCTTTGGGCCCTCTGTGACAGTGGGTCTGGGTTGGATATAAATTCTTTATCCAAATAATCACTTAAGTCCTGAGTAGGTTGTGGGATCTCAGGTTGACTTCGTTTAATCAGAATCAAATCACATTTCAGCAGCAGTTCCAGTCTTTTAATAATTTCTAATTGCTCTTGCTCAGGGATAGCTGGAAAAGAGTCCTTGTGATTATTTTCAAAAATCAGGTTTTGTGTTTATGTAGCATACTCCTTTAAACTCTCTGAGCTCAGCTGAACATGTCAAGGAAGTATAGCATTGTTATAAAACACACGGCTTGGAAATATGCCTCCTGATGCCAGCTTGGCTCTCAAGTACAGAAGCATTAAAGGTATACAGTCTGAATAGAAACTTAATATGACTATTGTTTGCCAACTTCCAGAAGTCAGCATTTTCACTGTATGAAGATCTAATTGTTTCGCTTCCCTCTTTGGAAAAATTTCCAGATAAGCCTCTTAGCAAGCTGTATGGAGTACCAGGAGGAAATTATTCCTCTATAGTTGCATACTGAAAAACAAACTTTATTAGAAGTAAGCACCAATTTTGATGAAGTTCCTATTTCATGGAATAACAGGATAGAATCCTTAAAGGGAGCTTAAAGGAATTCTTAAAGGAAACCCAAGGCTGTTTCGCAGATAGTTTGCTTCGATAGTCTCTTCTATTCCTGTTTCTTGATGATATAATCCATTTTGAAGTTTTAAAAACAACTCCCTTTTGCTTTCTGAAACAGGAGGATGATATGAAGAAAACAAAACAAATCCTTAGTGTGTTTTTGGTGCAGTGTATGGAAATTAGCCTCCATAGAGCTGTAGCATAACTTAAGCTACAGTTCTTTGGTAAAAGTTCCCATTTTGGTCATAAAACTAGGAAAGTATACAGAAAAACACGATTTTGTTATCATATTTCCACAAAATACTTTAAGCAGATGGTGTAATGAAAATTAAATGAGTCACATTTCCACATGATGGTATCAGATTATATTAGCTATGTAAACATAATTAAATAGTGAAAGCTTGAGAGTAAGAAATATACAATTCACTATCCATTCATAGAACAGCAGAGCTGACTTCCGTGGAAGTCTAATGCTTAAAGCCAATGCTTCTTTTATATGGGACATCTAAGGGTGGCAAGGTGGAGTTTCCCATTTCCCTTTATCGTTGTGGTTCTCAACCTATGGGCCTCCTGGTGTTTTGGCCTACAACTCCCAGAAATCCCAGTCAGTTTACTAGCTGTTAGGATTTCTGGGAGTTGAAGGCCAAAACATCTGGGGACTCACAGGTTGAAAACCACTGCTTTATCGGGTTTCTAAATAAAATAATCCTGAATGAATTCACATTGAGCAAAGAACTGGCCACAGGCTTGAAAAGTTAAAACAGTTTTCCTTTTTAATGTGTTGGCAATACTCATTAAATATTGTGTTGTCCAAAACATTGAGAGAGTACTAGGTTGGGGAAGGCTGAGTAAACTATTCCTTACCAGCCATGGGTCTACACTACAGAATTGTATTTCAAATTCCAACCCCCAAATGAAAAAATGAGAATCTGCGATTTTATTCTCTCTCCAAGAAAAATAGTCACTGGGAGGAATCCTAGGTAAAGAAATGCCTGAGAAGGAAAGAGGGATCCCACACTAGTACAAAGGTTCTCTGTTCAAGTGGAAAACTAGTGCTGCATAATTAGCAGCAACAAAAGCAGCAGCCATCCTAATCATTCCTCCTTTCCTCCCTCTTTCTGCATCCCCCTTTTCTCTCAAAATGGATTTTGTGGAGAGCAGCATTTTCTGGAAACCTGGTCAGGTCCCAAATGTACATCTCTAAAAATCTCCCAATTAGCAAGGTATTTGGGACCTATCCAGAGAAACAGTGGTGGTAGGGCTCACACTATTTGCTGATCCTTCCTCTCTTTTAGGCAGATAGCTCACTGACTGGAAGGTCAGCCCTGGCATTACCTGATAAAAGATAAAGACTTGCAGTACTACAGATATCATGTAGTTCCAATTTGTTTGCATGCCTGCCAGGTTAGGTTAAAACACACATTGAGGGCATCTTTCCTGAGATTGTCAGAATCTTAATAACTGGCGCTGCTTATTACAGATAAGTAAAAAAGAAATTGATACACTGTTTGCTCCCTGTACTTAGTGTTCATTGCATGGGATGCATGGAAGCAATTTGCTTTTAATTATGGCTAGGACAGATTTATTTTGCAGCATCATTGAGTGATAACTCAGGCTTTGCCTTTTAGAATGTGAAAGAGTTTTATGATTGGCAATGAAATCACAAAGCAAGGAAGCAAGACTGACAATGGGTGCATGCATTATTTTGCCCAGATCTTTTGTGTGCAGATGATTAAGTATGCATTAACAGGAACTTTATAATTATTCCATCCTGACAGTAGATGGGCTTCGGCAATGTTGCAAAGTCAGATCACTATCCACATGTAACAGTTGCATTCAATTCTTCAGTAAAGCACTGGGAAAGAAACACTAGCTAGAACAGGCATGAGCAATTGCCGGCCCTCCAGGTGTTTTGGACTTCAACTCCCAGAAATCCTAACAGCTGGTAAACTGGCTAGGATTTCTGGGAGTTGAAGTCCAAAACACCTGGAGGGCCGGCAAATGCCCAGGTCTGAACTAGAGCATGAAGGGAAACAGGGATCCTAAGAAGCTGCTCACATTTAGTTTTATAACCCACGATCTCTCCCCATTAGCTAAATCAGACTAGGGCAGGTGGCAGTTGTAATCCAAATCTATCTAGAGCAGGGGTGGGCAAATTACGGCCCGCGGGCCGGATCCGGCCCTTTGGGCAATGCCATCCGGCCCACGGAGCCTTGGGCAGCACTGCTTACCGGGGGAAGAGAGGGAGCCAGTGGCAGCGTGCCTTCTCGGCGAAGAAAGGGAGGCCCAGGCAGCTACAAAGCCATGTGTAGCTTTGTGTCCGGAAAAAGCAAGGAAGGGGCAGAACGCGTTCTCCCCTTCCTCGCTGCTGCTGCAAAAGAAATTCCGGCAGAATCCCCGCCCCCCTGAGTCTCTTCCGTGATGCCGGCTGTGACCTCATCGCGGAAGAGACTCTCAGGTGGGCGGGGCTTCCGCCAGAATTTCTTTTGCAGCAGCAGCGAGGAAGGGGAGAACGCGTTCTGCTCCCTTCCTTGCTTTTTCTGGACACAAAGCAAAAAGCAAGGGAGGGAGCAGAACGCCTTCTCCCCTTCCTCGCTGCTGCTGCAAAAGAAATTCCAGCGGAAGCCCCACCCCAGAAATTCTTTTCCGCGATGCCGGCTGTGACCTCATCGCAAAAGAGACTCTCTGGGGGACAGGGCTTCTGCCGGAATTTTTTTTGCAGCAGCGAGGAAGGGGAGAAGGCATTCTGCTCCCTTCCTTGCTTTTGCTTTGTGTCCGGAAAAAGCAAGGAAGGGAGCATAACGCCTTCTCCCCTTCCTCGCTGCTGCTGCAAAAGAAATTCCAGCGGAAGCCCCACCCCCCAGAGAGTCTCTTTTGCTATGAGGTCACAGCCGGCATCACAGAAGAGACTCTCTGGGGGCGGGGCTTCCGCCGGAATTTCTTTTGCAACAGCAGCGAGGAAGGGGGAACATGTTCTGCTCCCTTCCTTGCTTTTTCCGGACACAAAGCTACACATGGCTTTCTTCGGCGAGAAGGCGCGCTGCCCACAGCTCCCTCTCTTCCCTCAGTAAGCAGCGCTGGCACCAGCTCCCTTTCTTCGCCAGGGAAGGCGCGCTGCCCGGTCCTCCTTCTCTTCGCCAAGGAGGAAAGAAGAGGAAGAGAAACTTTGTCCTCCTGCATTTTTCCTACGCAACCATATTTTTTCAATTCAAATGTGCTTATGTATTATGACTTAGTGACCTTGGTATACTAGGCTCTGTGTGTGGTTTACTAGGAATGCCCCCTAGTAAACACAAGGGGACTAAAAGGGTTGGCAGAAGCTGGGGCTAACAGTGGGAGCTCCCCCCCACTCCCCAGATTTGAACTAGCAAACTGCTTAATTAACTGGTTTATGCATGGGAATGTAGTGTGGAAGATATCATGTTTAATTAATTAAATATATTATAATGTCTATATATACAAACACTATAATATAATAATTATGATATTAATACTAATAATATATGAATATTTCTTGATATATTAATATGTTAATATTAATGATGTGTAATATGTAGTAAATATAGTAAGTAAATAAATAAATAAATAGGTGCGCCCCTCCGTAATATATTTTGGCTTTCGTGCGGCCCCTTGGAAAAAATAATTGTTCACCCTTGATCTAGAGGGTCACATGTTCTCCAGCCTTGGGCCTGAAGCAGCAAGCTAGGTGTAGGAGCTGTGTTTGTGTGTGGGAAGAAACTACTTGCCACTTTAAAAAAATGAATTTTGCATGGAAGGCATAGAGAGTCTGGTGCCCACTAAACACCCTTTCTGTTGGCATTGTTGTGTGTCCTTAGGCTATTTCTGACTTATAATTTGTTTATTTATCATATCAAAAGCGAATTGAGCATACAGTTGTAATGTATAAAAAACCACAAAGTTAATAATAGGCATTATACTAAATGTTCTTTGACCAGAAGCTGACCACTTCAAGTGCCTCTGGTCTCTGTAAGAAGGTCCTCCATTGTGCATGTGGCAGAGTTCAGACTGCATTGTAGTAAGTGGCCTGTGGTTTGCTCTTCTCCACACTCATGACTTATAATGACCCAAAGGGAATCCTATAACAGGGTTTCTTGGCAGAACATGTTCAGAAGGGGGATTGCTTTTGCTTTTCTCTGAGTCTGAGTGAGTGTGGCATGTCCAAGGTTCTTTTAGGAGAAAAAAAAGAATAAGTCATAAGAGCTAGAAAAATCCCTACGAGTAGCAGTTTACATCTCAGAGAGGTTAGGATCAATGGATAAGAGTTGAAGAGACTTCGGCTCACTGAAAACTACTTAACACTTATCGCCACCATACCTTTAAGTCTCTGGGTGTTAATGCATTTCTAATGGTTGCACCCATCCAATTTGGGACCGAAACAGCCCTTCATTAATGTATCCAGGTTTCACATTAAGAAATAAACCAATTTTTAGACATGGCAATCTCTTGCCAAAGACAATACTACCACTATAATGAGTATTTAGTCCCAGATAGAGAATGTTGTTTGGGTTGGAGCCCTGTGCAAAGATGGACAACACTGGTGGGGATGGGAGGAGCTTTTCCCACCTCTGAGACATTCTGAGATCTACAGATACTGTCAGAATGCCCCTAAATGCTGATAATTTCCCTACATCTAATTTGGGTTTACAGTGTTCCCTCACTAGTTCACGGTTTGCTTATTGCAGACTCAATGTTTCACGGATTTCCAAAAATATTAATTTTAAATATATATCATGGTATTTTCACTGTTTTGTGTGGTTTTGCCACCACCACTCTCTAAGGCACTTTCCCTCCTCAGTCCTCCCTCCCTCCAGCCTTGAAGGACCTTTCCTTCACTTTATTTTAAGTTTATAAAGACTTAAAATAGTGTATAACTACTAAAATAATGTATAAATAATAAAATAAATGGAGTATCTCTACATCGCGGTTTTTCAGTTATTGTGGGAGGTCCTGGAACCTAACCCCAGCAATAAGTGAGGGAACACTGTATCTTCATCAGTGGGAGGCTGTGAGCTATTTGAGTAAGATCATCTTTATTGAAGAATTCTAATAAAGACAATTCACCCTTTCTTGGTAAGAAAAGGAGACATCTGAAGAAGCTGTGGCCACAAAAATAAGCTTTTGGGGCACAATGTGCCCCCCACCCCACCCCATCTATATCATTCCTAAACAGAGAGAGCCACTGTCTCTTTCTCTCACTTATTAAATATATTTGGCTGTAGTTATCACCAGTGAAAGGAAAATAGCACATATGTTGCTGGTGAGGTTTGCTTAAGTTAATGGTGCAATTGGTCATTAGTGTGACTAATGATTATGAGCCCCTTCTGATAAATTATTTCTTCAGAAGGTTCCAGCTGTTTCAGTTTGTTGTGAACCAACCAGGTAAAACATATTCTTAATTTCCTGATGGGGTTTTTTTGGTCAAGAAACTTGATTGACATGGAAAAAATTATTATTTTAGAAAATTTCAGGCTGATAAACAGGTCATTAATCTGTTTTTATTCCAATTCCCAGCATCCCCCTGGGGGATTGTGGATATTCTGATCCAAAGTGATACTTCTCCAAACACAGGCCATCTGTTTCTCTGTATGTTAAATGGCCAGACACCCTAGTTATGTTGAATAAGGATTATATAAATGATTATATCAAGAAAAAGAAATAATGCATTTTGTCTTCGAAACTACTGTCTACCACCAACCTGACAATTGAGGTGGATGGTTAAATGCCCAAATGTCTCATCTCAAATTAAGTCACCCCCACCCCCCAAACTGTGAAAGAGAATGTGATGTCTTGGTTATAAACGGCGAAAAGAAGGAAAGTTGGAGAGCTATTATTTGTGAGCAAATACAAAGTAGAAACATCAAGGGTGCTTTTCACTTGAGAATTCAAGGTCAGCAGAATCTGTCAGGGAGGTTATGAATAAAACACTGACACAACTGTTAAGAGCTTGCAGCACTGACATCAAATTATAAGGTCAAGGTTATCAACTTGATGCTCAAAACCCCTGAGTCCAGCCCTTCAGAAATGTGAGCCATTTGGGAATCTGCTCACTAGCTTTCCCAGCACAATGAAATTCCCTAAAATGAAATGAAAGCATCCATATGATTTATAACCCAACCTGACATTTGTTTGATTTGCCAATATTAGGTTTATGCACACCTTGAGAAAGAGAAATGATTGGCATCCCTGTTCAATAAATTCTGCTTCTTAGCAACATTATTTGTCCATACCCCCCAAAATCATTGGTGAAAATGTATTTTAGGTGTGTTTGGTGTTTCTGGTACTTGCCTGGTATTACTGGTATTATTATTTGTTTGATCAGTAGACTCATATTGCTGTGGTAGTGCCAGAATGGTTTTGAGTTTGAAGACTGGTTTGCCATGAATTGCTTTCCAGATCAAAAAGGTCTAAACCTTTGAAATGTATGGAACCAGTTGTAGAGCAATTGCAGTGTCAAGAATTTAGGACAATTCCAATAATATTATTCCATATACTGAAGACACACATTCTGCTACAAATCCCAAAGACTGCAAAGGGAATTCAGGTATTTCTATGAAGGAACCTCTGCATGTTAACAGGGTCAGAGCATCCCCTCAGCCATTGCTATAGGCCAGAGTTGGACTAAATGTATCCTGTGGATCCCAGGATAATGAATTTTTGTCATTATCCTTACCACAAATATCCTAATGATTCTCTGGGAGGTGGGAACATTTTTGCCACACGCTGGTTCCCCACAGGCCATTTTAGGTGCAGGGAAGGGTATTTTAATACTAGAAGTGACTTCTAGTGTACTGATTGTGTTGGAAATGTTATTGCTGTTATTTTTGCTGTTGTTTTTGTTATTTGTTTGAAATATTTATATTATATTTATATATTCATATTTATTTATATTCCACTCTTCTCACCCTGAACGGGACTCAACCTGTACAGTTGTATAAACTGGTGTGTGTGCCTTGTGCATATCAATAAAAGTATTCAAGGATTTAGAAAAAAAATCATCCCAATTATGTACATACATTTGTACTATGTATGCATGGATGGATGGATGGATGGATGTATTGAGAATATTTACATCCTACTTTTAAGCAAGAAATTTAGATTGGCTTACATATCATTTCCTTATTTTTGCACCAGTTATGATATAGGTTTTCCCTCTTTCTCTTCCTTTTTTCCTCTTTATTGTGGTTGCAATAAAGAGGAAAAAAGGAATAGAAAGAGAATTGCACTTAAAAGTTTACCTGTTCTGACTTACATACAAATTCAACTTAAACCTTGTTCCTAACTTGGGGACTACCTGTATTCCCAAATCCAAAAATAAATGAATACATAAAAATAAAAACACCTCTTGTTCAAACATTTGAAATAAGCAATACTCAACCTGTTTTACTAAATATTTCTAATTATGCTTCATTCCAGCCTTTCCTAATCTTGGCTTCCAGTAGTTGGACTACATTTCTTGACCTCAGAGCATTTTATGGTCCATGATGACAGGAATTGTAATCCAAACAATATCCTGCAACCAGCACTTGGAAAACACTTCCCATGTTGTTGTGTTAATACATTACAAAGTGAAAACTCACACTTTACTCATACTTGAGTATGAGTTGGTGCCATTTGTAAGATGCCTTAAGTCCCCCTCCCCTCCCAAGGTAGAGAAAGGCGGGGTATAAATAAGGTAAATAAGTAAATGAGTAAAGAAGAAAAGTAATATAATAATTTTGTTTCCATTTAGTCTGCAATAATGCTGGTCTACAATACATTTTTGCATGTTAATAATAATAATAATAATCTTTATTCGTATTCCGCCCCGAGGGGACTTATGTTGCAAAGCTATAGCACCAATAACATATTTACATTAATTTAAACCAACAATTTTTATGTTAATAGCTGTCTAGCTTTTTCTTTTGTATGCAAGAAAAGTATGTTTTTTAAAAAATCACTTGGGTTTTTGTTATTTTGAATTGTTTTATTTTAAAAATTGTTTAGTCTAAGGACATTCTTGAGTTTTTGCCTGAGATGCTGTTTTTGATTGACAGTAATCCCTGGGCACTCTTTTCAAGATTTTTCACAATGTCAATTTTCAGTGATTACAGGCATGTCAATTTCTCTCTTAGCTGTATGTTTTTAGATCTATTCTGGGTCTCTTGTAGTGAAGTTGACATGCAATTAACCACTCAAATGGATAACCTGACACAAAGCTTAAACTGCAGCAGATAAAACTGTTGTCTTAAAAATGACACCAATAAACTGCTTTAACCAAAGACATATATAACAGAACCACAGTATTCAACTAGTTATGTTTTCTTGGGAATAAGCAATATTAAATTCAGTGGAGTTTGGGGTCTGTCCCTAAATGAATGTGTGCATTGGAAGGGAAGAAAGGAAATTTTTCCCCTAATTGGACTGTCAAAGCAATTTATTTTAAAAATAAATAAAAAATTCTCCTTTTCTGCCATGTTGCAATACTGACCTCTACTGAGCAATCATAACATATTGCATATTTATTCAATCATCCTATATTTCTGAAATGGAAATTCACAATAGCATTACAGTGTTCCCTCACCTATTGCTGGGGTTAGATTCCAGGTCCTCCCGCAATAAGTGAAAAACTGCAATGTAAGGATACTCTATTTATTTTAACATTTATACATTATTTTAGTAGTTATACACTATTTTAAGTCTTTATAAACTTAAAGTGAAGGAAAGGAAGGAAAGGCCCTTCAAGGCTGGAGGGAAGGAGGACTGAGGAGGGAAAGCGCTTTGGAGAGCAGCAGTGGCAAAACCTCACAAAACAGCAAAAACACCATGATATATATTTAATATTTTTTGAAATCCGCTAAACAGCGAGTCCTCAATAAGCAAACCGCGAAGTAGTGAGGGAACACTGTATATCTGTTTTCATTGGCCACAGGCATACGACCTATGGGCAGGTATGCCAAATTTATCCTAGCAATTTCTTTCTTTTTTCTTAATGCAGTTATGGAGGTTGCCTTCACATGAGAGACAATTAGATATACTGTAGAAGATTATAGTCTGTCCTCCATATCCATAGCTTCTACAACCATGAATTCAACCATCCACAACTTTAAAATGTGTGTGTGTGTGTCCCATCCGCCACCTCAACCACAAAGGCAATTTTATATAAGGAACATCATTTTACCACTTGTAAATAATGGCATTTAAATAAAAAGAGACTACTGATACTTATTTCTCAAATGGAGCAAAAACCCAGTTTGGTGCTGATCAAGGCTGCATCTACACTGCCACGTGCAGTTTGAATCTACATTACATGGTCAGTGTAGACCCATATAATGCAGATCAGTGCAATACAAATTATATTATATGGGTCTACTATACACGGATCATATGATGCAGTTCGAACTGCCTTATGGTCTCATCTACATTGACAAATAATGCAATTTGTGTCCACACAGTTTCAAACTGTATTATAAAGAAGTGTACATGGGGCCTTGATGGCAATGTAGATCAATTCATACCCTTACAAGAAAAACCTGATAAAGAAGAAGGCGTTCAAAAGGTCCTATCTATGTGATTGCAGATTTTTCTAAAAAGCCCCTGAAAGTGAAATTTTGGTTGATTTGAGCTTCAGGGCTTGCCATTTAATACTGCATGGTGAAAATTGATAATATTTGTGTATAAAACAAAAGAAAAAGTGCTTTGACTTAATTCGGGGGGTACATTTTTAGAAATCTCATAGGATGATGAAAACCCTTGACTCTGTCACGATTCCTCATAAGAATAGCTTGCTATAGACATCTTTTGCTATCACCAACAGAAATGTAAAAGCTAGCAAACAAGCTGTCAGGTTGACAGCTGGAATCAATGTCTTTAAAAAGCCACAAATCCCTACCTTTCCAGAGAGGAAGAAGTGTAGCATCTGAAAATAATCTGCATGCCTAACAAATCCTATTTGAAAGCCCTTCCACACAGCCCAAAATACAACACAGATTGGGTTATTGTAGGTTTTTCGGGCTGTACGGCCATGTTCTAGAAGCATTCTCTTCTGTTATTTCACCTGCATCTATGGCAGATATCCTCAGAGATTGTGAGGTCTGTTGGAAAGTAGGAAAATTTGGTTTATATATCTGTGGAAAGTCCAGGGTGGGAGAAATAACTCTTGTCTGTTGGAGCTAGGTGTGAATTTTTCAATTGGCCACTTTGATTAGCATTTGATGGCCTGGCAGTTTTTAGGTTTTGTTACTGCCTGGGGGCATCCTTTGTTGAGAGGTGATTAGCTGTCCCTGGTTGTTTCTTGTCTGGAGCTCCCCTGTGTTTATTTACTGTAATAATTTTAGTGTTTTCTAATACTGGTAGCCAGATTTTGTTCATTTTCATGGTTTCTTCCTTTCTGTTGAATTTGTCTACATGCTTCTGGATTCCAATGGCTTCTCTGTGTAGTCTGACATGGTGGTTGTGAGAGTGGTCCAGGATTTCTGTGTTCTCAAATAATATGCTATGTCCAGGTTGGTTCAGGAGGTGCTCTGCTATGGCTGACTTATCTGGTTGAAGTAGTCTGCAGTGCCTTTCGTGTTCCTTGATTTGTGTTTGGGCAATGCTGCGTTTGGTGGTTCCTATGTAGACTTGTCCACAGCTACATGTCCACAGTAGACTCCTGCAGAGGTGAGAGGATCCCTCTTGTCCTTGCTGAACATAGCATTTGTTGGATTTTCTTAGTGGGTCTGTAGATAGTTTGTGGGTTGTGTTTCCTCATCAGCTTCTTGGATGAGGAAAAGTAATACATACAACACAGATTTTGAGGCCACATGTATGGGGGAAGCCTTGCCTTTGTGCTTCAGAGGTGTTCATATACTAGTTATGCCAATGTGCGTTGCCAGTCACCACTTCTGCTCCTTCCACATTTCAGTTGAAAAAGAAAAGGCCTCCTTACCAAGGCTGAATGCTTTGTTTAGCTCCATAGTGCAGCTAAACTGTGCACCTTGGAGATGGAATTACCTGCTCCCATCTCCAAGGCCTTCCCTCTCCAAGGCTGGCACTGCTATCCCACCTCCCTGGGCTGTCTGACCCTGCGGAGTATGGAATGAATCTAGGGACACCTCCTTCTGGGATCATGGATGATGATCCCAGGAGACAGTCCCCATAGCCCCATACATGTAAAGATTTGGAGTTTTATGGAAGACCTGGATTTTCGCAGGTATTTTTTAACCTGGAATTAGTCTGGATAAACAGAATTATTCCAGGTTCAAATGCACTGGAATGTCGTTTGGATGCCCCAGGCTAATGTGACTGCTATGCCACAAACCAAAACATGCAGTATTTTTATTTATGTTATCAAAAATGTCAAATGATAGCGGAATGGAATACAATAAAATCATTTTAACCTTGTTAAATTATATATAACAGCTAGTCCTGAAGTTAAAAACAAGATAGGTTCTTAAGGTTTGTTCTTAACTTGAGTTTGTATGTAAGTCAGAACAAGTACATTTTTAAAGTGTAACTCCAGAGTCCAGCCAAATATATATATATGTTTTAGCTTTGGGTAAGGTTAACATCCTGTGTGTTCCCCTGTTCAGAAGATTTCACTTCACTTCCTGACCCTGTGATAACAGATTTTTTTAAATTAAAAAAATGGCTTGTTGTGGAAACAAGGATTGGTGGTAAAGCTTTAGTGGGGACATCTTTTCTCCAGGATAACTCTTCCAGGAGTGAATTTCACTTCCTAGGAATAGATTTTTCTTACTTCCTGTTGTCTCACCCTATTCTTAACTATGAATCATTTGTAAGCCAGATGTTTGTAACTGAAGGACTAAGCTTAACAACTGGAAGGACTACCTCAAAACACTAACACTACTAATAGGCAACACCATCAGAAGAATCAATAGATATGAATTAGTAACAATAAGAAATAATTGAAACAACTTAACAAGTTTTTTCATGACAGGAGCGACTTGAGAAGCTACAAGTCGCTTCTGGTGTAAGAGAAGTTAAAATAAGACAATTAAAACCAGCTACAAGAAGACACAATTTAAACCCATAAAATATAAACTATTTGGCTGACAGAATCTAAAAGTTGTTGAGCTCTGAAAAACAAGTACAGTAGAGTCTCGCTTATCCAACATAAACAGGCTGCCAGAACGCTGGATTAGCAAAAATGTTGGATAATAAAGAGGGATTCAGGAAAAGCCTATTACACATCAAATTTCATTATGACAGAAAAACAGTTCAATACACGGTAATGTTATGTGGTAATTACCGTATTTACGAATTTAGCACTAAAACATTGCAATGTATTGAAATAGCTGTAGATTCGGGCGGGAGGCAGATGGTGTTGGATAATCCAGAACGTTGGCTGAATGAAGGTTGGATAAGTGAGGTGCTACTGTAACAGAATTTCTTTTCCAAACTGTTATTTGAATAATTTCAATTTGGTTAGAAATGGCAAATTTTTAGTTTTAGCCCAACAGCTCTGCAGCTGTTGCAAAGCAGGATGTGAGGCGCTGCAGGGCTGCTTCTGAATGGGCGACAAGGGCAGCATCGTCAGCAAAAAGCAGCTCACGGACTAGATAGTTTAGAGTCTTAGTGCGAGCCCTCAGACGGCTTAAGTTGAACAAGCTGCCATCAGTACGATAGCGTATATATATGCCGTCTTCTTCTTGTAGGTCTGCCATAGCCCTTTGGAGCATCATGCTGAAGAAGATTGTAAATAGGGTTGGTGCAAGAACACAACCTTGTTTCACTCCATTCGTTATTAGAAAAGGCTCAGAGAGAGCATCGCCATATCTGACTTGACCGTGCTGGCCCTCATGTAACAGGATAATCATTTTGAGGAATTTGGGGGGACATCCTAGACGTTCCAGGATCTGCCACAGACCTTTTCTGCTCACAGTGTCGAAGGCTTTGGTGAGGTCGACAAATGTTACATACAGTCCTTTGTTCTGCTCTCTACATTTCTCTTGCAGTTGTCTAAGGGCAAAACCATATCTGTGGTGCTCCTGTTAGTTCTGAAGCCGCATTGGCTTTCAGGGAGAAGTTCTTCTGCAATGGCAGGAACTAATCTGTTCAGGAGTATCCTTGCAAGGATTTTCCAGCAATGGAGAGCAGTGTTATACCTCGATAGTTTGAGCAATCGGATTTTGTTCCCTTTTTCTTATACAGGGTGATGATAACTGCATCTCGGAGATCTGATGGCAGTTCACCTTTCTCCCAGCAACTCACAAGGAGCTCGTGGAATTTAGCATGAAGTACATGACTTCCCTGTTTCCAAGCTTCAGGTGGGATTCCATCGATCCCGGCTGCTTTGCCATTTTTCATCTGCTTAGATATATAGAAATGATCCCAGCTTTGCTCTTCAGTCAAAATAATATTGCAACAAGATAATTATTTTCGAAATATTTCCTGAACCGCAATTTTCACTGCATTTCTATTTGTTAATTCAGTGCAGTTAATACCGGGTACTCATGGCTTGCTTCATGCAGGGTGTGCAAATACCTGCATTACATCTTATGTATTGCAAATAAGCCATATTTCCGGTTTAGAGACCTGGGATTAGCTACAGATTTGCATAAGATACAATCTCTTCCTGCAGGGACTAGAGTTGATTGATCGTTTTTTCCACAAAACTTGACAGATGTTTCTGACCTATAGACTGACTAGATGAAATGGCAATGCCTGCTGTTAAAGCATTAAAGCCTGGGGCAAATAATATTGCACATAATTGTGTCCATCCTGTTATCCTATTTAGCTAATATTGTAAAGGCAAAATGTATGTAAAAAGGAAACAAGAATAACTGAACAAGATAATTAATTAGTATGGAGAATTTCTGAATTTTTCATGAAAATTATATTTTAAAAACATTTTTCCTCATTTTCCTCAAGGGAAATCAAAATGGTTTCTGTGTCACACAGAACTTACTTATATGCAGGAAACAAAACAGTTTGTACGAAATAAAGTTAACTATAAACATTTCTGTCTTTTAACAGAATGCAACAATGTTTGGTTTTTGAAATGCTCCTTGCAAAAGCAAGATAGAGACATTAAGAAGAGATAATTTGCATAAGGGCACAAGCTTCAGGGCAGAAGCTGATTACCTACTGAGATTAAGATGGAAATTTCGTTAGCACTGCAGATATTTTTGAATACATTTTAGTTGAGGAAAATTTTCCAGAACACATATTATTGTGTTGAATAAGATGATAGGGAAAAGTACTGGCCCAAACCCTGGATTGTATATTGCTTTCTAAGTGCCCTGATTTGGCTGAGACAGACACAATTAACCCTCTGTTGTTTCACTTTTCATCTGCTTTAAAAATATCTCAGTTTCACTCTCCTTCTTCCATTTTCTCCTTTATCTTCATCTTACTTCAAGTCTTGCAAATTTTGAAGCTGCAAGGCGATTCAATGCTAATCAAGGTGGCCAATAGCAGCATTCACACCTGCCTCAAGCAGAAAAGACCCTTTCTCCCACCCTGGACATTCCACAGATATATAAACCTCACTTGCCTAGTTTCCAACAGACCTAACAACCTCCTAGGATGCCTGCCCTAAATATGGATGAAACGTCGGGAAACAATGCTTCTGGAACATAGTCATAAAGCTCAGAAAACTCACGGCAACCCGGTAATTCCAGCCACGAAAGCCTTCGACAACACATCAAATTCAAATTGCAAAAATAGTTTGGCACCAATTAACTCACCGGGAAGTGGCGCAGCTGGCTGGGTGTCAGCCAGATGTTAAATTGCCTCTGTCTGTCTTGTGTGTTTGTGGGTCTAAATGTAATGTGTACATTGTAATCCGCCCTGAGTCCCCTGCGGGGTGAGAAAGGTGGAATATAAATGAAGTAAATAAAATAAAATAAAAAACTGAACTGGAGGATTGGGGGGGGGGGGGGAATAGGAGCAATTGGGATCTCCTTTTCCAATGGAATCATGCAAAAGCAAACTGCTTCATCATTTCCTAGCTTGTGTGTGTTTTCCTCCTTAGTAACATTTGTCTTCCTGGCCACACTCTGACATTGCTTGGCCATATACAGGTCCTTCTCAAAAAAATAGCATATAGTGCTAAAGTTCATTATTTTCCATAATTTAAAGATAAAAATTAAACTTTCATATATTTTAGATTCATTGCACACCAACTGAAATATTTCAGGTCTTTTTTGTTTTAATACTGATGATTGTGGCATACAGCTCCTGAAAACCCAAAAATCCTATCTCAAAAAATTAGCATATTTCATCCGACCAATAAAATAAAAGTGTTTTTCAAAAAAAAAGTCAACCTTCAAATAATGATGTTCAGTTATGCAATCAATACTTGGTTGAGAATCCTTTTGCAGAAATGACTGCTTCAATGCGGCGTGGCATGGAGGCAATCAGCCTGTGGCAGTGCTGAGGTGTTATGGAGGCCCAGGATGCTTCGATAGCGGCCTTAAGCTCATCCAGAGTGTTGGGTCTTGCGTCTCTCAACTTTCTCTTCACAATATCCCACAGATTCTCTATGGGGTTCAGGTCAGGAGAGTTGGCAGGCCAATTGAGCACAGTAATACCATGGTCAGTAAACCATTTACCAGTGGTTTTGGCACTGTGAGCAGGTGCCAGGTCATGCTGAAAAATGAAATCTTCATCTCCATAAAGCTTTTCAGCCGATGGAAGCATGAAGTGCTCCAAAATCTCCTGATAGCTATCTGCATTGACCCTGCCCTTGATAAAACACAGTGGGCCAACACCAGCAGCTGACATGGCACCCCACACCATCAATGACTGTGGGTACTTGACACTGGACTTCAGGCATTTTGGCATTTCCTTCTCCCCAGTCTTCTTCCAGACTCTGGCACCTTGATTTCCGAATGACATGCAAAATTTGCTTTCATCAGAAAAAAGGACTTGGGCCCACTTAGCAACAGTCCAGTGCTGCTTCTCTGTTGCCCAGGTCAGGCGCTTCTGCCGCTGTTTCTGGTTCAAAAGTGGCTTGACCTGGGGAATGCGGCACCTGTAGCCCATTTCCTGCACACGCCTGTGCATGGTGGCTCTTGATGTTTCTACTCCAGACTCAGTCCACTGCTTCCGCAGGTCCCCCGAGGTCTGGAATCGGTCCTTCTCCACGATCTTCCTCAGGGTCCGGTCACCTCTTCTTGTTGTGCAGCATTTTCTGCCACATTTTTTCCTTCCCACAGACTTCCCATTGAGGTGCCTTGATACAGCACTCTGGGAACAGCCTCTTTGTTCAGAAATTTCTTTCTGGGTCTTACCCTCTTGCTTGAGGGTGTCAATGATGGCCTTCTGGACAGCAGTCAGGTTGGCAGTCTTACCCATGATGGCGGTTTGGAATAATGATATAAACAAGGAACAGCAAACGTATTGTTTATCCAATATATATAATCAAATACAGTTCAGTAATACATCATCTGTAGTAGAGGCCAGAAGGGAGAGGGGTCTTTTTCAAGGCCAGAAGTAGCACATTAACTCCAGTTATGTGGTTAGTGGGGGTACGTTTTCAGGGCCATGGAGGTAAAGTCATACATCCATGGTAGGACCAACGGCCGAAGTAGCACATTAATGGCCAACTGGAGTTAATGTGCTACTTCTGGCCTTGAAAAAGACCCCTCTCCCTACGGGTCGAAACGGGAGTTGGTACCATCGTACAGAGTTATCCTCGTCGGCCTGCATACATCTAGCGGTTTGAGTCCATTTGGATCTATCACCACTACAGCCAGCAACTGAACCGGCTCACCTCCTAACTCCGTTTCCTATCATCCCTGTTTATTTGGGCGTTTTCGACCTTATTTCCCCTGGACTTCCTCCCTATTACTCTATCTTGGTGTTTACATAACTTTGGACTTGCGTACTCTTATCTGGACTTAAGACACCAAAGGGTAGGAACCCTCCGGGGTGATGATGTTACTATACTAAAGATGATGTATTACTGAACTGTATTTGATTATATATATTAGATAAACAATACGTTTGCTGTTCCTTGTTTATATTGTTGCTTGCAACACCCTACCCCCCTCTTTGTACGGTTTGGAATAATGAACCAGGCTGGGAGTTTTTAAAAGCCTCAGGAATCTTTTGCAGGTGTTTAGAGTTAATTAGTTGATTCAGATGATTAGGTTAATAGTTCGTTTAGAGGACCTTTTCCTGATATGCTAATTTTTTGAGATAGGATTTTTGGGTTTTTAGGAGCTGTATGCCACAACCATCAGTATTAAAACAAAAAAAGACCTGAAATATTTCAGTTGGTGTGCAATGAATCTAAAATATATGAAAGTTTAATTTTTATCATTAAATTATGGAAAATAATGAACTTTAGCACTATATGCTAATTTTTTGAGAAGGACCTGTATATCCTGCATATCCTGGTTTTCATATGTGAAATGTTGACAATATTCCAATATATGATCTATTTTTCTAATTTTAAAATATAATCAAATCTAATCAGCTTGTTACATGCCTTTAAAAATATATTAGCAATTTGGATCGCATTTAATTTGGAAAAAAACCCCTATTTTACCTTGGATCCACTTTGAAATGATATCATCAGCACAACTTAATGTTATGGCTAATAAGAAGGAAGATACACTTAAAGACTTTCTGATAAAATACCAGATTAGGTAGAAATCCACAGTAAAGAAGTGTTGTACAAAATGAACTGTCAGTGTTGAGCAAGGTTTTGAAATCTTTGGAATTTTTCTTAACCCGATACTAAGCAAAACAACAAAGGGGAGGAGTTGTGTAGAGAAACCTTAACCTACTGGAAAATCTGCGAAATCTGCGGTTTAGTTCTACTCTCTGTCTGACAAAGAGCATGGGTTAGTTGTGGACACAGATCTAGGAAACGGCTAGTTTATATATTGTTTAGGCTGTGTTAGGTTCCAAAAAGATATTTGGATTTTCCAGGGTTTTCCAGGACAAATGAGAAAGGACAATTTCTCCTTCTATGAATGTGTGAGGGAAACAGTGATTGTTGTTTCTAATGATACACAGTGTTGCCAGAAATCTCTTGGAATTTGGCATGGCCTATAATCCAATTAAGTCTTCATAATACATTCTGCATTGCATTTTAAAACTGTTACAAACTACAGGCAACTGGACCACGAAGAATTTCAAAGGTGGGTCACTTCCTGACATTTTGCTTGATTCTGGTAAAGATACCACATGCTGATTTTTTTTTTTTTCCTCTCAATGGATTTGATTTCCATTAATAGAGCTTTCAGTTATTTTAAAGCTAAAAATATAAAATGACACGATGAAACCAATCACAAGTGAGTACTGGCAGAATATTCTTCTGGGACCTGTGCCATTTTATTTATTATTCTCAAAAGTAGCCTTTCAAACTACTTCAAGAGTGTATTGACTTAGCTGTGAAGACAGTTTGGTATGTTGCAAGGGAAGCACTCAAATGCCATGAGGACTATTTCCCCAGCAGCCAATTGGAGTGCACATGGGAGGTACAAGAAAAAATATTGGATTTATTTGAACTTTGATGGATATATGTTCAAGAAGATGCAGCCACGGTAATGTGAGTGAGAATTATCCAGCAGTCACAAGGAAATGGTGGATCACTTCCTTTTATCCCAAAGTAAATTCAAGTGGGGAAATGGTGTGTCAATCAGTGACCCATTAGATTAATGTTATAATGTCACACTTTCTTCTGGCTAGACCCCTTCCAGTCCGGCTTCCGTTCAGGCCATGGGACGGAGACTGTCCTGGTCTCCATCACAGACCTACTCCGCTGCCACTTGGACCGAGGTGGATCGGCGCTGCTCGTGTTATTGGACCTCACGGCAGCGTTTGATACCGTCGATTACCAACTTTTGATACACCGCCAGGCGGTGGCGGGGTGAGGGGACAGCCCTCAACTGGCTGTCCTCCTTCCTCCAACGCCGCCAGCAGCGAGTGAAGTGGGGAGGGGCGGTCTCGGAGGCTCCCGCTGAGTTGCGGGGTGCCTCAGGGGCTATCCTCTCCCGCTGTTATTTAACATCTATATGCGACCACTCGCCCAACTGGTACGGAGTTTTGGGCTGGAGTGTCATCAGTACGCTGATGATACCCAGCTCATTCTGAGGTTGGACCCGGGGCCGTCTCTGTACCCGATAATTTCCATCTTTGCTTTGAAGCCGTTACTGGATGGCTGCGAGCCAGTAAGTTGAAGGTGAACCCGGCGAAGACGGAGATCTTGTGGCTGGGCCGCCCGGGGGGGGGGGGGTCGTGACCCAGTTGCCACCTTTCGATGGTGTGGCCCTCTGCCCTCAGCCATCGGTAAAAGTCTGGGGTCCGGCTGACGCCCACCTGTCCATGGAGGAGCAGATTGGCTGCACCTGCAGGACAGCATTCTACCACCTACGGTTGGCTAAGCGCCTGGCTCCCTACCTCTCCCAACGCGACCTGGCTACGGTGATCCAAGCCACGGTCATCTCGAGGCTCGATTACTGTAATGCGCTCTACA
Organism: Anolis apletophallus; assembly: GCA_030556195.1. Taxonomy (NCBI): domain Eukaryota; kingdom Metazoa; phylum Chordata; class Lepidosauria; order Squamata; family Anolidae; genus Anolis; species Anolis apletophallus. The sequence continues at coordinate 97,647,926 of JARBWK010000007.1, read as the reverse complement.
TTGGCCTTCCCTTGTCGATGATCCGAAGCTTAAGCTAGTGCAGCACGCCGCAGCCCGCCTCCTCCTGGGTGCTGCAAGATCTGACCGCGCGACCCCACTCTTGCGCGAGCTGCACTGGCTTCCGATTGAATTCGGGTCCTCTTCAAGGTGTTAGTTCTCACCTTTAAGGCCATCTATGGTTTGGGGCCAGTGTACCTGAGGGAGCGACTTACCCCTTATATGCCCGCGAGATCACTGCGCTCTGAGGAGCTTAACCTCCTTGAGGTGCCTTCCCTTGGAACCTGCAGACTGGCCACTACACGGCGGAGGGCATTCTCTGTAGCTGCCCCAAGTCTCTGGAACGGCCTCCCGGAGGAGATCCGCGCCATCCGCGCTCTTCTGCCCTTCCGCAAGGCCTTGAAGACTTGGCTCTTTAGGAAGGCGTTTGGCCCTTAACTCAACCACACTGTGTGCCATGCCGCCTATTCCCCCAGATTCGTATCTGGTACCCCCAGCCTTTGCTGAGGGCTAGTGTTTTTAATATGTTTTAACTGCTTTGATGTTTAATGTGTTTTAACTGTTTAATCTGTTTTATTACTCACGGTGTTTATGCTTCTTCTGTAAACCGCTCTGAGCTCCGGAGTGAGCGGTATACTAAATCGAAGTTAATAAATAAATAAATAAATAAATTATCTTTTAACACTACATACCTTATTACTATAATACATTTTCTAACTTCTGATTTTATGTATATATGAAAAATTTTCTCAATAAAATTAATTTTAAAAAGAGATTAATTTTATAATATGGCAATATGATAGTAGCTGAAATAAAATCAGGAGAGGATAATGCACAGTTGAGTTGATTTATATTACTATATGGAACTGGCCACAATTCAATGTGTAACATTAAAATGTACTGTTCTATTATCTAGGCGGACTCCAAATGGGGGCTTCGTCAGAGAAGGATAGCCCATTTTATTTGGGGGAGTTGAGGGTGGGAAACCATTTTCCTCATTTTCACTGGTTATTCCCCCCCCCCATCTTTCTCATATCATAATTGATGGTTGCTTCAATTATGACAGGGGGGGGGGAAGGGGGAAAATTGTTTTACTTCTTCAATCCCCTTCCCCCTGTAAAATGGACTATCCTCTCTTTAGCACCCTCTTGTGGGCACTAGAGAGAGAGAGATGCCCTTCCATAGGGGCATTTATTTATTTTAAGGTGAGCAGCAAGGAGGATGGTACAGGTACTTTGCAATGCTGAATGGTTTAACAGCTTCAGAAAAAAAAAATGCACAATGTATTATTATAAGTTAAGGGAAAAAACCAATATATTACTGCACATAGAAGATAAATGACATTTCCTATTGAGTTTGCTATAAATCACAATTAAGCTTTACACTGAAATATTAATAATAAACGTGTCATTGGAGGAGAAAATTCATGCTTATCAAAGTGAACTGTGATTTATGTGTAGATTTATCAAAGTTAACAATGATTTATATCCATCAACAATTTATCATCAGATAACTGAATTAAAAGAAATGTTTATCCATGTATAATTTAGAATATTTTACAATAGTTATAAGATTCTTAAAGCTCACTGATAATTGTGGAATCCCATTTTCAAAGTTATGAAGATTATTATTTTCTTATTCATTCCTATTGATGTTTTTATGTTTTAATCACGTTTCATTTCAATTGGACCTGTTTCTGTTTTAATTTTATTAAAATAGGAATGTTACCTACCATGAGTATTTTTTCAGGGAAGCAGAAAAGTTTAAATAAAATAACATAAAAAACAGTGGAGCCAAGGCTACAAATAAAACTTCTGATCAAGAATAAACAGATGCGAACAAAGAGACAACAACAACACCAAGACAGTATTAGGCTGATGTCATAGACCGAGTATTGGGCTGCACATTTTTATTTGCACTGAAACATGAAATTCAATGTCTGACTTGGGCCAGTGTCCTCCTTTGAACTAGGACTTTTTCAGAGACCTGTTGTGAAAATTAAGCAGGCATGTGTTTTGCCAGTAATTACAACACTGGAGAAAAGTAGGGATGAAAATATTGTTATGTGATTCAGAAGGGAAGATATGTCTGTAGTGATGCAAAGTGGTTCAAAGAGAATCTGACCTCAACACAAAAATCACAAGACAGCAAAGAGTATTGTGGAGCCCCCTTCTTTGGAGGTATTCAACACTGTAGAATTAATGTAGCTTGATACCACTTTAATGGCCATGGCTTAATGCTATGGAATCCTGGGAGTTGTAGCATTACAAGTTATTTAGCCTAATTTGTCAAAGGATGCTGGTACCTCACCAAACTACAATTCCCATGAGCCCATGGCATTATGCCATGGCAGTTGAAGTGATGTTAAAATGCATTAATTCAACAGTGTAGAAGCACCCTTAAGAGGTTTTTAAACAGAGGCTAGATAACCATCAGTCATGAGTGCTTTAATTGTGTATTCCTGCATGGCGGGGGTTGGACTGAGTGGCCCTTGCAGTGTCTTCAAACTCTATTCCTTTCCTTTCAAAAATACAAAGTTATGATGCACAACCCCAAATTGAATCAAAGTGCTAAAGCAGGATCTGAAACAAGCTTGGCCTTGAGTGCACACATCTACAATAAATCATGTTGGGCAATTCTGCTTAAATTCTGTGTGCCTTGACAAGCATGATATACAGATTAAACAGATGAATTGTTTTTATAGGTTATGTAGCAACCTCAGTAAACAAAGCTACACACCTCTCATTGTTGGTGGGAAAGCTTCAGAGCATGTAATGATTGCAATCTTAATCAACTGCAATCTTAATGACTCACAAACACTATCTAGGACACAGCAATGTATGCAATCAGTTCATGACCCTACTTACATAATATTGTTCATATAATTCAATGATAGAGTTTAATTATACTAAACTTAGAGGACATCTAGACAGCAGAATTAATGCAATTTGGCACCACTTTGCCATGACTCAGTGCTATGGAATTATGGGAATTGTAGAGGCAGAGAAGCTCCAGGCCTTGTAAAACTACAGCTCCCATGATGTCATAGCATCAAACCATGGCAGTTAAGATGACATTAAACTCTGTCCATTATTTACAGAAGGAAACACTCATTTTAAACTTAACAATATAACCCCTTCTTTAAAAAGATGCTATATATTTATTTCTTTATTACATTTCTTTGTTGCCAATCCTCAGATGACCTCAAGATGGTTTAGACGTTTGTGAGCTATCTCAGGTTCAGGCACACTTGCTGGCCCAAAGCCACGCAGTGAGCGTCATGCTTCAGTGAAAAACAGTTGGTGCTACGTGGTACCGATTGGTTTGAAGAGCCATTACTCTATTATATGTTTGTTAAAAAAGCAGGGTGAGGTAATTTGATCTGGAAGGATACTCAATTTAACAAATATGGCTGTAATCTTCTGCAAACTGAAGAGTAATCACCATTGAGTTTAGTCAGGCTTGCCTCTGAGAAGAAACTGTTAGGCTCAAAGTACAAGGATTTAGGAATAACAGATAATATTGTTCCCATCTTGCTCATCAAGTTACGACATTTGTGAGACAACTTCTAGCACTATTAGGGATTTTGCAGAAAATGTGAGTAGAAAAAATAAGGTGCCAGCTGAATAGGTATTGTCGATATTTATGGTTATGTATTTTCATATCATCTCAGACTCTTGTGTGGATGATGCCTTTAAGATGTCTGTTGACTTAAGGTTTCCTAAGCCTGGATTTCTCACAGATGGGTTTGCCTCTGAGTATTCCTCTGAAAGACAACTTATTTGTTGCCGGTCTTCCATCTGAGTATGAACCAAGGCTGACTCTGCTTAGCTTCCATTATCAGAGCAGATCTGGAGCCCTTAGCAAAGACTTACTGTCCTCACATAGAGGCACAGGACTCACATCAAAGTGGATAAAAACCCTATAATAAAGAAATGGCTAATTGTCTCACCTCTGGGAATTCTGTATCTTCTAGGAAAACTCTATGATTAACCTCTGCTGGAAGCCAAACATAGATTCACATTAGGGGTTGTAGAAAGCATTAGGGTTCATCTGTATTGTAGCTTTGATGCAATTTGATATTATGTTATGTGATATTATGTTAACTTCTGGCCCGATGCCATAGCGTCATGGGTGTTGCTGTTTGCTGAGGCACCACCACTTTTTGGCTGTGATTCCTACGATTTTAATCACATTGAGCCATCACAGCTAAAATTGTGTCAAACAGCATTAATTCTACAATGTAGTTGCATCCCTAAAGATAGGTCTTCCAGGACTTTGAGATTCCTAGAAAGTACATTTTAATCAAATATTTGAATTTTCAAAAAGACAAAACAACGGCTGTACAAGCAGTGATATTTTGCTTTTTTAATTTTTGGAAATAATTTTATTAAATGTTATAAAAACCCAAAACATTCAAAACATGATAGAATTTGTTGTTGATGGCTTTCAAACCTCTGAAGATGTTTGCCACAGATGCAGGTGAAACATCAGGAGAGAATGCTACTGGAACACGGGCATACCCCCCCCCCCAGAAACCCATGATACAATTGTCTTATCACATCTTCTATTCCCAGATCAATACCCCCCAACCCTCCCATTACTTATATATCATAAAAACATAGCGCTGTCAGTTCTATTACTTCTACACTTATCCAATTGTATCTGTTAAATATAATTATTGTAATGTGGTCATTAATTGCTCAAGTGCAATCTTTCTTGGATATTTGGTAGTTTAAATTCACCATTGCTTTTACACATAAAGCTAATAAATGGATCAATTGCCCATATCCTGTTTAACCAATTATTTATTATCAGATTCTTTAACTTTTCCCAAGTTTTCACTGTTTTTGAGTCTTATGGCACAAAACAAATGCAGTATAAGATTATTTAGCAGATCCTTATTTTCACCTTCAAATGCAGAAATCATTAATTAACATCGCTCCCCTGAAGTGTGTTGTTTCTCCATCATTTATTTCGCTTATCCAGGATAAAACTTTATCCCAGAAACTCAGTACTTCTGGACATGTTAGCCATATGTGGCTCCAATCCCCTATTTCCCCATACTATCTATCTCCAACATAGTTTAGTATAGTATATAGTTTATTGCATTAGCCACAAGGCCATATCAAGCAGAACAAACCATGCAAAAGAAATACATGTATCAAGCATTGAACAGTGGTTCCGTAATGTGCAACAGTTCTGTAATAAAATAACAAATACTCTCCTGGCACCTCTGCCTTTCTGCTTCATTTTCGTCAAAATTCCTAGTCTATATACCCATCTATTTGTTCCACAAGTATCCTCATCCCATCTGCAATCAATTCCAATTGAGGCAATATATCGTTGTCTACTTTTACTAGCTTTGTAGATGAATGTTGCTACTTTGGTAATTAATAACTGGTTGGGATTAGAGAGGAGAAATATAGTTCTATTAGTCGGAGTCCAGTGGGATTTATTGAGTAAGAAAACTTCAAGTAGAAATTTTCTTTCTTTTTCATATATTACACACTGGTGGAGGATATGATTTATCCCCACAGACACGTGCTCTCTCTGTGTAAGGGATGGAATGGTATCTACCATATCTAACCATTGATTCATTCTGTTTAGAGATTCTATTATTAATTCTTTGTAGTTTGAATGGATAATAGCACAATCTATACCTAATTCAGATAGGGCATTTTGGAAAGGACTAGGCAAATACTTGTTCCCTTTCTAAGCAGCAGCCTGAGGACCTCTATCTTCTTGATCATGGCGGGCTGGGAAGTTGAGTAGTGGATTATCTCAGCGCAATTGTTCAATTGCAATTCCCATCAACCCCAAACAACATAGCCAATGGCGAGCAATGGAGTTACTGTCCAAAGAATATATTTAATATATTGTATATACATATAATATTGAACATAATATTATAATGTAATACAATATAGTACTAATGATACAATATAATAATATTGCAATTTAGTAATACTAATATGTTAAATATAATTACTACTGATGATTTATAATAATGACTGTTGTGTCAGCTTCACTGGCTGCCTGTCCACTTCTGAGCTCAATTCAAAGTGCTGGTTTTGACCTATAAAGCTCTATACGGCTCTGGCCCAGCTCACTTGTCCGAACGCATCAGCCTCTATGTCCCACCTCGTAATTTAAGATCATCCAGGGAGGCCCTGCTCTCGCTCGCTCCAACGTCTCAAATGCGGCTGGTGGGGACGAGAGACAGGGCCTTCTCGGCAGTGGTCCCCGCCTGTGGAATGCGCTTCCAAGTGAAATACGATCGACCCTCCTAGCATTCAGGGAAAAAGTAAAATCTTGGTTATGGGACAAGGCCTTTGCACAATAGTAGAATGCAGCACCTTGGACTGGAATTGGATTGGCAAGTTGACACGTGAGGATATGGCTTACTGTTTTACGAATCTAGGTCTGTGGATGGAATACTGTTTTAACTTAATGGACTGTTTGATTATTTGTTTTTAATTTAATTGTTACTGTTCTAATGATGTATGTTTTTAAGGTTTTTAAGGTTGTATACTGTGGCATCGAATTGCTGCCTTGTTAGCTGTTCTGAGCCCCCCCCCCCCCCTTGGGGTTTGAGAAGGGCAGGGTAAAAATACTGTAAATAATAAATAAATAAAATAATGAATGATATATTTATTCATTTATTTACTGTATTCGTATATTGCCTTTCTCAGCCTGTAGGCGACTCAAGGCGGTTAACAGAGCAAAATTCAATGCTTACAATGTTATAAATACAATGAAAAACATAACAAATAAAAAAACCTAAACAAATCAATAAAATACAAATCCATCGTGCCTTCTCGTTAAAAACGTCGTCTGGTCTCATTGTCTAGTCCAGGGGTGCTCACACTTTTCCAGCATGCGAGCTACTTATAAAACAACCAAATCCCAAAGATCTACCTACCCACTACTCAGAGAGCCATAAAAACAAAATATTAGGAAATTTATATCAGTGAGAGCCACATAATATATTTTCAGACTGAATTCAACTAAATGTGAGTATAATAAGCCCCTGAGCATTCCTCACAAATGGCATGGGAGCCATACACACTGTGCCTGCGATCTACCAGGACGCCCTTCGAGATCTACCAGTAGATCACGATCTACCTAATGAGCACCCCTGGTCTAGTCATTCAATTTTCCTATGTCAGTTACTCTGCACTTGCAGACGCTTGTACAAAAAGCCACATCTTGACCTTTTTTCCGGAATGTTAAAAGATAGGGGGCTGATCTAATATCTATAAGTAAGGCGTTCCACAGCCGAGGGGCCACCACCGAGAAGGCCCTGTCTCTCATCTGTTTTATTCATGTATATGTGACGTCGTAATGTTTTTGATTGTGAATCGCTTTGAGTCTTCATATGGAGATAAAAGTGGGATATAAATGAATAAATAAAGAGGTCTATACGGGTCTGTCGATACTGTAGAATTAATGCAGTTTGACACCACTTTTAACTGCTCAATGCGGTGGAATCATGGGAATTGTAGTTTTATAATAGTGCTGGTTCCTCAACGAAACTACAACTCCCAGGATTCCATAGCACCGAGCCATAGCAATTAAAAGTTTGGATATTGGCCAGCACAGCGATCAAGAAATAGTTTTCTAAGATCTACAGAGATACTCGCAGGAACACCTCAGCAAGCGAGAGTCCAAAAGTGGCAGGCTAAAACCTGGAGCCTAAATCCATGGCTGATACCAAATGAAAGACTCTCAAGAAAGGAGGCTGCACTGCCTTTGCCTGAGGGAAGGGAGTGGGTCTCCCTTTTCCAGGAAACTCTTTCTATCCTCTTCCAGCTCTTCCAACAGAAGAGCAGCCATGAGCAAACTCTTTCAAGCACGTGTCTCCACGTCACACCGTATCTTCCTTCCCTCCCCTCCTTCAACTCTGCCACGTTCCAACCCACTCCTCAGAGCAGCCACAACTTTGGAAGGCGTTCCTCCCCGCCCCTTTTTTTCAGTGGCCAATCAGAATCTCGTATTTTCCCTTCCTCGTCGCCGATTGGTCGGGCGAGACGTGCCACAGTCCCAGCGCCGTGAGCGCGCCCGTTCGGGTCGCTGAAGGGGGCGGAGCGACGCCGTTCGCCCTCGTGTCAGCCCCGCCCCTTCGGCGTCGCGAGCGCGCCTCTCCCTCTCTCTCTCGGTACCTGACAGGAGAAGCGGCGACGACGACATGGCCCCGCGCAAGAGCCCCAAGAGCGGCAGCCCCGGCCCCAGGAGAGGTCAGTTGCACTACGCGAGGCCGCGGCTTAGCGGGCCTTGTTGGAGGCCGCGGTTGGCGGGAAGGGAGAGCAGCGCGGATAACGGCTCTCTGAGGCGGGAAGCCTGAGGGACCCCCAGTCTTTCCCTATCTCTCTCCTCTGAGGCCTTCCCGTTTGTGTCTCAGAAGGGCCTTCGCCATCTCCAGCCGCCGCCTCCTCCTCCTTTTTCGAAGTTGCCGCTTTGGAGGCCCCTCCCTATCTATCCAATTTAGGGTGCCTCTCTAAACTATGGAAGCTTGGGAGCTATAGTTTCACAAGGTATTTTACCTTCTGCCCAAAGAGTGCTGGTGCCTCACTGCACTACACATCCCAGGATGCCATAACATCAAGTCCTATTAATTCTACAGTCTGGAACAGTATTATTCAAAGGTGCAAAATTAATGCCAAATTAATGCCTTCTGATGCGGCTTTAACTGTGGAATCCTGGGAGTTGTAGTTTCATAAGGCACCAGTCCTCTGCAAGAGAAGGCTTAGGGTGCAGGTGTTTTGGATTTCAACTCCCACAACAAAGGATTACCCCAGGCAGCAACCAGCCATGCTTTGATGCTGCAAGGCCATTTCAATGCTAATCAACGTGGCCAATTGCAACATTCACACTTGCCTCAAGCAAACAAGAGTTCTTTCCCCCACCTTTGACATTCCACAGATATATAAACCTCTCTTGCCTAGTTTCCAACAGACTCGTCAACCTCTGAGGATGCATGCCATAGACGGGGGCGAAACGTCAGGAGAGAATGCTTCAGGAAGACGGCCATACAGCCTGGAAAACTCTCAGCAACCCAGCTTGGTAGGCTGTAAGGAATTGTGGGAGCTGAAGTCCAAAACACCTGGAGGGCCGAATCAACTCTGTAGAATGAATGCAGTTTGGCACCACTTTCACCACCTTGGCTCAGTGATAGGGAATCATGAGAGTTGTAGTTTTGCAAGGTCTGTAGCCTTCGTTTTGAAATGGTGACTGATTTTGATATTATTCTACCTGTATTTATTTATTTACTATGCTTCTATACCGCCTCTCTCAGCCCGAAGGCGACTCGAGGCGGTGAACAAGTGGCAGCAAGTGCCCACATACAACACATCATAATAAGATAAAAACAGTCATATAAAACCATATAAATTAACCGTTAAAAACTACAAAATACAATCTCAGCACATTATTCTTAAAATCTGTTTCCGTTGCATTGTCATAATCCGTTGGTCTCGATTAATTAAAGTTCATCTGATAATGCCTGCTCGAACAGCCAAGTCTTGACTTTTTTTTACAAAATGTCAGGAGGGAGGGGGCCGATCTGATGTCACTAGGAAGGGCGTTCCAGAGCCGAGGAGCCACCACTGTTTACAATTTTTAAAAAATAACAAAAAACCAATACTAGTCTAAAATGAAAGTACAAAGAAATACACAAAATTTGTAATGCCGATGTAAGGTCAAGATGTGGCTTTTTGTACAAGCGTCTGCAAGTGCAGAGTAACTGACATAGGAAAATTGAATGACTAGACCAGGGGTGCTCATTAGCAGATGGTTTGTTGACCGAAATAAAGGCTACTGACTGACTGACTGAAAATTTGTAATGTTAAAAGTTCATTAAATGAATATTGAATACATAAAAAAGCACAATGAGGATTTATTGTAAAACATTTCTGAAATTAAAAGACATAGGTGGTTCAAAATAAAAGGTCTGTAGCCTTCTCTGCCATGCTGGACCCTCACTAAACTACAAAGCCCAGGGTGTCCCGATTGCATCCCTGGATTTGTAGTTTAGTGCGGCTCCAGTTAAAATTGTAACCAATAGCTTTCATGCTCACAATGTAATTCACTCACAGATTCTCCTGCCCTTTGTACAGCCTGCTTTCTGTATCCATGGATTTCGTAATCACTGATACAGCCAGTCACAGCTTGAGAATAGTCAGGAAAATCCAAAAAGCAAATCTTGATTTCACCATTTTATATAAGGGATGCAGTTTTACTACCAGTTGTATTTAGTGGGACTCCAGCACCCATGGCTTCTGGTATCCACAAGGATCCTAGAATCAAATTGCAGTGGATACTAATGGTTTATTATAATTATTTTGGTTTCTGAGCTCCTCCCTGAAACACACACCAAGGTTGCAGCCCCCTTCTTCAATCCAAAGGAGGGAGGGTGTCCATGGTAGCTGAGAGGGAAAAGAGGGGGAGTTAAAATGGAAACAAATTCCACAGTTTGACACCACTTTTACTGTCATGACTCCATACATTGGAATGCTGGGATTTGGAGCTTAGTGAGGCACATCTACTCTTTGGCAGAGAAGGCTAAAGACTTTGTGAAACTACAACTCCCAGGATTCCATAGCATGAAGCTGTAGCAATTCAGGTGGTGCCAAATTGCACGAATTCTACAGTATAGAATGTACCATGGGTGTGTACGTTCATTTAATTGTAAGAAATGGGTGACACATGAAACACTTCAAACAGTTAAGAAAAGATAAGCAAAAATAAAAAAGGACAGAAATAGGATCACAACACTGAATGCGACTGTTCAGCAATGTGTGTTTAGGAACAAAGGGCACTGCTATAACAATAAATGCAGAGAGACAGGAGATGACCACAAAGTCAATTTCTTCCATATGATTGAAGAAATTAAAGAGAAATCATGGGGAATGTAGTTCAGTGAGGCTCTAGCACTCTTTGGATGAGATTGCGAAAGGCCTTGTAAAACTACACCTCATGATTTCATAGTACTGAGCCATGGCGGTTAAGTGATGTCAAAACTACATTAATTCTATAGTGTAGATGCACACAGAAGTCACTTGCACTCTGTACGGCCTGTCTTCCATATCCAAAGAATCAACCATCCACTGCTTAAAATATTCCAAAAATAAAAATAAATCCCCCAAAGCACACCTTGATTTTGCCAATTTATATAAGGGACACTACTATTTTGCTACATAATGGGACTCAAGCATCCACAGGGTCCTGGAACCAAGTCTCAGAGGATATCGAGGGATCACTGTAATTTTTTATTTGGGCTCTGACCTCCTTGAATGTGTGCGCAAGCACTTGCACGCGCGCACACACACACACCAAGCAAACTAAAAGGAGATTTGCTTCATTTTTTCCTCCTTGTACTGTGTACATACACAGGTAACGCCTATTTGCTGGTCGTTTAAGTTTGAGAGGGTGTGTCCCATTGACTATAATGGCATTGCCACATAATTGTGGAGGATTTCCACATTAATCTTGCAGCACTGCACAAGTAGATACTGTAGAATTCAAACAGGTAGCTGGGTTAGTGCCTTGCAGCACAAAAAAGAGGGAGTGGGTTATTATTATTAACTTTATTTATATGCTCATTTCTCCCTGTGGGGACTCAAGGCATCTAAAAATCCTACATTTTGTCAAGTTTTTAAGTTTTAAAAGACAGTTGATCAGAATTCTGCAATAAAAGAAAGGAAGAAGGGAGGGTGGAGATCTGGTAGTTCCTCAAGTACTAATCACTTTTTATCTTAGCATGGGATTTTGTGGATATCCACCCACTTCTTCACATGCAGTACCAAGATGTAAACCCACATCTGAAGAACTAATTTCGCCAGTGTAGATGGGCTGTAGGTTATGCCCTAAGTGTAAGTTTGTAGGCTGATGTAAGAGAAACAGTAAACTTGCTTTCCCTCTCTTGGTGCCCTTTGGATGTGTTGGACTAAAGTGTCAATCAGTCGCCAGCAGCTTTGGCCAGAAATTCAAGTCTGATATACCTGGAGGGCATCAGGTATAGGAAGACTGCAGTAAACTTTAGGTTAGTGCTATGGGAAGAGATCTTATCTATCCCTTGCCCTCACAAGGCTGCAAAAAAGCTTATTTTATGTTAATCAATAGTTTGCTGTGTTGCCTACATCCAGGTAGATCAAAATGAATGGCAGGCTTTCTTTTCTTAGCCACAATTAAAATCTATGTATCCTGGGAACAAGGTATTTAGTCTTCTCTGTCAAATAGTTTTGGTCCACCAAACTACATATCCCAGGATTCCATAGCATTGACCCATGGCAATTAAAGTGCTGTCAAACTGCATTACTTATACGCTCTAGGACTCTGCTTCCCTCAGATTATACCAAGGTCTAGTAATAAATCCAATTATATACAGTGACAAAAATAAAATGGCATACCTTATATAAAGTGGCAAAATCAAGGTTTGCTTTTAGGATTTTAAAAAGCATTTTCAGTTTGAAGATGGTTAATTCTTTAAATCAGGCATCCTCATACTGCTGTTTGGGCCTCCAACTCCCAGAAGCCCTAACGAGCTTGTTCAATTGTCAGGAATTCTGGGAGTTGAATGCCCAAACAGCTGGAGGGCCGCAGTTTGAGGATGCCTGCTTTAGATGAACAATCCATGGTTACAGAGGGTTGACTATTTGAATTCATTGTAACACTTCCCCTCCCTCCAAAAACTTATTTATTACGTTATTCTAGTGATTGCAACTTTGCCACAAAATTATACAGCGTGTTTACAAAATATGTGTAGTTGTTTTGCACCAAATAACATCCTATGTAGATCATCAGTTTCAAAATGGAATGCTGCCAAATGGCTGCTTTTTAAAACTGCGTGTCCACCCACATTAAATTGTACATTGAAGACTGTTAAAACATTGTAAACACCATATATTCTGTCAAACAAGCACTTCCAAAATATTCTTGCATACACTTACAAGAAATTGTTGTCTCATGCAACTCAATCATTAAAATATTTACTTGGAAGCTCTACTGATTTTAGGGTAAACTGACATATTGCTATTTATATCTGTTTCAGACAGTGTGTTAAGGTACTTTGCTCATGTAGTTGTTTTCTAAGTTTATGTAACTTGGAAAAGTCATTGCTGGTTCTGAAGCTTTTTGTTTGTTTATTTTGTCTTTTGTTCTGGTTTTTTTTTGGTGGTGCAACTCCCACAATCCCACAGCCTTGGGCCAGGATTATTAAAGTGGTGTCGAACTGCATCAGTTCTGCAGTCTGATCTCTTGGCATACTGATATTCCAGGCACTGGAGAATTCCAACTAAAATAAATCTAAATGAAACTATATCAAAATCTATGAAGATTCAATGTAGCAATGCGTTCAGAAAGATTGAAATGGAATCGTGTAATATGTAGTATAGCGTGTGTTGCTTTGACATCCACCAGATGGTGTTGTTTATGAAAAAAACCATATTTTACCTGTCTTAGGTGTGATAGCTATATAATAGTAGGTATGTGAAAACAAAAACATGTGCCTATTCGTATGCTATGTTGTGTCAAAATGTCAAAGCAGTCTGTGAGGTATTTTGGGAGATTTGAGGTTTTGAACAAACAGATATTTATATTTTTCTTTATATAGATGATGTAAATGACATGTGAGCTGACCAATCCCCCCCCCCCCCAATTATATCATTTTCTCAGTGTAAAAATACATTTTTCCCTTTTGGGGGAGGGGAAACAACTTTAAAGTAGCTAACTATAATGGTAACTTCCCATTCCTTAAGTGGCAAGGGAATGTAGTTTCAGCTTCACAAAATCTTCATCCTCACTCTTGTCAAGTCCAAAACACTTCAGTGTTACGTTCCTATCAAACTGCTTAGATTGTCACTTTTGTAATATCTTTATTAGCTTTGTGGTAAATTCATTGAGTTCTGTTAAATTTATTGTGAAGTAAATTCCTAACAGCCGGTAGCAATTGTGGGAGTTGAAATCCAAAACACCTGGATAGCCAAAGTTTGCCCATGGTCTAATTGGTTGTATTAATATACTGCATATTTATTTTGATTAGCAAAATATTTTGTAGTCGAGTCTTGTAGGATAAGATGGCAAAAAAGCCTTTGAGGATGATGTGTGCTATGCCATCTCTTTTTCAGTCTTTCTATATTTTTTGTTATTTTTGTTCCAGTTTGTTGTTGGTAATCTATTTTGTGTTTAATGGACTAGAGGACATTCAATATTTGTATATTGATTAGTAGTAGTCAACATGGTAACACTTTGGGATGTAGATTGAGGTAGGCAAGGCTTTTATTTACACTGAACACCACATGCTATGAATGGCCTTCTTTTGTTTGAAAAATTCTAAGAATGACCAATTACTTTTTAAAATATGTTGCAACTCTACTGTAGTACTTTAAACAATACAACATAGCAGCAGGTTTTTCTTCCAAACCAAAATTGGACTTCTGGATATTCCTGTTTTTGTTCAAGAATTTTTGGCAGCTCTGGGAGGATTTCAGAGGCAAAAAAATAGTCTCTGGATCAATTTTTCTGGGTCTGCTGCAATTGCCCTTCCTTGGTGTAGATAAATGAATTGTTTGGCAAGGTCTGTTTTTATAATGGATAATGTGGGAAAAGGATTACTCATAACTAAGTAAACTGAGGAGTACGTGACTCATTGGGAGAATGTCTGCAGGAATATAGTGGTTCACATTTAAAAGAGAAGCGGTTGCATTGTTGAAGGCTTTCATGGCCAGAATCACTGGGGTATTGTGTGGTTGTATGCATTTTGAGAGGATCTGATGGTAGTAAAGCAAGTACAGTTGCTTTACTGTCATTACATCCTCTGAAGGTTCCAGCCAGAGATGCAGGCAAAACATCAGGAGAAGATGCTGCTAGAACACAGACATATGTGGAGGTTCAGTTTGTCAGGTAACCTGGGCCCAAATCAGGTAGGGCTGCATATTACATAACCAGCACTTGTACCAGAAAACACAACCCTAGTCAGAGGAGCTGATATAAGAAAGTTGTATCATCCATATAAGTAGTCGCAGTTTATTAATTTGTTTATTTATTATGTTTATATCTCGCTTTTTCTCTCCATACAGAGACTCAAATTGGCTCCCAATTAAAATCATTACAATACAACTTATTTATTTATTTATTTATTTAATTTTATATTCCGCTCCTCCCTGCAGGCTCGGGGCGGATCACATAGCACACACACACACACAATAAAACACCAAAATACATCAAATGTTAAAAGTATTAGAAATTACAAATTCCTTAAAACTCATAGGACAATGATCAGGTAGAGTACATTTCCGGTTTAACTAAAAGCAAGTCTAAAAAGGGCGGTCTTACATGCCCTCCGGAAGGGAATAAGCTCTGATAGCGCATGGGTAATCAGCTGGAAGTGTATTCCATAATTCAGGAGCCACAGCGGAGAAGGCTCGTTGCCTTGTTGCGGACAATTGGCAGGAGCTGATCGATGGAATAGCTAGCAAGTTCTGCTCCTCTGAAATAAATTTGGCATGGCATGGCATAGCAAAATTACATTTTTACAGGTAAACATTTTAAAACAAGACTTACATTAAGATTAATAAAATAGAAAATTTAAAAGCCAAATTAACAAGCCATTTCATATTCTGTTTCCATTCTATGTGTTCTCTCTGTATGCTTGTGAGCATAAAATGGTCTTTCGTTGTTTTTTGATATAACGTATGAAGGGGGGCGATGTGATCTCCTTAGGGAGGGAGTTCCAATATGTCATAAGCCTATTGGTGGCACCAAGCCACAAAAATGTAGACCACCAGATTGATGTTGAGTACAAGAATGATAGAACTATATCCTGACAAATTCACATGCTATCTCTCAGCGCTACCTTTTGGGCTGATTTCTCTGTAGTTTAGAGCTTTCATCACTGAAGTATCTCAGAAAGATAGTGGTCAATAGTATAAAAGCCATGGAGAGGTCCAATAGAACCAACGGGAAAGTCGTCAATCAAACAAGCTGTAAAATAGACCTGAAGCTGGACTGAAATTGATCTATATAATTCATTTCATCCACAAAAACATGTAGCTTGGAAGCCACTATGTATTCTATTCCTTGTCAAAAATGAATAGTGGCCAGGGATAGTTGGCCAGTGGCCCTCTGATTCCTATTCAAATAGAAAAGAAGAAATTATTGGACAATCAGGTGCAATGCTACACATGCTTAGGACTGTGTCATTTGTAACATCCAAGTTGGCATGGATCTCAGTGGTTTTGTCTGTATACTATATCATAATGCAGTTTTTTTTCACAGTGAGTTGTTGAGTGGTGTGTATTATTTTAGGAGCTAGAAAGTAAAACTGGTAGAAGCCAGGATACTTGACACAGCTCTGTTGGATGTCTCCTTGCAGATGTACTGGTGTCAGAAAACAATTTGTTGCTACCCTTCCATGGAGTACACCTTTAATATACTCTAGTTTGTGTTCAGTCAGATTCACTCCAAGTGAATCTGACTAAACATTCGTTTAGTCTCCATCTTACTTGTTTCACCATTGCCAGCTATTTAGAAAACTAGGGGACTGGTTTGGCTACACTTTGCAATGGCAGACATTCAGGATCTATCATCTCCCTCCCCAGACAATTTTGTACATTCCAGAACTGATAGTTGCCTGAGGTGACAGGAAAACACCTGAGAGTTGTTTAAAAATTATCTGTAGCCTTCTGAGTTGGACCAGTCTAACCATTCCTGACCCTGCAGAGGTTCTGAGCCCCAGTGAATCTAAACCCAACTAGGTAGTGATCTGACCCTAGAACCTGCCTGCTTCTACACTATAAGAAACCTCATGTGCAAAGGTAAGAGAAGTGGCTTCTTCATCCAGCCTCTTTAATATCAGTCAGGGTGTTGTACTCACCCAGAATCAAGTAGCTGTTATTTCCTATTCACCAACTGGCATTCAGCAGCAGCATTTTCAATTCTTGGGGACTTCCATCAAGAGTATCCAGAATTCTTGAAGTGGAAGACAGTTTGTGGGAAAATAGCATCATGTTATGTTTCTTCCTCCACTGATAATATAATTCCTCCCTTGCCTTTTTATTTTTGTCTTCCCTCTACAACTCTGATAACTGTTTCCTACACAAATATCCTTTATTGGGCAGACAATTGCTTTTTAGCACACTTGAAGAACATCACAATGCAAGCAGACAGATATTAAAAGGCAATAATAAACAATTTCCTCTCTATCTAGCAAAGGTTAAAGCCCTCACTCTATGGTCCTTTTTAGTGAAGTCCCCTTTTTAATGTGCCCACTTTTACTGGTGAGCCCACTTCCTCAAGAGTCCTGCTTTTATATTCCAGCTAGCATTTATGCAGTGGGAGATAAGGGGTTGAATCCCTGCTTGGCCATGGAAACCAAGTAAGTGACCTTAAGCAAATCAGATTATCTCAGCCTCAGAGGAAAGTGAAGGCAAATTCTCTCTGAACAAATCTTGCCATAAAACTCTGTATTAGATGTATTTTAGTGTCACTTTTAGTCTGAAAGGATTTGAAGGCACACAACAACCAGCAAGGTAGATGAGCTGAGTGAGTAGTACTACCTGCCGTGTCAGGGCCTTAGTCCTTAAACAGAGGAGAGTACCACTGGTGAAGTGGGGCCAAGGTGGCAGCAGTAGGTAGAAACCAGCAAACTCTTATTACAGTGTGCTAATGGTTTTCAAACAAAACATTCATGAAGCACCTTTATTCTACTTAATTCCACTTATTTGACTTCATTTGTTAACATAGCTTATTGTTAAGTTAGGGTGGAGTATATTGAGCTTTGCTTTGCTAAATGAATGTTATGCTGTTAGTACAAAGCTAGAGCCCCTGGTGGTACAATCGGTTAAATCCTTATGCCAGAAGGACTGAAGACTGACAGGTCGGAGGTTCGAATCCAGGGAGAGCACGGATGAGCTCCCTCTGTTAACTCCAGCTCCCCATGCGGGGACATGAGAGGAGCCTTCCACAAGGATGGTAAAACATCAAAACATCTGGGTGTCCCCTGGGCAATGTCCTTGCGCAACTTGCAGTTTCTCAAGTCGCTCCTGACATACACAAAAAGTACAAAGCTTAGTAAAAGAGGATTATTATGTGACAATTGATAAGAGGTCATTGAACTAAATCCGTATAATGCAAATTCTGTTTTCATCAAGGCATACCTCTAATTTGAATCTGAATTTTAACTTGGCATTCACTCACACATATACGATACTCTGTTTTTACAGAAACAATATCATATGTTCTAGTTTTAATGACTCAGCCTGTACAACTTAGCACACAGCTATGGTAATGTCTACGTAGATTGCCAGATGTTGGATTTGTATCCAAATATTATCCACATTATCTTCTTTGAACTGGATTCTATGAATCTACACTGCCATATAATCCAGTTCAAAGCAGATAAACTTGGTTTTATATGGCAGTGTAGAAGGGACCAGAGTTGGAAAGGTTGGTGTGAACTTGTTGCATTAAGTAGCATACTCATGAAAGTTAAAGTGTTACTAGTGAAGTACATTCAACATTTCTGTCTACAATGTATTCCATCTCATTTCTCATAGTATGGTTTCTTAAAGCAAGATTCAGACCAAGATTTCTTACTACATATGATGAAGGCTATATGTGAGCTAAATCTCTTCATCGCAGGCCTGTGTGTCACCCAACAAACAATTCTGGAGAATTCTCTAGCTTGTACTGTATACAAAGAGCAAGGGTCCAAGAAACAGTCTAAGTATTCTCTAGCTTTTCAGTTTTGGGGCACATTTGTCTTCTTCATTCCTATAGAATTTACTTTTGTACCACATCAAGTTCACCACTAATCCATGCCCCATAGATTTAGCACAAAATGTGTGAGAAGAAATTGCATCTTTCTTGCAGTTTCCTATCTAAATAATCTTAGCACAGCTCGTTTATTGGTTTTTCAGTTGGGAACAAATAATATCCGATTTTCTGATTTTTAAAAATATGTTGCATCTTAAACTAATGGTTTATTGGATTCTTCATTATAGGGAATTTGTGCAGTGATGTTTTCGTTGCACCAAGGTCTTGTTTCCTGATGAACATCATAAACTGGTAAAGTGTGATAAGATTGCAGTGGCTGTTTATTTTGTAACCAGACTTATAGATTGGTTTGCTGCATGGAAATTTTCTGTGAAATTAGAACTAGGGTTGGAAAATCTCAAAAATTCATATATACCAGTATTAAACTTTGAACAAAATTGAATGAATGCATAAAATTTCTAATAAGCAGCATAACTTCAGACACATGGTGGCAAACTATATGTGATTTTTCCAGCCCTGGAGACAAGGACAGAATTGCTTTAATTAACATGTATTGCTGTACCTTTATGATAGGTTTTCCAATGCATAATAATTGAGCATTGAAGACTTTTTCTATTGGTAAATGTTTGTAAGTAAAGAAAAATACTAATGAATGGTGTGGTTCTAAAACAGTGGTACTAACAATATAATAGTGCTCTAAAGAAGTGTTCATTCAATCAAGGTATTAGCGACCTTTATATCAAGTCAGATTGTTTATTAATCCAGTCACACCGTCTGCTGGCATGGCCTCGTCATGTTCTTCGGAAGAGATTTTCTGATTTTTAAAAATATGTTGCATCTTAAACTAATGGTTTCTTGGATTCTTCATTATAGGGAATTTGGTTGATCCTTTTAGCAGAAGGATCATTTGGTTGATCCTTTTAGAAGAAGGCTGTAGAGGGGCTGGGAGAAAAAGGTGCCTTTCATTGCTCCTGAGTTCCTTTGTCATCGTTCCCTGAATACAACAAACAACAACAAATAAAACTTTATTTGTATTCCACCCTATCTCCCTGAGGGACAAGGTTTTTTGTTCCAGTCTG
The DNA here is from genome assembly GCA_030556195.1 of Anolis apletophallus. Taxonomy (NCBI): domain Eukaryota; kingdom Metazoa; phylum Chordata; class Lepidosauria; order Squamata; family Anolidae; genus Anolis; species Anolis apletophallus. Next base: position 97,628,076 of record JARBWK010000007.1, on the reverse strand, counting down.
ACCTTTACCTGTGAGGTACAAAATGCACACACAGTTTTAACTCATTTCCAGTACTTTTCCAAGTCTTCCTCACTTGTGTGCCTTCCTCATCCAGCCTGCTGCCTTGCCATTGTGCCTTCTCTCTTTTGCACCCTTGCTGCATATATGCACTGGAAGCATTTTTAATTGGCATGCATCCACTTTAACCTATGAGATACATATAAACCATCCCTGCTTTATAATGTGTTCTGGTAGCAATCAAAAATCACCTTTAGTTATCTGATCAAACTCTACCTGATACAGTTACTGTACAATACAACTTGTGTTCAAAAACTCAAGGTCTGGGAAACCACAATGACTGCAAAAACTATACTGCTTGGCAAAACATTACTGCCTTCTGTCATAAGTGATTCTCTCTGGCTTCAGTTCAAATTTCAGATCACTTGGATTGCATCTGTACTGTAGAATTAAAGCAATCTGATACCACTTTAACTTAGTGAAATAGTGGGAGCTTTTAGCCTTTTCTGCCAAAGAGTGCCCTAACCCACCAAATTACAAATCCCATGATCCAAAAGCATGGCAGTTAAAGTGTTGTCAAGCAGCATTAATTCAACAGTGTAGACTCATCCTTAAACAGTCTGTAGCACCATTCTCAGAGTGACCAGAAACAATATAAACATATTTTGTCCGATAGGTAAACCAACAAATACTGGTCCCTTGGGTACAGGGGATATATTATATTATATTATACCTAGATAGAGAAATACGGTTTATTTGGGTTAAAAAAATATTTAGGTATTTTCTAGATCTTCCAAACAATTTTGTCAGAAGTTATCATAGAGTCACTCTGGAGGATGTAGCAAACCCATAAAAAAGGATGCCTCTAGGAATTCTCTAGTTTCAAGGGTGGCTTTGTAGTACCCTCTGTTAAAGGTTGTTCATTTCAGTAGATTTTGCTATTGTCCATGGTTTCCTTCTTCCAAATGCATCTTCCAGTGTTGGTTCTGTGTGTTCTTTAACCCTTAAAGCCATTTCAGACTTTATAGTAATTGGAAGCTCTCTCTTTGTTTTGTCAACTGTTTAGCTAATTTTTACTCTTTGTGTGTGTGTGTGTGTGTGTGTGGCTATTTTGTGCATTGAAAGCAGAATGGCCTTTCTGTGGAGTCTGTGTTACGGTTTCAGTTCAGGTCATAGACATGATAAGAAACATGACCTCATAGGAATGGAAGCAGTAACATCCCTTTAATAGAGCAGCTGCTCCATCTTAAATCCCAACTATTTAGAGACCATTTTCCTAAAGCATGCCCTAGACTTTCCAGCTTCACTTAAGTGTTATATATTAGCAGTCAATCATTTGTATGTCATTATTTGGGAAAATAACAACATGGCTCTTACTCTGTTAGCCCTCTGGAATGAATGATGATGTGCTATATGTGTGTGTGTTTTTAATTTTATTTTTCCCAATGTGTCTAAACACACTGACATCTGCAACCAATCTCCTAACTCAGGGGTTGGTAGAGTCTTCTCCAGGTAAGTATTAAGGGAACCCTCATGTTTACAATCTATATTTCACAATTTTGTTTTGCTCTAGAATGCCTTCAAGTGTACTGTAGGACAGTGCTTTTCAACCTTTTTTGAGCCGCGGCACATTTTTTACATTTACAAAATCCTGGGGCACACCACCAACCAAAATGACACAAAATGACACTCTAACACAGTAATACATATAGTTAATATGTTTTTAAATGTATTTATATATTCCTGACTGTGAGAGCTGTTCTCTGCCCACTTTTTTGAGTGTGGTGGAGGCTTCTTCTTTGGAGGCTTTTAAGTAGAGGCCATTTGTCAGGGGTGCTTTGAAGGCAATTTTTCTGCATATTGGGTAAAAGAGGCCCACGAGGTCTCCTCCAACTCTAGGATTCTGTGAATCTCTGGCTATTCCAAAGGAATTCCAGCCTGTGAAGGCCAGAGAGCAGAACTAAAGAGGCAGGAGGGGAAATGAAGCCTGGAAGTCAAGAGACAGGACTGAGCTGTCTGGCTCTTCCAAAGGGATCTGAGTCTCTTCTGGTCGGATATGGGAGCTGAAGAGGCAGGAGGGGAGGCTGAACACAGAGGAAGAAGAAGGCAAGAGGCAGGGCAGGGGTATCTCTGGAGGGGAGGGGGGAAGGGGTGGAGACCTCACCATGCAGGAGAAACGCCAGGAGAGCGTGCTTTGGGAAGGAAGGAAGGGAGAGCTGGGTCAGGCCGCTCTCTCTCTCCTCAAGGCCATGGAAGAGGCGGCCCTTGGCTGGCAGACAGGCGGGCGTGTTCGAGGAGGCCGCACCGCCCCTTTCTCAGCCCCGGAGGGGTCACTCCATCCCTCTTCGCCCCTAAGGCAACTTCCCCCGCCCCTCTCCTACCACCTCCTCCTTCCTTCCTTCCTTCCTCTTCGCCCATCTGTGCCTTGTCAAAATGGTGGCAGTGGTGTTTGCTGCGAAGGGGATGGGGTCAGATGGCGTCACTCCCTCCCCCTCCAGAGAAGAGGAGGCTAATGGAAAGCCAAGGGACAGGGCCCCTGCGCTCCCGATTGGCTGCCTGCGAGGTTTGTCGCTGGCTGCCACTCTCGGCCCTGCCCCTCCGCCGGGCTCATTTCCATGCTTAAAGGGACAGAAGCCAATTTCCCACGGCACACCTGATGATCGTTCAGGGCACACTAGTGTGCCGTGGCACACCGGTTGGGAAACACTGCTGTAGGAGATATGGAGGGCATTCCCCCCATTGCCTCCACAGGGCTCCAAAATGTCCACTAGCGGAGCAGTTTCTCTACTTTTCTGTGTTGGACAGGGAAAGATAGAATATCAGTCTTCCAATACTTATATTAAAGATGCCTAATCCATAAGCTTCATGGTGCCTGCTTCAGGGGAGCAGTGATTATGATTCACTTATATGACTGTGAGATCTAAGTACACTAGGATGAGCTGCTGAAGACTGGAGTTCTTATGATATGTGTTCCCAGTTTGTTTCTGCTGTTATTTGAAGGGCTGAATTCAACCATTTCTTCCTAACTGCATGTACAAACACATCTTTGGAATGCATATGTGGAGTTCTTCAGCTCACTTGCCTGTTCACTTATAAATAATTATTATTTCCTCTTTACGACACATTAGATCTCTTCCCCAAAACTGAACTGGTGTCCACTTAGCTGGGAGTGGAAAAAAAATAGTCAGGACTTTGCAGGTAGTCAGGGTTTTGCAAGACAGCATAGCTGACAGTACACAGGTTACCAACCTATGATTGCCAACCTATGATCTGTTAATCAGTTAATCACATCTGTTAACATTACTAGTATTTTTAAGGTTTAAAACCAACAAAATTCAATAAGTATAGTTTTTGGCACTTTCTGTGACCCCTATTATCAGTGATGGCTCTTTTGCACTTAATGATGCAATTAAATACAATCTGGTGTATTCATTCATGATGGTGATTTATTGTCTCTTTCTTGGTTATGCTGAGCTATTTTCACAGACTATTAGATTTACATTTTCCTATGTTTTTGAGTTTTGCCGGGTTCTAAATAGTGGCCTGTTTGAAAGTCTCCACTGTGTACTGGAAAGCTTTATTGATTGGTTGCCTCTATTTCTGACCTATAATTATGATTTCAAGTTTGGCTTTTTAAAAAAAATATTTTTTATTATAATTTTTGAATGGGCAAATTTACATGAAATAAGGTTAAAATAATTGGGGTAAATTGTAGGGAAAAGAGGGGAAGGGAATGATTAAGGAGTGGTAGAGAAGTGTAGCAACCCCATTCTCTTTTGTGCCTGGGCGGCAGGGGCGGCCCCGGGGGTCCCGATTGCATTAGGGCCAATTGCAGCTAAGGTGGACATGGAGGAAGGGGATGATGAGGTAGCTGGGCCTTCCTCTCCCACTGAGAGCTTGGCATGGGATGATGGCTGGCCCGATGGGTATGAAAGCTGGGAAAGTCAGGCTGACACTGAAAGTGCTGATTCCGATAATCAGTATGAGAAACCAGGTGGTTTCGGGTCGCAGGAAAGGGTTAGGGAGATAGCGGAGGATGAGCCCATGGAAGCTGAAAGGGAGTCTGGCTCTCATGAAGATAGCGACCCAGGTGCTGGGAGGCAAGGACGGAGCTTTGATAGGAGACAGAGCATTGAGTCCAGCAGGAGGGAATGGCACCGAAGCCTAGAGCGCCAGAGGAGCGCTAGGTCCCGTAGTACAGATTGGCACCGCAGCCTAGAGCGTCGGGGGTCTCACCGTGGGAACGGATCCTCAGTTGCTCGGCCACTTCTGATTTGAAGGGAGTGAAGCGAGTGAAGATCCACGGAGCCAGGATTCAGGCTCATGCCTTGCCAAGAAGTTTCTTGGGCCTTGTTTCCCTGAACTTTGCCTTGTTTGAATTGCCACGGACCAAGTTTGCCTTGATCCACATTACTTTTGCGGAGCTTTTGCCAAGTTTTGCCTTTGGATTTATCTACGAACTCTTTACCATTTTTGATTGAACTTTTTGATACTTTTAAGGACAATTACTCTTTTCACCTGTTTTTATTATTCAATAAATAGTTAGCTGATTACCGTCTCTGTGTGTGTGATTAAGGGGCTTGGCCGAGACCCTGCATTGTGACAAGAAGAAAGGGATGGAGAGCAAAGTGTGGTAGGAAGGGAGTGGGGGATAAGGGGAGGGTAATAGGGTTGGGAAAGGAAACTTGTACTTCAATTCTTCTCTGTAGTGGTGTTAAAAAGTTTGTTATAGTCCTTTATTTTACTTCTGTTTTCTGCATTTCTAGCGATTGTACGTTATATCTTCTATTTTCTTCTTTTTAGATTAATAATTCCATATTATTTTCCTTCAACCATTCTATAAAAGAAGTCCAGGCTGCTGTTTTGATATATCTGCCTTGTGATTTGGAAACTAGTTTGTCCATGCTCATGATCTCTAGCATTTTCTTTATCCAGTCTCCTCTTGATCGCCGCCGTGGTTGCATATGTAAAAAGTTTGTCTTTATTTATATTCCAGTACATGTTTGTCATCCCTAATAAAAAGTGTTTGGGGTGCATTGGGAAATTTTCTTTCAATATTTTGGGGCATAGTTCACGAATTTCTTTCACGAAACCTCTTGCTTTCTCACATGACCACCACACTTATTTATTTATTTATTTATTTATTGTTTCGGCTTAATAGACCGCCCTATCCGAAGCTCAGGGCGGTTTACAGCACGCAAACAGAATCAATTAAACACATAAGAGTGACATTATAAAACAGCTAAAAACAGTTAAAACAGTTATAAGTTAAAAAGTTAAAAGTCAAAAGTCCCCCCCCCCCCCACTATAAAACCCCAGTAATCGAGCACATAGCATTTGGGACAGTGTGGCAGTGACGCGGCGGAATGGCAGGTTGTAGCAAATGCCAGTCAGGGGCCAAATGCCTGCCTGAACAACCAGGTCTTACAGGCCCTGCGGAAGGTCATTAGATCCCGCAGTGCACGCGTCTCTGCAGGGAGCGAATTCCATAGGGCCGGTGCGGCCACTGAAAACGCCCTCTGTCGCGTGCTCGATAACCTGCATGTCTTCATCCCAGGGACCTCCGACATGTTGAGCCCCTCAGAGTGCAGTGATCTACTGGGCACATATGGGGTAATCTGCTCCCTCAGGTACGCTGGCCCCAAACCATATAAGGCCTTGAAAGTTAAAACTAACACCTTGAAGAGGACTCGGAATTCGACTGGCAGCCAGTGCAGTTCGCGTAAGAGCGGTGTTATATGAGCCATTCTTGTGGCTCCTAGAAGCAGATGGGCTGCCGCGTTCTGCACTAACTTAAGTTTCCGGATCGTCGACAAGGGTAGGCCAGTGTACAGCGCATTACAGTAATCAAGCCTCGAGATGACCGTGGCTTGGATCACCATGGCCAGGTCGCAGCGGGAGAGATAGGGAGCCAGACGTTTTGCCTGCCATAGGAAGGAACATGTGACGAAAGGTTCCTTCCTGTTTCTCGCACTTCCAATAGTTACGGTTATGATCTTTAGTAAATTTTGCTATTTTCTTTGGGGTCATGTACCTTTGATACATCATTTTTAGCCAATTCTCTTTTAAGTCATAAGCATAGGTATACAGTGTTCCCTCACTTATTGCTGCAGTTATGTTCCAGGACCTCCTGCAATAAGTGAAAAACCGTGATGTAGGGATGCTCTATTTATTTTAATATTTATACATTATTTTAGTAGTTATACACTATTTTAAGTCTTTATAAACTTAAAATAAAGTGAAGGAAAGGAAGGAAGGAAAGGCCCTTCAAGGCTGGAGGGAGGGAGGACTAAGGAGGGAAAGCACGTTGGAGAGCGGCGGCAGTTGCGAAACCCCACAAAACAGCGAAAACACCATGATATATATTTTAAATTAATATTTTTTGAAATCTGCAAAACAGCGAGTCTGCAATAAGCAAACTGCAAAGTAGCAAGGGAACACTGTATTTCAGTTTTTTTCCACATTAATTCCCATACATCGAGCATTATTGTCCCTCCTATATTTCTTGCCCATTTAGTCATAGTCCTTTATCTGTTCTTTCTCTGTACTCCAACCTAATAGTAATCTGTAAATGTTTCCAATAGTTTTCTTCTCATTCGTTAGTATTTTGTCCTAAGCAGACGTCTTTTCTTCAAATCCTACTTTACTGTCTTTATTGTAGTATTCTTTTATTTGTCAGTACTGAAACCAAGATATATTTCTGAAGTTTTCTTTTAATTATTCTCGAGTTCTTACTTTAAAATCTTTCCCTTCTTTCCTTAAGATGTCATGGTATGTAGGCCAATTACTCCAGCCTAATTCTCCTTTGGCATGTCTCTAGGGGCGATACCCATAGAGGAGTTTCATTGCATAGTCCTTTTTTATGTTTGTCCCAGACTTTTAGTAGGGCTGAGCATATAAGTGATTACCAAAATTCTTCTGCAACTTTTTCCTCTCATGCCCACCTGTCCACCCTCAGATCATGTCCTTCCAGTGTCAAAACCTCTTCTTTTGTAATCAGGAAAAAGCTGAACAAGTGATTGGGTCGACTTGTCCATGGGTCAGTGTACCATAATTCTTATAAAAAAGAAACCACCCCTATCTCTGACTAGAGTGACAAAAGGCAGACAAGTAATCTGTCCTGTGAGAACATTTAAACAAGCACCAAACCCCTCTTCTACACCTTGTTCCACTTCTGTCCTTTTTGAATGCTAGGGTGGGGAAATCTCAGTGGTGTCAGGGGTGAATGGCTCCCCTAAGTGGCATACATGCTTTACCCTCTTTACAGAATGACCCTTATTTATCCATGGATCAGCAATTTTTCATTTTCCCCAAACTTCTACATGAAACCAGCTTTTACATGAGTATAAATGGTAATTTGATCCACCAAAAAGTGGGTATAGAATAGGCCTGCACAACTTATGGCCCCCAAGTGTTTGGGACTCCAACTCCCAGAAAGCCTAGAGAAGTTCTGCAGTAGTTAGGATTTCTGGGAGGTAAAGTTCAAAACATTCTGAGAGCCACAGGTTGTGCAGACCTAGTATAGAAGAAAAAATAGTGTTTTAAATGGCCTTGATAAAACCCAATGAAAATGTTGTGATATAATGTGATAAGAGCTATTATAAGGAAGCATTAAGGAAGCAGTTCTGTGAGGAGGCATGAGCTTCATCAAATTTCCTCAAGCCTGATCTTTGTTGACCAAAACTCAAAGGGCCAAGATAAAATAAATCTAAAAGTTTGCATATGTTTTCAAGGATAGATTGTTGACTCTGTATCAGTCAGAATAGATAAGTGTTGAAAAGACATTACCACAATGTTTTGTGTATTTTGTGTAATCAGGTGATCTCTTGTTCTTTATTTAGGATTATGGGGTTAAAGTTCTGGTGGTATTTCAGTTGGAAATACGTGACAATTTTAAAGAGTTCACATCCCCCCATTGTAGTTACGGCAGGCCAGATCTAATAAAGGCATCTCAGAAGGGAGTTAGCCTGATGGTCCTGAGAAAGAGTATTCTGAGCCTAGGAATGGCTACCTAGAAGGTCCTGTTTGCAAATCATGCTTCTTGATTGGTTGAGGAAGAGACGATTCAAGCATTCATTGGTAAAATAAAAATGCTCAGAGATAAACAAAACATTAGTGATTATTAATTCTACACCTTTGATTTGCTGATGGATTTTTGTACCTAGCCACTTATTGCTGTTTTTAAGAGTGAATGTGCTTTCTAGTGTAAATTAACACAATACTTTTTATTAAACATTACTAAAGAGGATATAAGAGGTGAGTGATGCAGATCTGTAGCAAATCACAGTTGATTTGATTGTAGGATGAGGTCAAATTATTTAGGACTAGTTTTTCCCAAACTGGCAGTTTTGGGTGAATTGGACTTCTGCCATTCTCAGGCAACAATTATATTGTGGGCTTTGTGATCCATTTGAGGAAAAATCAATCAGGATGGAAAAGCCAACTGTAAAACAACCAAAAAACACTTTGAAAGACCAAAGAGCAAAAGGAGTAAGTGGTGACAGCTTTCATGCTGTTGTCCTGTGTAAATTCTGGAAATTTCAACTAATAAATTAATCAGCAATAATCTATCTAATCATAGTTTCCGTTATCAGCATTAGTGCTTAATGTTAAATGAGCTTAATGTTAAATGTTATCAAATTATCTCTGAAACTTGAAAGTTCTAAGCTCTAGTGAATGATATTTCTAGATGTTAGTTTTCAAAGAAAGCTTTATAAATAGTGAGGAAGAAGGATAATATACCGTCTTGATGTTTTATGGAATGAAACAAAATTATGTTTGTTTTTATTTTGAACCTTTATAGTAGTGGCTAGTGTTTTCACTAATTGCCAGCTGTGGTTTGCATTACAATGACTAAATTGGATTTTAATATCTTCTAAAATACTTGTTAACATCCTACTATACTTGTAAATTGCATTGTGTCAACTGCTGACCAGTTTGTAACATATGCACGGCTCTAAAAAGCCATGTGATAGCTGCTTGTCAGCATCATGTAAATGTACTTGGCGGCTGCCCAAATTGCATAGACAAGCTTTGTATTCTGACTTTTGTTTGAATTTGTGCAGAAGGTCTAATGCTCTTAGACTTTAGTCACTGAGGCATGCTTTCCTGCAATCATTTTTTTAATCTGTTCTGTTTTGCTTCTCTGGTATGTTGCTGTTTAGAGATTAAATGAGATGAAAAGGACCAACTACCCAGGATGCATTGTCAGAAGGAGGGGGCAAATTTGATTGTCGTCAGCACTGGGTTTCCATATGGGTACTTAAAAGCATTTGGCTTGCAGATGATTGCTCTAAAAATAGCTTTTGAGCAGAGTTAGTGGCAGGGTCCGATTTCGGGTTTTAGCTGAGTTGGCCGTAAGAAACTTTCTTTGCTGCTGCTGCAAGGCATACACGAGGGTGATTTTTTTTCTAGTTCTGTCTTGGATTCTGTGGTTTTATACTCCGTTCTACTTTGTACATGGATAGAAGACACTGATGCCATGGCTGAGGATTCAGGTATAGTTTTGGCAGTTTGAAAAAATCAACCTTTTTATAAGCAACAGAACCACAAATATATTGTGTTATATGGGTTCAGTCTGAAAATCTAAATAGAAGCATTAATAGTTAAAAACCTTAAAACTTGGATTTTTTTTGTTTCTAATATTTGTGTGACCTTAACACTTTAAAACTTGGGATTTTTTTTGTTTCTAGTGTTGCGTGGCCCTGTGAAATAAATTAATCTTATATTTAATGTTGATTTGATCTGAAAGTGAATTGCATATTTCCCTTTGGTAGTGAATATATTCACTTTGTAGGAAATGTGACATGTGAGCATGTTAAAGGTTTAGAAACTCCATAAAACAATGCTGAGAAATAGTTTAAAGTAATATGTTATAGTGGTTTTAAGGTACATGATAGCATTTTAGACTCCTGGCAGGTGAAAGTAAAAGCTTACCAGATTTGGAAACTGACCTACTTTTGCATTGCTGGCTCTGCTTGTCTGCAGGGTTTCTGGCATGTGTTTAAGTCATAAAATCATACCTCAATATATATGTTTGTTTCCTAGTGGATTCTCTAATAAGTAAATGTGAAATCGTAAACCCAATACACATAAAAATATAACTTTTCAATTATCACAGATGTGGGAAGTCTGGGAGAAAAGGTTGCATAACAAAAATTGCTCTTCTGTTAAGCGATTACATTTTTCTTGATTAGATTGCTTGTTGCGTAGCAGGAGTGGCTTCAAAAATCTAAAAATAAATGTATCATAAGATTATAGTGTTTTTATGAAATACTATATTCCATAAACTATTCCTTATTATTTGACAAGTCATTTTCACACTGTAGGGTCACTTGCTAAACACTTTATGTATTTTTGTCTGAATGGTTCAAATATCCATGGGCTTGTTGGATCTCGCAATATGTGTTCATCCTTTCAAGGCACATTAGTATATGATAATATAAGCAACTGTATTAGCAAATATTCTGTACTTCCCCTGATGAATAATGAAGGCAATACTAAATGTTGCATTAATTAATATGAGTTGTAGATTTCCGGTGCCTTTTAAATTAAATAGCAAATAGTAATCAGTGAGGAAAGTAAAAAGAATTAGGACTTACTAAACTAAATATATATTTGTATATAAATCTGATTTGAAAATGAACACAGTGTATTGTCTCTAGTATCAAACAGAATAGTGCTATTTTGTAATCAAGTTATGGTTTTATTCTCAGTAATTTAGCATTTACATTGAACTGGCTTTTGATTTTTCTGGATATGGCATATTTTAATTTTATTTCACTGTTAGATCTTAAATGGTGGTTTCCTTTATCCTTATAACTAAAAGTATACACCAAAGTATTTAGACGTGGAATCTAATCTGTTGCTACCACTTCATTTCACTTTATTGTGATTGCTTTAAAGCCAAATTAAAGCAAAGGGTTTGGCTTAGAGGTGCCAGTGCATTGTTTGTTATACAGAACTGTTCTTTGTCTTGGAACCATAGGTTATCTAGCGATAGTGTTGAAAAATAAGCCATTTCCATGACCGTTCCCTGGATATTTCTTAGTATATGAAAGCAATTGTTAGTTTTCTATTTGTAGTCATTCCTCTTCAATATAAGCTCCTCCCCCTGCACTCCCTATACATATTTATTCAGACACAAATTATAGTGAGTAAATGGGGTTTACTTTTAAATAAATGTGTAACATGACATTCTTTATCCTTTAGTTGCATTTAATTTGATTTTCAATGAAAATAGAGATTGATGGAATACAGAAGTAATCAAGCTATTTTGAAGGTTTTATTGAAACTGAGCAAGAGAGTACTGTAATAGTTAACTAATTCAGTCTCAGCTTTAAAATCATTTTTTTAGCATTAAGTAGTTATCTATTAAAGTATTTTCCACTCATAATCCTTAAATTTCCTAGTGGTTTCTGGTTTGTATATTAAACTCTGTAATAATCCTTATGGTATTTAAGTTGGGTGGTGTAAGAAATCCATACAAAATTAACATGTCGTTTTTAAAATGTGTGAATGGTTCAAGACTTAATCTTAATTTAGTATCAGACATAATTGACCATACCACATAATGACTGGTCAACATTGTGTCATTAAAGAGTTCTTTGTTAATAAGTTTACTAAGTGGGACCTAATCGAGTTTTAAATGAATGTTGGTTGCTTTTTTGTTTCTCAGTCATAGAAATGAAAATATATTTCAAAACATTTTAAGTCATAATAGCTAGCGGTCACCTGTCTTTATTTTCCCTGAAAATATATATCAGTTGAAGTTGAATCAGTAACTGTAAAACAGTAATCATAGAGTTGGAAGTGACCTAATGGGCCATCCAGTCCAACCCCTTGCCAGGACGCAGGAAAATCACATTCAAAGCACCAAATCAGTTATTGAGTTTATTTGAAAGGCGATGGTTGGAATGCTATTTGCTTCTGCAGCATGCTATAGAGATTTGTGTCATGCTAGGAGTCTGGGAAAACAGTAGTTGAATTCCCACTCAGCCATGGAAAGTCATCCTAGGTAAGTTGCAGCCAACATCATATAAATCAATCTTGCCAAGAAAATCCTGTGGTAACGTAACTAGGCATTATAGTCACTTTGAAGACACAGAACAGCAGCAATAACCTGTAATGAAATTTGACTGCTTTTTTCTTTCAAAAGCCTGTATGCAGAGAATAAATAATTTCACACTGAAGATAGTGCCAAAAGGAGTAAAGTTACTTTGATACATAATGCAGAAACAAAAAAAATCCCCCTATAAATTAAAATTCAATGATAATTAATTTGTGACTTTTCAGGAGTTCTCAAAATCAGATATTAAAGGCAGTTACCTTCCCCAAACACAGGATGACATGACTGTTTCATTACAGATTGAATTAAAATAAACAAAGTGTATTGATCTATAGAATTTCAAATTTATATTTCACTAGGATATATGCAAGCATTGCAAATACTGATTTGTTACTAGTAACAGTTCGATTTTTATACCTGTTTTCTATACCTATATGCCTTATCTTAGAGACCTAAACTGTGATGCAGCATATGCTTGTAGCACGTGCCATCTTGTACCTATATCTTAAGAAATTGATTTTGGAGGGCTGCAAGGAGTTGGAATGGAACATTGATTCAAGTGGTAAATAACAAAATGCAAACCAAATTTGAATGGTTTGCATTTTTTCTTTGACTATTCAGTTATTTTGATTGAAACAATTAAACTTTAATAATGGCTTAAAATTTGAAAATGGGAAACTTTGCTCCTTTTTTCTTAATTTTGCTCAATAAATTTCCACTTGCGAAGTTCATAGCTTCCAGTAGTAATTCCGTTTCTTTATCTTACAGAGGCAAAACATGGTGGAAACAAGAACGGCAAGAAGGAAGGCATTTCTGGAAGTTCTTTTTTTACTTGGTTTATGGTAATTGCACTCCTGGGAGTATGGACTTCTGTCGCAGTGGTTTGGTTCGAGCTTGTTGATTATGAGGAAGTTCTAGGTAAGGTTTCCAATAGTCACAGTATGTAAAATCAAAGAAATATGTCTAAAACCAAATAAATGTCAAATGTAGTGCTTCCAAATACCATACTGGTTTCTAGCTGCTTAATCATATTTATTGTCAATTCTAGTAAGAGATATCAAGTTTGCAAGTTAAGGGACAGGCACATGTATATTTCAATTATTCATAACCGTAATAACTGGAAAAGCAGTTGGGAAGAAGATAAGCTTGTAGGTAAAGGGGAGAATCTATTTGACTAATCTATATGGGTTCTAATGATGTCAATAATGGTTTTTGTATTTTTACCATGCATGCAGCCAAAGCAAAGGACTTCCGTTATAACTTGTCAGAGGTACTCCAAGGTAGGATTATAGAGAAATAAACTATACTTCTACTTCATTAGCTTCAAGTATAAAATTATATTTAAAAAGAATACCATCTTTTCTTTCTTCCCTAAGCTGTTTTATTACTAGCTGACTGTTGACACTCTGATGGAGTTAATCTTTAAGCTGAAATTCTGTCATAACCTTCATTTTTTCTGCCATATCTTTCAATTTAAGGTTTCTCTTTATTAAAATGTTTATATCCTGCTCTCTGTCCAAAGATCTCAAGGCAGTTTACAACCCGAATAATTTGAAACACTACAAGCAGTAAACCTAATTTTAAAAGGCTAAGATGATATTAAATAATTTAACTTTTTTTTAAAAAAGAATAAAACTGACTAAGATTAAATTTGTTTCAGATAGTTTACTCCTTAATGGTCATTTACAGTTTATGCTAGTCTCCTACATTTTGTTTGAATTTGGGAGTAATGAAAAGGTGGCTGAAAAGATCTGGACAGTGTGAGCTCTGCATTTCTCCTTTCTTTTTGGGGAATTCATGTGTTTTCGGTTGCTTCCTTCGCATAGCCTTGGGTCTTGAGAGCTTTTTAAGGTAATAGCTGGCATGCACATTGTTCTTTGCTTTCTTCTATTTAAGGCTGCTATGGTTGTATTTGTTGGCTGTTTTGATTCTGGAGGCCTAAGTTTGACGGAAATGGCCTAACTTCATAGATTTTATGCTACTGTGTAGAAATCTGGGGAATATGGTAGACAAAAGGAAATTTGAAATTTCTGGTATTCCACTGCTTCTCTGCATGTGTTTTTGCTAGATTAGTAGAGTGTGACAAGCTTCTAATACACAGTCTAGCAAAATAGATGTAAGAAGAAGAGGTGGCTCTTGACAAAATCTGATTGTAGATATCCTGTGTGACTTTTCATTACCGAAAAAAATGACTTAAATCAAACTTTTAAGCAAAGGGCTGGTTCATAGTCCTTCAGACTGTTGGGAGGTTGGACTATAGTTTGGTTGGGGGGGGGGGGGACAATGAACGAGTTCCTATGCGAATTGCACATATCTTAATTGTAGTGCAAAAGGACACAGAAAGAACAATACGATATTTAAAATGGAGAACAGTTTTGATCAACATAAATGTATTATTATTTCAGTGGGAAGTGTGGGCCCGCTTTTGCCTGATGAGATAATCAAATTAAGTAGGGTTGTTGTTGTTGTATGCCTTCAAGTCATTTCAGATCGAGGGCAACACTAACTAAAGTTTAGGGCAGAGGTCAGGTAAATGAGAGGGCCTTAGTTTGGGGATCCCTGTCTTAAATGTTGCCACTAAAATAATGTTAATAACTTTTCTTTTGAGAAAATTATAACCATATTTCCATTATAAAGATTATACATATATGTACTCAGTGCATATGTATGTTGGTTCAAACATTGACTAATTTAGACAGTGTGCCAAAAATAAAAAGATCAATTATTTACTGAGAGTTTAATTTGCTATCAAGCTGTGTAGCAAACAGTATCTTATCGTTCTTCGCAGGTAATATATAGAGAGCCCCCTTTCCTGGTTTATTCACAGTAACTTGGGAAGATTAATTCAATATTTTTACCAATATTTTACAATATATTTTCAATTTTGTTGCCTTGAGCTAAAACAAAATAGTTTTGAACTGTTAAGGTAGTTGTCTGATTCAGCATCTCAGCATGGTATACAGTAGAAAACTTGATTTAGACAATGTCTCCCAGTGCCAGCACCTTTCAACCTATAGTGATCTACAGTTCCTTCTGTTTGGCATGCTTCTTTAAGCTTAGTTCTTCTTGAGTGTTTCTTGATTGATTGGGTTATGACTCTTTTAGTGTTTTAGGGCAGTACTTCACAGTTTTCCATAAGGGCAGGAATGTCTTCACATTGCACGTGTCTTCATTTCTTCTGAATGCATCATTCCTGCAATCAGGTGTCTGCCTTGCTGCATCTATAATGTCATATTTTTTGGCATTAGATATGTAATTGCTTTTATGAAAAACCGCTATGAAATTATTAGCATTTTAAAAAAAACTTGTTAGCTTCTGGATGCAGTTCTGTTCCTGTTGGAGATTATCAGGACTACAGTTGATGTAAATGTACAAGGCTACAGGTGTATTTTGTATGCAAAATACAAAATGATAATTTTTAAATGCCACAAGCAAGCCTTGAAAAGATTTAAGAGTTATATCACAGTATGAGCATTTTAAGAAGATTGCTTTATTTGGGCATGAAAATCTATTATCTTAAAACAAGTAGTAGGCTTGTTTTTGGAATGGAACTTTTTCTAAATTGTTGAAGAATATATGATTTTGGGCTGCAGTCCATCACACATTTAGCAGATTAATTTGAAGCATATTGAATTAATTGTTTCCTCTACTCTAGGAAAACTTGGGATTTATGATGCTGATGGAGATGGAGATTTTGATGTGGAAGATGCTAAGGTTTTGCTAGGCAAGTACACATTTCTAAACTCTGTCCTAAAATGTATCATTATGTTACAACGTTCAAACACAAACCTGCTTGCATTTTCAATAACATGATTTCGGTGAAATTATGTGGAGTTGCAGAAGACTCAACTGTATATTCATTCTAAAGTCCTGTTCTCATCTACAGTATGTGTTATCTTTTAACTCCTGGACTCAGCCACTGGCCGTCTCTGTACCACAACAGTATGAATTTATTGTTTTTAAGCAAAATTGAGTCCCAGAAAATGGCAGTATAAGTGAACTAATAATAATAGCAATATATTTGCAAATAAATAATTGTTATAAATAGGCTACCTTTCAGTGTATTTGTACAAAGCAAATTGGAAAGTACTGGTCAAAAGTTCTAAATCAGTTCAAATAGGTAGAATTAAATCTCTCTACTTAAGGGACTCAAAACAATTCAACAATTTATCAGTTCCTTCCCCTTTTTAGCTAGATTCTAAAATAAATGTGAGAAACCATTAGAGCATAAAGGAAAAGTCAATTACATTGTCTGTTAAGTCTTTGTTGGAACACTTGGAATATGGCAATCCCAAACTCCTATAATTTAAGATGATTTGGCTCACATTTTGTAATATTGAAGGATCAGCTGTGTACTGCTAACTTTTCCTCTTTTGAGTGTCATATATCATATTTGCCTTGAGCATACTAGTGAGGTTGTTGTGTGTGTACTTAGTACATCATATTTAGTAGTAGGAATAGGGCAACCTTAAAGGAAAATATCTTAAAAGAAATTGTTTTAATCGAGCTTCTCACTTTGAAACTTTGTCTTTGGTGTGCTTCCACACACTAACACACAATTTATTAGCAAAAAAGGTTTGTAGAAGAGTGCAGGGATGGGCTTAGAATTGTTCATTTTGGAGAATCCTAGATAGCGCTTTGATTGAATATTCATAACTTTTATGTTTTCCATTTTGCTATTGTGGATGTGTCCTTCTTAGTTCAGCCTTCCCTTTCATAGCAAACTGACTGGTGAGTATGAATACTTCAGTCAACTGCTGATTGTGCAGTGTTGCTTCTCAGATATTTTTAGTTGAGCTGTTAACACTAGAGGAATAGAGGGGCTGAATTATATGAACTAATTTAGTCAAGTTACATAAGGCATTGGCAAGTGCAATAGGACACTTAGAATCAGGTTCAAAATTATTGGAGACTATTGTAATTGAAGTATTGGTTTTCATTACTGATTTTAAAAGGGAATTGTGTTAAGTATCTGTGAAACTCACCTCCAAAATGTTTAAAAATTATAGTTGAGGTGTACTTATGTAGCATGTATGTTGCGTACTAAAAAGCAAAGCAAATGGAGAAATATTGAGTAGGATTGAAGAAAAACTGTTGTAAAGGATTAGAGGAACTACTGTGAAGTGTGAAGACCTAATTCAGTAAAGTGAGTAACAAATACAATTCCAAAACTTAAATAAAGAACACTGGAAGGAAGCAGAGCAAAAGATTTGCATGTTCAGATTTGAAAATGTTTCCAAAAGGTATAAAAGATGGGATAAGTTTTTGAAAAGTAGTCTGCAGATTGAAATACAGAGTAGAAAAGTGAATTAATGAGTTCACATTTTATGTGGACTGCCAGATTGTGAAGATTAAGAAGATTAGTAATAGCACAGATAGAATAATGTGTGTATGGAACTGGAAGAGAATAGTCTGGAAATGAAGCATAGTTCACAGGTCCTGGAATGTTCTCATTAGATAAACAAATCTGTGACATATTATTACTATGCCATATTACATGCTGTTTATAGGTACTATAGTGTATATATTAATGGTGAAACCGATGCTGGTGTAATAGTAACTCCTGTCTTGCATAGAGATTATTATTGCATTTGGCAAGTTTAATTAAACTTTTTTGTGGTGTTATCCTTGATAAAGATGTCCCAGTGTTAGCAGTACATCTCCTTTGATCTTGTACAACTTTCAAGCAAGATTTAGTAGATTGTTTTTATGTGCCATATTTAGAGTACCTTTACTTCCAGCATTTATAGTATACAAAAACTAGCAGATTTAGATGTATCTGAATTTTGGTGTATGCATGTGAACAGTTCTTTTTCCCCCCAACATTGTATATCACATAAGATTTTGTGTAAATGCAAACAATAGTGATTATAATAGGATTAGAGTGTTTTTGCCGTAGCTGAACTGTTGAGTAATTGTATTTGTTTCCTCATATAAATACATTTATGTATGTATTTGTCTGTCCTATATGTGAAAGACGTATGGTCTAAACCAGTGGTTCTCAACCTGTGGCCCATGGCCCAGCAGAGGGTCATGAGAACAAAAATCCAGATCTCGAACCTCCTGAATAAAGAAAAAATATTTTCTTTGTCACAAAACACTAGGACTAGAGGGCACTCCCTGAAGCTCCAAGGTAGGAAAATTAGGACTAATAAAGGGAAATATTTCTTCACCCAGAGGGTCATTGGATTATGGAATTTACTTCCAGAAGAGGTTGTGACAGCTGTCAGCCTGAACAACTTCAAGGCAGGATTAGACAGATTCATGGATACCAAGTATATCGGTAGTTACTGATAAGGACATTCAAGTGCCACCTCGGAGTTGGTTGAGGTAGGCAGGATTTCCCTGGGTACTGTTTGTGGGGGGTCGGGAGCAGGTTAGGGTTTTGCCCTCCCTTCTGCTCGAGATCCCCGTGTACAACTGGGGGCCACTGTGTGATACAGAATGCTGGACTAGATGGGCTGAGGTCCGATTCAGCATGGCTCTTCTTATGTTCTTATGTTCCTCTTTATTTTATTTTATTTTATTATTTCTGCTCCTTTCCGCAGAGCTAACTAGCCCTTCCCCTTTCGGTATTAATGTTGGAAAGTGGTCCCTGGTCAAAGTGGTTGTTGGTCAAGTGGGATCTGATCAAAGTGGGCCCTGGTCAAGTCGGCCCTGGTCGAGAAAAAAAAGGTTGGGAACCACTGGTTTAAGCATTAAATAAACTATCATATAAATAGATCCATGCATTTTGCCCAGTACAGTCAATAAAATTGAGAATGAGCTTAATCTGCCTGACCGTTCATGTAAGTATAGTGTGAAGGAGGGAGACAGGGAGCAAGGAAAGAGGATGGGAGACATAGGTAGACATGGGGTGGTGGTGAATAGAAAGCAGAACATACATTTAGAAAGGATAATAACAATAATAATACTTTATATTCTGCTCTATCTCCCCGGAGGGACTTGGGGCAGATTCCAAATATAAAAGGCAAACATTTAATGCCCGAATACAACAATGCATCCACGCTAACAAAATTTAACAGCCCAATATATAAACACAAATTATCACTTAACAACTAAAATTAAATATCCTATGTGGGGAGCTGGTAGAAAGTTTGAGTTTTACTTGTAAATGTCTGGGAGAAGCTTCTAACCCACATAAGAGCGACTACTAATTTAATTTAGCTTACTCCTTTCTGCAACCAATTTTTTTTTGTAATCTTAAAGCATAAGAGGAAATCAGAATTCTTTTCAATGTGACATGTTTTATGAGCTTGATTTCAATTTTTCAGGTTAAGCAAGTGCTGACGAACACACTGCTTGTTTCTTGATTCTTTGTCTACTTTGAATTCCCCAAATCTCTATTTTTTACCAGGCTCTGTTTCATGGATAGAGCCTGAGTACAGCTGAAGTCTTTTCACCCTTATACTAGTTTTCTGTATAAGAAGCTTAAAATTATGGAATATGAAGAGCAGCGTCCTGTCTTTTTCCCCAGAACTTGAATGTTTTAGTTATTTCATGCTGGTGACATGCACTCTTATCCCACTCTTTCTCCTCTTTCCCATAATAGTATATGTTACCTGAATAAACAATATGTTAGGATTCATTGTTACCAATTTTAATAAAGCTATAATAGATTGTGATGGTATGGAGGTTGATGTATAATCCTTTCAGAAGTTAATCTCAATTTTCTTTGTTCTTTTCTTTATGAGAGCACTGCAGAAACATTTTAGCCAATAGCAACTTGCCACAGTATCATTTTATCAGGTTTGCATATTGTTGGAGGATTAAGTATTAAGTATGCTTTTTTGCTTTTAAATTGATATGCATACTTTTTAATAGTGTCATACTTGATACTGTAACTTATCTGATTGTTAGGGGCAACGTAATTAAACTTAATACCTTTAAACAATGATTATAAATTTTTTGCAGATTTGGTTTTTCCACAGATTTATTTATTGTATATACTCGAGTATAGGCTGACCCAAATATGAGCCGAGGCACCTAATTTTACCACAAAAATTGGGAAAAATTGACTCAAGTATAAGCCGAGGGTGGGACATGGAGCAGCTACTGGTAAATTTCATAATAAAACTAGTTAGCCATAAAATTATATTGAGGCATACAGCTTCTCCTCTCTCAGCACAGCAACCCAGCTGCACACCTTCCTCTCCTCTCAGCACAGAGATCCAGCTGGGTTGCTGTGCCAAAAGGGGAGGAGGCACGCAGCTGGTAGACGCCCTGCAAAGGGCTTATTTCAGCACCATGCCTTCCCACCAGTACCCTCAGCTAAGGTGGCCTTTTTCAGCATAAAAAACATGCTGAAAAATTAGACTTATACTCAATATATATATATATATATGCTTTCTCTAGGAATATCTAAGACTTCTAGTTTGACTCTATGATAGGGGTGGGCAATTACCGGCCCTCCAGGTGTTTTGGACTTCAACTCCCAGAAATCCTAGCCAGTTTAGCAGCTGTTAGGATTTCTGGGAGTTGAAGTCCAAAACACCTGGAGGGCCGGCAATTGCCCACCCCTGCTCTATGATCTACTTCTGTCTGAATCACACTGGATGACCTAGAGATTCCTAGAGAGACGTTCTCACAGGGAAAAAATCATGTTGGGTTTTTTTAATTTAAAAAGCATGTTTTTCTCACATTTGTGGAGATTTTGTTTCCCTAACCCTTATGAAGTTGGCCGGGAAGGGGGGGGGTCTTCTGCAATTGAATTAAGAATTACTGTTTATCAGCATTACGACTCTCTTCCTAGCATTAAAAATAGTGTATTATATCCAGTTGTGATTGCCGTATTCATAGAAGGGTTCTATCTATTGAGTAGAACAGTGTTGGGTTCATGTGGCCATTTCTGATTGGTCGCCATCTCCTCCTTCGGCCCCTCCCCCCGAATGGCTGCCTGGCTTTTCTGGAGCCTCAGGTCAAAAGAGCCACACCAAAACAGCAATTCATCTAATTCATTCTCTTTTTTCTCCTCCTCCTCCTCCTCTTTCTCCTCCTCTCGGCCAGCAGCACTTGAAAGGCTATCCGTGGAGGCACCCCTCGGCAGGATCTGCCTGCCTCTTCCTTCTTTTTCTTCCCTTCTCCCTCCCTGTGGCCTGTGCGCCTGGCCGCCCCCTCCCTCCATTCAGACCTCCTGTTCCTCGCTCGTCCTTTTCACCCACGGAGAGAGAGCAGCAGCAGCATGGCTCTCTTCCCCTCTGCCACCAAGAGCTTCCTGACCCCACCAGTATTCAAATTTCGGTGTATGGGGTATTTATGTAAAATTTGGTCCAGATCCTTCATTGTTTGAGTCCACCGTTCTCTCTGGATGTAAGTGAACTACAACTCTATAACTCAAGGTCAATGCCCACCAAACCCTTCCAGTGAATCCCGGAGACTATTATTAGTATTAATATATAGGGCAGAAAGGATGGGAGAATCTGCCATAAGCTTGACTTACTGTTGTTATTATTAGTAGTAGTAGTAGTATTAATATTAGTATTATTATATGGGGCAGAAAGAATGGGAGAGCCTGTCGTAAGATTGACTTACTGTTATTAATATTATTATTAGTAGTATTAATATTAGTATTATTATATGGGGCAGAAAGGATGGGAGAGCCTGCCATAAGCTTAACTTACTGTTGTTGTTATTATATTATTATTATTATTAGTAGTAGTAGTAGTATTCATATTATTATATGGGGCAGAAAAAATGGGAGAACCTGCCATAAGCTCGACTTACTATTATTATTATTATTATTAGCAGTAGTTGTTGTTGTATATGGAGCAGAAAGGTTGGAAAATACAGTATGCCATAATTAGTATTAGTATTAGTATTCCCTACCAACTGTTTGAGTTTAATAATAATAATGTATAATAATAGAATAGTAATTATATCTTTCTTCCTGGCAGAAAGAAGAGGGTTGGACTAGATGACCTTTGGGGTTCCCTTCCAACTGTCTGAGTCTAATAATAATAATGTATAATAATAAAATAGTAATTCTATCTTCCTGCCTGGCAGCAAGAAGGGGGCTGGACTAGATGGCCCTTGGGGTTCCTTTCCAACTGTCTGAGTCTTACAACAACAACAACAACAACAATGTACAATAATAGAATAGTAATTCTATCTTCCTGCCTGCAGAAAGAAGAGGGCTGGACTAGATGATCTTTGGGGTTCCCTTCCAACTGTCTGAATCTAATAATAATAATAATAATAAGCAATAATAGAATAGTAATTCTATCTTCCTGCCTGGCAGAAAGATGGGGGCTGAACTAGATGGCCTTTGGGGATCCCTTCCAACTGAGAATAATAATAATAATGTATAATAATAGTCTCCTGGGGTGAGCAATAAAACCCCTCGAGTATTTTCTGTTGGATGTGTGTGTTCTGTGTGTCAAGTTTGGTTCAACTCCACCATTGGTGGAGTTCAAAATGCTCTGATTGTAGGGGAACTATAAATCCAAGCAACTACAACTCCCAAATGTCAAAGTGTATTTTCCCCAAACTCCAAAAGTTTTCAAATTTGGGCATATTGAGTATTTGTGCCATGTTTGGTCCAGATCCATAGTGGTTTGGATTCACAATGCTCTCTGGATGTAGGTAAACTACATCTCCCCTAAATCACTATCAATTGCTCCTAAACCCCTTCAGTATTCTATTTTGATAAATAGAATGCTTTTGATCAACAGAATGGCCATAGTTGGATACAAATCTAGTAGTCTGAAATGCTTTTTGGCATATGGAGTGGGTTTTAAATGTATACCTTTAAAATGGTATACACTGTCATGTGGTTTCACTACAGGAATTGTCTTACAGTGTGCAAACAATGTTGAATTTAAAAACTTCCATAGCTACTCTGTTCCCTACCAAAACCTCCCCAGCTATGAATTGATATTTAACATGCTTAAAGAACTATTATTAAGATACAGTTCAAGAGATGAACATGACATCTTAACCCTTAGCAGTGACAAATTTGCTCTCAAATTACATGTATGTATGTGACACTCTATCTGATGTATGTTTAAAATCTGGTTCTTCCGAGCTATTTTTAACAGTGTGTCAAATTTAAATATTAAATTCCTGGACTGCAAACCACATTGTGGAGAATTTACCTCTAGAATTGATATTGAAATATTTGAAATTAGTAATATAATAGTGCTCCATGCACTCATGCTGGTCACATGACTATGGACAACTCTGGCTCTTTGGCTTACAAATAGAGATGAGCATCACTCCACAGTTTCAGACATGACTAGACTTAATGTCAAGGGTTAAACCTTTAGCTTTACTTTTTAATGTAACGGCATGACTAAAGATCAGTCTCAAACTGAATTGGTTAATAACAAAAATCAAAGAGACTTGTAATATTGTAAAGACTACCAGATACATAATAGTCATTTTCATGAACTGTAGTCTAGAGTTTTAGTGCACATCATTGGCAGTGTGACTGTAGACAGTAAAGTTAGAGGAAATGAAATGCAGAAAATACTGACAGGTGTTTTTAAAAAATGGACCCAATTTGTAATCGATATATTTCTGCAGCCATCAACCACTCAAGAATGAAACTTGTACTTGAAAGGCTGGGGCATAGAGTTTCAAATGACTGCCAGTAGATGCCTCACTCCAGTTAGGAGCTAGCCTCAGTCATTTGTAAAGTGGCAACCTTAATAGTTATCCCAAATGGGTGGGGGGTGGGTTAATTTTTAGATTTGTTTCTGGTTTAAAGTGGTTAGAAAAAGTTCATAGCTTGATAACTCATTAAACTATTGTAACTTTTGTTGTAATTGTAATACATTGCCATTGTGAAATTCATACAATACAATGTCACACTGGGAGAAGTTGATATATATATATATATATATATATATATATATGTTGCATTAATGATAGTTATTTTGTTGATATACTTCTTAAAAGTATGCTTGCAAGTTGATGAGAAATAAGCATAGCAAGATTGATAGTGTTCATGTGTTAAGTCTGTATTTCTTCCCCTTCTTCTTAACAAGAAACTATGCTGCTTTACTGCCTTCATGTTTCTTTTTACTAATTTGTCCAACCATATTGTTTTAACACTTTGTATCCTAATCATGACGAAGGGTCTCTGAAAGTCTTCCGTGTCAGCTCTTTTTTCCACCTAACTGCTGCTTTCTCTCTCTCTCCCTCTCTCTCTCTCTTTCCTTTATTGTTGTGTAGGCCTGACCAAAGATGGCAATAATGAAAATATTGATTCACTTGAGGAAGTCCTTAATATTTTAGCAGAGGAAAGTTCTGATTGGTTTTATGGTTTCCTCTCATTTCTCTATGATGTAATGACTCCTTTTGAAATAGTAGAAGAAGAAGAGAACGATGCAGCAGATGATGTTGATGGTACGTCACAGAATGAAGGGGTTCAGGGGAAAAAAACATGCGTTATTGTGGATTTACAGAACCAGTGACCTTGATTCGAGGACAGATTTTATTGACTTTTGAAAATGTCCATCAAATTATCAAAGAGCAACAGGGTTCTGGGCTAAATGGGGTAATCTCCCCTTCCCCTAAGGACATACCAGCCATATAATATAGATTCATTTCTCAAAAAGCTTTTTAGAAACTTGCAGTTGAGAGACGAACTGAAGTAACACACTTGTTAGTAGAAAGGTAAAAGTGACTTTAGTTATGTGGTTGGGTTCTGTATGATTATGCTTCAGTTTGTGCATTACTAGCACTAACCTGTACATGCACTATGATAATAACTTGTATTATTAACCTTGAAATGGTTCATCTTTATAACAAAGTATTAATTGGCTGTAAAACATTATGGCATGACTAACATATTGTGTATATATTTATATTTAAGATTATAAGATTCTGCCTCTGTAGGATTAAATAAAAATGTGAAATTATTTGATTTTGCTATCACTGATAATTCCTTAATTTTCTGATTTCCTAAATGATTTTACAGACTTTATTGAAAATAGTTGTTAAAATGTGTTATTTAATTAGTAAACTCATTCATTATTTGAAAGAAATAGTATGTAATTCTTATTGTATATTTCAAAAAAGATGGTCCATTCTTAGTTTCTTCTTATGCTATTTATATCTCAAAGGCAGTTTTGTTTGTAACAGCTTAATGGATATTTTATGAAAATGAGAATCTGTAAATATGTATTTTTCCTGTAATGTCAACTTAATTAAAGATAATCAATACAAACTCTTCTAAAGTGAATGATTTACTTGAGTTTGATTGATTTCCTCACTCCTGTGTCCCTACCTCATCTCAATTTGAGATGACTATTATACAGGTGACCTAGTTAAGTAATTTCCTTTTCTAGGTTTCTGTGCACCCACATACCCTTCTAGAATTGGTGTGTCTACAGAAGTTTCTGGAAAGATGGGGCAGGGTGGGTTAGATACATCTTGGTTTTACACTGCATGCATACTACTGAGCAAATGTCCAGTTCTTTTGAGCTAATATCATTGTTAAAGTAGATTAAGTAGTTGTAGCTTCTATTATTCATGCTGCTATTAGTATGAAAACTGTGAGTGCTAAAATATGGGCTTATATCATAATGCTGAGCATCTACTACTGTGGAGCAGTCTATATGTTGCACAAATATTTGTCATGGTTCTAATGTATGAATGGTTTGTAGAGAATGCATGTTTTATTTATTCCAACCAAATTAGCAAGTTGAACCCTGGATTTCTGTGACCACCTTCAACTCTATCTGATGCAGAGCATAGATTCCTTTCATATGTAATAAAACTTTACAATTGTATGCAATTCTTGCAGAAATAACTAGAAGCAAACTAGCTTTGTTCGTGGATACAGTGTACTTAGTGTCTTGAAAATTAGGAATATTTTGGATCGTGGTCTTTTAACCAAACAATAGACTATATTTGCAAGGAACTGATCCTTATAGTTTGATATATCTTTTGCTTTAAAAAGAATGTCTGATAACCTGCTCTTAAGATGATTGTTTAATTAATGGAAATCCACTCTTGATATGGAATGTGATGTGGTCTCACCAGCCGGGGGGGGGGGGGGGCACTATTTAGCACAGTTCTGTGCACCAGGCAAAAGATGAAGGAATTCAGCAGTGTGTTCACATTTTAAAATGACCATTACACACAACTTAACTTTTAACAATTTCAGTCCAGGTACTGATCCTGCAGTGTTTAACCATTATGGAGGATTTTGATAATGTGCATAGTGAGTTAGTTGTCTCCAGCCTGGCATATTTATTTACATTAACTCTTGAGGAAGAATGGATATAATTGAAATCTCTTTTCAGGTTTAAAGACAAAGGGAGTGTCAGAGTACCAAAAATAAATTCAAATAACTATAAATTGTGCTAAAATATTAAGAAGGCATTCAGTCTTGTTAAAAGTGGATTTAATTATTGTAAATGTCAGAACAGGATATAAATCTTTAATATTCATCTGAATTTTCTTCATTGACAAAACTGCACAGAATAAAACATCATACATGCTTAAAATAACGCATTTTGAGCTGTCTAGTATTAAGAGTATTTCATTCAAAGGAAAAAAGAAAACAAAGAAAAAAAGCATTATTTTTGTCATAATGGAAGATACTGAATGAAGGTTGAATTGTCCAAAATGCTTGGGACCAGAAATGTTCCATTTTTTAAAAGGATTTTGTAATATAGAACAAGTATTTGTATATGAATGATATAAGGTAGTAGTGGATGCAACAGTAAGCACTGGTCACCAGACACACATTCTTTGGGTAATGACATGGTCCAATTCGCAGCTAAACTTTGCACAAGTGGTGCTGCTCATTCTACACCATATCTTAACTGAAGTAAGTCCTATACTGGGATATGGTAGCATCGACTAGTGACAGGCATCTTCAGCCTTGGTCCAGAGTCTTCTATGTAATAAAACAAACAAACTTGCCAACCCACCTCTCCCTTCTGCTTACACTGATATAGCTCAGATTCCAGACCGTGCCTTTCCTATCCAAGTCTTCTGACTGGGGAATCTAGTAATTGCAGCCAACTAACAGTGGCAGTGGTAGACTCCTAGCTGCCTGCTTCTACCTTTGAGGTAGCTGCTGTGGTGCTCCTGTAGATTCATTCCACTGGAGAGAGAAGCCAGAATCTGTGAAATAGTGTGAGTTATGGATTCCTGCCGTTTCACAGATCCTAACATTTGAAATTATGGAGGATTTTGTTATTCCAGATAAATGATATTTGACTTGTATTGTGGTTTAGATTTAAAATGAAAGGAACATAGAGTTAATAGTTGTAATGACTCTTTCATTGTATGGCAGGTTGGGTATACTTTTTCTGAAATGCTTAGAACCAAAAACATTTTTTGGATTTGGATTCCCCCCCCCTCCAGTTTTGGAATACCTATATTTACATATAATTAAATTAGAACCCTTGCATATGTTCAGCTTTCCTCACAGCCATGCACCCTCCTGTGCTCCTGGGGGGGGGGGGGGCACCAGAGGTTGGAGAAAGGTGGAAAAGGAAAATGTGAGGCACGAAAGGTGCACAACAGCTCTTTTCCTGGCTTATGTTAGTGGCCATGGTGGCTTGGCCACCTTTCCTGGTGCCGATGCTGCCCACCATTCCTAATCACCCTCAGAGCCTCAGTGCAAAAGCAAGCAAGGATTCAAAGTAGTTAGATTTGCTCTGCCACCATCACCTCAGTGGGGTACTGTTGTGGGCATGTAATGAGGTAGATTGTTCTCTTCTTGCTGTCACTGGGCCACCACCACAAATGCCAATAGGGAGATGGAGGCGGAGAAGGAAAGGCAACTGAAGCAACAAGGATATATGAGATTATGTCATGAAATCAAAATTTAACTTTCAAACAGGTGGTTAGACAACAGCAAGCAGTCCCAGTTCAAACAGAAAAATCCCGCTGAAGAGACATAAATTGCAGTGTATACCACAAGGTGAGCTGATAGTCCATTCTGAGATCCTAAAGCCGATTTCCACAGATAATAATGTCCAAGGTCAATCCAAAATGCAAAAGTCTAAGAGATGGTGATCTTGGGATTTGTGAACTTTTTACTATCTCTTAGACTTTTGCATTTTGGATTTTGGATTGATCTTGGACTTTATTATCTGTGGAAATCATGGGGGCAGAGCTTGAGCTGGAAGTGAATGCTTTACAAAAGGCAAACCCATGTCTGGTCCATTTCTCTCTAGTGGAATACATTGTCCTTCTGTGGCAAAAGCATTTTGAAGAAAGGTGGTCCCCCGCCCCCCTCGCTGGTCTTCACAGGGCGCAGGATACATGAGTTTAAAACCAACCTTGGCAATCTGTGGGTGGCTTCCATGGATGGGGGAGGTAGGATTTCAATGCAAGAAAAACATACTTTCATCTTTATTTATTTAGCAACATTTATTAGACTTCCAGTTCCAAGGCAACATAGTTACTTTTATACACTTATTATTACAAACAGCCCTTTGAGGGCAACCATAAGGTTAATGTGGCTTATGTGAAAATGAGTGACACCCCTGCTTTATTGTGTATCTGCGAATTAGAGGTGTGTGTTTCTACATAATCTCCAAATAAAAATGTGTGATTTTGTATATGAATATGAAATGCATGCCCACTATTTCAGTGGCTTATTAGTATTCCCAGTGTTGTTTAGAAAAGATAAACAACAAAACCAAGACAACTGAAATAGTGAAGCATTTGCACAGTGCAAAAACTGGAATCAGTACAAGTTCTCAGCAAGGAAAATGATAGTTGAGGAGGTGGCATGTAGAATATATAATATTTAAAGCTTGTTTGATTTTGTTGATGTGATTGGAATCTACAGTGGCTCATACTCTTGAATGAGTATTGTAGAAGCATTCCAGTTCAATTAAACATGTTTATCTGATTGACTACACTTTGTGGGAGTAATTTGTGCAGCACAAAATTTCTGAAAGTGCTTCTACTTTCAGCATTTAGAATCTTCAAGGATTGTTTGTCTGGGCCTTTTCTGTTCTTAATTAGATGAGCAAAAGCATTCAGCTTTGCACAGATTAGAAAATGCAGTCAGCACTTAAGTGCTCATTCTGTCATGAACCTAGGTCAGATGCATATGACAGAAAGAGTAATTTCCCCCAGGACTGTTTTTGGGGCTCCTGGGACTTGCAAATGGCCTTAAGGCAGTCTTTCTCAACCAGTGTGCCGTGGCACACTAGTGTGCCGTGACTGACCTCCTGCTGTGCCGCGAGAAAAGCTCTCTGCCTCCCTTCCTCCCCCCCTTCCTGCCAAACTCCTGCTGCTTGGGGGAGGAGGAGGAAGGGCCGGGCAGTGGCGAAGAAAAAGAAGAAGGGACTGGGGCGCCGCCTCCTTCGGCTGTTTCCCCAGCCAGCCTCCAATCCGCCATGTCTCCCACAATGACTCGCCCCTCACTCGCTGAAGTAGGAGAGCGTGGAGGAGCCCTGCCCACTGAAGCCCGTTCACCGCTCATGCTCCTCCTCTGTAGGAGAGCTGAAGCTGGGGGGAGGGGGCGGGGCATGGCGCAGCCTGTAGGTGAGCTGAAGCTGGGGGAGGGGTGGGGCATGGCTCTGCCCCTTCCCCCGGCTTCGGCACTCCCAGCAGCTGCTCCAGCCCTGAGGGGACAGTGCCAAGCCAGCATTGTGCTGGCTCTGGCACACAGTTTGACTCAGAAAGGCACTACCCCTCAAGGCTGGAGCAACTTCTGGGAAAGGTGAAGCTGGGGGTAGGGGAGGGGGCATGGCGCAGCCTGGCTCCAAAATTATGAATTTTCCTCTAAGTTGGATTCGGCACTCCCAGCAGCTGCTCCCAGCAGGCCACCAACCCCAA
This sequence comes from Anolis apletophallus, assembly GCA_030556195.1. Lineage (NCBI taxonomy): Eukaryota > Metazoa > Chordata > Lepidosauria > Squamata > Anolidae > Anolis > Anolis apletophallus. The sequence continues at coordinate 97,598,252 of JARBWK010000007.1, read as the reverse complement.
ACCGTTCTTTACTGTGTTATAGTGTCATTTTGTGTCATTTTGGTTGGTGGTGTGCCCCCGGTTTTTTTTATTGTTAAAAATTAGCTGGAGCAGAATTTATCTGCCATTTTGGGAACTTGAAGTGTAACAGAGCAGCAATGACTGTTTTTCATAAAGGGTAATTGCAGATAGACAGCAGTGGCTGTTTTTAAAAGTGTCATACAACTGGTCCCTATAAAAAATGGCCACCATCATTTCTCGCCAAAGAAGCTGACGCAATAAGCTTTAATGTCCACTGCCGCTCTGGTGTCCAAAATAGCTCCCACAAATTGCTGATGAACTCTGTGGGCTGAGAAGAAGGTGAGGATGAAAGAAGTCTGCCTTTCTTCATTTTTGCTCCAGTTTGGGCAATTTAGGGGTAATGTGGTAGGAACACTTTTCACCTTTGCTTGTCACTGGCTTCATGCTGTTCCAGCAGTGGCCCTTGTATACGTGAACCCAGTTTTTTGTTATTTATTATTTATACAAGTATTCATACCTACCCACCAACTAACTGAAATGGCTTTCCTTTCATTACGCACTCTGGTGCTTTCTCTCCCACAGGTGCTTTTCCTATCTGCTTTTCCATTCAGATTGTTCTTCCCATCCACTCATTCTTTTCCCTCTCTTTGCCTGCTGAAGCTTGGGGGTGGGGGGTGGGGGAGAGCTTTAACTCCCCTATCCCACACTGCCATGTCCTTCTGCTGGTGATAGTTCTGTTGGCTTGCTCCATCTCTTCCCCATCCTCCCCACTTTATTGTTTAAAGAATTTAGCCGCCTGTTATTTTTAAGGTCTGGTGAAATCATTCTGTTTCAAACTGGTAAGTCTGATTTTTCATTTAGTGTGTATAGCTCTTAAATATTTAAAGTAATGCTTGTAAACTGTTTCCATCTTATAAAAAATAGGACAGTTACCTGGAGGGGTTATCAAGAGAAAAGCTAAAATCAAAGGTACATTTCTAACCGGAGCTGAAGTGGCATTCATAATGCACTGATTGTTAGTGCCTGAAATGCATGTGTTTTGCCATTTTAATAAATGTAATTTACTAATTCTGGATGTTTTTGTGCCTACAAGAATATGGCATATTTCTCTTGAAATTTATTGAACATGAAATATCAGACAGTAAGTTAGAGAAATGCTTGACTTAAATAACTTTTAAGAACTTTGCTCCCAGTTCGGTTAAGAGCTTATACATGTATGGAAATGGGCTTCTGCACATACATTTCCAATTTCTGTGTGCAAATGGAGGTAGTATGTACAGTAACAGTTCATTTCCTTGTATATGTAAGCTAGTCCAATTAGGGAAATCAGAAATCTTAAATCAGTCCCAAGGCCTTTTCGAATACCAGACAGCAGAATTCTACCTACCTTTCCTTACTTCTGCATATTACTTCTTTACTTCAGAGTGGCAGGATTAGGATTCAGCTATTTATGCAAATAGTTAGATCATCTGCATAAATAAGATCTTAATAGAATTTATGGCAAATGAAAAATGCTATACAACTTTCATTAGATAAATAATACATTTGGGATGGTTTTCTTTTTTATGTGTATAAGGAATTACTGTTATTCCAAGGAATTAGCAATATTTGTTACCTGATTTTTAAAAACTGCATTTTTTTTGCTGTGACAGTTCATAAAAATAATATCTTGAATGCTTGGTGCATGACGTTTCTAAATCAATTCTGAATTTATTTTAGTCAAGGCAGTGAAAATATTCCTCAAGGTGAAGGTATAATCACTGAAGGCATTTCTCTGCAACTGTCCTTCAAATATACTTTCATCTTTTCATCCATAAAATTGGTTCCCAAAGGAGTGATTGAAGTATGAGGAGAGTTGTCTGAAATGAATGAGATGTCTTGGTGAATGTGGGTGCTTGGAGGGGGAGTCCCAGCTGGAAGTGTTATCTGTGATAGAGACTGCTCGATCTGTGCCTCCTGAACACCCCCCCCCTTTAATTTATCTGGGTCCATTTCCAGTTGAGGAGTATGGTTGTAGGGACAGCCCCAAGATAAAGGAGAACCCAAGATTATACTGAGGAGAAAAATTAAAACCTAGTCTGCCCATTAGTTCCTCCACCCCTCCCCAATAGTTTCCTTGAGGCCCTGATTCTTGAAACTAGAAATGCATGTGTGTGTTTATGCTCTTTGCATGATAGCTTTTGATTGGATTTAGGATTTATTTGAATTGTAATTGATAAAATAGATATTTTCACACATCGTGCAGTTGACTAATTGTTATGAATTTTCAGGAAGATACTTTGGTACTGGAATGAAAGACACATAAATTTTGCAGCTGACTGCTTCAATGTATTTCTTCTTTGATTTTTTTTAATTCAAGGGAATAATTATTGCAATCCAAAAATACTCTGTGTGCATATGTGTGTGAGAGACTTATGAGAATAAGGCTGCATCTACACTGTAGAATTTGACACCACTTTAACTGCCATAGTAAATGCTTTGAATCCATGGCAGTTTTGTAGTTTGATAAAGCACCTGGCACTATTTGGCAGAGAAAGCTAAGGACTTTGTAAAATCTTCAGTCCAATGATTGCACACCATTGAGCCATGGCAGTTAGATATGTCAAGCAGCATTTATTTCAATGCACCAAAAGAATATAACTTGCCAGGTTATAAAGTATATTTCAGAAATTTTCCCTGGGGAGGACCTAAAACCTCCAAAAGCCCTTCTTCTGGCAACTTCTTGTGTTTTTTTAAAGTCAGGAGCGACTTGAGAAACCGCAAGTTGCTTTTGCTGTGAGAAAATTGGCTGTCTGCAAGGATGTTGCCCAGGGGATGCCCGGATGTTTAACCATCCTGTGGGAGGCTTCTCTCATGTCCCCATGTGAGAAATTGAAGCAGACAGATGGGAGCTCATCGCACTCCCCAGATTCGAACTGCCAACCTTTCAGTCTGCAGTTCTGTCGGCACAAGGGTTTAAACCATTGTACCATGGGTGGCTAGGAGCACCGTAAACAGCATACACATCTTAGTGGGAGGTAATTCTTCATATATTCCAGTTCTGGGCTATTTAGAATTTCATAATTCAAGACTAGTATTTTCAGTTGTAGCATAAAAAACAAAGATTTTGTTTTCATTTTTGATATAGTATGGTTGATACGTCTGTGGTTTATTATCTATCAACAGTTTTCTCCATTTATATAAGTGGTAGTATTGTAATATTTTTCATAGGTCCTTCAGTTGTCAAGCATCCAAGTAATTAAAGATGAATAACTTACATTATCAATATTTTAATTTAAGGTTTCCAGTAGAAAAAGCTTTCAAATTGGTATTGAAATCATTCTAGTAGTTACCAAAAGATCTTTCTTGATTTTTTAAAAAGAGAGTATCAGCTGTGCTTGCATTTAATTCAGTTCTTCCACCACTACTAATATGGCGTGGCCAATTTCTTTTGAAGTGGAAATATGCATTTATGATCTGTAGTAGAATGGAAATATGTGCTTAGTTTACTAAAATCTACTTTCTTAATGCACCTTCTTTAATGAACCTTTACTCCCTTTAAATTGGAAAATAAGAAAAAGTTAAAGAGATCAAAGAGCCACTGAAGAAAGTGAAAGAAAAGCACGAATTAAAAAAGGAAGCCAAAGATGAAGAAAAGAAGAAAACCAAGAAAAAAACTGAGGACTTGGACAGAAAGAATAAAAAGGTTGCTGATGATAAATCAAAGAAAGAATCTGACAAGGTTAAACGAGACAGAAGAGCTGAAAAGGAGAGATCAGGATTAGACAAAAATCATAAAGCTAAAGAGATAAAAGCAACCTCTAGTGGCAAAGATAAGGAAATAAGAAAGATAACTAAAAGCCTTTCTAAATCATCTGATAATTCAGCAAAGGAAGAGGAGAAGAGAAAAAAAGTTAAATGATAACTGTTTCTTAGCTGAACCCTGCTTCAGTCAAACCTGGTTGCAAGGAAATGAATCTTTATAAGAACAGAATAAATATAGTATCAGTAAGGCAATTCAGAGCATGTTAGAATAAACAAAATTACAAAGTCTGCCTTGCTATTGTATGAATTTGTAAACATGCAATAAAAGAGACTACTATGGAATTCCAATTTGTACATAGTGTCTGATCATGTCTTGTACATTCTTACTGTATTGCCATCATTTATATATTGGTATTATCTTTTCGTACTCAGTATGTCAAGGCTAAAACAAATAAAGAAAAAAGACTGAAAGATCTGAGTTTTATTTGATGCATAACAATATCTAGTTAAAACTGAAAAGAAAATTCAGGGGAAAATCAAGGAATGTGGACTAGTTCTCCAGTTTTATTCTGATTGTCGACTCCACTGTAGGAGGTCACATAATTTTGCTCATGAAAGTATAATAAAACAAAGTTATGTTAACTACCGGAAAGTAAATACATGGAAGAAGTGGATACATGGCTATGAAGGTGAACCAGTGAAGAGTAGGTATGCAAGACAATAAGCTTATTTGTATTTTATGACAGCACTGTTTTTGTTTCATTTTACATGGACAGCTTAGTGTTATAATATTGATTCAGTTGTAAATAAAACGTATTTTGAACAAAATAATTATTTCAAAAATATATATTTGAAATGATATATGACTCGATTTGCTTTTACTAAGAAAACGTAGTCAAATATTAATACAGGATCAATAAAGATTTTTTGGTGTAGTGTGTGAGATGCAATGTTTGAATATACATTATTATATACCTCTGTCTGGCTTTGCTGCTGATGTCTTACCATGAGTAGTATTCATATGTAGGCTATTAATGATAATTTCCAACATGGAAATAAAAGTCACAAATTCTAGAATTTGTTGGATTTTTTTAAAAGGGGGTTTAAAAATCAAATGCCTGTTGTTTTCTCAGTATTTGTATTTTTCCAAATCCTTTAGTTTCATCCATATAAATATTTCTTTGGCCGTGGACTGTAAAATCCATAGTGTTTTGTAAAAACTAGTTTACATATGGAAAGAAGAGAAACATGTAAGTACACACTTAAAAGGCTTTTAATGTCCAGAAGTGTTATCTCATTGGTCATTTACTTATCTCTCTATGGACATAATCTTCGGTAGTTACAAAATACCTCACACTATTGCAACTTGGAAATTTTGGAAGGACTGGTGATTGTGAAGGTGATGGGTGTTCTTCAACTTTGGAACATTTGAGAGGAAGGTTCAAACTTTTCTCTCAGAAATACCTAATCTGTTCTGAATTAAGTTGACATGGTTTATATGCCAGTATAAAGGAAATATAGTGGGAAGGACAGTTGAAAATCTGGAGGGATTTGTCATCGTCATATTTTGACTGCAAAAAAGTTGAGGATTGAAAACATGAGTTGAGATTACTCTATCTTGTAAGGTAAATTGCCATGGAATAGGACCTTACCTCTGCTTGTCCTACCCACTTTGACTAGTAATGTGACATATATGTGAGCTTACTGGAAAACAGTTTCATTTGTCCTCAGTACCAGTATGGATATGGAGTTTGACCTCCTGAATTCAGATTCCTGGACCAATTTTCATGTTTGTAAAACAGAATAAAATTCACTGTACTCTGGGGCCTTTTTGAATTTGGCCTTACATAAAATAATGGTTGTTGTGCAGAACTTTATGCTAATTAATGAAGAAATGGGAGAGAATTTAAATTCACACACATTGGATATACACATCATTTGGGCATGCAGGTTGTAGTTCATATTTTAAATCATATTCTCTGGATATAAATACTGGTTCAAAATGAATTGGGTCTACTCTGAAAATTTAAGCTACTTTTATTTTAGTATTTAGAAAATGAAGCACATTTCTTTATGAAATAGGACACTAAAGAAATGTTCAAGAAACAACCCCATTCCTTATTTTTATCGTGTCAGAAGCAACTTGAGAACATACTACAAGTTGCTTCTGGTGTGAGAAGAAGCCTTATAAAAAGAAGCCTTAGTGCTTGCTTAATTCCATCTGGATTTTTTCCTGGAAAAATGGAAGAGTTATTATTACAATTTTGTGCATGTATACTCAGAAATGAGCCGCTCTTTGCTAAGTGGGGTTTAAATTCCAGGTAAGTATAGAAAGGATTGCTGACTAGTAAATCACTGAATACTTAACTCCCTTTGGCACAACCCACCAGGGATTTTTGGATTTTCTTTTGTGCAGGGTGTATTTCTTTCAGTAGAGGTGTATTCTAAATCCTTAGTCTTTCTCAAAATAGATGCTAGAGTTGCCAAATAACTTCAAATAAACAACACTGCAACATCCCTTAAAATAATAACATTTACAGATTTTTATTTAATCTTTTAAACTGTATTTTAAAAATACCATGTACTACTGATGAATAAATGTTTCTCCTGAGTTTTGCATTTGGTATAATGAGTAGAATATTTGGCTATATAATGGAACAAAAACTGAGCTATAGAAAAAAAAGAATGGCCTATATGATGAAATGATTTGTTAGTTTCAATCATAATTGCTAAATGATAAATCAATACATATGTTACTTGCATTAATTCAGTATGTATACTCTAGTTGGGGTCCAACAATTGAGTTTTGGCCTAATTATAACGATGATGTACATTTTTTCCAGTTGATTAAAAAGTAGAGAAAAGACATATAGCATATCGTGCCGTGTATATTCTTGTGTACTGTTTGCTAGGATTATCAGACTAGGAACATTTAAAATGGCTCCTCTTCTTGTCCTTGATAGTATAATTCAGAGTTGTATCCTATCTAGTACTGTACAATATTTGAGTTAGTTCTGCTAAAAGAAGTTGGCCTTATTCCAATTGCTTCACCAATGGTAATGCCTCCTACAATGAGTGGAAGGCCAAACAGATGTGGAGAACTGATGGAACAGGTAATTTTAAAGCAAGGGAGAAGTTAATGTGGTTGATAGAGATGATGCCCCTAGGTTCCTGTTTCCAATACACTCTTAGTAAATAAATAAATCACAGTAAAAAAAGGATTTAAGTCAGAAAATAATACAAGCATCTACTGGTTTTATTTTGAAATATAGTCAGCCCTCCACATTTGTGGGTTTGACGTTTACAGATGTGATTGCTCACAGATTTGATTACACGTTCCTTCTAGGGCTTCCAGTGTGTCCCCTATGGCAAACTTTTACTTTAAATTGACAATAGAGCCACATAGAAGACCTAGAGAGGAAATAGTGTTCCATTATACATGACCCACTCTTGTTTCAATCTGATTTTAATAAATTTTGCAAATGTGGTAGACTCAAAATAGAGGAAATGCTACTTATGAGATATACCAGGGGCGGGCAAACTGCGGCCCGGGGGCCGGATGTGGCCCTTTGGCTGATTCTATCCGGCCCGCATAAGGGCCCCTGGCTTGCCTCCCCTGCCTGGCCTCTGCATAAAAATCTCCAGAGAAGGGGACTATAAGGAAGCATTATTTTATTTTAGTGGTTTTTATTATTATTGTATAATAATTTTATAACAATAATAAAATAATATAATAAATAATATAATATAATGTTATATGATATATTATAATTTCAATGTATTATGCTTATATATACTGTATATACTATAATATAATAATTATATTAATACTAATAATATATGAATATTTCTTGATATATTAATATGTTAATATTAATGATGTGTAATATATAGTAAATATAGTAAGTGAATAAATAAATAAATTATGTAGATTAGCATGTAGTTCCGCCTTTAGGTGCGGCCCTCCATAATATTTTTTGGCTCTCGTGTGGCCCCTTGGAAAAAATAGTTGCCCACCCCTGAGATATACAGTCAGCCCTCCCCATTCACTGGATTAGGGACACAATACCCCCTCCCAAGTGGGAAAACCATGAATAAAAACCTGTTTTTTATTACTTTAGAGAACACCTCTCCAGATAGCTCTAGGTTTTCCAGTGTGATTCTGTAGGGAATATCTAGCAGGGGCTGAGCATAGAATCATACTGAAGGACTCCGAGATTACAAGAAAGATGGTATCTCGGTTTTAATTATATGTTGTGTTAAGGCATTGAATGCTTACCTATATGTAAAGCCACCTTGAGTCTCCTTTGGGGTTGAGAAGGACGGGATATAAATATAGTAAATAAATAATTAAGTAGCAAAACCTCACATTTTTATTCATGGTTTCCCACTACAGTAAGGGTACTGGTAGTCCCCTTACACCAGTGAATGTGGAGGGCTGACTATATTTCTTGGAAGTAGTATTTGTAGTATTTTAAGTCTTCATATTTGCAAAGTAAATTTGGAGTATGAAAAGTTGCTTACATTCAGATTGAAAAAAGACTGGTCATCTATACCAGAAAGCTATTTCCTTTCCAACAACTGAGCCGCCAGACCAATTGATTTTAATGGAATACTAGGAATTTGAAATACAATTTGAGACTTAAATACCTGAAAGTTTCTTCTCCCAACCTAGTGCTTCCTTTCTGGTGACCTTTAGCTTTCTAGTCTCTTAATGAAAACTAATAGAGTTAACATTCTATGTCCTAAATGCTAAAGTTACCTTTATAACTAAAAAATGCAGGACTTAAAGAAAGACCTGTCCAAGAACAGCCAATTCTGAAAAATGCAGAAGAAGTGATCCAACCTGCAAAGGAGAGATACACGAGAGCAGGTAAGCATTTGCATAAAGGAACAGAAGAATACACTCCAGTCTTATTTATTTATTTAAAACTTTTATACCCCGGCCTTCTCATCTCTGAAGAGAGACTCAGACCGGCAAACAGCAAGTATTCAATGCTAACATTTAAAATCTAAAAGCTTTATAAATTTACAATAAAATACAATACAATAAATACATTTAAAAAGCCTTTCGCCAAAGTAAAATCAAGTCCAACTTAACCCATATATTCGGTCTTGCATTTTTTCCCCCCATAATGGTATAAACCTATATAACATCTACGTATAACAACTAAAGCATTCCAAGCTTGCCCTAAGCAATAGGTTTCTAACTCATGTCATAGTGTACTTCCATCAGAATTTGAGAATTCCTCATTGTAGGATCAATGTGTGTTATGTCACATCAAGATTGATTCGACATAGGTCGTCATTAGTGGCTGATGCCATTCGGAAATGTGAGGTAGGATGAAAAGATTTTTTTTGGAAGGGGAGGAAGGTAGTTTACCGACCAATAGAGGTTGGTAGTTTAACCTGCAGACAAAATCGGATAGAGATCACTCACTTGATTTAATATACAGAATAGGAGAATAGAAGAACATTAATTAAAGACAGCTAGTTTGGACAACTGCTGCCCAGTTATACCAGTGAATTAGTGAGATAATTAGATGTATTGGCAATGCAGGCAGTCCCCGAGTTCCAAACAGTGGACTTACAAATGACTCACTAGTTAAGAATAGGGGTTCGACGACAGGAAGTGAGAGAAATCTACCCCTCGGAAGGGAAATTCACCCCTAAAAGAGTTATTATGGGGGAAATTGTCTCCCCTCAAGCTTTATAACCAATCCTTGTTTCCACAAAAAGCCAAATTTTTCAAAATCCAGTTATCAAGAGGGATAGAAAGTGAAGTGAATTTTTGAACAGGGGCACTGACAGGAAAACAAACACCACGGGTGTTAACCCTTCTCTATGCTGTTCAAAGCATGCATGTGTTTATATATATATATATGTGTGTGTGTGTATCTTTAAAATGTATGTGTTCCGATTAACATACAAATTCAACTTAAGTACAAACCTACAGAACGTATCTTCCTCCTAACATGGGGACTGCCTATCAATCCAATGCACAGCCGCACCATATACTGGCTTATTTCAAAATCAGTCCTTTGTTCAAAGAGTTTATTTCTAAGTAAACAGAATGGCAATCCTTAGATTGTGCTGACTGAAATCTGCTCAGTTGGGCACTCAGGTACTACCAACTATTTGCACGCAAAACTGCTTTCATTACCATGATGTTTAAACCCTTGTTTCTTAAATGTGTTTGCTTGTGTCAGTCCTATACAAAATAACAACAATTTAAAATAAATCATTACATCATTTGCAATACTGTGAGGCTGACCTCACACCAATCAACTGGGATTAGAATAGAGGCAAAACTTGCCTTGATAGTCCAGGGGCAACACTGTCTGCTATTGGAGTAAATGAACTTGGAAATGTAGCATTCAATCCAAAGATCTTGACATCATGCTCATGACTTTTCATGTGAACAAAGATGGTGAATTTGCATGTGGCTCTCAAACCACACACAGGGAAAGAAAACAAGTGTTTCCTTTAACACATACAGCGACCCCTCTGCTTAGTTCAGGACATTTTCATATTTCCAAGATGTTTATTGCCTCCTTACACTCAGAAGCATCGATAATACTCCTACAGTAATTTTTGTAGCTTATTATGTGACCGGCTTGTTTATTTTTTGGCAAAAGCAACAAACTTTTCTATTCTAGTCCTTTCTCACGTCAGTGGTTTCAGGAGACATTAAGTGGGTGTTAATTGTTGCCTTAGAGACATTTATGATGATGATTTTATAAAAGGCAAAGCTGAATGAAATGTATGCATTGAGTTCTAATTACTTTCCAGTGCCTCTCCTAGTTTAGCAAGTTTTTAATCACTGTAGGCCATGTTTTTGGGCAGGTAGCAGAAATAACATGGAGGAGTGCCCTCTGTGTGTCTGTAATTCGTTTTTATCTGTCTTTCATGGAAGATCAGTGGCCAGGATGGATTTACTCTCTGGTCTCATAATGATTGTAGGCATTTTTCTTGTATGTTTCCACAAGAATTGTTTTCAGATGTACTTCTCTTAGGCCCCTTCCACACAGCTGTATAAAATCCACGTTGAACTGGAATATATGGCAGTGTGGATTCAGATAACCCAGTTCAAAGCAGATAACCCAGTTCAAGGCGATACAGCTGACGATATGGTTTTATTGTTTTAATTAATGTTTTAGGTATTGTTTTAATTCATTCTTTATGTATTTAATTGTTGTTGTATTATTGTAATTGTTTATATGTAGCGAAATTGAATCGTTGCCAAATGTAAACCATCCTGAGACCCCTTCGGGGGTAGAGAAGAGACAGGGTAGAAATACCGGAAATACCGTAAATAATACATAATATTGTGGATTATCTGCCTTGATATTCTGCGTTATATGGCTGTATGGAAGGGTCCTAAGAAATATGCATTGCATGACAATGAGTCATAAATCCAATTAGTTTGGATGTTAAATTTGGTAATCAAGAAAATGCTGTTGGAATCTGTTCTGGGTGGAATGGATTGTCTACATAGTGTTCTAAGTTACTCAAACAACAATCAGTCAAAATATAAATAATTTCTCTAATAGAGCCAGTTTTTGTTTATCATAAATCTTGTTAAAAGCAATAGCTTTGCCTCCCCCCCCCCAAATACTATTAACTCGAATCTAATTATCTCTCCTTTTTTTTAGCTAAATGACCTTGCCAAATTAAGGTGTACATTAGATTTGTGTCAAATGAGGAAGCAGTTCAGGAGCATCTGGAACTTGTATATGAGGGACGTCATCTCTAATCAAATGGCCATGACTCAATGCTATGCCATCCTGGAATTTGTAGTTTGGTGACGCATCAGCATTCTTTCGCACAGAATGATCAAGACCATGACTCCATAGCATTGAGCAGTTAAAATGGATTCATTCTACAGCACAGATGCACTTCAATGCTTTCTTTTCCATTGTTGGAAGCTTTGGTGTTCTAAATTACAAAAAGTGCATTATATACTGTTGCGCATTACATTCAGCAGCAAGAACTTGTTTTAGTTTCAGGGTTTTGAAAATCGAGGTGTGCATTAGATTAGATGGTACATTAGGCTTGAGTAAATACAGTACCTTTGTATTGTAAAAATAAAATGATACTTTCTCTAATACAGTAGCTCATTAGATGCATGACAGTCCTTCAACTTTCTTTGTTTCATTTCGATGCAATTTTTTGCATTTATACAAATTTTGCATGTGATAAGCATACTAGCTGTGAGAAAAAAATCCTGTAGTCAGCAAAAGCACAGAAGCCTTCTGAACTGTTAAAAAGGTTATCTCCCCACATATCATACACTATTTGTATGTGAGTCCATAGCACACACCGTATTTGAGTATCCTCGTATAAGATACCATGCAGCTAAAACAATGTTGCTCCATTACCCCATCACGTTCTGTTTTAATACTTTCTTGGTATTAAATACTGTGAGAACTGTTCAGCAGTGGAACGCTCTGCTCTGGAGTGTGATGGAGGCTGCTTCTTTGGAGGGTTTTAAGCAGAGGCCACCTGTCGGGGATGCTTTGAATGTGATTTTCCTGCTTCTTGGCAGGGGTTTGGACTGGATGGCCCATGAGGTTTCTTCCAACTCTATGATTCTTTAATATTTGAGGATTGTTTTTAAAGAATTTTTTAAAACGTTATAATTTTTAAAACCTCTCTTTTTAAAAACGCCTTTATCTGTTATGCATTGCCTCAGTTGGGAGACAATATTCTGATTAAAATAAATAAATCATAGTCATCACATTTCATAGCTGCATAATAGGACAAAAAGTTTTATAAAAGACATTGTTACTGCACTTTTCTATCTTTTCACTGATCTTAGAGGCACATTTTTATCTCTGCATATTGGTCAGTGGCAGCAAACACCACATCTCAAGTGTAGATCTTCTGAAAGAGCGGGTGTCTGGGTATATTATAGCTTTTTCCTCAGGGCAATGTTCTGTCAACAGAAGGTGAAAAGTGCTCAGTTTTTCACATTCGTTTGTGCTGTGCTTTTTGGTGTTTAATCTATTTATTTAAACTATCTCTGCTGTCTTCTCTAACCTGACATAGAACATACAAGTCCTGATGATGTAGAACCTGAAGATGAAATCCAATCTTTGCTGCGTGAAGTACTTCAGTCACAACTTGGTATGAATTTATCAATGCACTTTTTTGAAATTTTAAAAACTTGTTTCAGTTTTTGGAGAATTAACAGTGATTTTGAGTAATGAAAATAATTGTATATCTTACTAAGCATTCTATTAAAATTATTAAGATTACGCTCTCTTTTTTAAAGCAAAAGAATAATTGCAGAGGTTAAAACACAGCTGCGTCCTCAATCATTTCTCCAGTTGTATTACTGGAGCAGTATGTATTTCATATGGCAGAATTACACCCATGATCTCTCTTTATTAAGGGTAACTGAGTGATCCAACTAAAACTGCTTTGTATCATGTTCAATTTGTTACTTTTCTAATCTTTTCTAATAGTAAAAGAACAAGCTGGCGATGTGGATGAAGAAAATATACCTGAAGAAACAAATTTGGAGGAGGATGTGGAGAGAAACGAAATACATGAAGCTCTGACTCTAGAGGACGATTATGATGGAGAAGTACAAGAAGCACATGAATCTATCCAGGAAGGTATCTAAAGTATTACAAGTATTAAATATTTCAAATATAAATATAAAATCTGAAACAGATTTTGGAAGTGGTAAGACCTCAGTTTAGTTGTGTAGTCTCGTTTGTCCTGATCTTTCAAAAAGGTTCCCTGATATTTTCAGATGTAGTATTATGCAGATACCTATTTAATGATACTTAAATGTGTTAAAATAATCCTTTTTGAAAACTAGTCGTAGAAAATTTTAGTATGAATTATTTTGTTTTTGTTTTTAAACTCCACAGTGTCATATTATTAGGTGCCTGTATTGGTATAGGTACTGTTATTCAGAGTTACTGTATTACAGAATTATATAAAGACCTATTATAGGCACACATTCTTGGTTAGGCATGAAGTAGACTAGATCACTTTGTAGCTTCATCCTTTACCAACACAGAACCATATTTTAAGAGAGTGAGTAGTCAGCAACACATATCCCCTGCCCCTTGACATCTCTCTTTAATTATACTTGCAAATTGAACCACCAAATTTGAGGGGATAGTTTTAAACAAAATGCTCAAATTGAAATAAAAGCATTCTTGGGTTAGTTTTAATTAATATCAATTTAGAGCAAAATGAAGACATGGAGGAATTCAAGAGAAGAGTTGTTTCAGGAAAACACCTGGCCTTATGGCTCACACCCAGTCATTAAAAGTCTTCTTTATGGATTCTGTCCAGACAGGTCCCTGTGTCTATAAAGTAGATTTTTTTGAAATTTGCCTTAACATTGATAGCATGTTCAGTTAACATGTGCCATTAAAGTAACACCATTTTCCCCTCCAGATCATGCAAGTGACTACAAGCCAGAAGAGCCTGAAACAGATGATACTCATGGTGCGTATGGTTTTCATTAAATGATGAAGTGAGCCTATATACCTGCAGTTTGAACGTAATAGAATTAATGGTAAATTTCACATAAAGAAAAGGTGAATTTAATGTGTCATTGAAGTCAAGGGTGGGGATCTTGTGTGCCTTTAGACTCTTGGTTATACTGACTAGAGCTGAAGGGGCTTGTTAACAATATCTGGAGAGCCACAGTTTCTCCAGCCTTGATATAAACTATTGAATTTTAACTAGTGGCCACTACTTAAAATAAACTAAATTGTACAAGATACTCCATTTCCATTTCTATTTGAAGTGAAAATTCTCCCCAGCATAATTCATGGTGAAACAATGCTGATAAAGCAGTGATGACCTACATATGAAGTTCTAATATGGTTCACACACTGGATGTTCCTATAGCACCAACTAATGCACCAGGAAAACTGATGTAGAAGTAATTGTGGCAAATGATATTAAATGGAACTGAACTTACATAAAGTCCAGAGGGGAACAAAAAGCTAAAACATGTCAGCAATACCTTTGGAGATGACATTTATGTGTTTAAAATGGCCTCTTTGCAGTCTGTGAACAGATAATTTTATATATAAGTAGACAGAAATACCCACAAGAGGGGAAAGAAAAATATTTATTTACTGCATGTATATACTGCTTTTCTCCTCCTTAGGGAACTCAAAGCAGTTTCCAGCATTATAAAGGCAAAAACTCAATGTGATACATACATGTGAAAACAATAACATATAACTATAAATAAAAAATATCGCAACACAGACACCTTAAAGGGCTAGACCAATAGTAATTAAGTAGAGTTTATTCACAACATAACAGAAAATGCCAGGACACTTAAAACTTCAGTGTAGTGGCAGCGAAAACACAAAACAAAGACCAAACTGGTCTAAAAACTAGAAACTGCGGATAAAGCAGGATGGGCAGGGGAAAAGGCACATACACACAAAGAGCGGAGAAGCGTTGAGACTGAATCCGGGGTCATCCTGCGGGAAGTAGCCAAAGCGGAGCTTCTGACGTCAGCGGAGTAGGGCAGCAGATCCAGACCAAATCGAGGGCAGGAGAGATCAGCGAAGTTGAGTAACAGTCCGGGTCAGTACACAGTGGATAACAGGAGCTAATGCATGGAGAGTAACGCACAAAGTAGCCCCCACAGATCCCAAACCCCCAGCCATACTGTACCCTGCTGCATGGAAATATGCAGAAGCCAAACTCACTTCAGAATGGAGAACAGCAAACCATGCCAAACGCAGAATGGGCAGCAGCAGCTAATACAAGGGGGAAGCAGCACAAACATCACCCAAGGAAAACCTACCTCCAACCCAGCCCATACTATACCAAAGTCCATGATATTGTAGGGTCCAAACTCACATCCAGGGAGAGTGTCCACATGAATCAAGACATACACGACATGGGCACTAGCAACACCTTGCTACCTGCAAAGTGCTGCCAACTTCAGCCCTCCTTTTATGCTACACATCCTCATCAGAGCTTGAATTACCCAACACCCTCTCATTAACTCCCACACCTGTGCCCACAGCTTCATGTGAAGCTGTTTGCCTCCCTCTCCAATCCCTTCATCTCCTGTCAAGACTTAACTCTCCCCAAGATGCAGTTGAATCATCTGAGCCCCAAGCCTCACCCCCAGAAAACCCCACAAAAATATTACTGCTTGTGGGTTCTTCACAGATATCTTGCACTTCCCTCACTTTAGTCCAGTCCATGCTGCCAGACCCATCCTCCGAATCCCCACCCCCACTTTCCATAACAAACTCATCGTCAGACCCCTCATCCCCAGAAAAGCCCTCAAATGATTCCTCATCTGTAGGCTCTGTAAGTATCTGCCGAATCCTCTTCCTTTGTTGCTCATCATCCGGTCCCTGCTCCCGAGTAACCCATTTGCCTCTCCTAATGACCACACCCCTGTTTGCAGTGTTTGCAGCATGTGCAACATTACTCCTGCTTGCAACGTTACTCAGGGGCTCTACTGCAATAAAAAAACCTAACCAAATTAAAACATTAAGCATAAAGTAACATTTAGACATAAACCATAAAAATTAAACATCGATAATACAATAACATTTACAGTATATTAAAACCCACTCGTAACAACACGATTTAAAAAGAGTTATTAAAATCACACCATCCAAAATTAAATAAGTAGTCTTAAAATATGGCTTAAAAATTAAGAAGTGATCCCATACTAGAATCTGAAATGTGAAAAAGGAATGTCAGTTGAAGCTGTTAATGACTATGATCAGAAAAAAAACCAGTTCGTTCAAATCTGTGAATTGGATTAAGTCTCCATGCGTGTAATGTGGCTGGTAGAAGAAGAGGTTCTCTTTCCTTTCTGCTGATCTATCTTCATGCTCACCAAATACATTCTATAAAGGGTTTTGTTAGCTTGGCATTATATTAGTTTGGTTGTGTTGCTAATATGATCTTCTTGACAGTATTCATGACCATCACTGATCAAACTGAGCCATTCCTTGTATAGATATATTTCCTTTCTCATCTGCTCCCCCCCCCAATAACATAAGAATGGAAATAATTATTCATTTGTCATTTGAATAATATATTCCCTAAGAGTTGGGAAACCCCACTGGGAATAATAATAAAGAGGCAAGACTTTTAAATGGTGTTCTCCCAGGTTCCAAAGCATTCCTGCTTATTTTTCTATGCATGAAGACTGATGGATTTTTTTGCATACAAAAAGGTGTTTATAAAAGGTGTTCAAGCACATAATGGCAGAGAGAGCCCTGTGCAAAATAGTTTTATTCTGCAGTGGGTAAAAAATGGAAGCAATGATTAAGTCTTGAATATGAGGACAGAATAAGCAAGGATTTCTGTTCCCGTTAGTTGTAAATATACAATTCTTTCTGCTCTGGCATTGGTATTAATGGCCTCTTGGTATGTAACACGAAATTCTTAAATTGCAGCCACCTATGAATATCATACACATGTGGAAGAAGACACGCATCAACCAGAAAGTCCAGGTTTGCCTGATCATTAAACATTTATGTGAGAATAGTGCATGTGAACATAAAGTTGATGCCTGTTCATATATGTTTAAAATAATTAGGAATGCAAGAGTTCTGTTTTAATGGTAAACAAAGTAGATCCATCAAATAATAGTTGTCTTTTTTCTCTGTAGGTTATGCTAGTATAATTGGTCTTTCAAATAATTGTACACTATATATCAAAACTTAGCACATCAGATGTTGGCATTGAATCTAATTCTCCTGGGATCCTCAGTCCCTAGTTTTCAGTTTTTATGTGAATGTTTCCATTTTATACACTTGAAATTACTTTTCTAAGTGTCAGTAACAAGTAGTGACAGCATTATGATTATTGTGGTTTTGGATAACACCACTGGAATTTGTGGCCTCCCCCCAAATTTCAGGCAAGTCTTTAGTGCTTTATGTTTAGACTGGGCAGGAAGGGGCAGCCACCAAAAATGCCCTCTTCTCTTGTTCCCACCATCCGAGCTTGAGATGGAGGTGGGACCGAGAGAAGAGCCTCTCCTGAAGATCTCAGGGCCTGGACAGGTTCATACAAAGGGATGCAGTTGACCGAATAGCCTGAATCTGAATCATCTAGAGCAGAGGTGCTCACACTTTTTCAGCATGCGAGCTACTTATAAAACAACAAAGTCAAAATGATCTACCGACCCACTACAAAAATGTGAAACATATAACACAATATCTGCTTTGAACTGTGTTTTCTGAGTCCAAACTGGCATATAATCTGATTCAAAGCATATAACATGGGATTTTATTCAACTGTGTGGAAAGGACCTCAGATAACCCAGAGCCTTTCCACACATCCTATTTTACAGTAGACACACACAAACTGGTTTCTTACTACTGGACGAATTGCTGCCAAATTTGGCCACAAGACACCTACAAGGAGTGACCATCACTAAAAAAATGATTTTGTCATTTGGGAGTTGTAGTTGCTGGGATTTATAGTTCACCTACAATCAAAGAGCATTCTGAACCCTACCAACAACAGAATTGGGGCAAACTTCCCACTCAGAACCCCCACAGCCAACAGCAAATGTTCAAGGCAGAGAGGAAGGAAAGGAAGGAAGGAATGAGGGAGGGAGGAAACAGGAAGGAAAGAAGGTAAGGCAAGAAGGAGGGGAGAAAGGAGGTGAGGAAGGGAAAGGAAGGAGAGAGAGAGAGAGAAAGGAAGAACAGGAGGGAGGGAGGGAAAGAAGGGATGGAAGAAAGGATGGGAAGTAGGGAAGGAAGGAAAGGGAAGAAAGAAAGGGAAGAAGGAAGGAAGGGAAAGGAAGGCGAGAGAGGAAGGAAGGAAGAACAGAAGGGAGGGAGGGAAAGAAGGGAAGGAAGAAAGGATGGGAAGTAGGGAAGGAAGGAAAGAGGGAAGGAAGAAAGGGAAGAAGGAAGGAAAGAGAGCGAGGGGGAGGGACAGGGAGGGAGAAAAGAGGAAACCCCTCCACTGGCTTACCAACAGCTCCGAGTCCCAGTCCATGCTGCAGCAAACGCAGTTGGAGCCGCCTCTGGCCGCGCCCCTCCCCCTCTCCCTTCTTCTGGCGAGACCACAAAATGGTAGGGGAAACGGCGCGTGTGACGTCATGGTGGCGGCGGAAATGGCATTGCAGCCATAGCGACGCTGGTCACGCCGCCACCACGCTGATTGGCCGGCAGCACCTGGCCGGCAGCACCTGGGCGGCGTCGGGAACCTGCGGTGCGGGACTTAGCCTTCCTCCCGCCCTGCCTGCGATCTACCAGGATGTCCTACACGATCTACCAGTAGATCATGATCTACCTATTGAGCACTCCTGGTCTAGAGCTTTGAAGCTAAATTGTATGCTACAATTCTGTGCATACTTATTTCAGTACACTTTTCTCCTCCTATACTTACTAAAACTTTATAATTGTACCATAATTTTGTTGTATCACACTTGAATATTGTGTGGCTTCTCAGTAATATACAGCATATGTTATCAAGGGTGCAGTAGCTTGCTCTGTTATACTGCTAGTAGTGAGTTTATCTTATCACCATTCTATTGTTGTAGTTTACCATGTTTCTTTTCTGTTTTCATTGTTTTAAACTTCTGATTGTACCGAGGATAGCTTTGGAATTATACATGTTAATCACTACATAGCAATTCATTGTAATAATTAGTTTTTAGGAGTGTACATGAGCTGGTAAAAAGCAATGATGTGTAGTGACTGAAAGCAAAACACATGCATATATGCAGAAATGATAGCAATAGTTAGCTTGTCTCTGATATGACTTAAGAATTCAATGCTAGACTCACCCCCTGTTTTTATCCCTTGTCTATTTTAATCTGTACATGCAGGCCCGCTCACTGTTCAGTGTTATGAATGGTTTTATTTTATTGTAATTTTATTGGTTGTAGTATTTTATAGCTAATGTTTTATGTAATTGTTTATATTGCCTTATGTTTGATTTTATCTTGTTGTTGTGTTGCCGGGCTTGGCCTCATGTAAGCCGCCCTGAGTCCCCGTTGGGGAGATGGTGGCGGGGTACAAATAAATATTATTATTATTTATATAAAGGGAAGCACTAAAATAATTGTGACTTAGAGACCATAGTACCTTGAAGCATATTGTGATTTTGAAGAATATATTTTAGAAATATTACTTTTTTGTTAGGTTAATACAGTACATTGAGTTAAACTGGCTTACCTGACAAGCCTTCACAGAACAGTGAGTAGTAGTGCTTTCTATAATATGGCAGTGATAGCTCCCTTGGGCTAACAAGTTGAGATTATTTTAGTGACGGCTTGTAACAGGCAGCCTAATTGCTGTAATATGAAGCAAACGGAAGGGATGTGATTAGTCTTTAAAAGGGGTTGCTGCATATGGCTTTAAAAATCTGTTAAGAATGGGTTTTAATTAGAGCTAATGCAAAGAGGAAATGGTTTCTGAGTGTCAGATGGTCTAAACATGTGGCTTGCTTAAGTGCTGTGTGATGCACAAAGGCTATTCTCTATTACTAAGTTCTATGTTTCTCTGGAATAATTTTTGAAATTACTACTTTCATTTACTGAGAGAAATGAGCTTGAATCTATCTGTATCTTGCCAAATAAATGAAATAGCTTAAATTTAGCACATTGTAGTTTAAAATTATCTATATAATTATATGGTGTCTATAAATTTTCTGTGTACCCGTATATACAATTATGTTTAGAGTCCCCCCTGTCAATATAGCATGTATGGACATCCTTTAAAACATCCTAACAGTGCTGTGAAAGAGACCTGACTAAAAGACTGTAATGAGCCTTAGGCTATAGTGGAGCAGGAAGCTCGATACAGATATTTTCAGTTTAGCAATCTGTACACTGCATCCTACTGTTGTTAGGCATTAATGTCTAAAGAACATGCATGTTGCCTCAGATCTGCTTATATAAGGAATACAGCTGAAGAATTGTAATTTCACAGTTGTAACTCTTTTATGGAATTGTATAGTGTGCAATGTGTTGAGTACTATATATTCCACACAGAGTAAGAAAACAGATTTCTCAAATCTAGAAGACATTTGTCTATCTGCATGGACTGTGCTGTGTGTCTTCTATGACTTTTTAATCCTATAGTGAAGGTGTCTACTGAATGCAAGTGTGACAACCAGTGCATAAACACTAAAAGTACTCAAGGGAAGGCTGGTGCAGTTTTGATCCCTCCCTCTCTCCCATGCAATCAGTTAATTTGCCTGCATCATGATTTTTGCAGAGTAATACAGTGATTATTCTATATATATTTGTAGATGACACAGAACTTAGTCTGGAAGATGGTCTGGAGCACAACACAGGTATTGTATAAAATCTGCATATATTTTTTTATATTTTTATAATTTATCTTATATTGGATGATTGAAGGGGTCTACTGAATCCTGTCAAAGGTGGAAGGAATCATGATTTTGACAGAGTAATACAGTGATTTCTTTCTCTATTTTTTCATAGATGACACAGAATTAAATCTAGAAGATGCTTTGGATCATGACACAGGTATTGTATAGAAATCTTCATGTATTTTATCTCTTTATAATTTCTCTTATATTAAATGTTGCATCATGCACTAGTTAGATCACAGATTATCAAAGGCATATAGTGCATTTGGAAGGCTTCACAAAAGAGTCTGGAGTAACAAGCACCTGAGGCAAAGCACCAAAATTAGTGTGTACAGAGCTATCGTACTGTCTATTCTCCTCTATGGGTCTGAAACATGGGTCACCTATCGCCAACACCTACGACTCCTCGAACGCTTTCATCAGCGCTGTCTTCACACAATCCTAAATATACACTGGATCGACTATGTGACTAATGTTGCTGTCCTTGAGCAAGCAGGGATCACCAGCATTGAGGCCACGCTATTGAGAACACAGCTGCGCTGGACAGGGCACGTCTCTAGGATGGAGGACCAGCGCCTCCCAAAGAGACTACTCTATGGTGAACTCGCCATGGGTCAGCGCAAGAGAGGCGCCCCCAAAAAGAGATATAAGGACTCCCTGAAACAACATCTCAGGCTCGGCCAGATTGATCACCAACAATTGTCCACCCTGGCCTCACATCGGAAGGCATGGAGATGCACTATCCACAGTGCTGCGGCCTCTTTCAAGAAGACACGCCAAATGGGTCTCAAAGAGAAACGACAACGCAGAAAGAACCACAACTTGGAAACAACATCACCCAAGGAGACTTTCTGCTGTGCTTTCTGCAACCGAACTTGCCTATCTCAGATTGGCCTTTTTAGTTATCAACGCGCTTGTAAAAAGCGTGGGATGAGTCCTTCCTAAGAATCTTCATTCGCGAAGTAATGCCGAGAGAATACAGTGATTTCTTTGTCTATTTTTTCATAGATTACACAGAATTCAATCTAGAAGATGCTTTGGATCATGACACAGGTATTGTATAGAAATTTTCACGTATTTTATCTCTTTATAATATCTCTTATATTAAATGTTGCATCATGCACTAGTTAAGCAAATGTTACATGAATGTTTCACAAATTTATGTTTGGGCTTAGGTTGAAGGGATGCATAAGTACTGGTTTCACACATATGCTAAATGTAAGCTCCTCTTCCATTCTGATCTTGGTGTCTTGGAGCAGATCTCTTCTGGGAAGTGGGCAAAAAGGACCTATTAGGCCCTGGATAGAACTTGAAAATAAGTATTATGTGTGTGAGAAAGAGAAAATGCTGTGTTATCAAGACACTTCTATTAAATATTTTTAGCATTTCATATAGATTAGAAAATGTAATTTCTGAGTTCCTAAGTATTTTTTAATCTGTTAATGTTTGGGGGTGACAAAGCATTTATTAAGTATACACAGTGGCAACAGACAGAAGGAATCTCTGCATGTGTTGGCAGGCATAATTAGTTATTATCACCTTCAATTAAATTTGAAAGCCGGAAGGGCACCACCTTAGCCTAGGTGGTACAGTGTTCATAAAGCAATAATAACTTTGACTTATTTTTTTGTTGGTGTACACCTTCAAAGAATTTTTGACTTTTAGTGACCTGATTTTTTCAGAGATTTTTTCCCTTGCTTTCTTCTGAAGAGTGTGACTTACCCAAGGTCACCCAGTGAGTTTCCATGGCTTAGTGGGGATTCAAACCCTGGGCTTTAGAATCATAGTCCAGTGCTCAAACTATTACACCATGCTGGCTCACAACTTTACCTTGAACTGGCCACCTCACTCCCTCCCCCCACCTTTTTCTCATAGCTGCCTTTACTTTTGCCAGTTGGCATCGATTATAACTACAAAGTGTGTGCTCTCAGGAGCAAATTCTAGTAGTGAGACAAAACCAAAAGTCTGGGGCTGGATATGTCAACATGTTTTAGCATAAAACATTTCTGCCAGTAATTAAGCCTTAGAAGAATAATTTAACCACTTAGAATAGTGAAATAACAGTATAAAAGGTGGGAAACCATCAAATGCCAAAAACTGGAAACAGTTAGGTGACAACATATATATCACAATAATGTAAAGCACAGAGTACATAGGGGAAATGCTACGGTCAAGGTCTGAGATTTCCAACATTGATTAAGGCTAAGTAGAACTATTTAATTCTAATGTAGTTGTGTATGTTATCTGTTGGGCTCTGCTTTCCATAGGCCTTCACACTCTAAACTGGTTCCAACCAAGTTGATTTAGCTTGGTAATCCCTAGTCAAGTACTGCATTAATGTCTTGTTGCCCTAATGTGTAATGTTTTAATGTTTTTAATGTTTTACTGTTTTATCTATTGTTTGAATTGTGAGCCGCCCCGAGCCACCTGGGAGTGGCGGCCAAGAAATCGAACAAATAAATAGATAACAAATAAATATTCCTTGCTTTGCCTAACTCTAGTTAACAAATAGCAATATTTGGATTCTAAGGAAGAGTAGATAACAGTCAATTGCTTATGTACATTAACATTCTGCTTATTTACTAACCATTTTCAGAAGATACAGAGCAGCAAGACTATGTGGATAAACAGGGTATGTTGTTTTGTTGCTTTATTATAATAGTTGATTATGAACAATGTGTCAGTCTAGTTTAACATTTAAAAATAATGTTTGAAATGATATTTCTTGTCCTTCTCAAATACACATGAAATTGTTCACAAATGCTTTCCGGTGAGAATTCCAATGTTAGATGGCTGAAGACATTGGCTGCATGAGGCTAAAGGGAAGAATGTCTTTTTCATTTGTTTTCTGTTTATATAATTTGACTGAATGGATATTCGAATTTTATTTCAATACTGGTGATGGAATAGCACCTTGCGACTTGTCTGAGTTATCTTTCTCTATGTATTGCATACCATCGTCATATATGGTATAACTACTGAGTGACCACCTATTTATAAAATAACATTTAGAATCAAAAAGTGAGAGTTTAATCTCTTCTCATTAAATTTAATGGTGTCATAAAAAGATGAAACCTCCATAGAAACATCCCAGTTTCTGTAGTGTACCTAAGGCATTAAACCTGCAAGGAGACAATTCAGCTAACCTTTTTCTTCTGGTATTAACACAATTAGTACTAGTTCATGGCTCTTCCCTCACTGTCTTACAGTACAGTTGAAAGTATGTTTGCTAAACTAAATTATACAGAATTACCAGTATCTTCAGTTTCATATCTCTAGGCTTTTTGGGGGCTCTCCAGCATAACTGCATGGAATTCCTAGGCTGAAATCCTCAATTTCAGTAGGGTGCTGGGTATCCATAGTGAAGTTCAGGAATGTACTGTATCTTTCATGGATAAGGGTGTCATATCATGGATAAGGGTATGCCACACTGAGATATATAAACACATAGATTTACTATGAAGTAAGGCAATTTGTACTCAGTAAAGTTTGTGTGGTAAGTAATTTTGAAATTGCAGTCTTGCTTCCTTGCTGATTGACATGCTTAAGATAGCCCTGCAAAAAGTATGCAGGCCTGTTAAGTCTTTCCAATCCAGAACCTCACATTACTTCTGTGAAAATGTTGAAGGAATTCCCAGGCCATAATGTCTGTTATGTTTTCAAAATTGGTACTGGAGTCCATGAACACTCTAACATCCATAAGTTTCATTTTATTATTTAGAAACCCCTTTGTTTTGATATGGAAACCACAAAAACACATACCTCCTCCCTTGCCTTTCCGGCTATCCCACTCCCCCACCTCATCTTTCTTCTCATCCCCTCCCCCATGTCATTGCAAATATTTTTTTAATGTTGTGAACCAGCTATATAATAGTTTTAGACGAATAGCTTTACATGCAATGATTGTACACTAACACAAATAATGTATGCTTTAAGCATGTATTTTAGTTGCTCTTTTCTAAATGTGATTTTATTGTTTCCCTTTATTGTTCATATCCAATGTGTCACTATAGTTTTTAACTTCTGCAATCTTTTTTAGATTTAGAAAATGAAGACATTATTGAAGTTCATGATACTGGTAAGTTGAATATGATCTACTATGAAAAATAATCCAGGAATTGTTTACATATCTGTTCCTTTGTCCCATCAGAGAAAAGACAGTGTGTTGCAAGTCAAACGCACAGCATTGGGATCATATGTCCCTACCCTACTTTATGTTTTAAGTCCTGTTTTTGGTGCTATGATGCTTGTTTATTTCCCTTTTCGTTGAAATAAAAGTGATTTGTATCGCTTCTGTGTGCTAGAGTATTACCATGAGTTTTGGTTATACCTTTATGTGAAACTTGACTGTTAACACACTCAGTCTGTTTCTATTAAAGTATATAGCATGGGACCTTTCCTACTTCTTTTCTTCAGCTGTGAAGCCTTGCACCAATGTTTTCTTGTGAAATAGATTCTAATGTTCTCTTTTCAGATGAAGAACCTTTAACTGAATATCATCATGAAGATATAAAAGGTGAAAATACAGAATTGTTAAACTGAAAGACAGAATTATGCTTATTACTTAATTGAATAAATTCTGTGTTCAGTAGCAGCTACAATGTTGGCTTCTCGTGTCCTCTGAAATTGTGTATGTGTGTGGGGGTGGGGGAGGCGACTTGAACAGAAAGCACAGTGATGTAGGAAATAACATGGAACCTACCTATACTTCATCAGTATGATATTTTGTGTCATGCTACATCTTAGAAAACTGGAAAATAATAATAATTTATATAGGTACATAAAGTAAATCAGTACATGGGAACAGGTATCACATGTGATAATCCATACACAGACATCTTCTGTTTGGGTGTGTGAATGTACCTTCAAAATATGTATTGACTTATGATGACTTATTGACTTATGGTTTACTGTTGTTTTCTTCTGAAATATACCCTATGACATCTGGTATTCCTTGGTAGTTCCCTGTCCTAATATAAATCAAGCTGACTCTTCCATTACTTTTCACACAACAATGTCACTATGTATGTAGGGCCCTCAGTTGCATTCTATCTGAATAGATAGAAAATATAAAATACTTTTCGCATTAGCACTCTGCTTGTGATGTATAATTTAACACGTTTCCCCCTAAATAACTTGTTTATGTAACTGTTATTTTTGTTAGCTAAAATACTTATTTCTCATTATATATCTAGGAGAACCAATTGACAGAATGAAACACACACATGAACGTGAGTTTTTAAAAAGCTATTCATTTCTGTTTAGTGTAAATATAAAATATGCAAACAAAAATATTTTTTAAATCCCATATTCATATTTTTTATATCTTGTTCATGGACACACAGAAATGAGTCACCTCCTCATTTTTGAGAGAGGAGAACTGACACAATAGACAAATATTGACAAAATAGTTCCAGTAGAATCATGTTATTACCTAAATGCAATGGTTGACACTGCTGTGAGGCCACACTGGACAAAGACAGTTAGCCAGAGGTACAATATCCAAATGTTTTCTAGTTACCTTCCACAAACTGATAGTGAACACATCATTCTTTTCATGCATATGACATGTGATTACAGTTTGGAATATATAGAATATACATGTTACCATTAGCCCTTTAGTACGTGCATTGATTCCTTTTCATTTCTTTCATTCTTTGGGTCTCTGTAGCAGCATTACATTGCCAAAATGTTCTCAAATAACTTTATGTTTAATAAGTAGTCATATTTCCTCATGGTTGTACTCTAAAAGCAACCTCATGTGCAGTGTCAAATATTTGAAGAATTTCCCATAGCATACCTCCAAGCGTAGAAAAGTTTTACTGCTTTTGTTTTGTCCAGCTGGTATAAAAATAACAATACCCAAATAATGGCATATAAACATTATCAGGGCCCACACATAGTTGAAATCAATGTACTAATTTCTTTTAATGCTCTCGATTTCCTCAGGCCACGTTAGAATAGCAGGGAACTTTTTCACTCTTCTTTATGCATTGGAAATCTAGTATTATGACATTATTTAACTTTGTGTATTTAAATACATTATAACTATCTTCAATTCACTTCTGACACGATAAATTAATAAATATGCATTGGGTTTTCTGTGCCAAGTGAGACTTGAAAACGTCGATGTTGTTACCCCTTAAGCCTTGTTAGTAATCCTTGTTAAAATATTCCATGATCTCTCCATTTTAAAATCTGGTTGTAGCTCTAACCAAAGCATATTATCTAATTTATTAACATTATTTTTCTCTGC
This sequence comes from Anolis apletophallus, assembly GCA_030556195.1. Classification (NCBI taxonomy): domain Eukaryota; kingdom Metazoa; phylum Chordata; class Lepidosauria; order Squamata; family Anolidae; genus Anolis; species Anolis apletophallus. The sequence goes on along the minus strand of JARBWK010000007.1, from coordinate 97,570,924 downwards.
CCCATAGATGAAACAGAAGATCCAGCTTCTTTTACTGAACATATTGAATCAGGTATGTGTGCATAAATTCTCCTAGATGGGGAATATGATGCAAGTGAAATAGTTAATAAATATAAAACTTTAATTGAGGCAATTTTCATAAAGTGCTATTATCAATTGCCAATAACTATATGCAACTTTAAATTAATGTGAATTCTTAAGAGTGATATACTTTCAAGTTATCTGACTGCCTTTCAGTATACAAACAGATATTGTATCACCTTTGAGACTCATAGAAAGAAGGTTCCAGCATAAGTTTATGTAGGAATAAGTTTTTTAACTGATTATGTGTGAATTTTTCATAGGTTCATGAAATCATGTTATCTGAACATAGCTTTACCTTTTTGCAAGCTCTAAAGGTATTCAGATAATATAGATTGTTTGCATATTATTTGTATAGTTGTCAAATATGCACATATTTTAGATAAGCATATACTTACCAGTAATCTGAGAAGTACAAAAATATATAAGGGCAGTGGTGTTGTCTGGTATCCAGGCTGTACGACCATGTTCTAGCAGTATTTTCCTGACATTTTGCCTGCATCTGTGCCTGGCATCTTATATAAGGGCAATTTGTCAATAACCCTTCACTGTGTCAAGAAAAGAGAAGGTATTTATTTAATTGAGGGCAAGGCTATGTAACTCAATCATGGAAAGAAAGTTGTAATGTGACATATTAAAGCTGACATGTGTGAACCTGATCTTTCTCCTCCCTTCTCATTTTTTTAAGCATAAGAATCAATCTAAGGTTGAGTTATACTAGTATGGACATAGTGTAATCTGAAGACAAGCATTGGCAGAGGGGAAGGGCACTTAATATTTTTCTCTCTCAGTTTTTTCAATAATTTCACAACTATTTTACCAACCTAAATAATGAATATGTGTTTGGCATTTTATGGGTAAGATGATCACCCTTAATCCCTTTATGCCGACTATATTTCTACTTCAGATCTCACACATATGCACATACATATGGCTGTGATCTGTAGCTTCTTGTTGAGGCTTTTGTACCTACACCAATCCCTCTACTGAGCATATAGCAAGACAATTTAAGCTGGTAGTCCTGTGAATCATTAGATTTGTCTCGTATTTTCACCTTTTGGGTTCCTGGATGCTCCTCTGTTGTATTTGATTTCAGACTCAGCAGTCAGGCTAATCAAAGAATAAAATTTACTAGCCGACCTGTTTTAATGTATTTTTTTGATTCCTGGAAACTATTGATAACTATAAGATATCACCAAGGCCCCTCCCACACAGCTGAATAAAATCCCATATTTTCTGCTTTGAACTGGAATATATGGCAGTGTGAACTCAGATAACCCAGTTCAAAGGAGATATTGTGGAAATGTTCTGCCTTGCTATCGTGAGTTATATATAGGTGTGTGGAAGGGCCCTTACATTACTTCAGAGTTATTTTTGCATAATTTTTAATGCATAGCTACTTTTCACTAAATTATCATTTTCAATTTGTAATTCTATTCTGTAGTGTAGATGTGGTCAACCATCCTTGCAAGTTCATAAAATTATTGCTAAATTGAGAATTTGCCTTTTTTAAAACAAAAAATAAACAACCTTGAACGCGTTATGATTTTTAAAAATGCGGTGGCTGTCTTGTTTGCTTTAAATTACAGGCAGTCCTCAAGTTAAAAACAAGATAGGGTCTGTTGATTTGTTCTCAAGTTGAATTTGTCTGTAAGTTGAAACAGGTACTTTAAAAAAGGTAGTTCCAGCCATATATATGTGTGTGTGTGTGTGTGTGTGTGTGTGTGTGTGCATGCATTCTTAGGATAGCATAATAAAAGGTTAACACCCCTGTGGTGTTTGTTTTGCTGTTCAGAAGATTTTTCCTTACTTTCTGTGAGATTTGGATTTTGAAAAAACAAGGATTGGTGGAAACAAGGATTGGTGATAAAACTTCAGTGGAGGCACCCTTTCCCCATGACACTGAATTTCGTGTCTGAGAAGCAGATTTCTCTCACTTCCTGTTGTTTCACCCCCGTTCTTAACCATGAGTTGTTTGTAAGTTGGATGTTTGTTGCTCAAAAACTGCCTGTACTGGGAATATTAATAGTTTTAAAAACAAAAGCTTATGACATTGTAGAATAACACATTTTTAAAACTTGTTCACAGAAGATGAGAGAGAGCATATGGAAGACCATGAAGCTGCTCGACCTCATGAGACAGGTTTGTAGAATCCCTTTCTACAAAAAGCACTGTAGTGTTGTATACTAGTTTGCTAAATTTCTGTAGCTTTACATACAAATGCTCATACTATTAGTACTATACTATACTTTGGTGCCATCAAACTTTTTATCTAGTTAAGCAATTTTGTAGTTATTTGATGATGCATATAATGATATGACATTAATGGAAATGTTTGACACTAGAGTCTGACACTAGAATGTTGAATCTAATAGAAACTGTTTTTTAATCCTGTTATATATGGTAGAGGGAGAAGAAATACCATAGGGAAATGGCTTATGCCAAAAGAGAGAGAGAGGGAAGAGGTGTGTGGAAAGGGTCTTACATAGAAAGACATTGCAAAAAGCATGACTTTGCTGAGTCTACAGTTTTCTCAGTGTTTCTGAAGAAGGTTTTAGTTGAAATAACTTTGGGTCTAATGAACTGTTTTCCTGAACACTATTTATTTTCTGTCTGTTGTCATAACATAGAAATAGTGCACAGTTGAGTCATATAAATCTCTCCCCTCAGAGTTTAATATTAAATTAGAAGGATCCATCTGGAAAACAAAGGTTAGCAATTGGCAAATGAGTAGTACTAGTGAGCAATTGGGAATTAATTAATGATGCTAAGTGATAGAGTACATGAACATTAGATAATGACTGACCTGCAAATATGATTACCCTACCGGCATACTAGACGACTTTTTAGGCCTGAAAAATCTTATTAAAAGTTGGGGGTTGTCTAGTACGCTGAGTATAAAATTAAAATAAGTAATAATAATGAAAAGAAAATGATAAAATCTAACTACCGTACCTTAGGAGGGAGGGAGGGAGAAGGAGGGCGGAGGAAGGGCACAGGGAGGAGGAGCGGGAGGCTGTATTGCCATGGAGACCGGCCGGGTGTGATGGCCTACTGGGCTGTCCCCACTCGCCTTGTGGAGGCGCCTTCGGATGATGACTCCCTGCGACCCCGGGCTGCGGCTTGCCTCGGATGGGCTTGCTGAGAAGTCAGGGAGTCATAGGAGCCAGGAAACGACGGCTCCCAGAGGCCGCAGCGAACTCATCCTGGGTGGACAGAGAGGGAGGGAGAGAGGAAAGGGAGTAGAAGGAGTGCACCGTGCGCTCACGCGAAGGAGAAAAAGGGAGAAAGAGCGCGTGCGCAACCTGTCAAGCAGGCATGTGCCTTTGGATGACAACTCCCTCTGGTGGTCAGGCTCCATGCGTGAGCATGCGGTGCATTCCTTTCCCCCCTTTTCTCTCTCTCTCCCTCCCTCTCTCTCTGTCCGCCTGGGATGGGTTCAGTGAGGCCTCTGGGAGCCATAGTTTCCTGGCTCCTACGGTTCCCAGAGGCCTCAGTGAACCCATCCCGGGCGGACAGAGAGGGAGGAAAGGGAGCAGAAGGAGCGCTCATGCAAGGGAGAAAAAGGGAGAAAGCACGTGCGCAACCCACCGAGCAGGCAGACACCTTTGGATGATGACTCCCTGGGGAGTCGTCATCCAAAGGTGCTTGCTGGGTTGCGCGCACACTCTTTCTCCCTTTTTCTCCCCCGCATGAGACCACATTGTGCTCCTTCTGCTCCCTTTCCTCTCTCCTTCCCTCCCTCTCTGTCCACCCGGATGGGTTCACTGAGGCCTCTGGGAGCCGTAGTTTCCTGGCTCCTATGACTCCCTGACTGCCTCAGCAAGCCCATCCGAGGTACGCCACAGCCCGGTGTCACTGGGAATCGTCATCCGAAGATGCTTCCTTCAGCCCAAGGCAAGCGGGGACAGCCCAGCAGGCCATCACACTCACCGGTTTCCATGAAATGTGGACTCGTCTTAAACGGCAAGTATATCCCTAAGTCTATATTTTCTGTTTAAAAGTTTGGGGGGGGGGTGTCGTCTTATAGCCCCAGTCGTCTAGTACCCCGGTATCTACGGTACTTTAAATGATTCAGGCAAGATATTGTGTTAATGATTTCATCTTGAGAAGTTACTTGAAAATAAAAAAGGGGATGTAACTTACAAGATGTTGTTTGCAGATTATACAGCACACTTCTTGGATACTTTGAAATGGAAAAAAATATCAGGGACTCACATGAGGGAGTCATGCTGACTTGGGAGACGGGGAGATGTCTAGGCGTTGTGGCCCACAAAATTTATTTTTTTGAATATTCGCTTCATACTAACTATTCTACAAGCATAATGCTTGTCATTTAAGTAAGCTAAATGTAATCACTCCTAATTTACCATACAGTCACAAGGTGCATTGCAACACACTACTCATTATTACCGTTTACCTATGCATTGACTACTTTTTCATTACTGCTGCTAGTTAGCAAATACAGTTTGTTTGATGCACAGCTTGCACAGAATGCAAATGGGCTTTAACAGTTGCTGCAGCAATGTGTATCTCACAAGGCAGGAAATAATTTGTTTTTGTTTAATCCTTTTAATATTTCTATACCATGTGAGGTTAAAATATTTAGGCAGTGTAGAATGAAGTAGTTTCAATATATGTCACTAGATATTTAGCAAGCCACTAGGAGGCATTCCCTTTTCCTTAGAAGAGAAAGAGCTGGGAAATAGAAATGTGAGGCTTGAGAAGAAAGCTTCCCGCCCATGGCTCTCTTCCCCCACCCTTGGAAGGGAGGAGGAAGAGAGCCAGGGGGAGAAGGACGACGCGTCACTGGCAACGTCATCGCTGTCGTCCGCCCATGGCTCTCTTCCTCCTCCCTTCCAAGGGTGGGAGAAGAGAGCCATGGGCGGAGACGAGCGATGGCAGCGTCAGTGGCGTCGTCCCTTCTCCCCGCCCCTGGCTCTCTTCCTCCTCCCTTCCAAGGGTGGGAGAAGAGAGCCATGGGCGGGACGAGCGATGACGCGTCAGTGACAGCGTCATCCCTTCTCCCCGCCCCTGGCTCTCTTCCTCCCCCCTTCCAAGGGTGGGAGAAGAGAGCCATGGGCGGGACGAGCGATGACGCGTCAGTGACGCGTCGTCCCTTCTCCCGCCCCTGGCTCTCTTCCTCCCTCCCTTCAAGGGTGGGAGAAGAGAGCCATGGGCGGGGACGATGGCGATGCGTCAGTGACGCGTCGTCCTTCTCCCCGCCCCTGGCTCTCTTCCTCCTCCCTTCCAAGGGTGGGAGAAGAGAGCCATGGGCGGGACGAGCGATGGACGCGTCCAGTGACGCGTCGTCCCTTCTCCCCGCCCTGGCTCTTCCTCCTCCCTTCCAAGGGTGGGGAGAAGAGAGCAGGGGCGGGAGAAGGTCTTTCCTCAAGCAAGGGAGGGGAAAAGGAGCCAGGGCGTGGTGAGGATCGCAGCGGCGTCACAGTGACGCGCGTCGCCGCTTCCTCCGCCCCTGGCTCCTTCCCCCTCCCTGCCTGGAGCCCTGGCGAAGAGGTGTGCCGCGGAGGTGTGCCGCAGGTGTGCGCGGCACACCTCCGGCTGCGGCAGGCGTGGCGGCGGCGGCGGTGGCGGCGGCGTGGGCGTGGCGACGGGTGCGTCTTGGGTTATATAAGGCGTACCCGAAAGTAAAACGTAGGGGGACTTTTGGGGGAAAAGAAAGACGCTGTCTTACTTTCGGGGAAACACGGTAGTTAGCAAATACAGTTTGTTTGATGCACAGCTTCTTAAACCTCTAACTATTCAGAATGCAAATAGGCTTTAACAGTTGCTGCAGCAATGTGTATCTCACAAGGCAGGAAATAATTTGTTTTTGTTTAATCCTTTTTAATATTTCTATACCATGTGAGGTTAAAATATTTAGGCAGTGTAGAATGAAGTAGTTTCAATATATGTATAGATATTTAGCAAGCCACTAGGAGGCATGCTTTTCCTTAGAAGAGAAAGAGCTGGGAAATAGAAATGTGAGGCTTGAGAAGAAAGCTTAAAAAACAGATAAACATACTGTCTTAATTGCGTGTGTTGAAACAAGTTTTGAATCAAGCAGGCCTGTCTTATACCAGGTTAAACCATCATGTCCAATATTGTCTGTACCTGGAATGATCTTTCAGATATTGTTAGACTTCAAGTCCTATCAGTCCAAGGAAATATCACAAGTTATTATGACTAATTGAAGATGTGATCTTGTAACATATAGACAAGTAGTCATATTTCACCTACATTTAGAATGGCAGTCTTTCTCAATGGTTGTGAGTGACCCATAGATTTTCTATAATCTTAATAACTCTGTATTATCCAAGGGAATAATGTACCTGTACCTGTACCTGAAAGCATTCCGTATTATTTTAATGTAATCTACTGACTTTGCTGTTCCTCTGTGATTAAAGGAGAAGGATGTGGCAATATGAAATGCAGATTCATTATGGGACTTACATGTTCTTTAGTCTTTAAATAGGATTGAATATTACTCAAATGTTTGTTAGTTTACCTGTATTCATGTTAAGAAGTCAATTGACTCTTTGACTGCAGGAGTAAATTAAACAAGACTTAGATCATATGTCAAGTTCTCTTTCATATTATGTAGCTTTTCTGAATCAATAAACAAATAGGTTACTAATCATAAGGAGGATGGTTTTTAATCTGTGAAATGAGACAACATGAACTATTTTCAGTATACCACATCGAAAAACTTCACCATATTATCTCCAATACTGTTCCATTATCCGGGTGGACTCCAAAAGGGGGCCTAGACAGAGAAAGATAGTCCATTTTGGCTGGGGGTGGGTGGGGGTTGGGAGTTGAACGTGAAAAACCATTTCTCCCATTTTTGCTGGTTATCCTCCACCCCTTTCCCATGTCCTAAACAACAGTTGTTTTGACGACGGCGACATGGGTGGGGGGAATAACAGGAAAACAGCGGGACATTGTTTCATTCCTTCAAATCCCCCCTCCCCTTTAAAATGGACTATCCTTCTCTCTCCAGGCCCCCTTTTAGCCTCCACCTATATAATGGAACAGTACCTTATCTCCTGATCACACGATAAAGCTGTTCTTCTCAAGAGGAACAAGAGGTAGATACATATTTAATCAGTATAAGAATAAACTAGCTCTGAATTACCACATTGAGGTTCATATGTATTTTTCTTTTTGTAATGGCAACATATGGATAGGCCCATAGCAACATATAGATAGGCCCATAGCAAGGGCCTATCCATATGTTGTTGAACTACAGCACCCCTTACCATTATTTAGGCCGCCTATGTTTATGGCTGCTAGGAGTTGCTGTTCAACAATACCTGGAGACTAAAATGATTTCCAAGTCCAGATATAGCATTTTGGTAGGCATTGAAAGTTCATATAATTCTTAAAATAATTTTGCATTTGAAAATGTACTCTCTTCAGTTGTTATCAGTGTGCATATTAGTTTGTAAAATACTGTAAAATGACTTACATCCACATTTTTTACTACAATTGCTTTGTAATAAATGTGGATTGTCTGGCTGTAACATTTTCTGTTATTGTTTCAAATGATATGTAATGCAGGGTATTTCTCAGGAAGCAAATAAGGTATTTATGTCACTTAGTGGTGCAGTAGTGTGCTAAATTATGTTTGAGGGAGAAAAATTTTTTCACTTAGAAACTGGATAAAGAGTCGGGACTTATATGCTGCTTGAATATACAGATCATGGGAACAGGAAAAATTCTAGGGATTGCTGGTTGTGTCTTGCCTGAAGGATTTCCATTGGTACCTTGGTTGCTATTATTGGTTAGGTACTGTGGAAAAACAATGCAGGGTCTTTGATTTAATGCTGCAGTTCCCTTATGTTTTGAAATGTCTTGTCTAGAGAAGATGAGCTGGTACGAAAAGCCCTCTGAGCACTGCCAGAAAAGACAGAGAACTTCAGCTACTTATAGCATAGTTCATCGTTCTTGTTCTTTGGTTGCACAGTTGTGCAAAACGTGTTCCTTTTCTTCTACTTTCACTTGCTGAAGGTCACAGGGTAATAAGGCACATTTTTCTTTGTCCCTTGATTGGGTCGTGGTTTCCATATGCTGTCTATGCCCTTCTGGTGGCATGGCCTAATAAGCCTTCTCCCACCATGCTCTGCTTGGAGTCTGTGTATTTTTTTATTTTGATTTTTTGCTGTTAGCACAGTTGACAGAGGCCTTTTTTATTGCAAAGTTACATACCATAGAGAAGAGAGGACAATCTGAACACTGCTTGCTTAACTTTATATTTTTATTATTTTTGATCCTACTTGTTTTCTCTTCTTTCTTAGTGTTTTTTTCTGTCCCTCATTAGGTTGCTAACTTGAGTGACTAGTAAGAAGTTGGAAAAATTATATGCAGACTTCCTTTATTTTCCATATATCTTTTCCTCTTCATAGCAAACCAGCTCTCAATATTATTCCACCCTATTAAGGCTCAAGAAACATTTACCAGAGCAGAATTTTGCAGAGCTAAAATTGGAGTTTTGCATTCTCAATGTCTTTAGCATTAGAAATAGAAAACATGCGTAATCCTCACCGTAATGGCATTTGCCATTTACCTTAATGCAGTGGTTCTCAACCTGTGAGTCCCCAGGTGTTTTGGCCTACAACTTCCAGAAATCCCAGCCAGTTTACCAGCTGTTAGGATTTCTGAAGGTTGAAGGTCAAAACACCCGGGGACCCACAGGTTGAGAACCACTGCCTAATGTGAGGAAAATATTTATCTGTAAAAATATGCAAAATCTGCTCTCTCCTTCCTTAACACTGCCTTTGTTTTCAGCAGTATAGATTTCGCCATCAATATGCATACTGTTCATTACAATGAAATATATTTTTCTAGTACAGATTAGGAATCATTCCAAACTCCAGGGAATGGTTGAACTTCCACTCTCAACATTCCTCACCATTAGCTCTTCAAATTGGAGCTACAGTTCAACAGCTGGAGGGCCACACAATTCCTGGCCCCTTTTTAGTGTGTATGTTTTAGTGGGGGTGACAGAGATATGACTTTGAATAGAGTGACTTGGAAGGAAAACATTTGAGTTTCATTGCTCTGTCTCAACTCCAAAGGCCCCATTTTCTAAGTTTCTTCTTGTTTCTTTAGATAGCAACTTTGTGTTTAGCTGCTTAGCTGTAAAGAAAAGATAGATACAACTAAATAAAACACAATGTTCCAAAGTTGCATATTATTTTAAAAATATTTTGTATCCTGGTTGGTCCTCTAATTTAGATCTCCCCTTATTTTTTCAGATACTTAAAGCTTCAAAAAGAATGTCCCAACATCAGGAGGACCAGACTAAACCATACTCTACACAGTGGGAGCAGATCTTTGTTCTAGACTCTTTCTGACAAAACCAACCCAGAAATTCATAAATGTAGGGAGGAAAAACACTAAAAGGCATTTCACAAGTGATGACATAAGACTTTCATCTAGGATGTGTGGCTTATAAATTTTATCAATATGGTGCAGAAAACAGTAGAAGGCTTTTTTTAAAGCATAGATTTTTCATTCATTTTATAGATACAGGATTTTTTAAAGTCACTTGTGAAACTGCCTGAAACCTAGAAAAAGTGCTCAGTTGACATTTTAGTACACCTTTAGCATATATTTAGATAGCATATCTTTCTATCTTTTGTAGCATTTAGTATATGACAAAATTTTATTTTCCCCTTATAACTGACCAAGCAGTTTGTTGTTTCTGAATTATATATGTGCTGTTCACACAGTTGTTAACATGCTATTTATAATGTAGCAGTAAATGATTTAAGGATTTAATATATATCTATCTATTGATATAGTAAAACTGGGAAATAATTAAGAGTTAGCAAGGTTTTCAAATGTGATCAGAGTAATAATTTGATGTATTTAAATTTATTATGGAAAACACTAGTAAAATAGCTGTGAAATTTAGGCTTGGACCAATATATATTGGTTTTGAATATAATTATTTTGTACTTTGGATAATAGGTAAAGCAAGTGTCCTGATCCTAGACACACACAAACAAGGTTGCTTTTTTGTTGTTGCAGGGAGAGAGTTGTTTTGAAACTTTTGTTGTGATTGTTCCTTCATGAGGAGCACTTGGTACTAAACTGAAGTAAAAACACTGAAGAATTCCATAACAATTTGGATGTTTTTAGAGTAGAAACATCCTTCTGATATCTGTATGTTCTTTATGACATTTTTGTTTTTTATTTTTCCCTTTGGTTTGATGATGTCTGAACTGCAATTTCAGTAGGATGTTACTGGATAAAGTATTGTAGCACACAAATACATAAGCTACATTACTGCAACCATCTGTTCAGTAATACACTTTTTAAAATGAATTAGGATTACATCAGAGGCAATGATTTCAGGGTTCCAAAATTTGACTGATCTTAATTTATATGCTTTACCAAAAATGGCTTGTTATAAATCAGTATTTATTAATGAATTCCTTTTATGGATGAGTGGAAGGAAACTTTAACAGAGGTAACATGTTAGATAACTGTTGGGTGGTGCTGATCCATAGTCTTAAAGCCACATTACTTTAGTTATTTTATCTTTTTATGGCTCAGGAATAGTTTGCATAATGATGCTGTTGCTTAGAAAAACTATTTGACAATCTCAGTTTAAACGAGATACACTTTAGTACCATTGAAGTCAATGGAAATTCACTAACATTGTAGTGAAGTATGTGACTTGTGAACTTAGCAAGTGCTTGGATTTAACTGACTTTAAAAAATAGTAATAGTTTTGAGAAATGCAGTATGTGCATGTTTTAATATTAGGGTCCAAGGTATTAAGACATCTATACAGTGAGAATGTGCAGAAAGAGTGTGCCCTACATTGCCGCAGGTATGGTCCTTTCCCACATGGTCACCACACCTGAGAATAGAGGAAAGGGAGTGCCCATGTCGTAACAAAGCCCTTGTTTTCCCATTCCCCCTTCAGTGTGTATGTGTTGACTCAGTGCTGTAATAGTAAAGGAAAATAAGTATGCAGGAAAAATCATGCCATATGAATTTATACATGTCAGGAAACACTATGTCCATGTTGGCCGAGACAGCATTATTCTTCATGGAGAAAAATATTGCCTATTTCTAAGTGACAAAGCAATATCTTTTTATAAAGCCATATATTTTAAAGAAATGGGATTAAATATGATTGTGTTCGGCGAATTAAAATTAATTTTGTATAATGGTGACAATATATTTTTAGAATGCTGGAACAAGAGGATTATTATGCTGTGATCATTTTTTTTAAAAAAATCTGATAAATATATGATATGTTTACATGACTGTGCCATGAGAGGCAAGGTGAAGGGGATTTTTAAGAGATGTACTTTTTCTGTGTTAATGTTTGCAGCAATAAAGTACAGAAGAAACTTTTTCGCTGGTGGAGTCATTATTGTCAGAATGCTTACACATCTTTTCAACTATTGCTCTGTTTCAACTTTATCATCTCCCATTTGAAGAACTACTCGTAGTTACTTTATTATCTAGCCTACGTCTGGTTCGATATAGTTTCGTGTTTGTTTGTATGTGTCTGCATTTTAAGGGATCCTATTTATTGTAAAATGTGGAATTGATTGGTTTTAAAATATGACCTTGAGGACCCTATCCATCAGGAGCCGGACACTCTTTGGTGTAGTTTCACAATTTATGCACAAAGGACACATTCTGAATTGTCTCTAGACTCAAGCAATTTCAATAACCGTGGATACAGGTGGATACAGTCAGAAATGTGCTAGGAATGGATCACAAAGCCACCATAGGGTTCATGAAAGAGACAAAGAAGTGAAACTTTTGTTGTGAGGAGGAGGAGGAGGCCATGGCTGGAGAATAATGCAGGGGACATATATCTTCACTCATTTCAAATCCAAGAAAGCAATTTCAGTTGTTTTCTCTTAACTGCATGACAATACGAGGAAATCTGCACAACTATTCCCAAATCATAATTTCTTTTGGGAAAAATTGTTTACATAGGAAATGTCTATATTTTCTCTGTACAGGAAACATATTTATGCAGAAAATTTGTTTTCACATTTTTCACAGAATACAGTTTTTTAAAAAAAAATATACTGCTTTTGTGACAGAAAACAACTTTTCTACACAAAAATGCACGTTATGTGCAGAAATAAGCTTACGTATTTTGTACAAATATTTTTCTTGATACCTATTGGGGTATGTGCTATTTACATTTCATGGCTCTTAATGAGACACGCCGCATTATCACGGGGTGTCTGCGCCCTACACCACTGGAGAAATTACAGTTTAGCCAGTATTGCACCACTAGACATCCACCGGGAAGTAGCAAACAATAGTGAAAGGACCAAGGTAGTGACATCTCTGGCCCATCCCGTTTAGATATCAGCCAGCACACCAATGACTTAAATCAAGAAATAGTTCTCTAAGATCAACAGAGACACTCACTGGAACACCTCAGCAAGTAAGAATCCAAAAGTGGCAAGCTAAAACCCAGATCCTCAATCAATGGCTGATACCAAATGAGTGACTCCTTCCTGGGCACACAGAAAACTGGGCGACTTGGAAAGCACTGAACAGACTGCTCTGGCACCACGAGATACAGAGCCAACCTTAAGAAATGGGGCAGCAAAGTGGAATCCACGGCATGCGAGTGTGGAGAAGAGCAAACCACAGACCACCTACTCCAATGCAAACTGAGCCCTGCCACATGCACAATTATAACAACACCAGAGGCACTCCTTCCAATGACATGTAATAGAACGCCAAGTTTGCAAGCTATTTTTAAAATACAATACAATTGTTTGGTTTGCTCCTGACACAATAAATGAATAAATAAATAAGCAAACAGTCATTCAATTGCTAACTAAATTGTTTTGGGTCTTAAAACCAATGGCCTATAGAACCATTGTGTCTAAAAATAATATGTAAAACTTGGATAATTCAAAGTATCTCCTTAGCAGACACATAAAAAGCAAACAAGGATACAAAGAAGAATGAATACTCTTCATATTTCTACTCCTGAACCAATCTTGAAGAGTTAAAACCAGTACTTTGAACTGTGCTTGAAACACACTGACAGCCAATGCAGATTGGAAAAGAACCAGCGTACTAGGATTGAATCAGATAGACAGTTTCAATGGTTGCCCCATTTTAGATAAATGTAAGTTTTCAGACACTGAAATAATTCAAATGGCAAAATGTAGTACCAGTAGCAAAATTACTTCCTTCTATGTAAAATTATAGTTCCCTTTCGTGGTCACTGTGAATTGTACCTATGGTATTACACACCAGTGGAAGCAATGTCGGAACCTTCTAGAAATACAAATGTCAATCATTAATAAGCCCCGCCCACCTCCCCTATAAATAGCCCAACATGGGGCTGCCTTCTCAGTTCTCTTTATCCGCTGAGCAAGTAAGGAACCTTCGCTAGTCAGCTCGGGAACAGTTTAAGTGAGGACTGCTATACACTCTAAAATAGGATTTAATCAAATACAGAGACTTAATGTCTATTGTATCTACTCCATCCAGTGACAGTGTTGGAGCATGTATAGGCAATGATCCTGAACATTAAGGGGAAATGCAGCGCTATCAAAAACCATTCGCAGAGTTTCTACATCTTGTCTGGCTTGGTTCCCAGTTTATTGGGCCTCATCTGATCTTCTATCCTTACTAAGCAGCTATTCAGAGCATCATGTATTAGATGAAAGAAAAATCTTATTACTGAATGCCATACATGCTGTTGACACCTCTTCCCATAATTATGGACAATCTGCCCCAGTCATTCAATGTAGAGGTTTAAAAGCATGGGATATAGAACAAAATCATGAAGCACCACATAGCATAATTGCATAGGCTAAGTAGTCTAAGTTGACTGCACCTGATTTTGGGAAAAACTAGGAATGCACGTATTATCCCATATACACTTAAGGAGCACCACCAATACAAAGTAGAAAGTAGTCAAGAGGTAGGACATGGTAGGCCTTCTACAAATTCTCATAAACAGCCAAAGTTGAAAGGGCATCAGAGCAATAAATATAAATGTCTGTACGCAAACGCTAGAAGCCTTCGAACAAAAATAGGAGAGTTGGAATGTTTGGCAAAAGAAAAAAATATTGATATTATTGGCATAACAGAAACCTGGTGGACAGAGGAAAACATAAGAAGGGCCATGCTGAATCGGACCTCAGCCCATCTAGTCCAGCATTCTGCATCACACAGTGGCCCACCAGCTGTACACGGGGATCTCGAGCAGAAGGGAGGGCAAAACCCTGACCTGCTCCCGACCCCCCACAACCAGTACCCAGGGAATTGGGACACAAAAATTCCAGGTTATAAACTGTACAGGAAAGACAGGAGAGGGAAAAACGGTGGCGGTGTGGCCTTGTACATAAATGAAGAGCTAGAATCTCATGAATTAGAACTTCAAGAAAATTCAAACTCACCTACAGAAACATTGTGGGTAAAAATCCCAGGACAAAAAACTAATCCAGCATTAGGGATCTGCTATCGCCCTCCCAACCAAACTCCAGAGGCAGACTGCTATCTGGAAAATGAAATTAAACAGGCCTCAAAAAGCAATAAATTAGTCATAATGGGGGACTTCAACTATCCCCGAATAGATTGGCTAAATTCTTGTTCTACGCATGAAAGAGAGACAAGGTTCCTCGACATGCTAGCTGATTATTCCATTGAGCAGATGGTCATGGAACCAACCAGGGGAAAGGGGATCCTGGACTTGGTGCTAACTAATGAACAAGATCTCGTTCAAGATGTCCTTGTAACTGAGCCCATAGGTACCAGTGACCACAACACAATAACCTTCAACTTAAGTTTGGATAGCAAACTGTCAGTGAAAACTAACACAGAGACCTTAAATTTTCAAAAGGGAATTTCACCAAAATGAGAAAAATAGTAAAGAACAAACTAAAAGGAACAGTAACAAAAATCAAATCCCTCCAAAATGCTTGGAAACTGTTTAAAAATACTTTAAAACAAGCCGAACTAAAATGCATTCCTAAAATAAGAAAGAGGCCGGGAAAGTCCAAGAGGACATCGGCATGGCTTACAAATGAAGTAAAAAGAAGAAAAGAAAGAAGAAAAGAAGAAAAACTCATTTAAGAAATGGAAGGCTCTTCCTACTGAGGAGAACAGAAAGGAACACAAGCTCTGGCAAACTAAATGCAAAGCAACCGTCAGGAAAGCCAAGAGAGATTTTGAGGCACATATAGCTAAGAACATTAAAAAAATAACAAAAACTTCTTTAAGTACATCAGTAGAAACCCAACTAGAAAAGCAGTTGGGCCACTTGACGAAAATGGTAAGAAAGGGACAATAAGTGAAGACAAGGAGATTGCCGAGCGGCTAAACGACTTCTTTGCCTCCGTTTTCACACAGGAGGACAGACAACATATGCCTGCAGCTGAGTCAGTTTTTTTCAGGGAGGGAATTAAATGAATTAAACCAGATAGAGATAAACAAGGAAGATGTTCTCACATGCCTTACTAAACTAAATGTCAACAAATCACCAGGGCCAGATGGCATCCACCCCAGAGTTCTTAAGGAACTCAAGTGTGAAATTGCTGAAATTCTAGCCAAAATATATAACCTTTCTCTAAGATCAGGCACTGTACCCGAGGACTGGAGGAGGCAAATGTAACTCCGATCTTCAAGAAAGGATCCAGGGGTGATCCAGGAAATTATAGGCCAGTTAGTCTAACCTCAGTTCCAGGCAAAGTGATGGAAACCATTATTAAAGAAAAATTACTAAGCACATAGAAGAACAGGCATTGCTGAAGGAAAATCAACATGGTTTTTGCAAAGGCAAATCATGTCTTACTAACTTGTTAGAATTCTTTGAGGGTGTAAATAAACACATAGATAAAGGGGACCCAGTCGATATTGTTTACCTTGACTTTCAAAAGGCTTTTGACAAAGTCCTCACCAAAGGCTCCTAAATAAGCTCTTCAGCCATGGAATCAGAGGACAGGTCTTGTCCTGGATGGAACCTGGCTAAACTGTAGGAAACAAAGGGTGGTAATAAACGGACATTTCTCTGGGTGGAAAGAGGTGAGAAGTGGCGTACCCCAAGGTTCAGTTTTGGGTCCGTTACTTTTTAATTTATTCATTAATGACCTGGATGTAGGAGTAAATTCTGAGGTAGCAAAGTTTGCAGACGACACTAAATTGTTCAGGGTAGTTAAAAATGAAACGGATTGTAAAGAGCTCCAGAAAGATCTCTCGAAATTGAGTGAATGGGCAACAAAGTGGCAAATGCATTTAACCTAAACAAGTGTAAAGTCATGCACATCGGGGCAAAGAACCCCAACTACACCTACCAATTGATGGGGTCAAAGCTTTCCGAGACAAACCAGGAAAGGGATCTTGGGGTTTTGGTGGACAGCTCAATGAAGATGTCAACCCAGTGCGCAGCAGCAGTAAAAAAAGCAAATTCTATGCTTGGCATGATCAGGAAGGAATCGAAAATAGGTCGTCAAATGTTGTATTGCCTCTCTACAAATCTATGGTGAGGCCACATCTGGAGTACTGTGTACAATTCTGGTCACCGCACCTCAAGAAGGATATAACGGAACTGGAAAAGGTACAGAAAAGGGCAACAAGAATGGTCCAAGGGATGGAGCAGCTCCCTTACGAAATCAGGTTGCAACGCCTTGGTCTTTTCAGCCTTGAAAGACGGCGTTTAAGAGGTGACTTGATCGAAGTGTATAAAATCATGCATGGGATAGAAAGGGTGAATAGAGAAAAATATTTTCTCTGTCACACAACACTAGGACTAGGGGGCACTCCCTAAAGCTCCAAGGTAGGAAAGTTAGGACTAATAAAGGGAAATATTTCTTCACCCAGAGGGTCATTGGGTTATGGAACTCACTTCCAGAGGAGGTTGTGACAGCGGTCAGCCTGGACAGCTTCAAGGCAGGATTAGACAGATTCATGGATACCAAGGGAATCAGTAGCTACTGAAATGGACATCCAAGTGCCACCTCTGTGTTGATGGAGGCAGGCAGGATTTCTCCGGGTACTGGTTGTGGGGGGTCGGGAGCAGGTGAGGGTTTTGCCCTCCTTTCTGCTAGAGATCCCTGTGTACAACTAGTGGGCCACTGTGTGACACAGAATGCTGGACTAGATGGGCTGAGGCCCGATTCAGCATGGCTCTTCTTTTGTTCTTATGTTCTTAAAGGGAAGGGAATTGGTGGCATATGAGACCTCATTCAGTTTTGGTGTATCAAATAAGGAAACATGCTGTATAATTAATTGCATTAAAAACAACCGTTGTCTGAAATGTTTGCACACAGTAACAAACTGCCTATTCCCAAAACTAGTTTTAAATTATAACAAGAATTGAAAAATGTGGCACCATAGAAATCAAATTATTTCCATTGGCATGAATGTGTACAGGCAAAAATTATTTTATCAGACTCATGAAGTGAACTGAAAGGTAATCGGGAGGAATTTCTGTTTTTATATTTGGCGAAATGTGTTTTTCTCAAAAAGTCATAAATAATGTTATACATAGACATTGAGTACCCCCCCCCCAAGTGCTGGGTTGAAGCACAAATAGAGATGAGCTTTTAAACTTTTCTGTATTAATGCTTTTGTTTAATAAAAGATATTGTGGTCAATGAAAACCTTTTTTCACATATTACAGGACAAGAGAGAGAAACACATCAGAAAGAGAAAGGTAAGTTACATTGAAAACATGTCATTTAATAATCTACTGGCTTTGCATGTCATCTGAGAAAGAACTGGGCAAGTAAAGTACACAGTTCCATTACCCAAATTCCGGACATTAATTTCAAAAATTATATTTTTGGGGGCCAAACTAGGTATGTCACTGAAGACCTAGCATGACGTTCAGCATACTTGTATTTCCATGTAATCTCCTCAGGAAAACAAATGGAAATGTGAGATTGTATTTATATATAAGGATATTTGCATAAGTTATTATTTATAGTCAGGCTGGAAACCGTATAAATCGGAAATCTTCATGAACCCCGGCATAATACATTTGTCATTGATAACCCATATTGTATGCCAGTTAGCCAATGGTTTCAACTATATATATCATCCCCCTTCCTAGGTAGGAGGGGGCGCCAAAAGGAGGAGCTAGCTCTCTTCCCTCCTCCCTGCCCGCCTCCCCCTCCCCCGGCCACCTTTTTAAAAAAAATCGATTTTTTAAAAAAAATTAAAAATGGCGGCTGAGGGCATAGGTGGGGCCGTGTCCAACAGGCTACGGGGCCGGATCCGGCGCCGGGGCCGCCAGTTGGACAGCCCTGATATATATCATAACATAATTTGAAGGTAAAATTCTAGAGCAGAATTTCTTTCTTTCGTTGTCTGATCATCCGGTATGTGATAGGGTCACTAATAATTTAGATACTGCTATTCATTTTCTTAAGATAAATGTACAGATAAAATCAAATACAGGCAGTTCTTTAATTACAAATATCTGACTTACAGATAACTCATAGTTAAGAATGGGATGAGATAGCAGGAAGTGAGAGAAATCTGCTTCTCAGGTGGGAAATTCACTCCTGAAAGAGTCATCATGGGGGAAAGGTCTCCACTGAAGTTTTGTCACTAATCCTTGTTTCCACAGCAAACCAATTTTTTTTCAAAATGTAATTATCACAGGGACAGAAAGTGATATGAAATCTGAACAGGGGCACAGATAGCAAAACAAACACCACAGGGGTGTTGTGTTAACCCTTTCTTATGCTATTAATTTCATTTTAACAAAGGGTTTATTTCTTGTTACATTAATGATTGTGTTAATTCATCAAATAATCATTCCCTTTTATTTTTTTTCCTTGTCAAATAAGAGAGCTCTTTTGAGCAATTACAGAACTATTGCCCTTGAAGAAGTGAGGGATTGTCAAAACAAGTGGGAAAAAAGAATATTTAGTATTTACAAGTATTGCAGAACTAAGGATTTTCTTTACCACTTTCTCTCAATCTATAAGGAAGGAGGTGGTAAATCTAATAGCCAATCTAATGTTAAATTTAAATGTAACCTGGAGCCCAAGATTCACCCCACCCCCCGGTGCGAAAAAAAGATCTGATATCCCTTAAAATTTCATCTCTGTGCCTCACTAGTCCAACATCCTTCTCAGGTGCATTTCCAACTGAGACCAGCACTTCCAGCATCCTGACTGGATCTATTGATGACGACACCCCCTTTGCCACGGGTTAGTTTGGTAACTTTGGTAACAGAGAAAGGAAGCACAGAGAAAGCAGCAGATTTCTAGGCTTTTATGAGTGATCTCTTGTTCTGTCATTTATCCTGAGAGAAATTCATCAGACAGAAATTCCCCCATCTCAGTGATAGCCTCTGTGTAAGCTTCTCTTCACACAAAGCCCCATGGAGGAACATCAGCTGGCCATACCATTCACCAGAAGTACAAAACTCCATTTTCTCTTTGAAGTCTTAATTATTATTTATTATTTAGGATTGAATAAAGCTGAGAAAAATAATTTTCTTCTATTTATTCAGAAACTAACCTATTAAAAGAAACAATAAATATATATTTTCCCCAAAATATGAAAACTTCTTTATTTTTATAACAAGACGTTCCCATTTTTCTTTTGTAGAAACTCCTAAACATATTAAAGTTTACTTTGGTTAAATCTAGTATTCCATTTTAATTTTTCTAGCTAAGAAGAAGAAACCTAAATTGTTGAATAAATTTGATAAAGGCATTAAGGCTGAACTTGATGGTGCAGAGAAGCTGCGTAAAAAGGTAAATTTTGAACTCAGGTGAACTCAAGTTTTACAACAGAAGGATCAAGAACTTTCACTGAGCTAAATCCAGTGTTGTTACCAGGAATGCTAAATCCAATACATAGTGAAATCAATGGGGCTCAATTGCAAGCTAGTTGAAATTAATGCATTCGTGCATTTCACTGTGTGTTGGATTTAGTCATGGAATCTGTAATTTTATTGCATTGTTTCCCATATTTGCATGCTGCTTCCTAACAAATAATCTCAATAGTATCTTAGCTTAGAAATAGTTATAATGGTATGTGCAACTATCACTTAAGTGCTTTGCACAAATGTTTTTCATGTTGGGTACATTGCCTCATGGAGATAGAGAGAAATAGAGTACCAAGCTGCTTCCGACTGCAGTATTACTAATTTCAATGATACTAACGATTTCACACAGGAAAGTAGAGCTTTGTGAAAAAGTCAGGGGGTGAGCACTGGCAAAACAATATACAAGCAAATTTGCAACTTTATATAAGAGAGTCATATTTCAAAAACATTCTTCACCATTCACCAGCATGTCATCAGTTGGCCATTAGTCAATGTCAACATACCCAGTGTTACATAACTGTCAGTTTCTAGTCACTAACAGCTGGTTCCTACACGCGTTTTCATTCACTGTGGCTTTAGCATGGGATGTTTAATCATCTCTGGACCATGCAGTTCATTATGGGACTGATAGCTATGACTTCCATAAAAGAAGGTGTACCCAAATACAAACATAAACTACAAAAATTGTTTTATTAGCACAGAAATTACATCATTTATTGAGCATTTAAAAAACAAATTTGAAACTGAACACAATGATGAAAATGTTGAAGATAATTTTGCTGCTCTTTTATGCTAAAAATTACTTCAAATAATTTCAGGGGAAAGTGGAAGAAGCTTTGAAGATTTTTGAAACATTAGTAAGCAAGTACCCCCAAAGTCCACGAGCAAGATATGGAAAAGCACAGGTAAAAAATTACAGATATAAACACGAAAGGGGCAAGACTTAGTCCAGGAAACAAATGAATAAAGCATTAGTGTGTTAGGAATAGTCTCTGATGACAAAAGCACCAAGTGGTTTTTATGGCAAACGAAGTCCTGCTGCATGTTTAACTCTTGCAGCAAATAAGCAGCCTTAGGTCTATTGAGTGCTTAGTACATGATGCTAATGTCCCAGGTTATCTGGTAAAACTGGTCAGACCAGGGGTGGATAAAAGGGCTTTTAAAAAATGTGAGACATTTCCCCCTGAATCACAGAAACCACAATCGGTTCAATAAATAGTCCAGAATGGTCTGATAGGATCTAAAGCTCCACCTAAGGCTATGCAGGAACAACATATATCACTGACTGCATTGCTTCCTTCTGCTTTTCCAGACCCTACAGCTTGATACAGAAGCCTGGTTAATGTGTTTGCTGAGAATTGTGGCTGGTGGTTTCCATATAAGGAGAGTAATGAATCTGCCCCAGGTTTTCATCCATAATTTAAAGATGCTTGCCAAGGGGCCAACTATAATAGATACAGAACTTTGTATAACTCCTTTAAAGTCTGGACTAAAATCTAGAATGATTCACCATCCTGCTGTTTTGGCCACCATAACCTGCTGTTAAGATTATTTTTTTTTACCAGAGTCACAATTCTGTAACCTACTGTGACTTTTATTGGGTAAAACAAGATGTACCCCTTAAATATTGTTTCAACCCTCCAATCACTTTAAAGATCAGAAGCCAGGCATGTGGGCTATGGTGTTCAGGGCATTGAGAAATGAGGCATGTTTTCTCCCTTGACTTTAAACCATGATAAAGAGGCACAAGAGTGTGAGGATTTTCTGTGGTGACCCCATCTTTATAGAATATGCATATTGCGCCCTCCCCAACTATTTTACAATAGTCCTTGGTGGCCTTAATTCTCTATGTTGCTTTATTTGAATGTATTTAGTTTAATTGTTATGATCATTCTTTAAAAGAAGAACTTTAAAAATTAACTATATATTATATATTGTGGTTTTAACATTTTGATCTCTGAACCACCTTGGAGATGATTTAACTTAATAAACTTACTGTTATTGTTACTGCTGCTGCTGCATTTCTGACTTTTGGCAACTCTAAGGTGAAACTATCATGGTTTTTTTGTTTTTTTGTTTTTTGCAAGATGTGTTCAGAGAAGGTTTCCATTGTATTACTCTGAGGCTAGTTCCACACAGGGACTTCTGTCCCCACACTGCGCTTTCCTGGAAGGGGTGGGTGGGTGGTAATCCAGATGCCCTGCTAGAACTTCTAACAGGGCACTGGACAGCAACAAAAATCTGGACAGCAATCTGGACAGCAATCTCCACATCAAAAGTGTTAAAACTTGATTCATTCCATATCGCAGGGATCCACACAGTATCAGCAAGCCCAAAGGGGTTCTTCAGCTGCGATCCCCTTTGACTGTCTCCTGCTATAGGTCTGTATGCTGGCCTGGGTCAAAAGCTCTGTGTTATTTGATCTTTAGGTTTGATATTTGGCTCTGTGTTTCATGCCAGGTTAACCTATACAACCATAATAAAACTAAAGTTGTCATCATTTCACTTCCTAACCAGTTGGGGTTTTTTTCTAGTTACTATTGCTCCCTCCACCTCACCAACACATTTTCACTAGGACTAGAATTTATTTTCTGAACATTTCTAATATTAAAACCAGTAAAATAGTAATATTAAAATATTAAAATCTATTCAAACAGCTAATTACAACTATGCTGAACAGTGACAGAAAAAGTATGGAATTCCTGATGTCCTTGAACTAAAATTCCATTGACCCCTTACCACTGGCAATGCTGGCAACAGATCCTGGGAGTGGAAGGCTACATGTAGCCATTCTTGCTTGAGGACAAACAAAAATTGGAGTATTGCTGGTGATTTGAGTACCAATCAATGCTTTTTGATCTCATGCAGAGTGAAGATGATTTGGCTGAGAAAAAGAGAAGCAATGAAATTCTACAGCAATCTATCAATACTTATGGGGAGGTAGCTAGTCTATCTAATGTCCCTGATGATCTGGTCAAACTGGCCCTGAAACGACGGGCAGACAGGCAGCAATTTCTTGGTAAGTTTAAATCTGTATTTAACTGTGGATAAATACATTTCACACCTACACACACTAATGGGGAGCACATTTGAAAACTGATTATTTCTTTTAAAAATCCTGCTTTGCAAATTTTAATATATGAGTAGAATATTCTCCAAATATTCTCTCAATAGCTTGAATGTTTTCTGAGTTGTGTATGTCTAAATCTTAAATTAATACTTATAACGTTTCCTATTTGAATTTAGCCTTCTTTTTTAGTATGAGATGGTTAATATACAGCCATCAGTAGTAGCGTATCAGTGTTTCCTCATTATTCTTCTAAACAGAATAATTGACTGCATGTGAATACCAAAATTCAGACAAATGCACTTACCCATTGCAAGTTTATTAACCACAGATACACAGTACAGTGCCCTACGAGGTTCAAACGTTTTCATACAGTTCAGAGATATTCTTGTTACACCAAATAATTTAACATATAATCAAAGAAACACATTATATAATCACTAAAATGTGTTTCAATATGTTAACCTTTTCTAGTTGGCAAAAGGTTAATTTGAATCAAAATAGACAAAATTGTGATTCTTTCTCGGCTCACTTGGAAAATTGTTGCTCACTCACTAAGAGAAAGATGGAATTATTCTCAGTGAATACTGTGAGCAGACATTTTCCTGTGAGCTTTCAAGGATGATCCTTTTTTCTATATGGATTAATTTCACTTATTTATGCAAGTAATTGCCTTTTGAAAGACCACCATTTAAAAATATATGCTATAAACAAATAAGAATGAATACTGGGCATAACTATTCATTGCCATATCTCGTCTACTGAGGAACAGTGGTAAGAAAATGCTGTGATTGTCCACAAGAGGTCTCCATAAGATTAGATGATACATCCTGTAAAAAATTTTCTGAGCTTTCTTTCAATATCAAACAGTGAACAAAATATTCCCATGATTTTACATACATTCACATCCTGCCATTTCAGTGTTTATTAATGCACGTTCAGTTATATGCTTTCATAATGTACGCTAATTTTACTGGTAAACATATTGAATCCCATGTTTTGTCCAATCAATTTAGGTCGCATGAGAGGTTCACTCGTTACATTACAAAAACTGGTTAATCTATTTCCTAATGACACTTCATTCAAGAATAACCTTGGGGTTGGTTATCTTTTGATTGGAGACAACAACAACGCTAAGAGGGTTTATGAGGAGGTGAGCTTTTATGAAATATAAATTAAAATTAAATATAAATTTAAATTTAAATTAGTACTTCTTATGTAAGTTTTCATCAACATAAGAGTCATGTAACTTTTAATTGATATCCTAGTTGAAATTAAAACTAGATAATATACAGATTATTGTTCACCCAATGGAATACATTTTTTCTCTTGTAGTTGTCTTAAAGCTAGGGCAGTTAAGCTCATTTGCATGGAGGGCCACCTCAGCCTTAGGGTTGCCTTCAAAAGGCCATTGAATCTATGAAGACAGAGGACCAAGTGCGCATGTGATATATACAGATATATATACACACACTTACATAATGTTTGGTGATCTTTAGTTTTTACTCAGTTTCAGTCTCCAGATGTTGATAAATGACAACTCCCATTACTTTTGGTGAACTGGGGATAATGGGAACTGCATCTCATAGCCCTTGTGGCTTTGAGGTTGGTGAAAGCACATTTTAAAGTCCAAAAGCCTTGTACCTAAATCCAAACTCCACTCTCCTGACTAAATAGCCAAACTGCAGCCTTCCAGATGTTCCTGTATCACAACTCCAATTAGCTGTAGTGATGAGGAATACAGAAGATGTAGCCCAGCATCTGGAGGAGGGCTGCACAAAATGACATGGATTTGGCCTGTTGTCCTTGCATTTGACATACTGTATGTACGTATCCTAAAGGATAAATGCACTTTGTGAATTTTCTGTTTCTTGGTTTATGGGTTCTTGTTTAAATGCCAAGATACTCTTTTATTTCCTCCCAATATATGGCTTCCTTTTCTTCTCCCCTATCAGTCAAATAAGAAACATGTGAACAGAGTATGAATCAGATATGGCTATGTGATATCACCACTGAAGCTGTTGAGAGTAGGGCAAAGCTTGCTGGAACATTCACATGCACGATCTGAGGTAATTACTAGAGTTGTGCAATTTGGGTAAACTGTGATCCGGTTCAGTATCCTGGATTTTGGTGGGGGCCCCAATTCATTTTTGGGAGTCTCCCGAAGGAGAGAGATCTATTTTTGATCCAGGAAGCCGAAATATTATTTCCAATCTGGCCCACTGGTGGCAATTGGGGGGGGGGGGGACTTCCCAGGCTCCCCTTCCCATCATTTTAGGCATTGTACATCCTTCATTAAGAACTGGATTAAAAGCACCAGAGTTAAAATACTGCTCTTTCTGGATTCTTTTCCCTTCTGTCTTTAGAAGAGACTTGGGTTTAAGGCGAGGACTTAATAAACTCCACTTCCTGAGATCCTTTCCCTTCTAGCAGATGCCTCCCTCCCCACACTCCATGTGTGACCAAAAGAAACTGAAAGTAACAGGTTTTTTGACAGCCACTGTTCCATTGCTGCCGAGAGAAAAATGATGGTGGAGCCCATGCCGATATAAACATCCAAACCAGCTGAAGACCGTTTTTGAAAATGGATCCATGTACAAGTATACCAATTACAACTGTACACTACAAAAGTGGCATCATAGTGTTGCATAACAAGCTGGATTTTGCCATTTAGCATCACAAAATGCATACAAACAGGAGGAGGCAGACAGAAAATTGATAGTAATTCACAAGAAAAGGCTATATAAATGCTCAGGTGAATGTTTTGAGAGAAGACAATTTGGTATGTGTAAAAACAACAAAAGCAAGACATGCCTTTTTGCTTTTAAATTATACTGAGTGATTTGTGAACAGCCACAGTCAAGATGGAAAGAAATAATCTCTGAAGAACACACTGACAAAAGAGTGGGCAGGACTCCATTAGAACAACAGCAGAGCAACAAGGAGGAATAGAATAGCAACCCACTAATTATGTCAAATTACACTAACTAGTACATTGATTACATCCCGCAAAGGAAATAGAAGCAAACTTGTTTTCCTTTGAGATATCTCTGAAGTTTCACATTTTACACAGCCCAGCAGCACTGAACACCAGGGCTTTCTGGGGAGCAGAGGAGATAGCAGGTATCCACTGGCAGACTCTCTCCTTTTTTGGACAGTTTACTAGTAAAGCTTAAGGCTTAAAATTGTTTTAAACATATTCAATTCAAGTTATTCAATGCATTTTATTGTTGTCATTGTGTATCTTTAAGCTTTTTCCAATTTATGGTGACCCTAAGTTGAAACTATCATGGAGTTTTCATGGCAGATTTTTTTCAGAGAGGATTTGCCTTTGCCATCCTCTGAGGATAAAAGAGACTGTCTTCCCCACAGTCACCTAGTGAGTTTCCATAGCTTAGCAGGAATTTGAATCCTCTTCTTCAAAGCCATAGCCCACCACTCAAACTGCTGTACCATAGCTATCATACCCTTTTAGGTTTTTAAAAATAGGATTTGCTGGTAATATTGAAAATAATTACAATAGTTTTTAAAGATTTCAAGAAATGTTAAGATGGAAACAATTAAACATTTCCTTAAATCCAATCAAATCATGTTTATTATGGCATTATAATGTGCCAAGATCATGGATAGCTTGTCTAGAAACAGTGGGTTTAAGGAAAAGGTGCTGTCATTGTAAAAACTGCAAATTGAATCAAATAATTTTCAATAGCTGTATCTATTCTGCCTAATGGAAAGCATATCCTGTTGGTAGGAACCCTTTTTTAGACCCTCTACTGTGTTATACTTGAAGACAATATCAAGAATTTATTTATTTATTTATTTACAGTATTTCTATCTAAACTCAGCCTGAAGGCTACTTAAGGCGGTTTACAGTCAGCCAAAATTTGATACCTCATCAGACATAAAATACAGTTAAAAACATTTTGCCGGGCTGGTAGCACAACTGGTTAATCAGCTGCAATAAATCACTGCTGACCGAAAAGTGGCAAGTTCAAAGCCTGAGTCGGGGTTGAGTGCTCGTCTGTTAATAAAAGTGGGGAGGCTAATTTATGACACCATAAAAATGCCAGAGAGTAAGGAGGAAATACTACGATCAAAAAGGCTTAGCGTCATAGTGAACAAAGTGACAGCTCCCCCTGTGGCCAAATCGAGCAACCTCCAAGATCCGGCGGAAGAACTTCTAAATGGCCTCTATCTGTCTGTATGTATTATATGTCAAAAACGGCATTGAATGTTTGCCGTGTGATCTGCCCAGAGTCCCCTTCGGGATGAGAAGGGCAGAATATAAATACTGTAAATAAATAAATAAAAAAACTATATAAAACAATAAAAACATAAATCATCAGCATCTCCTTACTAAACTCGTTTTCCAGTCGCATCGTCAAGTCGTTCCATAATTCCATATTTGCCTGTTACGCTGCATTTGCAAAAGCTTGCTCGAAGAGCCAGGTTTTGACTTTTTTTCAAAATGTCAGGAGGGAGGGGGATAGCATTTCGTTTCCCCTCCTTGTTATATATTTTCCTTTTGATTCTCATCATCTGAAACTGAGACACAATGAATTGAATAGCATCTTTATAAAACAATCAAAGCCACTTTTGTTTTCAAAGCGCGATCAATCTTGGTTTCACTTCCTTCAAGGGATTCATCTATAGTATAAGATATCACAATGCATTTTCTCTCTTCCACTTTGTACTGTTGACAGGCTACTCATTCTGAAGGAGCTCCAAGGTTAGTCCTGATCTATGCATTTATTATTGTATAATGGCTGAAAGAGACGTGATGGCAAGGAAGACATCTCTCTTCCACATTGAACTGGATTATATGGCAGTGTGGACTCAGATAATCCAGTTCAAAGCAGATATTGTGGATTATCTGCCTTGATATTCTCAGTTATATGGCAGTGTGGAAAGGCCTTAAGAGGGAGTCAGTCTTACAGTGCCATTTTCATCCTTTGAATGTTCTTCAGATACCCAGAAATAGACTTGTTTGTAGCTTGAGACAGTTGCAAGGAAAATAAAGGGACAAAGTCTTTTTACTCTGACAAGCGTCCTCTAGCACAATTTTGGATTTGAGCCATTACATAATCCTAAATGTACTAAAAGTATTAGTATGGCACTATCTTGTCCACAGTCGATGACAGAGACACACATTTTATGCAATACCTAAAAACAAAAACCTTCCTTTATTTTAGAGATGACATAATATCAGTTTTAAATGAACTGCATTAGTTTCCAGTTTATTTTCAATCTCAATTCAAAGTGCTACCTTTGACCTAGAAAACCTTAAACAGCTTGGGGCCAGGATATGTGAAAGATTGCCTCCTTCCATATGAGCCTGCTCAACATTTGAGATCCTCAGTAGAAGCCCTAGTTCAAAACTCACAGAACTATCTTTATGTGTACCTATGACAGGGCTCACACCTGAGCTATCGGACACCCTGCCAGAAGATTTTAGGCTGGCTTCATCTTTTCTGGTTTATAGCTTAAACAGTGTGGCTTGTGGTTTTTGATATTGTTCTAGCAGTTATAACTGGTTTTAAATTATACTATGTAACAAAATTTGATTTTTTTTCTGATCCTGTTTGGAAGTGTATTCCTGTTTAATTGTGCAGTACTTACTTTGAAAGTACCACTAGTTGTTATAATCCAAAAACTTAATTTTTGTGGCTGCCACAAACTATGTTGAATTGGTTGAGACTCAGTGAGACATTATTTTAAAACTATAACAAAATGTGCTGCAGGATATCCCGCCAAACCAAAAAAAATTGCAGTGTAATAAAGTTTGTCCATGTTTTTATGAGTGTTACATAGTGTTATTTGGAGGGGTTTGTTTAGCTTGTTTTTAAATTTTTTCATATATTGATTTTAATGTTTTCATCCATTTTACATTGCCTTAGGAGTCCTTGCAGATCTGGAGGGCCCACTCTAAATCTATATAAATAAAATGTAATGTCAGGTTGTGGAATTAACATAACTCAAAAACCTCTGGGTGAATTGACACCAAATTTGGACACAATATACCTATCAGGCAAACGAGTGACCATCACTCATACAAACACTGAAAAGCACAGCAGAAGAGACTTAAAAAGCCAAAAAACAAAAATTACATTACAACGTATGTGCAAAACCACACATATATATATGCAAATACACATATATACACATAGGTAAAGGTAAAGATTTTCCCCTGACATTAAGTCCAGTGGTGTCCAACTCTGGGGGTTGGTGCTCATTTCCATATGTGCATATACACATATACACAAATATATATACACACACAAAACACATATACACAGACTGGGCCATAGCAACGTGTGGCAGGGGGCGGCTAGTGTTTTAATAAAAGGTTTCCTTGAATCCTACATTCCTATATGTTCAAGTAAAATATAAACCTTTCCCTACAAGCCTGTTGTCAACCTGTCCATGTTTTACCATAAATCCTAACTGAATAGTTTCCACAGACCTAAGGAATTTGCAGCAAGGAATAGGAAAAAGCTTGGGACTGTACTAATGCTGTTCCGTGGTGTGTGTAGTTCTCCCTTTAGATAACTGACAGAATAGTTACTTCTGAAAACAGAAGGAAAGAAAACTGGATGTGATCCATCAGCATTGCTAATATTTAAATACTGTAAATTTATAGTCAGAATCACTATTGGGTTAAAACTACGTATAATGATTTGTTTTGCTCTCCAACAGGTTCTGGACCTGGCTCCAAATGATGGCTTTGCCAAAGTGCATTATGGCTTCATTTTGAAGGCAGAGAACAAGATTGAAGAAAGCATTCCCTATTTGAAAGTAACAATCACATTAAGATCTTGCTGGCTTTCTTCTTTTGGAAACCACAAATTAAAGTGGAAGGGATGAGTGATGCTAAGTACAAAGTTAACAATCTATCCATATAGCATTAGAGATGTTCCCAGAAATTAGTGTTGACCTATATCCAGTGTTGCTGGAGATCCTGCATTGAAAACGTAGATGGACCCAGTGGCTCATAGGGCCCCTTCCAGTTCTACAATTCTCTTATTCTATATTTCTGCATAAAAACTCCCTGTTCCATACTGTATTCAGTTATTTATCACTGCTTCTTGCTTCCTACTTACTCTGCTACTGACAGACACTTCGCAATAACACTTTTTGAGATATGTTTTTTTCTGAAAGTGTGTCTTGGCAGTTAATACACTAAATTACCCTGCAGAGATGCAGAGAGCATCTCCTAGAGATTTTACAGCTGCAGAAAATTTGGCTCTTGCTAGCAAAGACTGCAAGACAGGAAAAAAAGAATGATAAATAACAGACTGCACAGTGGCTACGGCTGGATGATACAGAATAAACCAGGGGACCACGAAATTCTGCCTTATCTGTTATTAGCAGTGTGCTGCTACACTTTGTTTGATTGCTTTTAGTTGCACTGGGAGCAATGCATGGATTCTTTTTCTACTTGATTGTGAGAAAAACTAAACAAGTGCCCATGTTCAAATGCTGCTACAACAAATCAAACAAACCATGAAGTGAGTATCTTGAAATTATATGGCCTGCAAACCACTTGACCTGTCAAGATCCAAAGGACCACCCCACTACGAACCCTTCTCAACTTCACCAAAATAGGCAAAATAAGTAGAGAATCCAGGCACGATTCTCTACTTAAGGCTATTTGGGGTTGGGCAGAAATTGTGAGGTGCCCTTCACATACTTTTTAAAAGATAGTATTGTCTATTAAATAATATTTGCACCTTAGTATTATATATTGTTTTAATTGTGTTTTGTTTTCATCTAAACCACACACAGCCTCGAGGCCCTTATTGATAGAAAAGTGGGCTATCAATACAGGCACGTATGGCCCATGAAGTTGTAAAATTAAATATCTGGGATTGTTGATAGAAGCAAATACCTAGGATTAAAGTGTAACTAACGATGGAACATTTTGTGTAATTCACACTTCTAACAGAGTTTACATACATGGAGCTGAATTAGAAGTAACTGTTTTTTGACTGCATTTTTTTCTCCTTCCTCTAGGAAGGTCTAGAAACAGGAGACCCTGGTACTGATGATGGTCGCTTTTACTTTCATTTGGGAGATGCCATGCAACGTATTGGAAACAGTGAGGTAGAACTTAGCAGTTATTCTCTGAATATTATCTGGAAAGGAGGTAGGCAGGAGGAACATGATTGGGAGACTTGATCATTATAACTTCAGTGTGTAAAGTTGGTAATACATGCAGTCTCTGAGTTACAAACATCTGACTTACAAACAACTCATAGTAAAGAATGGGACTACAGGAAGTTAGAGAAATCTACTCCTAGGAAGAAATCTACTCCTAGGTTAGTTCACTATTACAGGAGTTTTAGGGTAGTGATTAGTGTCTACTTGTGTACGTTTTTGTTTTCGTTTTTAATGTTGATACGGTCAGTGGACTAATCAATAAACCTTGCTTTGCTTACTCCTAGGAAGAGAAATTCACTGCTGGAAGAGTTATTGTGGGGAAAGGCGTCTCAGTTGAAGCTTTCCCATCAATTCTTGTTTCCACAACAAGCCACATTTTCCAAAATCAAGTTACCTATAAAGCCCTAAACAGCTCAGGTCCAGTCTACCTTTGTGACCACATTCCTCCCCCCCCCCCCCAATGAACTGACATGGGTTTTAAGATCTGCCTGGAAGGCCCTCCTCCCAGTCCCGCCACCGTCACAAGTGCGGTTGGTAGGGACAAGAGAGAGGGCTTTCTTGATAGTGCCCCCAGAGCTTTGGAAATCCCTCCCAAGGGAGATTAGGCAGGCCCCCACACTGTCCTCCTTTCGTAGGGACTTGAAGACATGGCTCTTCAATCAAGCCTTTGAGAATATTTAGCCCCTAGTTGTCCTACGTAGTAATCACACATCCTGCACTTTATCCCATACCCTCACTCCATTACTGCATCTGGCACTTATTTTATTCCAATGTTTACAGCCCAACCATGGTGCCAGTAATTTACCGCCACAGTTAGAGGATCGCAGCTTCATTGAGTCTGACTTGATGTTTTTATTTGTGCATGTGTTTTATTTTATTGTATTTTATATTGTGTTCCCTTTTTTGTTGTTTTTAGGCACTTTGTGCTATGTGTAAGCATTTCCGAGTCCCTTTGGGGAGATGGTGATGGGATATAAAGATGATGATGATGATGATTATTATTATTTTTATTATCGTCATCATCATAGGGACAGCAAAGCAAGCACTGTACCGGTGGTTATTATTATTATTATTATTTCTTACCCACCCCTCCTCATGGCTTGAGGCAGTTTACAGCATAGTTAAAACACATAAACATTGTAATGATTCTATAAATAAATATATCAAATATATTTCTATAGAAGATACATATTAAAACATATTTCTATAAAATACATATTAAAATACACAGAACAGAGATTAAAACACAGGACACAAGTTTAAAAATTCATGATCAAAACTGGCTGCTTCCCTATGCTAACCAATACATATATTGGAGTTACACTTTAAAATGTACCTGTTCCAACTTACATACAAATTCAATTTAAGAACAAACCTACAGAACCTATCTTGTTTGTAACTTGGGGACTACCTGTATGTTTAGCTCAATAAAGAGACAAAGTTATTGGAGAAAGTAAGATGGATGAAAGACAGAAAGATGTAAATACCTATCTGGAAATAGATACGGCAGTAGTTTTACTTAGTTAATTAAGGGAAATCGGACATGCACAGGTAAGTATTTCTTAGATATTAGCCATGTCCTGGCTTCAACACTGCATATACTCTGCCTGAGAATATAACTGTTTTCCGGAAAAATGTACAAAATGACAGAAAAGGTCTAGTCTCAGAAAATTATTTAGAAACCATTATACTGACTGCAGGTTCCTAACCATAGACACTGCCATGAATCGCTCTGCCAGCTCTTTAATTAGAAGAAATCCCATCCTTTAGATTTGTGGAGTGATTTTCTAAACAACTCAATGTAGTTAAGGGCAGGATGAGGTGTGGGATATGAGAGAGGTCTATTGGTAGTTTTGACTAGATGTAATAGTGAGAAATGTCTTGGCTTTTCATGTTTCTTGCTTGGGAAAGGTGACTCTTCATTTTGACCTTTGATTTAACAGCTGCTAAAATTATTTCACTAGGAAAGGCATTGCAAATGTTTTTTGGCCATTTCAGTCATGGAGTGTGGGGTGGAAATCAGCCTCATAGCCAAATGTGATATAATACATACTCATATTTTTAGACTTTATGTAGATTAATGTTTCATTCAGTTAAGTAGCTGATGTAGTGGACAAGTGGCTCATTTTCTGCCACTGTCACTTTCAGGAATGGGGTGGATCAGGACAACAAAGAAGCAACACATAAAAACTCCCATTACTTGGGGAGAGAGTGAACTGTGAACCACCTTCAATTTTCAACATTAGATTTTTCTCTGCTGTGCCCTTCAGTTGGTGATTGTAGGGAAAATGCATTTGCAATGGATACTTAGCAAACAGAGACGAGCATTTTCAAGAATTGTTCATTACCAGGAGCAGCAGGAAAAAACTATCCTAGTTATTCATCCTCACATATGAGGATGAAATAGTTTATGCTTTACATCTCTTGTGGAAGATGGCCCTTGTGTGTAAGCGTCCAATGCACACCAATAAAACTCAACATGCAGGGTTTTTAAAGGTTTCAAACACCAGTTTAATTTCCCATATGATTTATGATATCCATATCATAAATGGATCCATGAATAGTAGTTAAAAATTTGTGTGGGCAAAATGAGCAAAAGTTAGTGGAGGCATAAATTGGGTTTCTGAAAAATGAACAGAAAGCTATAGTGTTGAATCTGTCACTCTAAGGTCTGTTTTTAAATTAAAGAAAAATGTTGCTGGATATGCTGAAATTTAAAATTTAATCAGAGCTAGAAATCGATACATAAGCATTTATAATCATGATCGCTGATGGTGCACATTTATCATCTACAGTTCCAGTTAGGTCTGAAGGGTTCAACTTTCAAAATGTTTTGATTGGATAAATTTTATGGATTGCTTTTACACTGCCACATAAAATGCACTGTGGATTAATCCTTTTTTAAAATGTTGCCTTATATATAAGGTACAGCAGAGGGGCTGTAAATGCTGTATGTTTAGGTATAACAAGATGCATTTACAGTGGGCACCAGTATGCAAAATGCTCTGGTACAGTTTTGATAGTATGGGTGGTAAGGGAAGGTACATCTATAACTGACACTGGGCAGGGAACAGGTATGAGGTGTGTTCATTAAAGATTTCCTCTGACCCACTTCCTGTGGACTGAGAGCAATGAAACTTAGCACAGTTATTAGTCCTTCTCTACATAGGTGCCACCTAGGGACACACACTTCTCCCATCTTTTTTAGCAACTGTAAACACCTTGCTTGTAGAAGTTGACAGGTTGCTCCAAAATCCACATTATGACTTTGGAAATCAGTCTCATCATCTGAAAAATGCTTGCCCTTAAAAAATAACTTCATTGTTGGAAAGTGGTTGTGAGAGGTCAGGTGAATAAGGGGGATGTGGTAGAATTTCAAAGCCACAGGAGCATGCTTTCATTTGAGCATGATGTGAGTTGTGAACTGGTGCATTGTCTTGCAGAAAGTGGACACCTTTGGTGAACATGCCACATCTCTTAGTTTTCTGCAGCTGTGAAGCATAGTATGCCCCAGTGATTATGGTACCTTTTGCTAGGGAATTCATCAATACTACTTTGTGCTGATCCCAAAATACTGTGAGCATTATCTTGCCTGCTGAGAGTTGGGCATGTGCCTTCTTTTGAGGTGGTGAGTCATGATGCTTCCATTGCATCAACTGGACTTTAGTCTCAGGATCATAGTGATGGAGCCAGCTTTCATCCTGTGTGATCAGTCTGTTGAAAAAGGTCCTCCTGGTTTCCATGGCACATTGTCAATAGAGCCTGAGAGCATTTGACTTGTTCCTGCTTCTGGAAAGGTGTGAGCAGTTGGGAGACCCAGCGAGCAGATACTTTATGCATGTGAAGATGGTCTTGGATGACCCCACAATAATCTTAACATTTTGGGCTAGGTGGCAAATGGTTATGTGGTGTTTTCCAAAATGGCAACCTCCACTTGCTGGATAGTGTGTTCTTCAATAGAGTGGGGTCACCCTGGAATTAGAGTTGTTTGCACCGAAGTCCAGACACATTTGAATTAACAATGCCCGTTCTTGATTACATCATATGATGGGGAATCATCATCATAAACCTCTATCATCTCATTGACTGTCTCCTTTGGTGTGTGGCCTTTCAAGTAAAGGAAGTTGATGACTGTTCTGTATTCCACTGGGTCCATTATTAAACCTCACACCACTTCAGCACCTGTAAAATCAAGACAGTTATCAATTCTGAGTTGTAAATTGGCACGTATCCTATAGTGACTTCCATCATTGCACATATGCAGTTTCAACATCCTGTGATAAATAGAAGTGGATCAGGGGAAATCTTTAATGAACACCCCTCATAAATATATGGAAACCAAGCTCCCTTTTCTCAGCATCTTACTGAAATGTTTCTGTTAAATGCACAAAAACAATCCTTTGGTTTGTTGCCAGCCTAAATAAATGCCACTCATTATCCATGCCCTAAATCCAACAGAGCTTAGAAGTAATATGCTAAAAGTAACATAATTATCTGTAATGAGGCACTTCCTTTTGGTTGTTGTTGTTGACAGTATAATGAAGCCACATTTCAAAAATAACATAATGAGTAGAAACAAAATCACTTCACTGGTGTAATGAGTAACTTTTTTCCCTCTAGTTAATTGTGACAGGTATGTTTGAAAAAGCATTTTAGACATCTTTAGAGACTTTTTGATGAGTGTTTTATGCCATTCTCTTATCCAAAGAAAATGTAATTTTTAAAAAATAAAAAAGAGAATTAACTCAACAAGTTAGTTTTAAATATCATAAAGAGTAATGAAAATGAACTACATAGTAAATTACTCTTTTTTAAAAAGTACCTAAATTTTGAATCAGCGTCATGCTAGCACTAGAAGAGCAATATTATTCTTTTCCTCCACAAGCATTCCAGACTGACTTATGGAAGCCTTCACCTAAACCTATTACCGTATTTTCTTGGCAATATCTGTTCAGAGAAAGTTTGCCATTGCTTCCTTCTGAGACTGAAAGAATGTGGCTTGTCCAATGTCACCTAGTGGATTTCCATAGCCCAGCATGGATTTGAATTCTGGTCTCTAAATCTCTACTTGGAGCCCTTCAGAGCAAGGTATTAATGTAAAGCCATTTTTCCAGTTCAGGTACTAAAAACCTCCCAGTTTAAAAATATACTTTAAATTGCCTGGTTTTGTTTACTTTCCCAGATTAATGGTTGAGTGGAGGGGAAGCCATGCCATTTAGGACATTGGTTGGTTTATAGCAGTCATAAAGGATTTTTTGGCATTGCCCGATTTCTCAATATTTTTTCTCAAAGCCTCAGCTGCTTAATGTCTTCTGCAGCAAATCAGTCCCTTCGTAACTCATTTGAGTTGCACATGCTAGGCAAGTACCCAACATAAGGCAAGTATGAAGAAAATGTGAACTTGATCCTCTCTATGCCATTCTTCCTGATTTCTTCCTGCAAGACATGGCTATTTTAAGAACATGACTTGGAACTGTAGAGACTATCCCATGAATCTGAAATAGATTTGAAGCACCTTGTTTATGAAATGCCTGGCTATTAGTATAACACTTGAGAATAATTTGGAATTTGCATGTACGTGCAAAAATCTATTGGGTTCCATTTATTTTTGACTGGTGAAGAAATACATTAATTGGATGTATTTAATACAGTGCTTTCATGGCGAATACTTTCCCTCCTTCCTTCCTCCATGATCCCCCTTCGCTTATAGGTCTGCAGGTTTGATAACTGTCAGAACTGTATGGGATTTGAAATTGAGCTCTGGTGAGAAGAGGTGCTCATGAGAAATTGAACAGTCATATTTGCACAGAAAGGAAGGAAATTTCCATTCCTTTAGTACTGCCATTGCTGAATTGCATTGGATACAATCCAGAATCTTCTTTCCTTGTCCCTGAATCAAATTCACTTGGGTCCGTTCAGACTTGGTGGTGTTTTAAATAGGATTTTAAAACTCTGTAAATGGGAATGTAGAAAATGTAGGAATCTACTTTATTTGCCTCTGTTGTCTTCTAGTAGTTAGGCTACAAATAACATAAGAAAAGTTCCCCTATAATTCAGTATGTATTGACTTAATTTGTACTTGTGTTGGTTACTAGGTAACTGTATTTATTTATTTATTTACATCATTTATATTCTACCCTTCTCACCCTGCAGGGGACTCAGGGCAGATCACAATACACATATATAGGCAATATTCAATGCCATACAAAACCGTAGTTCTGTATGGCACAAGAAATTTGTTGTATTGGGATAAAACTATAGGGAAAACATAACAATGTCCAAAATTTGATTAATTTAGTCAAATAGAGTTAATGAAACATTTGGTTCTCTGCTCACAGAGCCTTAGCTAGCATAAGGCATGAAGAAGCTGAAGTGAACTGTTGAGCAAGGTAAAGAAACTTGATGTTTAGAAGAATTTGAAGTGACCAATTGCTCATTCTTGATGTCAATATTGTTATCCTTCTTTGCTAAGGCATAACTGATGCAAATGAATTATTAAAACATTTTAATCTTCTAGGCATACAAGTGGTATGAACTTGGACACCAACGGGGTCACTTTGCATCTGTTTGGCAGCGCTCTCTGTACAACGTCAAAGGGTTAAAGGCTCAACCCTGGTGGACAGCAAAAGAAACAGGTTATACAGAACTCATCAAGGTGGGCACTAGCATTTTATTTTCTTATATAGTTTATTACCCTAAATAGACTCAGACAGGAATTTTGTTTGAGGAACTATGATCAACTGAATTATGTACCACTCCAAACAAGCCTAATCTCATCTGATTTTGTCTAAGAGGCTATTCAACATTAGTAGGACGTAAGAGCCCTCTAATGTACCTACACAGGAGATCTAGAAGGGTGAAGGCTTTTCTTCCTTCACCATCTGTAACATGGCTAACAAATGATGGCAGAGAGAACTCTAACTATCGGCCACATATTAAACATGGGAACAGTGCTGACATCATCTGGCTGCCATTATCCACCAAGAGAAAAGAGCTAAGAAGTCATATAGGAGATATCCTTTTATAGTGCTTCCATAGTACTTCAACATTTCTGTCCAAGAGGATTACAGATATTGGAAGCTAAATAGAGAAGATATAATCAGGAATTTTCATTTAGTTCCAAGAATCCTAACTGAAATCCTAGAAAGCAGCGCCTATTACAGTTAACAATACTGAATTAAATGCAGTGTTACTAACTTAGCACATAGTTTTGAGTAGAAATTGTCAAATCTTTTATTTGCAGTTTCTCGTTCTGCCAATCTTATTTGTTTTTCCTGTTTCTATATCAGCTTGTGATTGCTTTGTTTAAAAAATGGTGAAAACATATTTGCTAAGTTTGTGGGTTTACTATAGGTCTACTGTAGTCAGGACAAATAGTTCTTAGGGTATACACGGATCATTCTTCAACCCATGTTCAGATTGTTTTATTGCTTTTGTTGGAAGAAATGAGAGTTCAATATGCGAAGTTTGGTTCAAGTCCATTGTTGCAAGAGTTCAGGATGATTTTTGATTGTGTGTTAACTATAAATTGAGCAAGACTTTCGTGTGTGTCTTTCTGCCATTCCTGCCAGGATATCTATGTTGTGTTCATCGAAACAGGCCCAGGTTTCACACTGAGTGTATAAATACATTTAAAAACATATTAACTATATGTATTAGTGTGTTAGAGTGTCATTTTGGTTGGTGGTGTGGCCCAGGATTTTGTAAATGTAAAAAGTGTGCCACAGCTCAAAAAAGGTTGGGAAACACTGATGTAAGGGACCTGAACACACCCAAAACGCAGCTATCAGTATTTCAAGTCTTCAATTTAGGCAAGTAAATTATAATCGGTAGTCTCTGTTGCTCTCAAATTATGGTGTAGAGTTTATTATTAGAATACACATTTTGAATAAGTATTGCTTTTCAAAATGTTAGTCAGTGGGATTTCTACTTCTGTTTTATGTCTAAGGGCAAATCATGGCAGTGGTTTCAGAAACTGCTGTTGATTTAATGTCTTTTGTTTTTAATTTCGTGGTTTCAGTATACTAGTAAAATGTTTTAATTTGGTGCGTTAATAAAACATTAATGTCTTGATACAGTTTTCTATCTAAAACATAACATTTAAAATGATATTTTTCTTAATAGTGTATGTTTACACCTGAACACTTATAATGTTCTCTTAGGTAGAAGTCTGAGTTTTTTAGTTTTTTGTCTGAAGTCTGTAGCTTTCTGGTAATTATATTTGTTAAAAGCAAGAAATCTTGGACTGTTTTTAAGTCTTCTTTGTATTTTATGGAAGATATTGTTTGGTTTTATTGGAAACTACTTACAAGAAAAGCTCTTCTCCTACAGGTTAGAATGGAGTAGGGCCACACGTAGCCCTTGACCTAAATGAACTGTTTAGTTCTCTAACCTGAGTTACATATTTCTGTCCTTCATGCAAAGATATCTTGTAGCACCTTTAAGACTAAGAAAAGGAATTTAGTAGCATATGTTTTCATTAAGTTTACTTCATTAGATGCATTGAATAACATGCCCAGAGGCAGGCATTTATACCTATGACCAAGCAGTTTGTAGTGTGAATAGCAAAACTCATGCGTATGGTGATGAGGTGTTTGAATGTGAATAAATAACCATATTAATGATATAGAAATGTTGAGTCCTCCCAGGGGTGAGAAAGGCAGTATATAAATACTGCAAATAAATAAATACATAAATACGTAAATACAGAAGGCTATTGGAATGTAGTAAAGTCAAGAAGAGAAACCTCATGAGGCTAGGGTGTTAACTAGCATTATAGTGCCATATGTAGTATGCCAGGAATCCATTGTTTCTGTTCAATGCATTGTTCATGGACTAACATTTGTAGAAATATTCCAGTTCTGCCATTTATCTTTACAATCTTGCTTTGTAGTTTTTATCTGTTTAAGGAATCCTGTTCTGTAGTCTGAGATGGGATGTCCACGAATATTGAAATGTTCTGGAACTGGGTTTTGTGTACTCCCATTCCTAATGTCAATTTATTCTGTACTGCGGGGACTGTTTGCCCCATGCAAGAGAGATTAAGGACATTGTTGTCAGAGGATGGCATATATCACATTAAAAGATGAGCAAATAAAAGTATCTCTAAGATTGTGAGCAATATGATTAGGTCCTGTAATGACATTTCCTAAGTAAATATGTGGGCAGAGTTGGCATCTGCATTTGTTGAAAATACTTTTTCTCCTAACAGCCCACTCTGAGAGAAGGAAGAAAGGGTGGCGGTGAGAGACCACAAGTGCCCTTTTTCTTTTCTTTTTCTTATTTTTTAAAATTAAAAATATTCAAAAAGGAAACATAATAAAAAGCATCAATAATGCAAAGAAGCAAGATATTTATTATATATAAAGCTGAGACTGCACAGCTATATTTTACGTAGTATAGCTCACTACCAACCTACATCAAAAGTACAAATACTAAAACAAAAAAAACACACTTCCCTTCCATACACACAGTATTCCAAGATATCATACCTGGCAGAGGAGAGGCTCACCATCCTGGTTTCTGAATGGGACAATTCTTCCTATAGCTGTTCTGCCCTTGTTTTATTAATATATATTGGGGGGTGTTTTCATTTATTTTATTTATATTATTGAATTTATACCCTTATTTTCTCCCTAGATTGGATGCATGCCTTTCCTCTCTTTATTGTAATAATAGAAGAATTGACAGGAGATTAAATTGAGGCCTCTTTTTTTCTTAGTAATATAGGGTCACATGACGTAGGGCTACTTCTGGCAGGGCTCCACACTGGCTCCGCGTTGAAAGTGTACTGGGAGGAAGAATTTAGAACACAGGTGACTGCCCATGTTCTGATTGAGTAGGCCAGGGACAGTGCGAGGAAAGCTGGATAGCAACGGCTTCCCTCGTGTGATGGGGAAGGGAGGCGATGCGGGGCAGCATGTTTTCTTCCTCTGCCCCATGGATTCATCACGCTGTCGCCCGGCTTCAGGAACTCAATGTGAAGATTTCCCTAGTGACACTACAGAAGTGGTTCACATACCTGATACACTTCAGTAACTGCTTAGATCAGTAGATTCAATGGCTGCTGTCTCTGAAAGAGAATACACAGCCCCCCACACACACTTGTACAGATCTAGGAAAATGTTTATTATGTATAGCTCTTTTATAGTCATAGTGTTTTCAATCTTCACAGTCTGACAAGTACATTTATGAAAGTTTAACCATCCAAACAGAAGAAATGTGCACAGAAATGTCCAGTTTTCCTGTTAAACATCATTTCACAACAAGAGACTTTAAATTGTCTATTTTCACTCCTTTCTTCTTTTATGGTGTATATTAGCTTTTTGCGGACATGATGATGATGATTTGTTTTTTATTTTGTGTCAAAAACATTGCATAATAAATAAATTTAAACTGATAAAATAAAGGAATTACAAGCATCTAAATAGTTTTAGACCAAAAACAGGCAACAGCGACTACATTGTCTCTAGCTTTAAACTGTTCTTCCTCTGTGCATCAGGCATGGCATTGTGGATAAGTATGTGTAGTTGTTCTGTTCCACAGTCATACAAGATGGAGAATTCTTCCAGGTAGTGCCATTTTGCCAGGTTGTCTTTTGATCTGACAATTCCACTTCTGAGTTTATTCAGGGACTTCCAAGTTGTCCATTCTTGATTTGACCATGGAGGAAGGTCCTCATGGCGGCGATGCAGTTGGACTTGCCAGATTTTGCTGCTCACAGGGATATTCTTGCTGTTGCTGGAGGAACATTTAGAGGAGTGGTGGTTCTCATGAAACTTTTCCTTGATTTAAGTCTACTGGGAGGAGACTGATAGCCATGCAATGGGTGGCTTTCACGGTGTTCAACCTTTTTTCTCTTGCAATTGGTAGCAACTTCTTGTCGCACATCAGGGGAGGCTATGCCAGCTAGCTTATAGAGTCAAAGAATAGGTGTAGGTTTAAGACATCCTGTGATTATTCTACATGTTTCATTCAGTGCTATATTCACCTGCTTCGTGTGGGCAGATTTATGCCAGACAGGGCAGGCATAGTCAGCAGTAGGGTAAGACAAAGCCAGGCTGATGTTCTTATTAATTTTGGGTCTGCACCCCATGCACTATTAATACGTTTTTGCAGCATGCTATTGCATGCAGCTACTTTGTGCTTGGTGTTCGCACAGTGTTTCCCAAATGGTAGTGTTAGATCAAAGTTGTCGCCGAGATATTTCAGGTGTTCAAGCTCTTGATGGTGATGGTGATGATATTTTTAATACTCCGCTTTTTCTCTCTATAACAGAGACTCAAAGTGGCTTACATTAAAACCAATGCAATACAATTTAAATGCTCTGTCAAACACTGAGACCCAGAGCTATGTGTTGTTTACAAAAAAAAGACATAAAACAAAATGGAATCCAGTACAATAGTTAGAGATTTTAAAATGTGGATATATTTTTCACAAAGTCAGGTAAACATATATTGTCTATTTGAACTTATATTGTCTTTTATCTTAACCAATTTGTTTGAAGGGGGGGGGGACCATTGTACCATTTGTCATCCATGTTTGTAATTGTCATTTAAGTTGTTTACACTAAAATTTGTTAAATTATGGGGAAAGTGGAGTCACATAATGTATCTGTTGCCCCAAGAGATAAATGTTTGGGAACAACTGAGCTTCAGATATCTAGATTTTTTTGTCTTTTGAGTTGATTTTAAAAAAAACACACACATTTTGTCCTTTATTTAGTAAGATAATTAGCAAGAAGCCAAAAATAATAAAATTTCTATATGTAATCATAGTCTTGTAATCAGTCTTGCTAATATTTGCTAACTGAAAAAAAGAGAAAGTTAAATGAGATTTTTGAAATGTGATTATGAAGCAATGCAGTGAAATAGTGCTATGGGGTTAGAATAGCATATTCCTTGAGTGCTACTGGCAACTGGTTTTCTCCTTGCTACTTTGTATTTATTGCAGCAAACACTTCTGCTGGTACAGATATATATTTTGTTTTATTTGGTGTTATGTTTTGGGTGCCTAAGGTAGCTAACAGAGTTGGACGTTTGCCTAAGGAATTAAAATTATTAGCTGTGTGGATATTTCTTGGGGGGGGGCACATTTACAAGCTTTCACAATGTTATGTTAATGCTCTATAAAATTATTTCAATATTTAAAGGAGGCTAATACTAATAATGAGCTGTATTTTTGCTGCAAGCAATGCATGTTGTAACATTCTCAAGAGAGTGGTAACAAGCTTAATAAAGACAGCTGTTTCATTACATTCAAAGGCATTTCATGCTTCTATTCTTTCTAGTTTTACTACTGAGAAATCTGAGTAAGCTCCTTTCATCATATACTCCGATTCTGTGAATTATTCACCATTTTGCTGAAAGGGTATCTAAACCATATTTATCCATTTGGAAGCGTATCATTTTGACATTAACCACATAAGGTGGAAAGCACTGGCCATATTAAAATATGTTACTACTGGGAATTGTGATCTTAGAGTCAAACTAGATCTCATGGTGAGTATGCAGTTGACTCTTTGGTTCTTGATTTCTATTCTACACTACCTGCAAAGGGGATCCATTCCAGGATGGTCCTGTGGTAAGAAAGGGTAGTTATTCTTTGGCTTCAATATGTTCCTGATCCAATTCAGTGCTGCCCTCCTGGTGACAGAGGTAAGCTACTCTATAAGAACCAAACCCAAATCACTCAGAGTTTGCCAGTTTTTGTCAGGAGCGCTGTTAAACTGAAATAATCAGAATTGTGCTTTAATTCTCATGTGTGGCTGACAG
Source organism: Anolis apletophallus (assembly GCA_030556195.1). Taxonomy (NCBI): domain Eukaryota; kingdom Metazoa; phylum Chordata; class Lepidosauria; order Squamata; family Anolidae; genus Anolis; species Anolis apletophallus. The sequence continues at coordinate 97,527,036 of JARBWK010000007.1, read as the reverse complement.
TATTTGGGAAAGTGTCCTGATCCACAGGATTTAGGCTGAAACATATCAATGACTTTCAAAGGGGCTGCTGGATACCCCTTTCCCCTGCTCATCTGCTCTCTTTTCTTCTTGTGCTGAAACAAACTTAGTTTTCCTAATGAAAATGTTGATACCTTTTTTGTTGCCTCTTTCAGTTGCAAATGAGCCAGTGATTATAAGCTGACTGAAACCCAATACTGTATGACACTTTTCTTAAGAAAAGCTAGTTGTGGGCTGTAAGGACTACTAAGTAAAACTTTTCTCCATTGAGTGGATTGATGTTCTCTTTCTCACTTCTTTTTCTATGTTTTTGTTCTTGTTATGTGTCTTCAAGATTCATGGTGAACCTATCAAAGAGTTTGCAGTGGGTTTCCATGGTGTGGTGAAGTTTCCCTGGGCCCAGCTCTCAAATCACTGCACCATGGTGGTTCAGTATTTTCTGTTCTGCCATTTGAAATCAAATAAATGATTCTGTAGTATTTCACTCTACAATGTTTAGAGATAAGTGAACCTTCCTCCCCAACACCGACACCAACAACTTAAACAGCCAGTGTGCATTTTTTTTTGCTAATGTTATTTTGACATTTAGATCCCAGCAGTTTCAAGCTAATATAGCAACAAAGTAAACTGAAATGACTAACCCACATCATGTCAAATTGCAAAGTAATTTGGACTTTATTTCGCTGGTGCAGATTATTTGGGAGATAATTAGGAAACCAACATGGGTGAAAGAACTATCCCCTGTAGGAGTCCTTGCAACTTAAATTTGTGCACTACACTAACAGTTGTCCTTTTTAGCTTTGTGCCAGTATTGTTTAAGGTGAAATATTTACATTGGCCAGGATCATCAACAGGATTCCAATCCTGATCTGATGTGAGAGCCTCATGTTACTTTCAATATAATCCAGTAGAATTATCCTTCTGTTTTAATCCATAATAAGATTATTCTTCTCAATAACATTTGAAATTATACCGTTTTGAGTTTCTGTCATCTCTGTAGATCATAAGGTAGAAAACTTGCATACATTTTGTAACCTATGTTTTCTAAATTATTTCTTTAAATTCCCTTGAGCTCTCAGGTGGTATGTGAATGGATTTCTTTAAGTAGCATGTAAACCCCTTTCCCATAGCCTGTAACTGACTGTGATCAATTAATTATAAGTACCACTGCAATCGGACCAGCCCCTTTCCCTTAGAATTATTTTGTACCTGGAACCACACCTGAGGTCACACACATTTTGGTTGAATGCCCTTGAATACTGCTAGAGGTAAATTAATAGCCTGACCTGCTGTGAAAAATAATTCAATTACATTGGAATTCAGTGATAGGAACCAACTAATTTAAATCAATTAAGTTACCACTCAAGTTGGACAATTTCTAACAAAAAGGGACAATTTAATTAAATTTATTTCTAACTGAATTGATTGATTTAAGTTGGAATTGTAGCATGAACTTTATTCCAGAATTAAATTATTAATTAATTAATTAATTAAGGTAACATGCTAAAGAACCATTGAATATACTTCAGAACTGGTACTTTGCTCAAGTCCTTGTTCTGCTATGGAAAGCTGTTTCATGCTTTTTACTAGTATCTCCGGGTTACAATTAAAATCATTTACTCAAGAGTAGTTCCAGCAGGAGGGATTGTCTTAAGGCTTTTGAGAATAGCAATAGCAATAGCTGATCCTTCTCCACCCCATTTAAAATAATAACAAAAAATTGTTTTACTGAAACCAGTCATTTCCAGATATTTCTAAAATCCAGAGAACTACAAAAAATTTGGAAGCTCTTCAAAGTCATTTGAAAGCTGCTCCCCTTCAGCCCTGGGACATTCATTATTTTCTCAGCATCAATTTCCTAGAGTGTACCAGATTTCAATGAATATAAAATTCATATTAGATTGATAGCATCTATAATAATCAGTCCTCAATAAAAATAAAATAAACAGAACTTTCCCATGTGTTACTGTGCTTTTACTTGTTCTTATTTGATTGTTTGTGATACTTTTAATATGAATTTTGCATATATATTGAAATGGGGGATATTAAATCTTACATGCTTGCATTTGAAGGAGGAGGGAATGCTCTGGGGATTTTGCACATTGTTACAAACCATACACTGTACATATTTGTGCTGTGTTTCAATTTTGTATTTTCTAAGTTCAATTCAATTTGTATGCTCAGGTCCTGAAATGCTTGTGTGCTATAACTGTGAAGATCAATACTCTTGTTGGCTTATAGCGTAAAATGATCTGCTGAACACCCCTTAGGCAAATCAGAAGCAAATTAAAGAGGAGGCCATTCTGGAAGAAGGTGTGGGATTATTGAACTGTTAATGATACAAACGTATGCGAAACTGAGAAACTGTGCAGTATTTCATGGTTGTAGTTTGGGTTGTTTTGTTTTTTTATCGAAAATCCTTAACGAGGTGGAGAATAAGAGAAAGAAACCATAATTAATGATGATGATGCTTTGGAACTGTTGCATTAGTTTTTAAGGCAAAAACTAGAACATTCTCTTTTGACCTTGCCAGTCCTTAGAAAGAAACTGGAAAATGATTCGGGATGAAGGGCTTGCTGTGATGGATAGAGGAAAGGGGCTCTTTATGCCTGAAGATGAGAACTTGAGGGAGAAAGGTGACTGGAGTCAGTTCACTCTGTGGCAGCAAGGTATGAAAACACTGACCCTTTTGTGTGCATGCTGTGTTTTTTTTAACAAAAGGAAGCAATTGTGACTTTAATGTATATGAACTGGTTCTTGCGAAGCAAAGATATAATTCAGCAAATCCAGAAAGCTGACTTAGAACCAGGGCCAGATATACATTTTGTAGGGTCTTTGGGCGAGATCTTCTGTGTGGCCTACTAAGCTTGGTAGATTCAGAATCTGTCCAGTTTTGTTTGCTTGTTTTTTTAAAATTGGGACACTTTCACATCACTTAATTATAGTGCTATGATTCTGCTTTAACTGTGATAGATGCAGCTAAAGTGAAACCATGGTGCCATAACTGTGTAGCGTGAAAGGGTTTTTGCTTAATCCATGATACCCCATCTTACCCCACTTAAGCCTAAATTAGCTTGACAAATGCTTTTTAGGTTACATAATGCTCTAAGCAGGTTTTTGGCCTAAACATTACTAAACACCGAAGGAAAGAAAGAGAGAAAATGTTCTATCTTTAGGAAGTTTGGCACTGTGATAGGGGATTAGTGTTGTACCATTGGACCACTGTTTGAGGTGCCAAAGGCAGATCTCCATGTGGCTTTTTGCATCCATGATTAACACACCTGTCTTCCAATACATCTTTCTGAGGCAGCATTTTCATATCTGCTAAATGATTGGAAAATTTGAAGACTGATATACGTTTTGTATGTAGAGTTCAAGTTCAGAATACTTTAATTTACTATCCCCATGCTCTCCTTTGACCTAGGAAGAAAAAATGAAAAAGCTTGTAATAGTGTTCCTAAAACCTGCGCTTTATTAGAACGATTTCCAGAGGCCACTGGATGCAGAAGGGGGCAGGTATGAACTGGCATTCTCACTCTCTCTTGTATGATTTTTAAGATTCACATTTGGATTGGTAAAATAGGGATACTGTAATATTCTGTGACTTGGATCCAGACTATCTGAAAGAGTATTTGTTTCATGTGAGCCTCTCCGGGCTTTGCGATCTTCTGTGTCACAATGCAGGGTCTTGGCCCAGCCCCTTAATCACACACACAGAGACGGTAATCAGCTAACTATTTATTGAATAATAGAAAACAGGTGAAAAGGCAAATTGTCCATTAAGGTATCAAAAAGTTCAATCAAAAAGGTAAAGAGTTCGTAGGTAAATCCAAAGGCAAAACTTGGCAAAGGCTCCGTAAAGCTATGCGGATCCAGCAACTTGGTCCGTGGCAATCAACAAAGCAAAGTTCAGGAAACAAGGCCCAAGAAACTTCTTGGCAAGGCACGAGCCAAAATCCTGCCTCTGTGGATCTTCACTCGCTTCACTCCCTTCAAATCAGAAGTGGCCGAGCAACTGAGGATCCGTTCCCACGGATCCTATACTTAATACCCTTGGTGAGATCTCCGACGCTCTAGGCTGCGGCGCCAATCTGTACTACGGGACCCAGCGCTTCTCTGGCGCTCTAGGCTTCGGTGCCATTCCCTCCTACTGGACTCAATGCTCTGTCTCCTATCAAAGCTCCATCCTTGCCTCCCAGCACCTGGGTCGCTATCTTCATGAGAGCCAGACCCCCATTCAGCTTCCATGGGCTCATCCTCCGCTATCTCCCTAACCCTTTCTTGTGACCCGAAACCACCTGGTTTCTCATACTGATTATCAGAATCAGCACTTCCAGTGTCAGCCTGATTTTCCCAGCTTTCATACCCATCAGGCCAGCCATCATCCCATTCCAAGCTCTCTGTGGGAGAGGAAGGCCCAGCTACCTCATCATCCCCTTCATCCATGTCCTCATCAGCTGCCATTGGCCCTAATGCAATCGGGACCCCCGGGGCCGCCCCCTGCCCCCCAGGCATGAAAGAGAACGGGGTTGCTACATTCTGAGAGAGATTTCTTTCAGCTCCACCATTATCACAACTGAATTTGGAGGTGGAAGATCTTCCCATGAGAGGCTAGGATAGTCTCTCTTATTGTCCTTTCACCAGCATGTGAATATTTATATTTGACATATTTTGGGCACTAACTGCTTGCTGCAGAGGAGTTTTAATGCAATGTGTTGCCATATATTTTATGTTTTCAGTGCCTTTAACATTTTTGGAATCAATTCTGTTTTTTACTTTGTGTTATAATATTGTTTTTAAAACTGTTTCTTTTGTCTTTTAACATTAGCACTGATTTTATCTGTGTTATGTTTTAATCTATGGCATAGGTTGCCTTGTCTCTCATTGGGAGAAAAGCAGATGGAAATTAAATTAAATTAAATTAAAAAGAGGAATGTGTAGAAAATGGAAAAAGATTGCACTTGCAGAAAAACCATCAAATGCACTGGAAGCATATCTTGTCTGTGATAGACAGGGTTTTTTTCCCCAAAGGTGAAGAAACTTCTTCAGATTTCTGAAGTGTTGCCAGTGTCAACAAATACAAATGAAAGGTCATTTTCTTGCATTTTGCACTATATTTTCTTGCATTTCTTGCATTTTGCACTATATCAGATGAATACATTAATTGTGGAAAATGCATATTTCTCATTTTTACAGTAAAAATGTCAGTCACTTTAATTTTTTTAAAGGAAATTCAGGAATAATGTGTGGACAGTCTGGTCTCATTAGGGCTGGAGGTGTTTAAATCCTTTTTATTAGTAAGCCTGTTGATGAGCACAAGGGTCGAAAAGTACAGCTGGAATTCTAATGCAGGAAGGCATGGCAATGTTAGGTTGTCATTTTGGATTGAGCTGAACCATGGTCCTTTATTCTAACTGTGCTTCTCTCTGCAGATCAAATATTCTGTCATGCATCCTGGGACACATGTCTGGCCACATACAGGACCTACTAACTGTCGGTTGAGGATGCATTTAGGCTTAGTGATTCCCAAAGAAGGCTGCAGGATCCGCTGTGCACAAGAAACAAGGTATTTTTTATATCTGTGTTCCAAGTGTATCACAGAACTGGGAAGCAAATATATTATGAGCTGGTATAGAAGCCAAATCAAAACTCCAAAGCAGTTCTATTACCTGGGAGAGTGTGTTGGCAATACCCGGTGTGTGCTCTCCCCCCTCCCCTCATCACATGGTGGGGGTGGGAGAGCATGCTTTGCACCTTTTCCCTCCCCCCATCAGAGGACAGAAAGGGCGGCAACGTGCATTGCCCTGCTGCTCTTTCTGCCATCATACAGCAAAAAGGAGGCTTACTCAAACAACATGTTCCTTCCAATAGTGGAGGAGAAAGTGCCTTTCGGCGCTTCCCCTTCACTTTGGGAGGAATGTCGATGGGGAAATTGTTCATCAGCTTTTCATGTGGTTGCTACTGCCAGTTTATACCTCCAGTAAATATAGTTATACTTATATTAAACTAGCAGCCATTTCAAATGATTGACATGAATCATTGTTCCAAACATTACAAAAAGTATTGAAACTAGGGATGGACAACATATTTTTAAATATTCACTTCAAGATTGCAAATCAATTTCCCAACATTTGGGAAACTCATCAGGAAGAATAATTGACCAGTGAGAATTCTGTGCCATTTTCTCTCTAACATTTGAATGTTCCAAAGGATTATGGGGTAATTAAAATATGTTCAAAAATAATCCACCTGTTTTTCTCCACAGAATAGTTTCTCTACACCACCTTGGAACATTCAATGAAGGACTAATACTATGGAAGAATATTTGTTTTCTCTTTTAGCAGGGAGAAAGCATTCATCTTCACATGGGAGGATGAAATAGTCAAGGACTGACATCCTTAGTTGGAGTGGGTTGCTCAGAGACCTGATAATGAGATGTAGAGTTTACCCAACACCCCATGCCTGTTATCTGTTTAGAGTTTTTGATGAATGGAAACTAGTATCATTTAGACAGCTGTTTTGATCACTTGTGCGGTCATGTCATATTAGTTCAAAGTGATCAGATGTTTACCACTCTCCATCAATATTGAATTGAGCTTAATCTGAGTTGAAACATTGTGGTATGTGCAATATTGGTGATGACTTGATTGTCATTTAAATGCTTTTAATGTTATCTTAAATGGAGAACAAATGAGTTTTATGCTGGTGGACAAGAATACTGAGGGGCTGTCTACATGGTTAAAAAAAACTCAAACTCACCCCATATCTGGTGCTGGCATAATACATGACTTCCTTGAGGATTCAAGTCTGATTCAGTTCTTTTTTACCCCTGAGTGCTTAAATCCAAGTTCATTTTCCCTCAGAGTTTTCTGGACCTGGGTTATTTCCCATGCCCTTGTGGTCCGAGGTGACTTTATTGCTGAGCTGGGGAATGGGGGTTTGAGTGGGTAAGTGGCACATGTAGATAGGAGGACCTCTGATTGGTTTTGCCAACATGCAATTGCCTTAATTGTTTCGAAGGTTCATTTGTGCAAGATAATTGCATAGTTGTGCAGATAATTGCAATTACATCTATCAGGCTCTAAAATATAAACATGTATGTGTGTATTCGGGGTGGGGTGGGGGAGTAGATCTGCCACAGTCATATATGACCAGAAATAATGCAAAGTATATCACATGTGATCATAGCAGTACTGCCCTTTAATACCAAAATGGGCTCATGTAGAGGAAACGTTTGGCTGGTGATGCTGCTTTCAATTGAGTAAGGAGGCATATGGTGTTAACATGATCACTATGAGCAGAAAAATGCAAATTGAAGCAGATTATTTTCAATTTTTATAAACAACACCTGAAATTGGCTTTTGGAGCCCAAGCTGCTGTTTCACTGAAGAAAGCTTTAATCTGATGATTTGTTTGATTAGTTTAAATAACATTGGGTTTTTTTAATTATCTGTGTTTTTCTGTCTTATTACTAGTCATCACTCTGATCATTAAACAGACATTAAATTAATTTATTAGGAACATGGAGCAGATTACAGGGTGACATCACATTCATCCTCTGCCTATTTTCTCCTTTCTAGAAGACAAATCTCTTTCTATAGGCCAACCCAATAGACAGTGGCATGAACTACTGTTAAGGCTAACCAAGCTTATAGCTGCAGAATCCAGATTAAACAGGAACATAACCAGTCCTAATTACCTTGAAAGTAGCTGCTGTTACAATGGTTGCTGCAAACTCTGCCTGGTCAATTGTCACAGTACAAGAGTAGGGATGACAGGAGGGAGCACAAAAGCCCTGCAGCTACTCCTGATTGTTTTAATAATTGGCAGTATTACACTGGCCCAAGAATGAATGAGCAATTATCTCTCTACTACTAGTAACTTTGTACCGCTGTGTATGCAAAGGACTACTGCTAGAAAACAGAAAATATAGAATAGTCAGCATAAGACCTTTCATAAACTCCTAAATTAAGTATGATGCATTGCTAAAGATCTACTCATCTTTCTGTTTATGAATTTGCCATTTGTTCAATTTTAACAGCTTTAGGAAATTTGTTAGATACTGGGCTGTTCATTTTTAATAAACTTCCATCCATCATGAACTCCCTCTTCTATTAGTATTCCTAACCATGGAATCACACTAACATTTTTCTCGGTTTACTGAAATCACCTTTTTTATAGTCCACTAGTCTGCTATGCATTGTCCAGAAAACCTTGTGCTCCCCAGTATTCACCATATTGCCATACCATCTCTTCCAAGAGAGCTACCAACTTACATTTGCAGGAAGGATAGCTACCCACATCTTCCAGCTGGGATACAAACATGGCACAGATGTTGTGGGTGACTGCAATACAAGGATATCTTGATTTAAGAGTTTGATTTGTTCCGTGACTGAACTCTTAACTCAAGGTGAATTTTCCCATTGAAATGCTATCAATCAATTCTGGTCCCCTGACACCCCCCTTTTTTTGTTATATGTTTTTAAAAAAGAATATGGACTTGATAAATAACAAATGATGTATAAATGCACATTTATCTGGAACAATAAAAAGAAAGATCGATTTAAAAATGGTAGAAACACAAAGTTGTGGCAAGGAAACACATTTGAGCCAAGAAAATGTGTGTTGGCCAGTGTAACAGAATGGCAAAACCTGCACATTCACATGAAACAATAAAAAAGACAAATTTTAAAATGTTAGAACCACAAAGTTGTGGAACAATAGTAGAAACACAAAGTTAAGGCAAGTTAGCAGAAAAATTGTCCTTTCAGAAGTTTTAAGCTTCGGTTCCAGGCAACTTCAATAATCATAACGCATGATCAGGAATTATGAAAACTCCAGGTTAAAACATTTGGAAGACCAAAGATTCCCAATCCCTAAGGTAATATGTCACAAATGGAGTGCAGGAACTTTCTTATTGTTTCCTTGAAAACTTTCCTTTAATTGCCTCTTCTGTTTTATTGCTCTCTCATGAATTTCCTTCTGTTGTTTAAATCTCTATGCTAATGAGGTGTCCAAGGTTGTCTGCAGTATTTAAAGCTCAGTTTTGTTCTCATCAGAGATTAATTGTAAAGAGACTATGTTTCTGCATCTAACCATTGCTGTAGAATTAGGACAAGCACTAAGACAAGATGAGCAATTGCTGCACTTGCTAATTGATCGGTGCTTTAGTGAAGTAATCCGTGGATTGGGAATTGAGGGTAGACATGGAAGAATCGCAACCTAACTTTAAAAGTAGCTGCTAACAATGCCAGTGTTTGGAGGATTGCCCAGATGCTGGGGAACACCTCAGTCCTTCCCAACAAAGCCAATCCCAGCAAAGCCAATGGTAAGAAATTATAGGAGGTGCATTCCAACAGCAGCAGGAGAGGTGTACTTTCCTGGCTTTCCAGCATTTATGGAAATCTGCAGCCTGAGCCTCAGTGTAGATCCAGAAAATGGCAAAATTACTTCTCCCTCCCTATGATCCATTGCCTTTGCTCAAGCAGCCAGGGGAGACAGCTTTAGGTAGTGAACCAAGCAACACAAACATACATTTATTGTAACTGAAATAGTCACAACTTTATTGGTTACAGCTGTGAGAACCCTGGACAATGGATTCACTACTACACACAATTCAAAGTGCTGGCTTTAGCCTATAAAGCCCTAAATGTTTCTGGTCCAACTTACCTGTCTGAACATATCGAGCATTAAGATCTGCCAGGGAGGCCCTGCTCTCAGTCCCACATCCTTCACAAATGAGAGACAGGGCATTCTCAATAGTGGCCCCTTGGCTATGGTACTCCCTCCCCAATGTTATTAGATTGTCCTTCTCCCTCCATGTCTGGCTCTGGGATCAGGCATCCAGGACTAGCACAACACATTATTGATATGTAGCAACATGAATCATGACCACGGTTTTAGGTATATGGTTTTAACAGTTTTTCTTCGTGGTCTCTGTGAATGCCCTGCTAGGGACTGGGTGGGGTTACCATCAAAACTTGAAAAGTTTAAACTTGGGAAGTTTCCGTTGGGGTCCTGCGCAGGTGCAGTCACTCCACATGTGTGAATTCACAGAGCACCACTCGAAGAAAGATGGTCACAGGTATGTAACCTACCATTAACAGTTTATGTATTGATATGTTTTTGTTGATTTTTAATGTGTTGTATTTTATATACTTTGGATTGCAATGTGGCACTGATGTGGCCAATCTGTAAGCCACTCTGAGTCCCCCTCAGGGTGAGAACAGGATATAAATATAGGAAATAAATAAATAATTTAGGCATTTATTTATTTTATTTATTTATTTCAGGATTTTACCCCGCTCTTCTCAACCCCCGAGGGGGGACTCAGAGCAGTTTACAGTAAGGCACAATTCGATGCCCACACAGTAACAATATAAAACCCCAGAACCCTTCAACAATTAAAATACATTAAAATACAATTACCTAAACATCATGCGCATTCATTCCAGATTAAAACAATGTTCTGTCCATAAAAGCATTGGCCCTATTCATCCACTTTCCATTAAAATCCCATCTAAAATGCTGCCTTGTGCTGGTGTGCAAACACCTGGTCCCACAGCCAGGATTTAATTTTTTTCCTGAATGCCAGTGGATCGTACATCGATAGGGAGCGCATTCCACAGGTGGGGAGCCACCACCGAGAAGGCCCTCTCCCTCGCCCCCACCAGCCGCATTTGAGAAGTAGGCGGGAGCAAGAGCAGGGCCTCCCCGGATGATCTTAGATTACAAGGTGGGACGTAGCGGCTGATGCGTTCGGACAAGTAAGCTGGGCCGGAACCGTATAGAGCTTTAAAGGTCAAAACCAGCACTTTGAATTGAGCTCGAATTGACAGGCAGCCAGTGGAGCTGACACAACAGGGGGTGGTATGCTCCCTGTATGTAGCTCCCGTTAGTAATCTGGCTGCCGCCCGCTGGACTGATGGCAATTTCCGAACTGTCTTCAAAGGCAGCCCCACGTAGAGTGCATTGCAGTAATCTATTCGGGATGTGACCAGAGCGTGGACGACTGTAGCCAGATCAGACTTCCCAAGGTACAGGCGCAGCTGGTGCACGAGTCTTAACTGTGTAAAAGCTCCCCTGGCCACCACCGAGACCTGAGGTTCCAGGCTCAGCGATGAGTCCAGGATCACTCCCAGGCTGCCAATCCATTTGCCAAATAATGACCCCATGCCTTAGCCTATCGCTAGGAAATGTGGGATGACATCAACTGCTCAGACCTTGCTAGTTAGTTACTTTTTTGGTGCAATACTTTGTTTGCAATCATATAATGCTGAAATATGCAAAATTTTACACTAACTGTAGGAAGTTTTGATGCAGGAATAGTGGACTGTCATAACACAATATAACAAGTTCATTATAAAGATGATCGGTAAATATTTTCATGGAAGCAGAAAACTCTGCTTTTAATGATTCCATGGGCCCTCGTGGCTTAATTTAATGCTGTTGAGACCAGTGCCATTGTTTAAGTATTAGAAACCATTTATTCTTATCCAGGAGACAGTATAATTTTTCTACTTCATTCTTCTTATGAAAAGTGCCAAAGGACTTTCTTGAAAGGAGAAAAGGGGCTGTGAAATGTTATGCTACAACCTGATTTTACTTGAGCAAAACATTTTGCTTATCAGCTTTATACTAAAGAACGAAAATGGCAATATAGTTTAAGAACTGGGGAAGTCTCGTTGACTTCATTGAGCTGGATTAAAAGAAGGAAGGAGGGGATTTATAATAGCAATGCGGATAACCAGTCTGAAACATAATAGCATTGCTCTAGAATGAAAGATAAAGGAACTGAATATATTGGGAGACAGGATATTTAGCCTTACATTAGTCGCAGAAATTTATTACCTGAAGTCCAGTAACAAATTAACCTGTATTCTGCAACAGATGTGAATGGAGATGTATTCTCATTCCACTTTTTCTTACTGTAGATAGAAGACTTATTAATTTTCTATCTATAGAACATACACTAATTGACAGATCATGTTAATTGAACTGCCTTTTTTTGGCTGTGATTTTCTTTTCTTCTGTTCATATGTACTAATCCTTTAACACAATGGTTCTCAACTGGTAGGTCCCCAGGTATTTTGGCCTACAACTCTGAAAAATCCCATCCAGTTTACCAGCTGTTATGATTTCTGGGAGTTGAAGGCCAAAACATCTGGGGGCCCACAGGTTGAGAATCACTGCTTTAACAGGTTACATTGTTATTTAGTAACAATTTATTTTCCCACAATATTTGTTAAACTAGGATACTGTGCTTTTAGTCTGCATCACAGAAGTAATCAACTTACAGTATTTCATGGATTCTAAGGTGCCCAAAAATTTAGCTTAAAAAAAAAGTATCTCATAGGAGCTTATCCTACAAGACACTCCCTCCCCAATTTTTTAAACAATTGTAATCAATTTTTTGAATTGAAAGAGATGGAGCCCATCCCACAATGCAGAGGACTTCCTGTCTGTGCACATCAGGATTTGTCATGTAATTGTTGAAAACAGTGCCAAAAAAAAGGAAGGGAGGGAAGATTATCAGAAATCGTGTCAGGAGCCTAGGATGCATGACATTCCATTTCTAATCTGCAAAAACTTGTGGGATGGGAGCCATCACAATCAATATGATAACATTGGCAAATAGGCTGTCCTTTTGGTGGTCTCCTAACCACCAGCTAGTCCCTGGTATTCTGCTGTAATGCGGCTGCTCAGTCCATTTAGGTAATTTTTATATATAATTAAAAACAAGAAATATTGCAACTTTGCTAGATCACTAAATTTATGTTCCTTTAATGTAATCTTTCACATTTTCAATGTTTACTGCTTTTAAAAAAACACGGGAGAGGGTGGACAATCCACTCACTTGTGGGATAAGGATGAACATGATTAGCAACGAAGAAACCAGCAAATTCTGAAGACATGTGATAAGTAATAAATAACAGAACATTTTGATTTATAACATTAATGGACTAAACACCACGATTTCATGACGCTAATCTCTTCCACACACAGGATAAGGTTCCTAGAACTGATAGCATCCTAGAATTGTGGGTTTAAAAAAAGAGGATGAGGAGAGAACAGAATGGAAGGCAGCTGTCCTGGCCTCCTTCCAGGAAGCCGCCTCAACCTCACACTTTTCGTGCTGCTGCCAGAAAAAAGCAGCTTCTCTGCTCAGGGCTGCTACTGGCCTTTGTTATTGGCATTGCCCTAGTGTTACCAGCTTTGTTTTGAAGAGAGAGGTTCATTGATGGCAACTAAGAAAGCTGGAGCCTCTTTCTTTATCTCTCTGGAGGTGGTAGTGGTGCAGGGACAAGGAGAGAAGATGATGTTCTGTATGCGTGAGCATGAGGTGGTGGCTCTTCATTGCTCTTGCCGCTGCAAGTTGGTTCTTCCTCACTCTTTCCTTGGTGGGATGCATTGTTGCTCCAAACGGAAACCAGAGCTGCTATAGTGTCACTTTCAGAATCATTTTCAGTCCATTGGAAGCTATGTTTTCCCTACTTTCAGGGGTGTGAAATAGAATTATTGCATATGCTGTGTTCCCTGAGCCACATGTTCTTCACTCCAGCCTTAGAAGCAGCAAATTAAAATGACCTATTTTATCTTTCAGGTTTTGGGAAGAAGGGAAGGTTGTCACCTTTGATGATTCTTTTGAACATGAAGTGTGGCAGGATGCGCAATCATATCGCCTGATATTCATTGTAGATGCCTGGCATCCAGAGTTAACACCACAACAGCGGCTCACCCTTCCGGCCATTTAAGCATGAGGCTTTCCTTCTTTAAGGTCCATATTTCTTGCTGGTAAAACAAAAGTGAAACTGAATTGGATGAAGAAATCTCTTTATGGACTTTGAAACTTTCTGTTCTGTGTATTATACCAATGCCATTACAGCACTGATCTTTATAATTCTGTATTCATGCTACAAGTACAGATGTCTATTTTTTTTATCAGCCAAAGAATGTCTTGTGCCATGCTTCAGACTATGACATATGCCAGGGCCAGTATTTTGTTATGCCTGTGTTATGAGTGCCACTGTTAGACATGTCTTTGGTGCTCTAGTCATCTGGATACTAAACTAAAGGCTTGCATAAAGATACCAATCTTATGACAAAGGGGGGTTGTGGAGCAGCAATGCTCAGTGGATTGTGACATATTTGTCTTTGTAGGCCCACCTGTATTTCCAGGCAGGTAAGGAGGAAATGTGTAGTAAAAATCCTTAGATTTAAATCTGTGGATTTACAGTGAGAGCTATAGAAAGTATGAGTAAATGGTTTTATATTGTGTGCGGGTTTTTTAAATAGAAATAATTGTATTTTTCTACCACATATGTATAGATGTTTTGTTCTTTATGAACCACTTTTGTATGTTTCTTTGAATTTATTTTGTAAAAACAGTGTTAACAAGAAGCCTTCACCAGGAGCCATACAATATACCGAGTATGTCTTTTTTCCTTCTAATTGGGATGATGAATATCCGTTTCCTTTCTTCAGCCTTGGTTAAGAATGTTTATAACAGCATTAGTATCTGTGTTTACTTAACACAAAGTTCTTGGAGCCATTCCAAGAGGCATGCAGACTTTGAATTATATGTACATTTTGCCCTCAAGTTTCCTATACAGTAAAAAGCTTACAATTTCAACAGGAATCACACAAACTCTGATTAATGGGCTGTTTGTTCTGTCATGAAATCAGTTTTGGAGCCATTCTTCTTCTGGTTTATGATAGCATTTTTACTCTACACTTAACTGTGATCAGTTTTGTTTTTTACATTAATGTTTGTATTGTGCTGGGATTTATCCTGCTTGTGTGAAGTGGCAATCACATCATTATGGTGTGGAGCCATTTAAACGGAATGGAGAAGAACCAACTTGCATATTTTCATATTTACCAACAGGGAATAATCTTCTCTGATGCCTTTGTAGTCAGTCAGGAAGTGCCAGGCTTTTCCTGCACACAGGTCAGAGCCCACAAAAGTTACTTTCGAAACTATAATTCTCGGTATTCTCCAGGCAGCATGTCCAGGAGGTTCTGGAAGTTGCAATACCCAAAAGTAACATTTTCAGATCTGACACATTCTTAGTGGTATGAAATCCACCAGAACTTTTAGTTTCTGTTTAGGGGCAGTACAATCAGAGCAATTTTTGTACTGGTTTTTACTACTGTCAGAAAATACAATGGTTACTATTTAATCATAACTGAAGCCAGGACTTTTAAACTTATCATTGAATTGAGATAGTGGGTGTGTGCACACGCATCTCCCTTCAGCACAGACTGAAAACCTGAACAAATATATGCTGTCACAATTGAAAAATCTCAGGCTACATTTTCCTGTAACGTTGATTGGCTTAATATTATTTTATCTCAGTTTTGCCTGAAAACAGTTCTTTCTGCTAGCAAAGGTATGTGACTGGCAAACAGAATAAAGCAAACAATACTAAAAGGTGCTCCTACCAATAGTAGATTGTTGCCCATTATGTACAGTTGGATACCATGTTTTAAACTCAAGTGCCTTCAGTGCAGCATTGTGGATTTTATATCTTTATGTTAACAGCTTCAACACTACAATTGCTTCTACATTTTTCACTGGAAGCAAGGAATCAAAGTGCTTGTTTCCGGGAGCTGTGGCTGCTGGGATAACCAAGCCTTACATAAAAGCCTTGCAGAACTGCTTACAAATATGTACTGTGTATATGACTCAACCTTGATCTTTCCTTGTAATTCTGTTACAGCTCTGTGTAAAATGCTAATGGCAGAGACAATTTTTAAAGGAACCTTGCCTAAATCTTAAAGGAAAAGCTTTTTGATTGTGTTCAGGTCTCTTGTGATATAGGACAATCCACACACAGGCCTATTTATCACTGCATTTTAAGGTTTATTACTTGACTTGAAATTGCTAACTTGGATGTCAACCGGCATTTTCCAATAACATTTTTTAAAAATTGCTATGAAAATAAATTACACAGACCTTTAACTAAGATTTTAATACTCGTTGCAACCTTTCTCAAGATTTACAATGCATTTGGTCATCATTTCAAGAGGGTATATAAAGTCCATGGTAGTAGAAGTGAGAGTTTAAGCCAGCACACTTTTTCCTACAACAGATACATTGGGAAAAAACTCAGTTTCTTTTCTGTTATAAATTATCATCAGCTTTAATTTATAACCCCTATGACAAAGGGTTAGCAAATAAAGCAGTATAAGCAATAATGCAGAATAAGTAATACAGCTGGAGATCCTGCATTTCACCGAGAAAAGACAAAGGCTTGGCTTAAGTGTTACTGGTTTTATAGAACTTCATTTATACATGAGAGACTAAGTTCAATATTTATTTGGCCATCAGGGACAATAGAAACTATAGCTAAATTATCTCTGCAGCAGCTCTATACAAGCAACATCCTTAGCTCTAAACATTAGACTTAAACAGTTCCTGAAAGATACTCCTACAAAGAAAAGATGACATTAACACATCATGGTTTGATTCATTACAAATGGGTATGGCAAAATGAATGCTTTTGCTTCTGAGCATGACCTACAAGTCACATAGCCATCCTTAAGAAAATTAACTGCTTTCTGCTTATGGCTTGAATGTAAATGGCTGTTACCGGCAGTTGTCAAATGTGAGTAACACATTTCCAGCTATTTGAGAATGCAAGTAACATGTTTTCAGTTATTTGAGAAAATAAAAGCCACAGCAAAACCCATTTGATCACAATGGAATCTTCTTTTATTATTATTTTTACCTGTTTTCATTTCAGTGTAGGCATGGGTGTTGTTGTTTCTGCAAATAGAGCAAAGGAATGGCAAACTGATCTTTGGCATTTCAGTTCTACAGTTTTTTCCCCTTTTCTTTTCCCACAGTTCCTTCTAATGGACGCATATTGAATAATTCATTGCAAGTTTTCCCTTTTCATTATAAGCATGGCCTATATCTGGAGCCAGCCAAGCCCTCTGGCTATACCTTTAGCTGATTGCAGGAGAGAAGGTGGTTAAACAGCTCTCCTGAGCTTTCATTTGTTGAAGTGACCTAAATGAAAGAACCTGAAGTGGAACATTAATCACCAATAGTATTTCCATTGAGCTCTGATGCTTTCTTTTTGCTTTTACTGCCACTACCACATCTATTTTATCCAGTGCCTGTAGGGTGGATGGAGTGGAGAACAATCCATATTGTTAAACTTAAACAATTGATTTCCAAATTACCTGTGTCTGCTTCTCAGTCTGCTCATCACATTGACAAGTTATAAGGGCTTCCAAAAGAATGGTCCCATTCTCCTGGACTGAAATAAGTGATCCCTGGAAAGAGCTACGGTGATAAGATCACATACTAGAGAGCTGAACACATTTCTGCTGGTGATTGCTTAACTTTATTTATTTATGTAAAAGAGGAAAGCTGGGAAGTACAGAAAATGGATGGAGGAATCTACAATGAAGCCCTCCCCAACCTGGTGCACTCCAGATATGTTGCAATTGATTGCCTATGGCCATTATCGATGTGCTGCAAAGTGAGTTAAGCCTGTTATTACAATAATACATTCAAGATGCCTTCCACTTCATTTCCCTCTGTTTCCTAAACTCCGATATTTTAACAAACCCTGTTTAAGCAATACTGGAAAACCTCAACAGATGCATCTTGAGTATGTGATCACAGAAAGTAGCCCCCACCCCCCAAAAGCGTCAACCATTCTTAATACTCATATGTCATGAAAGAAAGGGGGAAGGGTAAAATTATATTTTACAATCAAACTCATTAGCTTAAAACTCTGGACCATGAGGAATCTCCTCTTTGGCTTTGGCCACATCGACATATGGCTGGTGATGATCTGTACTTGCTCTGCAAAGATGGACAGCTTGGCTTTCAAGCTAAATGTGTGTTGATGTGTATTAATCCTGTCTTTTGCTTCGTGGGTTTTTTTGCACCATGAAAGTCTGATGATGCATTTGTGTTTCACAATGAATTCAGACTCAGTCTAGAGCCAGCAGTGGCTGGGTGTTCTCATTCTCATGCTGTTCCTCGTGTTTCAACGTTCCAGGTTCCACCACTGACTGAGACCTGAAAGAAAACATAAGTGTTAACATAAAATTGGCATGAAGAAATGCACTTCCTTCCATGTTTTTTTAAAAGATGAAACTAGACCTTATTTAAAGCTTTCACAGAAAGTATTAAGGTGAGTTGGAATGATTTAACTGCATCAAATTCTTTATCCAGTTTTGAGAAGGGGTGGATATGAGAATTCTGGTAGTTTACTGGCATATTTTATTTGATATGAAAGAAATCAAGTCTCTTGTGATGCTTACAACAATAGAGTTGTTGTGGTATTTGTTTTTTATATTAAAGTTAATCTTGTGAAAGCAAATGCTGTAATACAGCATTCTTCAACCTGGGGGTCGGGACCCCTGGGGGGGGTTGTGGGGAGGTGTCATTGGGGTCGCCAAAGACCATCAGAAACACATAGTATTTTCTGTTGACCATGGGAGTTCTGTGTGGGAAGTTTGGCCCAATTGTATTGTTGGTGGGGTTCAGAATGCTCTTTGATTGTAGATGAACTATAAACCCCAGGAACTATAACTCCCAAATGTCGAGATCTATTTTCCCCAAACTCCACCAGTGTTCACATCTGGGCATATTGAGTGTTTGTGCCAAGTTTTGTCCAGATTCATCATTGAGTCCACAATGCTCTTTGGATGTAGGTGAACTACAACTCCAAAACCCAAGCTCAATGCCCACCAAACCCTTCCAGTATTTCTGTTGGTAATGGGAGTTCTGTGTGCCAAGTTTGGTTCAATTTCATCATTGGTGGAGTTCAGAATGCTCTTTGATTGTAGGTTCACTATAAATCCTAGCAACTACAACTCGCAAATGACAAAACCACCCCAACCCCACCAGTATTCAAATTTGGGCGCAGGCATGTAGCGGGGGTGGGGGGCTTGAGGAGCTTCAGCCCCCACCCCGAAATTCTCAGGGTGGTCTGCAAGAAGGCCTTACTTGTACTTGGCACGGTGGCATCCTTTTTTAGCGCAATTGAAAAAAGTGATTTCATTGTTAGCCTGTTTGTTTGTGAACAACTCTTCAGCATTACTTTGCCCCTATCCATTTTTCTTCTGGAAAAAAGTCTTGATATGGCATCTGCCCTAAACCATGCTAAGTCACTGTTAAAATCTTCATAAATTTTGAGAGCAGATGCAAAAGATCATTTTGTAAAACTCATTGACTTAGCAGGAACAACATCTGGGAAAAAATTCAAAGCAACTTGACTATTCCAAGGCAAAGTTCAAGACAGGTGCATCGGGCAAATCCAGGGACTAATTCTGTAGAAGATTATTTTAGAGTTGCGGTGTTCATACCATGTGTCGATTCACTCATACAGAACATTACTGAAAGGTTCATGTCAAATGAAAACATTTTAACCAGTTTCCAGGTTCTTCTCGCTGGGTTTTCAGGTCTAGACAAAGTTCACCATATGGAACAACTTTCAGAATACTTTGAAAATGACGCAGCACTTGCTTCTGTCAAGGCTGAGTTCATAATGTGGTGTAATATTACACCATCAATTAAGAAAGATACTAAGGTACTCCAAAGCCAGGAGCTTTGGAGGGGAAAATCCCCCATCCCCTCTCATCTCTGCAAAGCACCTTGTGTATCATTTTGATGCAACAAGAGCTTCCTCTCTCCATTTGCAGTCCTCCAAAGTATGTTTTAGGGTGAAATTGGGAACAGGGAGGGGGGCACTGCCATCCTGTCCATCCCCGTCCCCCCCAGCAGCCAAAGAGGCAGAATGACTGTGGAGACTGACACTAAGATCATGGATGGCAATCCCAAGAGTTAGTCCCCACACACCCCATACCTGCAAAGATGCAGACCTTAGTGGAAGGTCTGCAACTATGTGACAAAACCTATTGACTATTGGTGAATAAATTTCCTTTTTACTGTGTTAGCTACTCTACCAGTAACGACATGCAGTGTGGAAAGATTGTTTTCAACCATGAAGAGAGTGAAAAGTGTATCTAGAAGTTTAATGACAGACCAGAGACTTAGTGGACTAGCAATGCTTTACATCCATTGGGACATCACTATCAAGCCAGAAAAAACAATTGACAAAATGGCCGGGGAGAAGGAAAGAAGATTGTTGCTGTAAAGTAAAAAATAAGTCAAAACGTATTCTAAACATTTTGTTAATGAAAGTAAATAAATAACATTTCTTATTTAAACTGTTATGTTTATTCATATCATGATCTGATCACCATGCTCAATATATCCCATATGCATGGGGGTATTGGGATGATGATACAAAAGGTTTGCTAGGGTAGATCCTCTCTCACTCAGACTCAGCCCCGATCAAAATCCTGGCTACGGGCCTGTTTGGGCGTATCTGCTATTTGTGCCAATAGCAGTCTAGTGAATGAAAATCCATCCTGCATATCAGATATTTTCATTACGATTCATAACAGTAACAAAAATATAGCTATGAAGAAGCAACACAAATAATTTTATGGTTGGGGGTCACCACAACATTAGGAACTGTATTAAGGGGTCATGGCATTAGGAAGTTTGGAAACCACTGCTGTAATATATCTGCTCATCTTTAAGATGCTGATAAATTATTCATTGTTTTTACTGCAAAAGAGTGAAGATAAAAAAGTCACTTCTTTGATTCATACGTTGGTTTATAGTTATAGAAGTATGATTCTATTTAGCTGCCATTGCTGTGTCATATTAAATCGTTGTGTCTGTAGTCAGCCGAGACACTTGAACACTTTTGCAGAGACTTTTAAGTACCTTTTCTAAATTGCAACTCTCAGTACTCCATAGAATATTGCATGGCAATTAAAGTGGCAATACAGGTACAGGAATTGTGTCCTGTGAAAGGGCCTATAGCCACAAAAGTACTTCCCCCAAGTTCAATAACTAACTCATCTGAAAATTATTTTCTATGATTTTGTCCTATTCCATCATAATGTCTGTTTTGAGCATTCTGTGGGCTCTACTTGATTGCACCCATAAAGCATTGTGGCATAAGCACCCCCTTCATCATCCTATGTAGGTACTTCTAGAATCTACAGACTTGACATGTTATGGTTATGTTTTCATAACACAGTTGAAATATAGACCTATCTTGAGGTATCATAAAGGAAAAGCTGCATTTTTGTGATTGATGGGTGCCAATGTATACAAGAGTTTTAAACATCTATCATGCCACTTGCACACAATTTAAATTTGTTTTCCTCTTTTTTCCAAAGCCTGCAAACTGCTTTCTAAACTTCTCTCGTGTTCAAATAGGGCCTAGAAATTTATAGGTTTTTCTAAAGGAAAAGTCTATTGGAACACATACATTATTTCACCCTCCATTTGAAACATTTGAAGCAGTCTGAGTCACCTAAGGAAAAATAATGTTGAATTATGGTTAAATCGTAATACTGTAATATTTTAAACTTGCTACTTTTGGTTTCAGATAATTTTTGAAGCAATAACTGAACACTGTGTTCCAAATCCACTGCGGGTTTTACCACTCATATCAGAGTTAATATTAGGTAGTGATTCATTCATGTTGAATGCCTCCAAAGCATTAGCTAGACTTAAAAAGTACAAGTTATATTCTTCATAAAAATCACCAGCAGTTGCTTTAAAGCACTACAGTACAAAAATAGTCAAGCAAAAGCAGAACATTGATTTGAAAGAATGCTTTCTCCTTGAAAATACTAATCTAAAAATGTTTGGGATTAACAAACACATTTTAACTGGTTGCAATCACTACTGTTTTATTCTGGGGGCAAATACTACATTCAGTAGGAGAAATACAAAGGATCTTATTTTGGGGGGAGATTCGGTCCTTGAAAGTAAGCCTGAAACACTGTGTGTGGCAGCAATATTTCACAGCTTGTACAAGATACAATAAGCAAATATCTACAATAAACATAAGTATGTTGTGTTCACAATACTGATTATAGTCTTTTGAAGAAAAAAATGATATCAATTATGAAGAGCTTCTGTTTCCTTATTGAAATCTTTGGTAATAGTGCACCTGTGTGTCTTGTTGGTCTTAGGGAACCCATTTCTTTTTAGTTATTAGTTAACATGTTCCCTCAGTCAGATTTTTGTAGTACCCAATATTTCAGCATTTCTCAACCTGGGGGGGGGGCTTTCGCGAGGGCGTTCTCTCAACCTCGAGGTCAGGATCCCTGGGAGGGTCTTAGGAACCTCTTTGGCAGAGAAGGTTGAAGATTTCTCCGCCTGTCCTTCTCTTCCTTTTTGAAACCAGACGTCAAATCCTCCCACCAAAAGCCCTCCTTCATTGTGATTGGCTGGCCTCTCAGCCAGCCTTTCAGCCAGGATCTAAGAACATAAGAAGAGCCATGCTGAATCGGACCTCAGCCCATCTAGTCCAGCATTCTGTATCACACAGTGGCCCACCAGTTGTACACGGGGATCTCGAGCAGAAGGGAGGGCAAACCCTGACCTGCTCCCCGACCCCCACAACCAGTACCCAGGGAAATCCTGCCTACCTCAACCAACTCCGAGGTGGCACTTGAATGTCCTTTTCAGTAACTACCGATACACTTGGTATCCATGAATCTGTCTAATCCTGCCTTGAAGTTGTTCAGGCTGACAGCTGTCACAACCTCTTCTGGAAGTGAGTTCCATAACCCAATGACCCTCTGGGTGAAGAAATATTTCCCTTTATTAGTCCTAAGTTTCCTTCCTTGGAGCTTCAGGCAGTGCCCTCTAGTCCTAGTGTTTTGTGACAAAGAAAATAATGTTTCTTTATTCACCTTTTTCTATCCCATGCATGATTTTATACACTTCGATCAAGTCACCTCTTAAACGCCGTCTTTCAAGGCTGAAAAGACCAAGGCGTTGCAACCTGGTTTCATAAGGGAGCCGCTCCATCCCTTGGATCATTCTTGTTGCCCTTTTCTGTACCTTTTCCAGTTCCGTTATATCCTTCTTAAGGTGCAGAGACCAGAATTGTACACAGTACTCCAAATGTGGCCTTACCATCGATTTGTAGAGAGGTAATACAACATTTGCTGACCTATTTTCGATTCCCTTTCTGATCATGCCTAGCATAGAATTTGCTTTTTCACTGCTGCTGCGCACTGGGCAGACATCTTCATTGAGCTGTCCACCAAGACCCCAAGATCCCTTTCCTGGTTTGTCTCGGAAAGCTTTGACCCCATCAATTTGTAGGTGTAGTTGGGGTTCTTTGCCCGATGTGCATGACTTTACACTTGTTTAGGTTAAAATGCATTTGCCACTTTGTTGCTCATTCACTCAATTTCGAGAGATCTTTCTGGAGCTCTTTACAATCAGTTTCATTTTTAACTACCCTGAACAATTTAGTGTCGTCTGCAAACTTTGCTACCTCAGAATTCACTCCACGTCCAGATCATTAATGAATACATTAAAAAGTAACGGACCCAAAACTGAACCTTGGGGTACGGCACTTCTCACCTCTTTCCACCCAGAGAAATGTCCGTTTATTACCACCCTTTGTTTCCTACAGTTTAGCCAGGTTCCAATCCAGGACAAGACCTGTCCCCTGATTCCATGGCTGAAGAGCTTATTTAGGAGCCTTTGGTGAGGACTTTGTCAAAAGCCTTTTGAAAGTCAAGGTAAACAATATCAATTGGGTCCCCTTTATCTATGTGTTTATTTACACCCTCAAAGAATTCTAACAAGTTAGTAAGACATGATTTGCCTTTGCAGAAACCATGTTGATTTTCTTTCAGAAATGCCTGTTCTTCTATGTGCCTAGTAATTTTTTCTTTAATAATGGTTTCCATCACTTTGCCTGGAACTGAGGTTAAACTGACTGGTCTATAATTTCCTGGATCACCTCTGGATCCTTTCTTGAAGATCGGTGTTACATTTGCCTGTTTCTGAGACTCCACGAGGAGAGGGGAGAGCAGGCATACTCGGCACATGGCAGCGTGGTGCGCATGCGCGTATGAGGGAGAGCATGCGAGGCAGGAGGGGTGAGTTCCTTCAAGGCATGGGGGTTCTGTGTGGGACGTTTGGCCCAATTCTATTGTTGGTTCAGAATTATCATTCAGAATTCTCTTTGATTGTAGGTGAACTATAAATCCCAGCAACTACAACTCCCAAATGTCAAGCTCTATTTCTCCCAAAGTACACCAGTGTTCACATTTGGGCATATTGAGTATCCTTGCCAAATTTGGTCCAAATCCATCATTGTTTGAGTCTACAGTGCTCTCGATGAAGGTGAACTATAACTCCAAACCTCAAGGTCACTGCCCACCAAACCCTTCCAGTATTTTCTGTTGTTCATGGGAGTTCTGTATGACAAGATTGGTTCAATTCCATTGTTGGTGGAATTCAGAATGGTCTTTGATTGTAGGTGAACTATAAATCCCAACAACTACCACTCCCAAATGACAAAATCAATCTCCCTCCCCAAATTTGTGCCAAATTTGGTCCAGTGAATGGAAATACATCCTGCATATCAGATATTTACATTATGATTCACAACAGTAGCATAATTACAATTATGAAGTAGCAATGGAAATAATTTTATGGTTTGGGTCACCACAACATGAGGATCTGTATTACTGGGTCGTGGCATTATGAAGGTTGAGAAACACTGCAATACTTGCTTCTGCTGCCATTCTCTTTTCCCCTTGCTTGCTCTCCTTCCTTCTCTCCTTCTCTTTTTCCCTCCATTTTTCAAAAGTGAAGAAGAATCAAGC
Organism: Anolis apletophallus; assembly: GCA_030556195.1. Taxonomy (NCBI): domain Eukaryota; kingdom Metazoa; phylum Chordata; class Lepidosauria; order Squamata; family Anolidae; genus Anolis; species Anolis apletophallus. The sequence goes on along the minus strand of JARBWK010000007.1, from coordinate 97,502,322 downwards.
TTCTAAAAATAACTGGGAAGCACAATTCTCTTTTAAAACAAGGCAAATCCACACTGTGCTCCTTATTTCAAAAACAGCACTTTTCTGTGTTTAGAAAAATTGATATTTTTGTGATTTTTTTTAAAAAAAACTTTTCGTGGTCGGAGATGAATTTGATCCTGAATTTTGTCAGATCATGTTCTGAAACAGGTAGCCATCTCATTGAAGTTTCCCACCTGCAGTACCATACAACATGCAATGGATAAAGAGCATATTTAGCTTCACTGAAACCAGTTTATAAGCTGGACCCCCATTGCATTTTTAGTTCTTCTGGAAAGTCATCATGAAACAAAGAATAAAATGAAGATAAATCTTGCACTTGGACATACAAAAGCAATGAAAACCAAATCATATTGCCCTGGCATGTTGATCCCACTTCAACCCTTTGAGCCCGACACCATTTGCGAACACTTTTGCTAAAAATGGGTTTTTATGTTATCTTTTAAAGAATGCCAAAAGACTCACACTTTGCAAAATATATAAGAAATATAATTCTACTTTAAACAAGAGAATGGGAATAAGAAGGGAGAAAGGTACTCTGTCCTTAAAGAAAAGAACAGAATGGAAGGAAGGCCTGCAAGATTTCGACAGCACAATAGTGGCCAACTATGTGGCAGCAGGGATGCCACCATGATGGTTTCAAAAAGCGGTAATTGCAAGGGCTGCATGTTGCCTACTACTATTATCCATTTTTCCTCCAACAAGATTTCCTCAGCAATACATGCCTCAAGATTTACATATGCAAATTACAATGAGCCCAGTTCCAAAGACCACATGCGTAATAAGTAGGTGATGAGAATCCTGTGCAATTGTGGACATCTTGGAGACTTAAAAAAAGATGTGACATGTTGTCTAGCTTGACCTGAGGCTTCACATTTCTGAGATCTTACCAATTCCAAATTAAAAACATAGAAACATTCATACTACGAGAATTGAATGAAAAGTAATGCCTCCACCTTTGTAACTCCTCAACAGATGGCAGTATTGGTATATGTCAGGCACTGGCTTGCTCAGTAGTCTCTCTTCTATAGTTCAATTTTGGCAGGAAGCCTTAGGTTGAATGGTTGTGTTAAAGGGCGAAGTATGGAACCTTCCATAGACAGTAAGTCAATCCAACTTAAGCAACGTACAGTCATTGAATTCTTGAAAGCAGAAGGCGTCACCCCAAAGGAGATTCATCAGAGAATGCAAGCTGTTTATGGTGATTGTGTTTATGTAAGTACTGTGCGTTGTTGGGCAAGTAAGTTTAAAGACGTTGAGGTGGAAACATCTGACTTGCATGACAAAGAGTTGGACATCCTGTAAAAGCAACCACTGAGTTTCACAAGCAAAAGGTTGACAGATTGATTCAGGATTATCGTTGTATCACTCAGAGAGAAATTTCAAGCATAATCGGTATTTCACAAGAACGTGTGGATCACATTATTTATTTGCTTGGCTATTGGAAGATCTGTGCACGATGGGTATCCAGGATGCCGACGCCTGAAATGAAAGCTCACAGACTTCTTCCGTGATGGCTTTGGAAAACTTGTTCATCATTGGCAGAAATGTATCCAATTGTCTGGTGATTATGTGGAAAAGTGAATAGAGGTAGTTAAAGAGCACATTCTAAGGATTATTTCTGCGTTTTTATTAAAATATTCTCATCCAAACCCAACTAACGAAGGTGGAGGCATTACTTTTCATTCAACCCTCATACTATTGGGGAGAAAAAAACCCAAAATCTTTCAAATGCTATTGACAAGAAAATCAATGGACGTATGTTGGAAGTCCACATTTTGTTCCCTTATTATTTTTTCCAATAGGAACGAATCATTTGAAGATAACCGCCTGGAAGAATCAGCCTAACAGGCAAAGAATTAGAAGGAAATGAACAGATGGGAGATGGGAGACAAGTGAATAGATCTTTTGCAGTGTGGCCTGATTGATTGGTCACAGTGTTCCATCTTGATAAGCACAAATCTTCACTTGGGGGGGGGGGGAACCCCAGCAGGACTGCCATGGGTTTTACCCCTCCTCCTTATGGCCTTGTATCAAATAAGGTTGTTAATAACACAAAGAAAATCAATAACAGATGAAGTAAAAGACTGCAGGTTGCAATCACAGTGCTCTTATGAAATGGAGCTCAACCTGAAAGTTGTGTTTAGGTGTTTCATGTTTATGATATACATCATAACCAGGCATGGCTTCCTGTCTTCCCCTAATAGAGTAACTAATGCATACTATCCTTTGCTTGGAGAAATAACTAAAGAGATGCACTTCTGTAAAATTTAGGTTTACTGTAGGCACTCCACTTCCACCAAGCTTATGGGTACAGGGCACTCATGAAAGTGTCAAAATTGTGAGTCAAAAAAATTGCTGGAGTGTCTACAAATGGCTAGAGATGTGTCCATGCTAGGAATCTCTAGGTCTGGGTTGACCTCACAATCTCTGAGGATGCCTGCCATAGATGCAGGCAAAACATCAGGAGATAATGCTTCTAGAACATGGCCATACAGCCCAAAAAAACCTACAACAACCCAGTGATTCCAGCCATGAAAGCCTTCGACTATACAATCTCTAGGTCCTTTAGCACGAATCTATGACTAACATCCATCAGAAATTGATCAGTGCTAAACAAGCTCAATGTACTCCTGTAATTCCATTCTTTAGAGTTAGCCTTATATATAGGAATAAAACTCTTTTTTAAAATTGAATTGTTTATAATTGTTTTAATTGTTGTTTAATTGTAACTGTGTTTTTAATGTATTATGTTGATATCTAAAGGTTGCCTGTTGTAAGACGCCCTGAGTCCCTCTTCAGAGGTGAGAAGGACGGGATATAAATGCTCAAAACAAACAAACAAACAAACAAATAATAAACCATTGTTAAGACACTTCTTCCTAGAGAGTTTGTCCCACCTTGCTGCCTCTGTTCGTGTTGCAGTACAACTCACATCATTTCCAACCAGTATGGTGCATAGCCATGCATCATGGAAACTGTAATCCAATGACATCTGGGGAATCCATGCTGGGAAAGGTGTGATGTCATCTTCCATTATATTACAGCCTTGTGACTGATCGCCCTTGTCTCCTACACATGATGACATGAAAGAAGCCTCGGTCCGCCCACTCTTGAAAAAAGCCAATCTGGACCCAGCGATGCCAGCGAACTACCGTCCCGTCTCAAACCTCCTGTTTCTCAGTAAGCTGATTGAACGCGCGGCAGCAACCCAGCTACAAAACTTCCTTGAGACATCAGAGGGCTTGGACCCCTTTCAATCAGGGTTCCGCCCCGGGCACAAGACCGAGACCGTCCTGGTGGCCATCTCGGACGATATCCGCTGCCAACTAGACAAGGAAGGCTCAGTAGTTCTAGTATTGCTGGACCTTACCGCCGCATTCGACACGGTGGACCATGATCTGCTGATACGACAACTTGCCGCCATAGGGATACAAGGAACAGCTTTAGCTTGGCTTAACTCCTTCCTGCGCGGACGTAGTCAGCGAGTTGAATGGCTAGGCCAAACATCTAGGAAATCTCTCCTCGAGTGCGGAGTGCCCCAAGGCGCCATATTATCACCAACGTTGTTTAACATCTATGTTCGGCCGTTGGCTGGTATAGCCCGGAGCTTCGGCCTAGGGTGCTACCAATATGCCGATGACACCCAGCTCCTACTGAAACTGGAGCCTGGCGCAACTTCGGTGCCCGAAAACTTCACTCGAGGCCTAGAAGCAGTGACAAAATGGCTCCGCGCCCACAAACTTAAAATAAATCCATCAAAGACGGAGATCTTATGGCCGGGCCGCCCAGAACCACTTTTCTCGCTGCCCCCCTTTGAAGGGGAACCGCTGATTCCGTCCCCCTCAGTAAAAAGCCTTGGTGTTATCCTGGACTCCAAATTGTCGATGGAGGCCCAGGTTGCCTCCACGAGCAAAAGGGCCTTCTTCCACCTGTGCCAAGCGAGACAATTGGCGCCCTATCTTCCAACGGAGCGCTAGCTACAGTAATCCATGCCACGGTTACATCAAGGCTGGATTACTGTAACGCTTTGTATGTAGGTCTACCCCGGTCACTAACCCGCAGGCTCCAGATTGTGTAGAACGCGGCCGCCAGGCTTGTCACAGGAACATCGATGAGATGCCACATGACACCATCTCTGCAGCGCCTGCACTGGCTGCCCGTTGAGTATAGAGCCTTACACAAGACCTTGACCTTGGCTTTCAAAGCCCTACGGGGCCGGGGCCCAACATACCTAAAAGACCGCTTGCTGATGCCTGCTTACTCAAGGACCCCGCGGCCAGCAAACAAGAACCTTCTTCACGTACCAGGCTTGAAAGAGGCCCACCTGGAGACCACGAGACGGAGATCGTTCTCCGTTGTGGCCCCGTTCTTTGGAACTCGATGCCACCGGACCAGAGAGCCTCCCTCAACCTGCCCCAGTTCCTGACCGCTCTGAAGACCTGGCTTTTAGGAAGCCCATGGTTAATGCAGAACCAGGAACTCAAATACCGAGCCTGGCCCCTGCATTTAACCACTGAATATTTTAATCTAGTTTTAAATACTCTATTTTAATTGTGGAATTTGTTGTGTGTAAGTCGCCCGGAGCACTAACGTGGAGGGCGACTCAGAAATAATAAAGTCAGTCAGTCAGTCAGTCAGACATGTCAGACTGGCTTTTCTTATTAGAATTTGGAAATTCAGAAGTAGGGCAGAGAACCAGAAGCTAACTTTAAAAACCCTGCCAACCTCAAACATTTAATTCTTATTAAAACCTCTTCATTTTATTATTTTTGAAGTTATGTTAATTCTTTGTTTCTTGATTCTCTTAATTCTGTTTTATTTGAAATATGTCCTTTTTCATCAAATTTTATCACTATAAAATGCTACATTTACATCAATTGATGCTTTTCCAATGCTCTTATTTCCTAACCACCTCCAGAATATTTTTCTTCATTTCATTGAATGAGATAAATCTGTGTTCAGCTTAGTTCTACCATTCCTTTCACGGTACAGTTTTCATCTTTCTGATGTATATAGCTTCCCTTTGCCTTCTTGGCACATACAGCGTACACAGGGGAAAACAAAGTTGTCATAGTAACAAGCGAACTGTTCTTGAAGGGGAAAGATATCCTTAAGATAGACTCAGAATATGCTGTATCCATTCTCTAATGGATACAGAAAGCATTTTATACTCTTATGACAGACTTCACTTGCAGATTTCTCATAGGTTTAAAATAGAGTTGATGTGTCTGCTTCTGTGATTTGGGATTCACTGTGTGTACATTTTTGTTTAACCCCAGAAGCACACTACACGGCTGTGTTTATAAAACACATACCTGTATCTATTATCTGATATCAAATATTTAAGTATTATAATGCTTTATATCATAATATTTATTCTGTGGGGGAAAAGTATTATGATATGATCAGTTATAGTCTCCCTCCCATATAGAGTGGGTCTTTGGTATCTGCTGTGGTTTGGTTCTATAATCCCCCATGGATACCAACATTCATGGATGCTCAAATCTCATTGTATATAATGGTTTTCTTCTATAATATGGCAAAATCAAGGTTTGCTTTGGTGCTTTCCTTTTAAAATTTTCAATCCCTAGATGGTGGAATTCATGGATGCAGAATCCAAGGATATAGAAGACTGCCTGTATTATGTGTTCTATTGCTAATCTTGGCATTCTAATGTAGTTCTAGTTATCCATCAGAAATTCATAGCAGGGTCAGCAAAATAATTGTATGTATATTTACCCCATAAAGAGTCCCCTGAATGTAAGTGTGTTTGCTTCCAAAGAAATGATTGCAACCTAAATCTCCTAAAGTCTTTTGTCTGAACCATACAGATTCAGGTCATTATTGGATTCATAATGTTTATGAAAACGGTGTTATGGAAATAGATTACAAAGGTGGGTTATCAAATTATCTATAAAGATAGGCCATTGCTAATAGCTGCACTGTTTATGTGCCATGAATAGCCTAGCTAGTAGTGGAACAACAACACATAAAGTTCAATGTTTTTATGCTTTAATTTGGGGAGCAGTGGTGCTTGCAGAATTCATTTTCCACTGTCCATTACAGGAACATAATTTTTCACTCTGCCTAACAAGTGTGACCAAAATGAACTATCATTTAGCTGACACCTGGAAAGGTAATAGCCCTGTAGGATGCATCACAAAACCACATTCACCTGTGATCCTTTCCCTACCCTTTAATACATTTCTGAGAACTCTGCATTCAGATTGCTTTGCTCACAAACATCCAGCAAGCAACTGCACTTAGTACAGAAGCTGTCCTTTCGTTTTGTACATGGTCGTCCCCTTCTAAGTAAAATACCCCTTCCTTTCCACTTTAGTATTATTGGCTGCTGCTCAGTGTTAAGCAGAGATAATGATTTTAAAAATGTTGTTCTCAAACATTCTTATTTCCATTTTCTTACCTTTTTATGAGTTTGGGTGAACATTCTCTCTCCACGGTAGAAGATGAATGCGTCACGTGCATGGTATTGTAGGACGTGTGAGTGTAGTCATTCTCATCACTGTAGTCTGGACCAAGTAACGTCCGAGCCCATGTGCCCATGTCGTAAGGAGGGAGGGTCCCTCCAAACTCTGAGGGCAGGCAGTCAGGGTGTATGAGCTGGTGAAGACTATTCAAATTGTTACCGTGAAGAAAGATCTTAATTAAAAAGAGAGGGAGAGAAAACGAAAGGGCATAAATACTTCATTCTCTGTGTTTCATGATTAAATCAAAGCTGGGTTTTTTTGGGGGGGAGGGGGAAATTATACAGGAAGAAAACAGTTCTGTTACACATCCATCACTTCTATGGGTCTTGTTTCCTATTTAACCCTCAACTGTCCCAGATTGAATCTAAGCAGTCCCTTTATTGCACAAACTTCCGCAATAAAAAGAGGTCTGTCCAGACAACGTTCTGGGCAACCTGGAATTAATTCACCACAAACCAGGAAAAACCTGGTTTGTGGTGAATTAATTAGTGGGTTAATTCTGCACCTTCTTGGAAGGCACAGTATAAACTCACTACTTGTGGGTCTGAACTGAAGAATACTGCAGTCCAGACAGTATTCCCACAGTTTTTTCGGGCTAAATTAGCCCGGAAAACTGTGGAAATACCAACTCCCTCCCTAGAAGCCCCCCTAAACTGAGTTTAAAAATAAAAGAACTCATCCGGTCTCACTGGGACAGCTGCCAGAGTTCTCCTGGTGCGTACAAATAGCTCCCCCTCCCCCTCTTTCTCCTGGCACATCATTTGTACACACCAGGAGAACCCCAACAGCCATCTCAGGGAGGCTGGGTGAGTTCTTTTTTCCTTTTTTACTGAGTTTAGAGGGCTTCTAGAGAGGGGTTAAGTGTTCCGGTGTTGTACTGGGAAGTCCTTGTACAACATCTGGACACTTGCTTTCTGGAATGAGTGTGGACAGGGCCATGTATGGAAAGGCCCCCAGTTAGGCAGAGACAGGTTCACTTTTCCAGCTGTTTATAAATAACCATTTCTTTTTCTACCCCGCTTTCCCCCATTGTTCTCGGCACTTTAAATGGAGTTCAAGTGCAAAAGTAAAGCAAAAGTTTGATGTGCCACAACAGTCTGCACACAGTTAACTCAGAAAGGGGAGGCATACTTTTGCTTTTCCCAGTAGATATAAGCAAAACCAAACTGTTGCAGTTTCTTGTAACCCATCTGATCTTCTTCATTGATAACTTCTGATTTCTTGACCACCCTCTCATATTGCTTACCCACACATGTTCCAGTCATCTGTGAAATGTTGGAGAATTAGCTGCTGGTTACTCCCAACTAGAGTAGACTCATTTAATAACTTATTGAATTGAAAGTCAGCATGTCACTAATCAAACATTGGTTCAATGGGTCTGGTTTAGCTGAGACTAATCATAGATTGAATGTCTCAGTCTATTTTCTTTTCTTAATCACAAAAATTAGGTGGAAACTGTGAAATTTTCATCAGAAAAAACTACAATGGGGAGAGAGTGAGGAAAGTCCCCAACTTCACCCATGTTGTCTGCATAGTGTCCCAGATTGAAATGGAGGGGGGGAAAGTCTGCTGACCTTCAAATGAAGCTCTAGCGAGTGGTTTAAGGTTCAACCTATAATAATCCTTAGGTATGTGATTGGAAATCTAAAACTTACTTGTAAACTCTGTGTTGATCCTGAAGATATGTGATGTATGTATCTGAATGCTACTCAAAAGTTTAAGTGTGATTCAAATGATGACATTTTATTAGTATTAGTTTGGAAACTGTGTGATTAGAAAATGGCAGAGATCAATATCTCCAGGTGTTTTGACCCATGTCTGAAATAGTTAGGTGATGCTAGTAATTCCAATCCCCTCATCCCTTTGGAAAAAGAGATAATCTCCCAAAAGAAGCAAATGGACAAATATTGCACAAGACTAAAAATGTCTATAAATGGGAAACAATAAGAATTCTTAGGTCAGGTTCTGTAAAATTTCCTACGGGTCCTTTTCTATCTTAGTGCCATTCATGTTATCTATCTCATTTCAGCAATATGTGTTTAAACAATAAAGCAGTGTCTTTTGTTTGTAAATTATGAAATATGATCTGGTGCCTGGTAGGGCTTCTAAAAATCATTATCTCCTGATTAAATGTTAATTAAATGTGGACTGCTGGCAAACTGCAGATGAGGTTTCAGTTTTTGATGCCATACTTGGGCCACACAAAGAAAGTCACCAAGAGACAAAGAAGGAAGGAGTAAAAGCAAGAATCTACTTATGCCATTGCTGCATCACAAGCTTGTTTCATTCTCCAATTACCCTTTTCCTTGTCTTGTCTTTGAGGAATGGCTTGATGAGCGTGTACAGGGCATGGATGTACCAAGGCTGATTCACAAAATGGACTCCCCCGAAGCGAGCAGGAAAGCTGTCCTGGGGAGAAGAAAGATATGGAAGCCAATTAACTGAGACAGCCAGAGAGATGGACAAGTGGCAGGCTGGAGTCAGCCAGAGAAACAGGTTTGCCTGTTAATTCATGCATTATGAGACAGAAAGGGGGAGAGACACATTTGTTATGCACATGAACACACACACACAGGGCTTTTAAGATTCTCTCTAAATGGATTTAGATCCAAAGATGTGTAATCTAAGCCATTCTTGGTTCACATACATTCTGATTCTGTGTTTTTGTCTGTGAATGTGAAAGAGAGAGAGGGGGGGAGGGAATCTCTCTCTTTCCCCCCATAAAGCACACCATAGATGTGGGAGGGTACATGTTTTCCGATTTCCCATTGTGTTACCGATCAAAGTTCCCACACACTGCCCTGAGCACAGCTCACCTCTTCACCCCGATGCTTCACTCCCTCCCCCTAAGCCATCGTTACAATAGCTGAACTTTCTGGGTGAACAAACTGCACATTATGCAGAAGAGAACGGGTGGAAAATGTTGATAAGTGAAGCTGTCGACTGGAGTAGCGTGACAGTACCATGGAAACTGATGCAGCTAAGTGGTGGCTTTGGAGGTTTTGTGCAAGGTACCCAACAAATTAGCATGCAGGTAGAGTCCTTTCTCCCTCTTTCAGGTAAGAGGAATAGCACAGAGGGAAGAACAACAGGCTTCTGGAGTCATTCACTATTACACATTATATTTAATATTCTCATTCGATTCACAGAAATGTCAAGGAACACATTGACTTCCTTGCCTTTTTAAGGTAATAGACATAGGCAGCCATACATGATTCAATTACATCAACAAAGAAATGTTGTTTGAGACCCTTGAACTTTGAGACTTTAGGATTTTTCATGTAAAAAGTACCAAAAGGAGAAGAACTGTCCTGAAATTTTTTGCATGACAACATGGTAGCAAAGAGGAAGGAGATAATGAGTAGCGACCTTATCAGAAAGGCCAGATGAAGCACTTCACCCTGCTTCTGGCAAGGAAAGAGGGAGCAGTGGGGCTTTCCACATCACATAGAGAAATGGGGAAAGTGTCACTCTCACAGGGGGCACAATATATTGGGGTGGAAGTGCCCAGCAATGCTTACACCAGGAGTTAGATGACATTGTGTGATGCCCAGCATTGGCCTCTATCCCCCAGACAGGGTGAAAGCACCCTAGGACGCTGGTTTCACCCCATCTGATATGACAGAAGTGTGTTATGAAACAAGTAATACAATTGCCAATGCATATTTGTGGTTCTGACTTTTGCAGATTTGATTACTGGTTTGATTTTAAATGTTCTTTATAGGAATCTCTAGATTCTCTTATGTGGTTCTATGATCAATTTATTCCAAGAATGCTGGAGGATCTAGAGACATCTTGAGATAATACCCCTATAGGAATCTTTTGATCCTCCAATGCAATTATGTCCAGTGGAAGGTGACCATAGAGTTGTGCTAGAAGACCTTGACATTTCTAGAGAGGTGTTCTCAGCTAGTAAATATTAGTTACTAGCTGAGGACCCGGCAGTTCCCGGGTTATTTGAGGAAGGCATTGTGTGCCAAGGTTGGTTCCTATTAGATGTTTATGTGGCTTGCAGTGGTCTCAGGAACATAGTGAAGGTACTGCGAGTCCCGGGGGCCTAGTCAGGAAAATCAAGTTAAGGAAGCCTAACAATATCCCATGAGCTGAGGCCTAGTCAGGAAAATCAAGTTAAGGAAGCCTTTCTGTCAATTTTAGGGCTGGTTTGTGTTTTATAGGGGCTTTAGTGTTGTTTGGGAAGTGAATGACGTGAAGGTACTGCAAATCCCATCATTCGTGGCCCCTCCTGCCCTAAACCACACCAGGTAGTGAAGTGGGCCATTGGTCGCCTGTTTGCCAAGTTTGGTCCTGATCTGTCAGTGCTGTGGGCCTTTCCCTTTCCCTCTGAGTCACTTTAGAATGTTTGAATGTGCTTGGCCATTTGGAGGCAGTTATGCAAATTCCATTTCAGTGACAACCAATCCCCTCTGTCTGGGGCCGTAGAATGTTGGATTTCTGAGGCTGGCCAGTTAGAGCCCGTTATGCAAATAATCCCGCAATGGCAGCCAATCGAAACACTGGCACATATTCCTCTGGTCGCTTGGTCGCTCGGTCGCACCACCGCAAACACTGACTTTTATTATGTAATAGATAGATAGATAGATAGATAGATAGATTTCTTTGTAGTTATTCACTTTCAGGGAGTGTCCTGTGCCCCTAAACCCAGAGAATGTGAAGGGCTGAATGTAGTTTTAAACATGGCAGATCATCCTGTAATTCCCAGCCTAGCCAAAATTAAAGGATAGTAGAAGTAGCAGTTCACCAATACAGAGAGCTCACAGGTCCCCCAGCCTTGGTGGAAAATGCTTTTAACATGTCATATTCCTTATAGACAGTCCCATTGTTAATGCCAAAGAGAGTAAAGCAAATGGCAAAATATTTTTATATTCATTACTGTGAAATATCTCAGTGGAAGACATAGAGTGATGTTCATGTCCCAGTAGCAATAAATTAGTAGTTTTGCTGAGTGAATTTTAGAAATTAAGCACCATATCCCCTAATTTCTAAGAAAAGGGATACTCAGTTGGCAAGCTATGGGTTTTTCTACTTTCTGTGTGTGTGTGTGTGTGTGTGTGTGTGTGTGTGTTCGTGTGCATGGGTGCTTTCAATTCCTTTGTTGACTTATGGCTAATCCATGCTGTATTCCTGGACAAGAAATAGTCAGATGTGGTTTGTCATTGCATTCCTTTTACATAAAGCTTGTGGTGTTTCTTGATAGTTTCTCATCCTGGTGCCTCTTCCAAATGTAAATTAAATGTAGAAGAGGAGAATAGTAGTAGTTTGTCCATAGTTTGACTCACAAGGAAAAAATCCTTTTGGCTATTTCATTAAGTGAACTAACACCAAGGATTGGGGTCATAATGCATTTCCAAACTGTACCAAAAGAGATACTACCACATATGGTCAATGATACAAAATAGTACAACCTGAGTATGTGCATCACTTAGCTGTCGAGCCTGATCACTTTGAGGAGGGTCAGTCTGGATTGTCAAAATATACTTCTTGACTAAAGAACCACTATCAAGAGACAATGTCATCAGAAGATACACCATAGAAGCTACTGCCCAGTTATTCAAAGAAATAGGCTGCCTACTTATGTGCATGTGCATCAATGAACAGCTATACATAACTAAGAGCTAACAGCTAGAGTTGGATTCATATGTTACAATTGGGATTTCTAGGGGTGTAGCAAAATGACAGTGTTGCCCCCAAAATAATAATTATTGTGGGCTTAATGCCCCCCTTTTGATCTGCCTAGACCTATATCTCTGTTTTATTATCATTGGATAAAATTGGATGGAGAACTGAAACCTTCTGGAATGAGTCTCTTACATATCTTGCAGAAGCTTCCCAGGAGTGCTTTTTCTCAAAGTGATTCCAATGGCTAAAAATGCCATTGTTTCCAGAGCTTGGCAGAAAATCATTGCAATTCACTAGTTACTGTTAACTAATTTATTTATTTATTATTTATTTATTATTTGCATTTGTATTCCGCCTCTTCCCGAGGGCTCGTGGCGGGTTACAAGACATACATAGTGATCGGCAGGCAACACTCATGCCGACTCACGAACAAAATAAAACAATGCTATAACCATAAAAATAACAAAATGATACTAAAAACATCATTAAAACATTGTTAAAATTACACTAAGTGACAAAAACGGTAACACAGAGTCATAAATCGATTGAAGGCAAGAGGCGTTATATGTCAACCGAAGGCCTGCTTGAAAAGGAAGGTCTTACAGGCCCTGCGGAAGGGGGCGAGCTCCCGTATGGCTCTAGCCTCCTCCGGCAGGGCATTCCAGGCCGTTGGAGCTGCTACTGAGAAGGAGCGCTGCCTAGTTGATGATAGGCGGCAGAGGCGGATCGGTGGAATCTCCAGCAGGTTTTGCTCTGCTGAGCGGAGTGATCTCGGGGGATCGTATGGGGCAAGGCGGTCCAAGAGGTACGCAGGCCCTAGACCGCATAAGGCCTTAAAGGTCAACACCAGCACCTTGAAGGTGATTCGGTACTCAATTGGCAGCCAGTGCAGTTGCTGGAGGATGGGCGTAATGTGCTGCCTCACCGGCACTCCTGCCAGCAGGCGAGCAGCGGCATTCTGCACTAGCTTGAGTTTCCGAATCGTCGCCAAGGGAAGGCCAACGAGGGCGTTACAGTAGTCTAGTCTCGAGATGACCGTCGCTTGGATCACCGTAGCCAGGTCATTCCTGGACAGGTAGGGGGCCAGTCGCCTAGCCTGACGTAGGTGGTAGAACGCCACCCTGCTGACCGCGGAGACCTGGGTCTCCATGGTCAGCAGGGAGTCGAACTGAACACCCAAGCTCTTGACAATTGACGACGTGCTTAATTGCTCGCCGTCCAGAGTAGGCAACCGGCACTCATCCCGGCCAGGCCGACCAGGCCATAGGATCTCACAATGACTAAGGCAAAACAAGGGATAATGCCACTCTTTTTGCATTGTTTTATAGTTACAGGTTATATGTTATGTCAATACTTTGGAGGATTTTTTTAACTGTAGGTCAGTGGCTTTGAGTACTTTGATGATTTTCCAAAAGTATCTATATTGGGTTATATAAGAATAACAGCAACTTAAAAAAAATCACTTTAGGGATGGGAACTACTTCTGGGGGAGAGGGATGGCTGGATGTAATTATAACACATGACTTCAAATAGTTACTTTGAAGCTCCGATGCCACCATGATTGCAAAATTCTTGGAATCTGTCATAAGGTTGCATAGAAATCAGTCTTTTTATACTTGTTCTTCACAGAAATATTAATCAGTCCTACCTATCCAAGATTAAGGATAACATGAGTTTTAATCTGTGGGATGCTCCTTAGGCCCCTTCTACACTGTCCTTATATCCCATGATCTGATCCCAGGTTCTCTGATTCCATTACCATATAATCTGGGATAAGCAAATAATCTGGAATCAGATCCTGGGATAGAAGGACAGTGTAGAAGCCGTCTTAGTGTTTTGGGAATCTTTTTGCCTACTACACATAATCTCTTTTCAGTTCCTTGTTTTCTACATATGTAGTGGAAAGTTAGGAACCACAATTTGCTTGTTCAGATAGAAATTACATTTATATTCCATCTTTCCACCAATAAACTAAGGGTGCATTTATATTGTAGAATTAATGCAGCTTTAAGTGCCATGATTCATTGTTGTGGAATCCTGGAAGTTGTAGATTAGTGAGGTACTAGCACTCTTTGGAAGGGACTTAGTAAAAATTTAGCTCCCATGATTCCATAACATCAACACATGGAAGATAAAGTGATATAAAAATGCATTCCTTCATTGTGGATGCACCCTAAGTAGCATAGATGTTTTCTTTCTTCTCCCAGCTTTTTTCCTTTCATAATAACTTTGTGAGGCTGGTCAGGCTAAGAATGAATTGGTGACTAAGATCATCCAGCACATCCCACAGTCTAGTAGGAACTAGGAACTTCAGCACATTGAAGTCCCTAACATGGGCAACAAGGGGGGAATTTACCGAGCAGCATGGCAAATTTGTGGGTCAGCGGGGGAAACTACTGTTCCATGCCCAGCATCACTGCCCTTCCCCATTACATGGGGGAAAACATCACCACCTGGCTTCCCCCCATGCTAGCACCATTGTAGGATTTGAGAATACATATAGCCACCCATGTTATCAGAATTCTGTTTTAGGATGCTTTCAGGATGGAGCCAGGACAGAGCCTTGACGGAAGTAGCCCTGAGTCAGGTGAAGGGCTCTAACAGTCTCCATCCTGGAAGCGTCCTAGGATGGAGCAGAAATCTATGTGATTAAGTCATCTAATGTTGCTTCAGTTTGAAATACATTGTGGGGTGGTTGATTTGTACATTTATTTACATGCATTTCCTTGATTTTTTTAAACACTGCCCCTCCAAATAATAATTTTAAACCAAACCAAACCTTACAACTGTACACTCTACCTCCTGCAGAATTCTGGGGTTTGTAGTTTAGTGAAGCCCAGGGCCTCTCTTGCTGAGCAGTTAAAAAAACCCTTCCTAAACTACAAATCCCATAATTTTGCAGTAGACAGAAACTGGATTTTAAGTGCATAGATGCTCTAGTGTGATACTCTAGTAGCTGCAGAACAGGAAAATACACATAAAAATACAGCAAATTAAAATCAAAGGAGTCATTGATGAGATTTGAAATGTATTTTTCCTGAGATAACATCTTAGTCTTTCCAGATATTATTTTTTAAAATGAATATTTTGTCATGGAATTCTGAGGCCATGATACCACAATGGATTCGGCTGCATTAAAAATGTTCCTTTAAAACAGAACCTATTTTGCTTCAGCTGCATAAAATAAACGAGCTTCTAGCATGAATTTCCCATTTTCCCTTATCCCACAGGCCCTTCCCACAACCTCCCCCTATCGCTCTCAGAAAAGGTGCGCTAGACATATTGTCTCCCAATAGGAAAATAAAGAATTAATGCCAAAGAAGCTGGAAAGGAGAGGGAAGTCCCTGAGAAGGAGTAATTTGTTATTTTACAATCTAGCGGCTGGGGAATTTGGCTGCTCATTTTACCCATTTGTTTTCTGATTTCCCTAAGGTTCTTTTTGTTTACTTGGGAGGCAGAACCTTATTATGTGTCTCTTTCCTTTTGCACACTTTCTCCAGTTGCACATTTGCTCTCCTTGTGGAAACAGATAGCAGAAGCTTAGTGCACCTTTAATAGCAAATGCAAAGTACTAACATTTAGAACAAGGCAGTGCTTCTTTGAAACTGTGGAGAACAGAATGAAAAGCAAAGTAGATTTTCAGTTAAATGGAACTCAAGCAACTGCCAAAAAATAAAGAAATAATATTTTAAATTTTTAAGCGCTGTTTTAGTAATACCGTAAAGCAATACAACTGTGTCACATTAAGTTTGTCTTCAGGAAAACCTAATCACAAAGATAATGGCACTATATGAGTAAGAGGTATTTGACTCATTCTGCTGCAATCCATAATACAAAAAAGGAAAAAGTTAAGCTTTGTGCTAGTTTTAACCCTCGTGTACTAGAATGGGACAATTTCTGACCACAATGAGACATCTTGCGAATTGCAGGGTTTTATTTCTTTATGTATGAAATATTTATATTCTAGTCTTAATCTTAAAATCAATAATACCAATCTAATTTTTACAGTGACTATTTTGTGATAAATAAATAAATGATCAATTTAAAAAGACCTGCCCTCTTACCTCATACTTTGTGGCAATCCACATAAATTTGAATCTACATTATATAAGGTTTTATGACTTTGTCTCTTGTACATTTGTAAATGATTTCCTCAAATATCATATACCTGTCACATGCATTTAATTTTATGTAAGAAAAATATGTGAAACATCTACTGATGTTTCCCATTGCCATATTTTTGTTGTCCCAGACAGTAAAAAGTATTGGGGCAAAAAGATTCCAATGCTAAGCAGATGTAATATGTTCTGGTAATTGGTAAGTCGGATAACTGTGGGAAAAATCAAAAAGTCTTCTTGGGAAAATATTTATTTACTGGGAGCAAGAAACAACTCGAAATAAAAGGCATTAATGCTGTGTTTTATCTCATATTAGGTATCTTGTTTGAATTCCATGTTATGTTTTCATGGACTAGATGTTTGAGTAGAGCACACTTGACTTCACATCCCAATACATGCCTTCGAACATGTGTATTGATCCCGAAGTGATTGTAGTTCCAGGCCTTCCCAAAGAGTTCTTCCAGTGCCAAATCCTGACACATGCTACTGTTATAGCAGATGTTTTATCAATGGTAAATGATGCAGCAGCTGGTACACAGGAGAGAAGCACTCCCTCAAGTCACACAATGCTTTGTTATTATCATCCTAATGCAGGGATAGGCGTAGTGTGAGGATATGGACAGCTCTGCTCCCCATTTTTTGGCTCTTCAGTTTTCCCTCCAGCCCTCCAAATCTTCCAACACTACCAATATCTTAAAATATATTTTCCCCAAAGCACACAAAGTTCAACAAATAAATGAAAGCATATAAAAACACCCTCATGAGCACCCCAGAATCTTGTACTACCCCAAAATATCTGCTTTCCTCTCAAAATGACATGAGGGAGTAACAATCTGTCACTGCAGAGGAACTTGTGGATCAGAGTTTTTCTATGATGCTGTGTGGGGAGTTAATCAAATAAAAGTGAAAAATTCACCATCTTCAATTATCGAGTGTTTGTTATTGACCATTTTTGATGATGAAATGTTTCTTCTATATTTAGGAATGGATTTTTTGTTATTATTTATTTAATTTCTACCCCACCTTTCTCGGCCCCGGGGAGGACTCAAAGTGGCTTACAAATCCAGCAAAAATTTATTGCCACACAGATGAACAATAAAACACATCTCATCAAAATATAAAACAATCATAAAATAATGAATGTTTCTTCTGTACTTAAGAAAGATCTAAACACATAAATTAAAATGAAAAACACAAAAAGCAAAAGCCCTTTGTCCGAGAATGATTTTAAGCCAAATAAGCTTTTAATAACAACAACCACTGATTACTTTTACACTGAGTGAACTTGCATAAGGAAATGGGAAGTATGAGGACTATTCCTGGAATTGAGCTATTTTATATGCAGGTGTTCCTGTGCTATCCATCATGTGCATATGACTAGATGTCAAGTAATTACTCCAAAAAACTGATATGAAGCAACTTTGAGACTGACTTCGTTTCTGAAACCTGAATTGGTTTTTAGGCAATCACAACTCACACTGTTTAGTATGAACAATCTGGAAATATTCACTAAGAAGACTGTTTTTTAAAAAAATATTACATCCTGTCAGAAGTTCTTGATTGTCACGTGTTAAATTTTAACAAATATTTGTTCTTCCAGATTTCCCCCCTCAAAAAAGAAAAAAAAGAAAAAAGAATTCACTCATTGTGTTGTTGTAGGTTTTTTCAGGCTATATGGCCATGTTCTAGGGGCATTCTCTCCTGACCTTTCACCTGCATCTATGGCAAGCATCCTCAGAGGTTGTGAGGTCTGTTGGAACTCGGAAAATTGGGTTTATATATCTGTGGAATGTCCAGGGTGGGACAAAGAACAATTGTCTGTTGGAGGAAAGTGTGAATGTTTCAACTGGCCACCTTGATTAGCATTTGATGGCCTGACAGTTGTTTGGTGTGGCTTGTTACTGCCTGGGATAATCTTTTGTTGAGAGGTGATTAGCTGTCCCTGATTGTTTCCTCTCTGGAGTTTCCCTGTGTTGGGGTGTTGTTTTCCTGTTATAATTTTAGAGTTTTTTAAAATACTGGTAGCCAGATTTTGTTCATTTTCATGGTTTCCTCCTTTCTGTTGAAATTGTCCACATGCTTATGGATTTCAATGGCTTCTCTGTGTAGCCTGACATGGTGGTTGTGAGAGTGGTCCAGCATTGCTGTGTTCTCAAATAATATGCTGTGTCCAGGTTGGTTCATCAGGTGCTCTGCTATGGCTGACTTCTCTGATTGAAGTAGCCTACAGTGCATTTCATGTTCTTTGATTTGTGTTTGGGCGTTGCGTTTGGTGGTCCCTATGTAGATTTATCCACAGCTGCATGGTATACGGTAGACTCCTGCAAAAGTGAGAGGATCCTTCTTGTCCTTTGCTGAATGTAGCATTTGTTGGATTTTCTTAGTGGGTCTGTAGATAGTTTGTATGTTGTGTTTCCTCATCAGCTTCCCTATGCGGTCAATGGTTTCTTTGATGTATGGCAAGAACACTTTTCCTCAGGGTGGATCTTTGTCTTTACTCTTGCGACTTGTTCTCAGTCTTGCAGCTCTTCTGATGTCTGAGGTGGAGTATCCATTGGCCTGTAAAGCCCAGTTTAGATGGTTCAGTTCATCTTGGAGGAGGTGGGGTTTGCAGATTCTTTTTGCACGGTCGGCCAAGGCTTTAATGGTGCTTCTTTTTTGACTTGGGTGATAGTTGGTGTTTTTATGTAGGTTTCTATCGGTGTGTGTAGGTTTTCTGTAAACTGTGTGGCCCATTTGTTGATCTGGTTTGCAGATGACTAGGACATCTAGAAAAGGCAGTTTTCCTTCATTTTCTTTTTCCATGGTAAATTGGATGTTTGGGTGGATGCTGTTAAGATGGTCCAGGAACTGTTTAGTTCTTCTTCTCCATGGCTCCAAATGGTGAAAGTGTCATCCACATATCAGAACCATATTGTGGGATTTTTTGTTGCAGTTTCCAGGGCTTATTTTTCAAAGTGTTCCATGTAGAAATTTGCTAATGGTGAAACAGAGCTGTGATGTCTTCTGGGAACTTCTGGTTGATTAGTGCAATAGTGTCTGCTACCGGAACCATGGTAAATAGAGACACCACATCTGAGTGTATAAATACATTTAAAAACTTATTAACTATATGTATTACTGTGTTAGAGTGCCAGCTGATCAGTTTCTTGTTGATATTTAGCTTCAGGTTGCTGATTTTTTCTATGAAGTGAGCTGAGTCCTTGATGTAGTGTGTAGTGAGCCCAATATGGGTTTGTAACTATACAGCCAAAAAGTTTGCTAAGTCATACGTGGGGGATCCAACGGCAATTCACTCATTGATAGAGATGTAAATCTTCACTTTATACCATTCTGCAGGTAAGAATAAATAATCTAACCTGGCCTTGTTGTGCAAGGATACAAGAGTTTCTCATTGGTGTGTCTCCTTGTTAAAAAATGGGGGGTCACTTCCATTCATTATTTTCCTACTAAATGTATCAAAAACAGAATCTAAGCTACATTGACTTGGAGAATGTTTCTTAATGCTCTGTTGGACTGACCAATACTTTTCTTTTTCCATAGAGGAAGTGAGTTTTTATTTTCTTCATTAAAATAATAAACTATGTAATTCACAATGTTTTCCCATAATCATTACAGTAATAGAATGAATCCATTCACATCTTCTGTTTATTTTGCTTTTGACAGATGGGGCTAATAAAAGTAAGGGCTTGCTCAGGAAAAAATTAATTGACATCCATAAAATAACAATAACAGCAATAACAGCATTTATTTTATGATGTACCAAAATGAATAATGTTTATTTGAAGTGTCTATCTCTGCCTCCTTGTTCATGAGAAATATCTGGTATGTGCTGAAGACTCCTTTTTCTGTGATATTTTCTAACACACCAAGCAGAAGGTAGAAGCAAGTTCCACTAACAATTCAGGAAGCTGTGGTGGAATTAAAGCCGGATACTTCTGTCTCCTTGATTGTTTTGCATGAGTGAGCTGAAAAGTAGAGGGTTTGGTCATCATGCCTAGCCAGTTGTTTATATTGGGGTTTTAATCTACATTGGGCAAGAATTGGTGGGATTTTTCTGGGTTGGACAGGTATCTGCATACATTTCAGAGGTTTGAAGTTCTCCCAATGCAAGTTGGTGCCTTAAGTGAGGCAATTCTGGATATCAGTCTGAATTTTAAGGATGCTATCCAGAGTGCGGAAACCTATCCCAGAATAGGCATAGTTCTTTGGATAGATCATATAAAGTTCAAAATAAAACCCAGATTCACCACCATGAAGACTCTAGACAGCTCCATTGGCACCAAACTTTGCACAGCTCCCCCCCAAGCCATGTTTTTAAAATCAGGGGAGCAAGGCTAGACCTTTTACACATGACACTGAGCTTCCAGGACAGAGCTCAAATGCATGCATATGCCCTTGGACATGGGTGAAAATTCATCAGACTTGTACCCAACTATTCATTTTTCAATTTTTCTATATAAATAGCCTACTTTATTCCAGGCATTCAAAAGAGATACATATATTTCTTTTGGCAAATATCAGTGCAAATATACTTAACTGCTCTGAGGAGCTCTTTTTGCCTTTCAGTCTCAGTGGAATGTCAATTGCACAACAGCATTTCTTGTGTTTTGTACAAAAATAATTGATCATTACACATCTCCTTAGAATGCATCGAGCAGAAACAATGGAATATAGCAAGGGTCAGCTCTATAAAGTCTTTTCAGATGTTTGAACTTAAGTTAAACAGGAAAAAAGATTCACAGATGGGCTTAAATCCAACCTTTAAAACTGTGGCCTAGAGAACTGGGAAGCCCTATTCCTTGAGCACTCTAACTGGAGGTCAGCTGTGACCAGCAGTGCAGCAGAATTTGAAGAGGCATGAATAGAGGGTGAAAGGGAGAAACATGCCAAGAGGAAGGTGTATCAAGCCAATCTTGACTGGGACAGCCTTCCATGTAGGAGAACATGCAGATCAAGAATAGGGCTCCACAGCCACCTACGGACTCACCACCAAGACTTTGCACTTGGAGGACCATCATCCTCGAGCTACAAGGAATCACCTAAAAAAATAACTCAAGGTAGAGAAAGCTTTTATGAAGGAGTGTAGTAGTCCAACCTTGCACACTGCCAATTCCCTTGCCTCCTACAAGTAGTGAAAGGAAGAAGAAGGGAGGCAGGATAGCAAGTGAGCATGCTAACTTCACCTCCTGCTATTACTCTTTTAACCAATAGTGGAGGGACCGCTTTGTCTCTCTTTACAAACTAGACCCCAGAAAACCAGGGATTTAAATTTCATGGAAATAACATATATGTACAGGGGAATGGTGAAAATGACACTAGGCGAATGGTTCCCTTCATTGTATGTTTAAAATCTCTGCACAGAGTTGCTTTATTGTTTAATGCTTGTTGATGTATTGTTTTAATTATGATTTATGTTTTATTGTAGTTTTACTATTGTAATTGTTTGTATTGGCATCGTATCGGTGCCCAATGTAAGGCATTGAATTTGCCAGTTTATGTGTAAACCGCTTTGAGTCCCCCCAGGGGTGAGAAAGGTGGTATATAAATACTAGGCCTGTTTTCAAATGGAAAAATGCATGTCGGAAGTCGATTCAGATATTGGTTTTGCTCTGGCTTCGGATGTGAATCACTTCTGATTTTTTGGGTGATTTTATCTAAATGGATTCGGATGTATTCCGATATTCGTAAGTATTCGGAAATAGCGTCCGCGATTGCGCAATGTGCGAAAATCAGCAGAAGGGAGAGTCAAAACTATGGGGAATCTCTTTTCCATCCGTTTTTGACTGCTACTAATGACAAAACTAGCCACTGGTACAAAATATAAAGCACTGTTAACACATTAATAAACAATTTAAAAAATGGGACATAAAATTGGCATCACTACCAATGACATCCAAGCCCTTTCCAAGAATGGCGATGGAGCTCTCAGAATGGTGAATCCACTTCCTGTTTGGGGCACTATGCTCGATATCGCTTCAATTATCGGAACTCCGGAAAAAAAAATCTGAAAATCGAATGTATCTGATTATCGGAAACAGGCCTAATAATAAATAAATAAATAAATAAATTTCCCCTATTAAATACTTTTGAAACATGTTAGCTCACAATTTTGTATAGTCCTAAACTGCCATAGTTAGTAGTTGTTAAGAAATTATGGGTATTGTATTACAACTCATCTAAGAGGCACTAGACTGAGTAAGGCTGTCATTTTGATGATGATCCATATGCTAGATCTTGTTATGGAATGAATGCCATTGCTAGTTAAAGAGTTGCTAGCTATTTTGAATTCTGACACTATGATGTCTGCAAGCCAGTGAGCTCCGGGGTCATTGTGACCTATTAGCTTTTCATTGTTCACTCAAAATCACTGGGCCAGCAGCAGATAATTATCTCAGAGAAGCGACATGTCTAGGCCCAGCCAGAATGTCCTGGGGATGACAACAACCCTGGAGCCTATCTTGTTCTTCTAATTTTCTCCTTGTTTGGTCTGTCATGTTATACTGTGAAATGCTTGGGACAAACAGAAAAAATAATTAGTATAGAAAAGGATAGATCTGGTAATAAAGCTACTTCATGTTCTGTTAGGAGGAAAACCAGTTTAGCAACTAATAGCTATGGATGTCTGGTATAATCTCTGTTGTTTTTATCAGGGAAGGGTCAATTTTGATGTTTATACTGGGTTTTTTTAAGCAATGGTATTGAATTGTTGCCAACACTGTGAACCACCCTGAGTTTTCTTTGGGGTTAAGAAGGGTGGTATGCAAATACTGCAAATAATAATACATAAATAATATAATTGTTTGCATAGGAAAAAATTGGATATAACAATAGCTATAAATTTATATGGCATATGCTCAGATCCACATGCTTGATCACAGAGCAACTGCTTTCAGAATTGGGGATTCAATCTATCATTTGCTTCCAATCAAATACTCTGGATTCCTGCTTCTCTGTCTTTATTTTCCTCTGAAATTCATGTTTATGAACAGTTTCCACAAATCTAGATATTTAAATTAGATATTATTCCTGGCCGTTTTTGTCAAAATCCAATGGACAAATTCAGCAAACTAGTGTTTCTCATTAGATTACTATGTTAGATCCACTATGAATAAAATTTGCTACCATTCAAATCTCATATTAGGGAAGTCAAATAATAAAAAACAAGTTCTGGACAGCGACTGATAATTTTCCTGACAAATGCTGATAAAAAGTATTGTATGTATGTCTGTGTGTTTGAGATATATTTCCCATCTCTTTTCCCCCCAAATAGGTATTAATATTTTCAGAATTTCAAAACATGTATATGTTGACAAAGCTGCAAGTTATAGTTCTGTAGGATAAGAATAAGTTGAATATTTGGAAACAAATTAACAACTTAAGTTAAATAATTTTTGGAGTTACCTGGAGAGACCTAGGTACATAGCTGGGACAAATAATTATAGGCTGAGTTTAAGGCAAAAATTTCAATAAACTGTGCATTGCTCTATTAAAAACTTGAAAAAGCAACATACTAAATAATGTGACAAAAATCAGATCAAATTATGTGCATTTGATTTATTCCGAGCCTTCCTTTTTGTTGTTCCATTGTTTTTAATGTGTTTATTGTAAACTGAGGTCACGAAGAGTTGGAAGCAACTGAACGAATAAACAACAAAATTGTAAGCTGCCTTTAGTTGTTTTTATCTTTTAGTAGTTCGAGACAGGCAAGGGCTTAATGTGAGCTTTTAAATGTATTTTAGGATGTTTTACATGCTAAATTGTTATTCAGCCTGAGCCTGAGGGATGAAATAGGTTAGCAATCAGACTAGAGCTCTGTTGCCTTGGCAAAATAAATATGGTGCCTTAATGGCTCATAAGGCATGCTACACCGTCATTTTCCTGACAGTAACCAAGCGTTGCTGCATAATAAATTATGGACCTGTATCTGTAGGCTATGAGCTGTACAAATAAGAAGCAAATTATTAAAACATGAAACTGCTTTTTAGAAATATAGAAAAGGGCTTTAAAATGACATTTTGTCATGCTTACTGTTGGCACGCTTGATAGCAAGATAAAGCATACATGTTTCAGCATGGACTTTAATCTTGTAACTAGTGCGGTTTCATGTTTATGGTTCATAATGATCAAACATGATCCCCACACTTGCATGGCAGTGATTGAAGATGCTGGAGATCAACACTAAGAAATTACATGTTTTGCCTTCTCCCAATTGTGGAGACGTTTGAGAAAAGCAGTTAGAGCAACACTCTGAGGAATCTCTCTTTCTACTTGTTCCTGATGTGCCTTGAGAACAGGCCATATTTCAGGCATCATACCTGATTTCCAGAGCCTCAGAAACACCATGGTTGGAAACTGCCGGGCTCAAACAGTAGGATTTATTTGTAAGGATAGCGGTGGATCATCAGAAATAACTATGATCATGGGGCCCTGTCATTGTAGTTGTATTGATACGCGTAACGTAGGATCTTGGCTTCCATTTCCCCCCTAAATAGAATAATTCCTATTTTGGGACATTGAAAGAAAATGGAAGGAAAAAAGTGCAACATTCTCTTTCTGATATAGGTTCCTGAATATCAGGAAACATAGTTTTTCTAACTGGAAATGAATAATGAGGAATATTCTTTCCATTCACATTAGTATCAATGAGAGCTCTTCTCCTAAGTTAGTGGTTCCCAACTTGTAATCCCTGGTAAAGTGGTTCCTTGTCAAGTGGTCCCTGGTTAACAAAGTGGTCCTCGTCATTACTACACCATTGCAACGAGAGTAACTGGTCTTG
Organism: Anolis apletophallus; assembly: GCA_030556195.1. Classification (NCBI taxonomy): domain Eukaryota; kingdom Metazoa; phylum Chordata; class Lepidosauria; order Squamata; family Anolidae; genus Anolis; species Anolis apletophallus. The sequence continues at coordinate 97,477,258 of JARBWK010000007.1, read as the reverse complement.
TGAAACCTTCTTATAGTGCTAAGGCTTATTAAATATGGTTTTCTGTGGGTAGGCAGATGGCCACTACTGGATGGCATATGTTCTGTATCAGAAACTAGAGCTGATGCAGTCTATCCAATACAATTTTTTGAATCAGCATCCCAAATAACCAAAGCAAATCTAAAGTTGACCAAAAACTGATTTGTAACCCTTTTGGTACTAATGTTGGAGAGTGGTCCCTGGTCAAAGTGGTCCCTGGTCAAGTGGCCCCTTGTCAAGTGATCCCTGGTCAAGAAAAAGGCTGGGAACCACTTTCTTAAGACATGGTGGAGTTAGGAGGGATTATTAATCTCCTCCATGCAAATGGATGTCTTTGTCTACACCAGGCCTGATCAACTTGGTGGTTATAAGGGGCCAAAATTAAAATAGGCCTCTTTAGGCCGCAGGAAGGTTTTTAGCAGATTTCAGTCTTTTTCTGAAGGAAAGGAGAAATGCGTCAGTTCTTGCCTCCACCGCTCTTCTTTCTCTTTGCCTATGGTTGTGTTTGTTGTCTCCTTCCCCTCTGGAGGGGAAAAATTGCTAATTTTGCACAATTTATTTCCTTCATTTGTGAGGGAGAAACTTAGCTTCACCATGAAGACCCCACGACAATGTCATGGTGAAACCAAGTTTCTCCCTTGGAAATGAACAGTGTGGATGTGGTAGTTTTGTCACCAGATAAGAAGAAGATGCAAAGATGCAAAGAGAAAAGAAAAATGATGTGAGAACAAAGGTACTTCATCTTTACCACCACCACCCCCTCTCTAAAACAGCCAATATAATGTCACATTTTAACAGCCTGGAGCCTAATCCTCACCCCCAGAAATAAGGTCCCATACATCTTAAAATTTTATTCCTGCTGCCCACTATTCCATCCTGAGCCCTATAACACCCCCTGACTGTGTTTCCAATTGAGATCTGAATTTCCAGTATCCTGACCAGATCTATTAGCTGTGCCCCCTTTGCCACAGGTTATTTAGATAACTTTAATGCATAAAGGAAACATGTAGAGGTAAAACAACTGGAAGAGGGAATGGTGGACCCTGATGTCTACTCTGCTGCAGCCCTGTGTGTGAACTCCTTCTCCAAAGCTGACTCAGAGCCTCTTTGTGAGGGCCACATCTGGCACCAGGCCAAAAGTTGTGCAGGCCTGATCTAGACCAAAATATTCAAGCCCAATTCATTTTTTCCCAACCCAACCAATTCAAATGAATGCCATGTATTCAACATAATATGCAATTAGACATGCCCTGAACCAAAATACAAGGATACAAATGATTAGAACTAGAGGCAAATGATGAAGGTGTCCCACCATCATGAGGTCAAATTTTGCATTCATCCAGAAGTATAACAGCAAAAGGTGCCTTTCAAATACCTCTCTGGACCATTTGCCAGTCTCTTTGTTCTCCTGAGCCAGAGGAATTGGTTTCATTTTAATAGCATTTATATTGCCAATTTTCACAGACCCTGGCAGTATCTTCACATCAAGTCTTTTAAGCACAGGAAAATTTTTACCCAGGGAATCCTTCCAAAATGTCAGAGACAGAATAAAAACTCCCCAGCTTTGGTCAACATGGATAAGTAAAGCAAAACAGAATGCAATAAAAGAAGCACTGGGAACACTTGCCTTTCATTCACAAAAGGAAGCTATGAGAATCCCTTTGCTTTTGTGTCCATGTACACAAACTATACAATATTGATGGACACAATGAGGCTTGTTGTTGATCCATTGCAAATAATTAATTGGACTACATACACACTCTTGGGAAAAACTGATCCAAATAGAAAATTATCGGAAAAATATCTCGCTAGGCAAACTAACAATGTGGTCACAAAGATGGAACACCTACAAAGATTTGTTATAACTGCTGGATGAGGGTCTTCTTATCAGTGTTTTTATAGCTAACATATAATGTGAAAGATACCCTTAATATGTGTACATAGCTTTGTGAATACCCAAGTAACATGTGTCTAAGAAAGCTGAGCAAGTTGTGTTTGCTGGATTGAGGATATTTAAAGTTATATATATACACAGACAGGTATGTTTTCTCCCCACTTTGTAAAGTTTTCTTTTCTGATGACCATTGAAAAGAAGAGAATCCATATGTTCCTCTCTTTGCCCAAACAGAACTCTCTTGGCTCTGGTGGTATCTTGAAGATACCGGACTAAAGACAATGAAGTTTGGGTTATTGGAGAAAGGCTGTGACAGCAGTCAAGTGAGTTTGAGTTTAAGGTATCTCTAGAAAGAGTTAGGAATATCTCTTGTCTGAAACAATGAAGCTCACCCTGTATGAGCTGCCTAGAATTTGAAATCCAGAATGGAAGCCCTGATGTGTATTTCAGCATCATGTAAGTACATGAGCCAGGATTTTCTATGTAACACACCACAGTGATAGAACTTCCACTCCACTAGCCAGGGATATGTCTGAGGCTGCATTGTTCCATGTGCCCTGTGGTATATAATTGGCCTTTTAATTTTTTTATGCATTCACAAAGAATTTTTTAACAGGCAGCATTGAAAGTTATGTTTAAATGGTAGATTGCATCCTATTGTGAGTTATGATAGCGTTAAGTTCAGTTTACAATTTTCAGTTATTCTGAAGGTTAGGTTTTTTTCACTGACTGCACAATGATCAAAATTCTCCAAACCATCTTTTAAGCAACACTCACTCCAAACTTGATTGTATCAATGCCATTTGAGAAATGGTAAAGGAGTGGAGATGCATCTAGCTATTTTCCTGAACCCACTACAAGGATAAACCCCTGTAAATGTCTGTTGCAGTATTTCCAGTTAAAGGGAAACAACATGTCTCTGTTGATCCCATGCTCTCCAAAGATACAGAAATACCTGTACTGGGGTGGGTGGGGATGGGCAGCGGCATTGCTTACAGCGAATGGGGGGCATCGACAGATGTAACTACAGAGATATAGCTATGTGCCAGACAATCCTCATGAAGACAGTTCTGACTGGTGTTTTTATCATTCCATTCCACTTTCTTTCAAAAACCCCACAGATTGGGAAGCATTAGATAAATAGTGGAAATTAATGAGTAAATGAATGAATGAATGAATGAATGAATGAATGAATGAATGAATGAATGTCACTGACAGTTGGTGCTGACAGTACTATGCTATACCTTTCAACATTTCACCCAAGAAAAAGCATTTCAAAACAATAGAATATGATCTAGGTTGACTAAAGGTACAGATGAATAAGAGCACCAATAGTAGTATATTTTTGCTTCAGTTTACCTGAAAAGGCAAAATCTCCAAAATCTTTCCCCTCTCTCTTCTGAGTTAACTGTGTGCAAACTACTCTTGCCATTGAGCTTAGTTTGCAGAAATTAAAGTAAGCAGAGATACAGTTGGGGGAAGAGGAGAGAGAGAATGGGACGTTGTAGTAGCAGCAGAAAAATTGGGATGACAGAGGCTGAATCAAGACTATCTCTGCCAATCTGGAACAGTTGGTGAGTATTGTAGGGCAGATGGACTAACAATCCGATATGGCATTAGGCAGCTTCTTAATTCTACCCTCAGTATGATTTGGCTTCAAAATGAATGCTATTAGAATAAAAACAGAATTATCAAACAGTGCTTCCTACATGGAGTAAAATCAAAATGGACAAATACTTTTTAAAAGCATAGCTAGTAACAGCGGGAAATGAAATTGAATCAGCAGTGGTGGTGATTAAATTGATGTGTGTGTTATAGTTATATGAAAACTTGCTTTTTTCAAACTCATGCTGAGAAAGCACTTCTGAAAACGTTCAAGCTCAGTTCTGAATTCAATATCTGAAGTTCTTGTGGGACCAGAGTGACCAAGGTCAGTTCCAGCACAAAATGTGGGACTGAAGCTAAATGTGAGTCAATAATGTGTTGTAGCAGCCAAAGAAAGAAAAAAAGAAAGAAAAGAGAAAGACAGACAAACAGAAAGACAGAGCCAATCCCAGGGTACCCAAAGTAACTACCATGTCCAGATTAAGCAAAATTATAGCACCACTCCACTGTGGTTTGTCAAACCTTATTTGGTATACTACATCCAATTCTAGACACCACAGTTTAAGAAGAAAAATGACAAGCAGGAACATAGCCAGAGGAGAGTAGTGAAATAACTGTTCTGGAAACATATCAGAAATGGTTGCAGGAGTTCAGTATATTTGTCCTAGAGACGATAATACTGATGGCCAAATTCAAATATTGGAAGACCTGTCACTTCAACAAAGGCATACGCTTGTTTTCTGCTATTCCAGACGGTAGGATTTAAATAATTTGATTTAGGTTCAAAAGTCCTGATACTAAAAACTTAGTGCTCAGAGAGAAAGGTCAGACACTGACATTACAGGCAAAAGTGGATGTCATGACTTTATTGCAATGCAATGGTATAGATCAATCAGACCACATTATGTCCCTTAGAAGAAAGGAGAAGATCTGGTAAGCGGACAAATTTTTGTCCAGGAAGGGAAGCTGGCAAAGATGTGTTCTGATGTGCAATAAGTTCAAAACTGGGAAGTAGGGATGGAAAGAATATTCAATAATGCAAAGGAAGAAAGCAAAAGAAAGTTTATGTATAGCTAAGAAAAGCTTTGACTTTTTGTATAACTGAAAAAGAGCTACTGAATTGGCAAGGCCAGAGGCACATAAGCAATGAGACAAAGAAAATGAAACACTTCTCTGTATTCATAATAGGCAAAATCCTAGATCATTTGATAAAGAAGAGGAAATTCTTACAAGCCCTTTAGACTCTTCTGAGATGCAGAGACATCACACTGTGTTCTATCGGTATAACATAATTCAACATCATCTGCCAGGGCCATGACATGTTTTTTTAATACTGAAAGGACAACTTGTACCTCTCCACAGAAAGATTTCTGTGATTTATAACTGGGTTTGAAACAACTACAAGGATAGGCTAGCCATGACTGGCCCACTATGTTACCCCCTCCCCTTTTTTTGGTGTATTATGGATGAAAACTTGACAGCCCGTTATTAATAGGTATCAAGGTCCAGTAAAATATTACTACATCAGTTTTGTGTGTCAGAAGAATAGGAAAACACACCTCCATAATCTTCCAGCAGCTGATAAGAATCCCTTCCTCCATATTCAGGGTTGATATGCATCTCAAAAAGAAGAGCAGCTAGACATACCTACATCATTCCTGGGCACCATGAGTCCATAGCATTGAGGCATGGTGATTAAAGTGGTGCCAAACTGCATTAATTTTGCAGTATAGATTCACACAGAGTTAAGGAAAGACACAGCTGAATCCAAGAAACTAACAGAATCAAGAAAAGACAGAGAGAACAATGTTCGAGAAAAGGCCTCAGAATTAACAGAATTCTGCTCTTGAAAGAAGATTGCAATGCATTGCAAATATGTGGATGATGAAGGAGCACAACAAAAACAATTTGAAGATCATATAAAGTAGATTCAGCAACTGAAAAACAAGAGATAGAACAATAAGAACAGAATTGAGACAATGGTCAAGGGAGTGTGCAGGTGAATCAGAACAAAGCTTGAATCCAAAATAAGACAATAAAGACAGAAAATGTAGGACAGCAAGATCTTTGCCATCCTATACATGAATATGAAAATCTCACACAATAAACATTGTAATATCACCTAAGAGAAAGTAAAACAAGAATCCAAATCAGAAATAAAAGTTGAAAATTGTTCAGCTGGATATTAAAAGACTGAAGTCCACAGGTGCAGAGTCAAAAAAGCATCTGACAGCCTGGGCCTTTCCCATTTTCCATGCTTTCCCTTGTGTGTCACGTGCACCTATTTGGATTGTAAGCCTGAAAACAGGGGACTGTCAGATGAACTATTTGTAAGCTACCTTGGAAGCCTTTTTGGCTGAGGGGCAGAATAGAACGGCTAAATGCTTTAAATAAAACAGCCAAAAGAGGTAAGCTGGTGAGGGTAAGCAAATGCTGAACTGTCTCTATAACTGTGTTTACCTCTTATCACTTATCTCCTTAGGTACCTACCCTCCTGATAAAATAACTGAACAAGTCCCAGCGCCTTGCTGAAAATACAGGCAGTCCCCAAGTTACTAACAAGATAGGTTGTGTAGGTTTGTTCTTAAGTTGAATTTGTATGTAAGTTGGAACAGGTACATTTAACTCCAGCCAAATGTGTGTGTGTGTGTGTGTGTGTGTGTGTGTGTGCATAGGGAAAGGTTAACACCCATGTGATGTTTGTTTGTGCCCCTATTCAGAAGATTTCACCTCACTTTCTCTCCCTGAGATAATTGGGTTTTGAATAATTTGGCTTGTTGTGGAAGCGACGATTGGTGATAAAGCTTCAGTTGAGACACCTTTTCCCCATGGTAACTCAGGAGTGAATATATCTTCCAAGGGGTAGTTTTCACTGACTACCTGTTGTTTCACCCCTGTTTGTAACTGCAAGTTATTTGTAAGTTGGATGTTTGTAACTCGGGGACTGCCTGAATTTCACATTTTTAATTGTCTCTCAGTCAGCCATAGATGCACAATGGATAAAAATACTTGAGACACTACATTTTTTTAAAAAAAGAGTATAATTGGATGGTGTGGACACTGCTCATTTGATGCCGTCTAATCAATGGTACTCTCAAGGAAGAGTAATTTCCACCTCAGTACGAATTTTAAAGAAACTTGCCAAGATGTTGTAAAATCTAGAATGGGTTTATGTATGCAATGCTTTTGACATGAAATAAATAACAGCATTCTGTGCTACACTTTGCTGGACAGGTGGAGCTTATCAACATTTTTGGAGCCTGCAGCAGTAATCCAAAACCTGAAAAACCTCTGGCCCCAAGTATTTTTGATAGGGGAAATTCAACCTGTAACACATTTCATTTTTCAAAAATAACAATAAGAATTTCAATCTAGAAGGGATGGCAATATCACATTTTTTCATATCCCACCCAATGAAAATGGGGGGGGGGGGACACCTCTTTTTACCATTTCTGAAAATCTTACATCTCCAGTATCAAGCATCTGTCCATAGACTAGAAGTCAGAGGTGGGACTGCACATATGTCATGAAGACTATGCTTAACTAAAAATTTTGCCTTGTATTCCTTGCATTCTTCAATCTCCATGTTCTTCTCTCCTTTGCTGTTAGATTTGCTCCATTTTATTTCCTCTGTCATAAATCACAATCAGAATTTCCATGCAGTCGTGCATTGCAAATGCCAAACAACCTCAGGGACAAATGAAAAGTTTGTCCTGATCTAATATCTCCCACATTAATGCAGCCGAGCCTTCATATTAAGAATCAAGGTATACATAAACGTCCTTGATCTACCTAATGCCAATATTTCATGGTGAATAATAACAAATTCCATAGGAACGTTGTAGTGATGGATGACATTCAGGGTTCTATTCATTACATCTGCTTTTCTCCATAATGCATTAGAATCACCTATGGGAGATCTGAAGGGCTAGGCAGACTTCAAACAGGAGAATGGAAATATGTGGTTAAGTTCAATCCCACTTGATGGATTGTTTCAATTATTTCAAAATGTTTGTTTATATATATAGCAGCTCAGCCATTTTATATGTAGTAATCAAGATATTTCTAAGGCAAGAAGCAGGGATTAAATATACATTATTTGCTTATTCCCACCTCCCTCTGTTTATATTTCATTGGCATTTAAGTATGGGAACTCATTTTTATTACCTGTGGATATCAATTAAAATTAGAATCATAGAATCTTAGAGATGGAAGGAAGCACAAGGGCCATGCAGTCCAACGCCTGCCATATAAGAATACACATTTAAATATTGGAAGAGATGTCATTTAGAAGACCACAAACCTCACCCTATTGACTCATTCTTAGTTTGTGGTCTGTTCCTGAAAGATGCCCATCTAACCTCTGCTTAAAGACTACTGAAGATGGACAGTCTATCATACTCATAAGTATCTATTCCATTGTAAAATACTCCTTATAGTGAAATTAAGTTCTTCCTAATATTTAGGTGGGATCTTTTCTTTTCTTTCTTTTTTTTTTGTAACCTGAATCCATTTGGTCCTGTTCTAGTTTCTGGAACAGCAACAAACAAGATGGAATGGATGGATGTATTGGATGTATAACCTGTCATTCTTCCAAATGGGGATTAATGGTTTCATCTTCTAAATAGCATCTCTTCATATATTTAAAGATAGCTTTCTTTTATCCAAGATGGCAGGCATACCCAGATTTCTGAGATGTCCCTCATGGGGCTTAATTTCCTGACCTTCAGGTCATGCTCCATCTTGCCAATATTCTTGAATTTCAATGTCCAGAATGATGCAAACATTCCAGATGGAGTCTCATCAAAGCACAATAGAGTGGCATGAATACTTTCCTTGATGCAGAATTGTATTTACTTTTTTTGGTTGTTGCATCATAATATTGACTCATTCTTAGTTTGTGGTCTACCAAGATCCTTAGATCCTTTTCACATGAGAAATTATATGTCCCATTTATGCTAGTATTACTTACTTCTGAAGGCATCCAGTTTTACATGGTTGAGGATGGGCATTAATTCAATACAGACACCTTCAAGCAAACTTACATGTATAAGAGTCAGCCATATAATGTCCATTCCATCTGAGTGCACCCACATCATTGTGGAGATTGATGCAACCCTATGGCATGGGGATGTCCTAGTATGGAAGGGGCAATGTATACCTCTCCACATTAGAATATTCACTTTCTCCCCATTGGCATATTCACATTCAAAATGCTGACTGGCATACTGTTATGCTGTCTTCACTACAGCTTCCTCAACTTATGGCACAACCTTGCTATTTGTATTAATATCTCCCACATTAATGCAACAGTGCCTTCATATTAAGAATCAACAAAGCTATCAGTCAAAGAACATAGCATTTTACTTTGAGCTTTGAGAGTTGAAGCCAAAAGAAGTTGAGTGAATGATTTTGATAAGCATGAAATAGATACTTTCTGGTTGTTTGGTCCCTGAATCACTTTGGGGCTATTGGCTAGCATATGCAGTGACCTTAATCCTTCACCAAAGTACTGTGCGCAGTCAAAGAAGCATGAAGTTGATGCAATTGAGCAGGGTGACTCATTCTTTGGGTGTGGGGTGGAAATGATATTGCAATGAATGATGAGATGAACTGATGTTTTTGATTTTATTTTTAAAAATAATACTTTGTGCAATCAAATCAGTTTTCCTCACTTTCCTTCCTTTTTGTATTGAGAGGGAATGGTGGTACAGACAGCTGAATGAGTGGAAAAGCAAACCTTTATTGGCTTTCAGTTCATAATCTAAAGATTCCAAATTCTATTCTCAAAATAAGTTCAACATCTTGAACAACTTCTTTCACTTCTGGGCTAAAATCAGAAGCAGATTCACCACTGCAATAGCAGGGGGTGAATAGTTGAAACTGCCCCCTGCCAGAACAAACTTTGTCAATATTTATTTATTTATTTATGACATTTATAGCCCGCCTTTCTCAGCCACATGGCGACTCAAGGCACATGAGGCTGCAGTGGACAGAGGAATCATCAATCCACGGTTCCAATGAAAGTTGTTATTCTACTATAAGATTCTTTCCTAATAATTAGTAGAACTATATATAAAGGTATGTGTATTAACCAAAACAATATTCTTTCCCTAATAGTTAAGCCTTAATAGTTCCATTTAGAGCTTTGAGAGCAAAATCCAGAAATCTTGAGCACTATCACCCTTCCTGCTGGCCAGCCAAACCCACAGCTCATTTCTAGGCTCAGTTTTGAAGGGTTTTAAAAAGAAAAACAACAATAAATCAACAGCACTAAAATATGAGAGAAAGAACCTAAGAAAAAGCACTGTACAACTGATGTCCATGCAGATGTAGTCACCAGTACATATTGAATAGATTAGATAGGAACTCTGAGACCCTGACATTTTCAGTTTGGTGAGGTATGGGAGTCCTCTGGCTTAGAATTCTAAAATCATTTAATTGGAAGAGAGTATAAGAGACATCCAGTCCAATTGCGTGCCATGCTGGAAAACATAAGAAAGGAGATGACTATCCAGTCTCTGTTGAAAAACCTCCAAAGAAAGATACTCCACTGCCCTCGCAGGCAGTGTATTCCACTGTTAGGCAGCTTTTACCATCAATAAATTCTTTCTAAGGTTTATGTGTTAGGTAGGCTGTAAGGAATAGTAAAAGTCCAAAACATGTGGAGGGCCGAAGTTTGCCCACGCCTGATCTAGATACTGTGTTTCGACTGATGCAGTAGGAGTGGAATCTCAATGGCTTTCAACTGTTTCTCAAGGCGCTCCTGACACACATACAAACTGTAAATGTAAGAAATATATAGAATGAAACCATGGAAGTTGAAGGGGAATCATACTGCTATAATTGTGTAGCATGAAAGAACCCTTGTGTTTTTCCTCTTTCCAAGACATCACAGAACCACAAACAGCTCAGATATAAACTAAGCATTTTTGAACAGTAGTTCCTTTCACAGACATCATATTTGTTACAAGATATGAAATTAAGGTCTCTCTGTTGATGTTCACAGTAACCTGTTGCCACATTGCACATTTTATTTTCACAGGTGCATTTTATCTATTTTTGTTTAACTGTGAAGTTTGTCATTATGCTGCTACTGCTCTATTTTATAATTGTATCCATTTGATAGAAAAAATATTTGAGAAAGGACCAACAAGGCTGATTATGCTGCTATCTTGACAGTCACTTTTTAAGTCACTGCTATTACAGCAGAAGACATGGAGACTGCTCCTTGCCACCCCCAGACTACAAAGCTTTCTCAAGTACATCCTTATAATGACAGACCCTTGCTATTTGTACACAATGCATTGAAATACGAGGGACTCTAAGGGACCCTAATGCCTCGATCATTTCAGGAGTACCTTGGTGAAAAAGGAATAGAAGATTCTCTTAAAGAATGTAACCCTTTTGTTTTGTTTCCTTTTTGATCTCTGTCTCTAGGGAAACAAATGTAATAGGGAGGTGTATTATAAATTCCACCTACATTTTCGTTCAGCCTTGGAAAGAATAGAATAATCATCCACTGAAGTGGAAAAACAACAATGAAGACTTATCATATATTGCCTGAAGTTCAAAAGAGAGAACCATGTAGGCTGCCAAACCACCGAGGTCATATTGGACAGGTAACACTAAGATTGCCAGAGTGAAAATTGGTGAGGCCTCCTATACCTTTAATGAAGAGGAAATTTCAGCTGTGTTTTCTTGTTACATAACCAGGTTATAAGCAAAGCCTGCCAAAATGAGCTCTTCTATCCAACCATGGAGCTCTCTTCCATTTTCACTCTGGTAATCCTAAATATCACAGAGAAACAGACATTACATTTAAATGCAAATCAGTCTGAGTTAACACTACAATACTATGCCCGTCTGCTTATAAGTAACTCTTGTTTATTTTCATGAGCTCTATTTCCAGGCATGTTTGTACAGAACTAAAATCTGGACAGCTTCAAATTATGGTGTGGATTATATTTTTATTGATTATGTCCCTCCTTTCCTCCAGTGAACTGAAGACAAAGTACATGATAGTCCTATTTCTCCACTTTATCTTTATTGTCGTAACTTATGCTGTGGCATCTGAGGAATCCAATACAGAGGAGTCAGATCAAGAAGGGTCTACAGCTCCAGCCATTCCCCAAAGAGCCAGCAAAGGAAATTCAGGCTCTCTAGATAAGAAGTCCCCAATTAACTAGAGAAGATAGATGTTGTGGAGAGACCTTTTTTCTTTCACAACAACATCAAGCTCAAAGGGAGCAAAAAAGAGCCCAAATCTCAAGTTAAGGCTTAAATACTAGACACAAAACAATTGGCTATCTATTTTTCAAGGTAAAGCAGCTATAATTTTTCCTGTACCCGTGGAGAATACTCATTGTGCACAACTGATTGACAACCTTTTATTTGCTCAATTTTCATGCTTATGTCATAAAATCACAACCAGAATTGTTATCCAATTGTAAATCCCAGACAACTTTGGGGACAAAGGACCCATGTTTGTGACAGAAATCTGAACTAGTTAGTCTTTTGATTACTGGGAATTTCAGGATTCAGACATTATACCCATTAGCTTTTCGAGCACAAAGCTGTGCATGCTTATTTGGAAGTAAGTCCAGCTATGTTTAATGGAACCTTTTCTTGTAAGTTTACATCATAGGCCATCTTGAGTTCCTATATTAGGATAAAGGAACAATAAAAATTAAGTTAATAATAATAATGATAATAATAATGGCAATCATGGTTATTTGAGCTAAAATGTGAAATGATTTTGTAATTATTTTTCAATTAAAATGTCATTGTGATATCATAAAATTCTACGAGTATGTTAAAGCTAAGGTTGGGGTCATTTTTGATGTTCTATATTTACTTTGTGGATCACTTTGTATTTTATGTTGGGATATTTTCTTTATTGAGACTCGTTGCTCATTTAAAACAATAATGTCAACATGTATAGCCTTTATAGAATCAGCCCCATTGTATCAGTAGCCAAGCGAAAAGAAAGGACACTGTGCTGAAAAATGTCCTGTGGCTCTCTGCATAGATCTATATTTACCGGATCAATGATTTTTTTTAAAAAAGGGCTAATATCCATTTAAAACAAATAACAGAACCAAAAAATTCTGTTGTCACCCAATAATATATAAAGCAATTGACACCCAAACACATATACAGCATGCTCATAAATATGAGATTAAGTGAGTCAGGCATGGTTTTAGACTCCATAACTGTTCTGTCCCCACACTATCTTAACTACTTGGAAGATGAACTGGCAGCACAGGGAACAGACTGGAGACTATATAGTTGAATCAACCAATAATTTATTAATTGATAGCCATTTTAGACTTCTCCTGAGTCTCACTACAAAATCTTTATGAGGAGAGATAAAGTCTTCGAAAGGTAGACATAGTTCTGGCCGAACTGAAGCTTTTGAATCTTTATTTCTTCTTATTGTCTCTTTCTTGTATGGTGTTCAACTGTCTCTAAGATGATATCAATATTTAACTCTGAGTGGACATGAATACAGCTCTGACTGGACGTGATATTTGAAGTCCTTCCAGCCTTCCTCTCTCTTCATCTTACAGTCACAATAAGGCTGACTCCTCCAAGAACCACGAGTGCCTTGCCTGAGGCTCTGCCCGGGGGGCTGTATTCTTAAAGGGGCAGGGTGACAGAGACTGATAAATTCCCATAGAACTACGGTCTATAGTCGTCCACGCTCTAGTCACATCCCGAATAGATTACTGCAACGCACTCTACGTGGGGCTGCCTTTGAAGACAGTTCGGAAACTGCAATTAGTCCAACGGGAGGCAGCCAGACTACTAACTGGAGCTACATACAGGGACCATACCACCCCCCTGTTGTGTCAGCTCCACTGGCTGCCTGTCCAATTCCGAGCTCAATTCAAAGTGCTGGTTTTGACCTTTAAAGCTCTGTATGGTTCTGGCCCAGCTTACTTGTCCGAACGCATCAGCCGCTACGTCCCACCTCGTAATTTAAGATAATCCGGGGAGGCCCTGCTCTCGCTCCCGCCTACTTCTCAAATGCGGTTGGTGGGGACGAGAGATAGGGCCTTCTTGGTGGTGGCTCCCCATCTGTGGAACGCACTCCCAATTGATATACGATCAACCTCATCCCTCCTGGCATTCAGGAAAAAAGTGAAATCCTGGCTATGGGACCAGACGTTTGCACACTAGCACGATGCAGCACTTTAGATTGGATTGTAATGGCAAGCTGGTGGATATGGCCCAATGCTTCTATTATGGTCGGAATACGGTTTTTAACTTACGTGAATGTATATGATGTATTGTAATGCTAATTGTATTTTAATGTATTTTAATGCTAACTGTATTTTAACGTATTTTAATTGTGACTGGTTTTGGTTTTCTATTATATGTATACTGTGTTTTTGGCATCGAATTGTTGCCGTTGTTAGGCCGCCCTGAGTCCCCTCTCGGGGGTTGAGAAGAGCGGGGTAGAAGTGGTGGAAATAAATAAATAAATAAACTGATAGTAATCTCAGTATCAGAATCCCCATTTTGTGTTACAGGTATTCTTTAAGTTATTCTCAAACTTTTTTGGCCTACCAACCCCTTTCCAGAAAAAAATTACTCAGAAGAATATAATCTCTTCTTCCAAAAAAATTAAGGGAACTTTAAAAATAGCACATTACCCAGGCAAATTTGTTTGATGAGAAATGTATGGCAGTTTCATTCTAAACAGAGCTCAGAAAAGTGCTTGTTTGGACTACAATATCCCAAATCAGCTCCTTTCCTCCAAATGCCTTAAAAAGAGATTCCTGGACTAAGAACTGACTTCAAGCCCATAACAAAGTGAGCAACACAGAACTGAAGTGGAATAGAGAGGGGGAGAGTGAGTTAGTATTTTACTTGGTGATATCCTTTCTATATATATATTTAATTCTAATATCATTTTGATATAGCTTTGCCATAACTTTTCCTCTAGAAACATGTGGCATTCCCTGGATGTTTAAATAATATCTCCTGTAGCCTTGACTATGCTAGTTGTTCAAAACATTTGGAGGGTACCATCTTGACTATCAATGTTTCAAAGCAATGTTGGATGGTTTGCAGAAGGAAGGGCAGGTAAAATATGTCTATTTCCATGTTGTTAATTGCTGCCAAAGACAAATTATGGAAAAATATTTAAAATATTACAGCTATAGGTAAGAAATGAAATTCTGGCTGCTAGAGGATTTATGAGCAAACAAAAATAACATGCAGCTTGAAGAAAAAAAGTAGGTTTCAGCATAATCCTTAGCTTTAGCAGTCATAAACTCTAAGCCGCTCTTATTCAATGACAATAATGTTGACTAAGCTGGTAAATGGTTAGAGTAAAATTTGAGAAATGGTTTGTGAACGTGTGTTGCCAAAATCCCATTAGAATGTCTTCTCTTCTCTTTTGACACAATTCTAAAGTTCTGACTCAGACATTTTATTCTCCAAACACACTAATTCTAAAAAATATATAAAATGTATAGTTAGAGCTATTCCTCTAAAATTTACAAGTATGGTCATGTAAAATCTAAAGTAAGAAAATTCAGGTCACAAATCAGCACCTTCCCATGATAATTCAGAAAATGAGCATATAAGCACATTAACAGACCCTTTTGATGTTTTAATTTGGCATAAGTAAACACTATAGAATAATTGCACCACAATCCTGCTCCATATGTCATCCATCACGAGTGGGGTAGAATACCAGAAATGCCACACAGATTTTTCAGTGTCAGATAGGACAGAGCATTGCAGTCTTTAGACATAAATGTTCCCCCTTAGTGTCTGTTCAAATTCTCGATCTCTTCTCCTTATGAGAAAGCTCAATAATATTTTGATCAAGGCTAACTAAATTTGAAATGATGGTAGCTGGTGGCTGGCTACCATTCTGCTGAATTTGCCTGGATGGACATATGCCAGGTGTTCTTTAATTGCATTTTCCTATGTGGCAGAGGGTTGAAGTGGATGGCCTTTGGTCTCTTCCAACTCTATGGTTCTATGATTCTCATATTCTATTGGGCTAGTGAATCCATTTCAGATTTTAAACCAGGTGCTAAACTCTATTTCTAAACAGACCCAGGACCTTGGGGAGTTCTTTTAAGGCTAGGGGAAACCCCCAACTCCCCAGATTGGAAGGCCAGTATTAGTGATGGTACACCTTTCATCCTTAATTAAGCTTGGAGTTCAGGTGACTTCAAGGAGGTATGAGGTCTAGCATTCACTTGTCTACAACCATAACTATAGCTTTAAACTAGTGGTTCCCTTCCTCTCCAAAAGTAATTAAAGAATGATAAGCACCCTTTATGTATGATTGGGGTAGAATCTAAGAAAAAAAAGATGCATCAATTTTCTTTTGAGCTGGCATGGTGGCTTTCATTATCTGGATTTCCTTGCTTGATGGGATCCAGAGCAGCCTCATTTACTGTATTGCTCTTGCTGATAATTTGACTCATTAAAAAAAATCACAACAGTGGTTCATTTGACTGGGACTGGATTATTGAAGGTTAACAAACCAATGCTTAATATGGTCTATGTTTTGTCTCTTAAAAAATAACCAGTTTAAGGGACCATTTTCAGCAACCTGAATCACAGGGGTTTGTTTTTTCTTTTTACAATACTGTCCTATATTTGATAATGATGTTGCCAAGGAAGCAAAACATAAATTAAGTATTGAAAGCAAATGTATTAAGTAGTGTGAGAAAAAAAAGAAAACAAAAATGTTTTAAAATAACTGCTGGAACTGCCATTTGACACATGCATCATTTTGCGATACAGTAATTCTAGCAAAGTGGAGGTAAAACTAACCCTTATATGAGACACAAATACATACATCAATTGGAAAAAAAACAATGCTAAAATATATATTTCTTGCTTCTTTCACATAAACTCAGAGGTTTCTCATTATATTTGTGAGGCACACCTACACACTAACATGTCACAACAGACTGTTTGGAAAGCTCTGAACTAGAAAATTGTAGCAGGTAGTTCAGTGACTACTAAATGCCAATTTACACTTTGCCATCTAAGAGTGCATTTACACTGTAGAATTAATGCAGTTTGACACTCACTTACGGAATTATGGGACCTGTAGTTTCAAAAGGCCTTTAGCCTTCTACCAAATAATGCTGGTGCTTCATTAAACTACAGCTCCCATGAATCCAAAGCATTGAGCCAGGACCAGGCATGTAGCCAGGGGGGGCTAAGGGGGCTTCAGCCCCCCGAAATTCTCAGGGTGGTCCGCGAAAAGGCCTTACTGGTACATTATTTAAACTGTTATGTTTATTCATATCATGATCTGATCACCATGCTCATTATATCCCACATTAATGGGGTTATTGGGATAACAATACAAAAGGTTTGCTAGGGTAGACCCTCTT
The DNA here is from genome assembly GCA_030556195.1 of Anolis apletophallus. Taxonomy (NCBI): domain Eukaryota; kingdom Metazoa; phylum Chordata; class Lepidosauria; order Squamata; family Anolidae; genus Anolis; species Anolis apletophallus. The sequence continues at coordinate 97,460,359 of JARBWK010000007.1, read as the reverse complement.
CCACCCAGTCTCAGCCCCGAACCAAACTCAGCCCCCCGAATCAAAATCCTGGCTACGGCCCTGGCCAGGACAATTAAAATTAGTGTCAAGCTGTATTAATTCTACATTTTGCTTCCTGGTAAAGATCAAGATGACAACTTGTGCACAAGCCAGTTAGGGTGACAACTCTGTTTTCTTCAGCAATGTTGATATTACATATCTCTCCTGCTGAAGGCACCAGAGTATTTTAGGGTGTGAACAACAGGCTGCATTGCTCCAACATCTTCCTGCCATCTCTCTGCATCGGCTGCTTGGGATGACTAGCTTAGTCTGATTACTAGTAGGACTGGTCCTAGAGACTCAACATACATACAGTAGGGCCACCACATTGGTTAGGGGTACAGGACTCGCCAAAAAGTGGAAAAACCATGACTAAAAAGTGTTATTTTTTTAACCTGAAAGAACACCTGTCTAGGATTCTCAAGTGGTCAACTTCTGGCTGAGTTTGCACTGGAGGACCTAGAGATTGCTAAAGAGAACAAATTAACCAAATCCATGAATAATCAAACCAGCAAAAGTTAAATCCACAAATGTGGCATTTGTATGCTGCAGATAAAAAGCTAATGCACAAATGTTTTATTATTATTCATTTATTTAAAGCATTTATATCCCACCCTTCTCACCTCGAAGGGGACTCAGGGTGGAACATATAAATGGCAAACGTTCAGTGCCAGGACATAAATAGACTATATACATACATAAACATTGAAATAAATGATCTTGACATTAAAATTAGCCACATAACTGAAACCAGGAGACTCTTCTGTGCTTAATGCTCCCCTCCCAGTACAATTCTACATAGTTCAATGATATGGTTACTGGTGGGTCAGGATTTATACACAAACCTCATCTGCCAGAAATCCCCTTCTGCCAGTAAAAATCCCTTCTGTCTCTGCCAGCTGATCTCAGGGATTTACCTACAGAGGGATCTCCCAGCAGAACAGTTGTACTAGCAGAAGAGCCAAGAAAGGGGTAAGGGAGGAATTACGTTATGCCTGATCCAAACTACCTCCATCCCAGGGCACCCAAGGTCTGCATGAAGTTAGGTCAAGGCAGTCCTAAATAATATCCACCATCCTTTATCTGAAAAGCTGTCAGACATACACACCATTTCAGTTAGCTTACTATTGATTCAGTTACAGTAGTTCTTTAACATCTTGGCAAGTTAGATTTGTACTATAAATCCCAATGGAGGCCCAGGTCTCCGCTGTCAGCAGAGTGGCGTTTTTCCATCTTCGGCAGGCTAGGAGTCTGGTCCCGTACTTGTCCCGGCACGATCTGGCCACGGTGATCCAAGCTACGGTCATCTCAAGGTTAGACTACTGTAACGCTCTCTACATTGGCCTGCCTCTGACGGTGACCCGGAAACTCAAGTTGGTGCAGAATGCTGCAACCCGGTTGCTCGCAGGAGTTCCTGTGAGCTGCCATATTACACCGATCTTGCAGGAACTGCACTGGCTTCCAATTGAGTACCGGATCACTTTCAAAGTGCTAGTCTTGACTTTCAAGGCCTTGTATGGTGTGGGGCCAGTGTACCTGAGGGTGCTCCTTATCCCATATTGTCTCACGAGATCACTGCGATCTGAAGAGCAGAACCTCTTAGTCATGCCTAGTGTGAAATCGTACCATCTGACCGCAACTCGGAAAAGGGCATTCTCCATTATTGCTCCAGTTCTTTGGAATGTGTTACCCCCTGAGACTCGAGCTTTACGAAATTTGCTAGCTTTTCGTAAAGCCTGTAAGACTTCAAGCAGGCTTTCGAGTCCTAATACACACGTTAAATTGTATTTTATTGTAACTATTTTTATCGCTTTTATTGTATTGCTTTGTTCTGAGTGTAAACCGCCCCGAGCCAATTGGGAGTGGTGGTTGATAAATCTAATAAATAAAATAATAATAAATAAAGTATGCTTGAGATGGATCCCCTTCCCAGCGTGGGTTTCCCTGCCCGACTTTCCTCGCTTAATCTCTTCTTCTATTAAGTACTTGGATTGCACGGTGACCCTTTATGTGGACCTGTGGCTTGAGGGGTTCCTTGCAGTGTGACTGTATTCTTTATGAGACTTGGTGGAGACAACTAAAGACAGTTGTAAAACAAACAACTTGTAGTTTATTAAGTTACTAAAAATCAGATGTGAACTCCTTAAAGTTTTATTTGTTCACAACTTCACAAAACCAGATAGATACTGTGATTATCCTGTCCCTATAACAATGGTCTCTTTCCACCCCTTCCGCATTCTACATTTTGGGTTGTATCTCTCTAGCTCACATGCAGCCAGCACCCATCTCTCTTGCCCAATAGGCATGTTCCCTTCTTTGTCCACTACACAGCAGAGAATTACGTTTCCTTATTTTGTCAGATAAGGCACACTACTGTGTGTGATCTCAGGTCTTACTAAGCAAGCAGGGTACTGCAATGTGAACCCCCATTCCCCTTTTCTGATCAAATATCATTACTCTGTGCAAAAGATTGACAAAATAAGTATCAAAGTCTGTTCAGTATGTTATGTAACTGAATTAAACTTGAAATATGAACAATGAAAAACTATTCTTGTGTTTATTAATGAAAGTATGTAAAAATATTTACAGAGCTGGCAAGAAAAGAAGTCATCTGGTCCTTACCAAAAAATCACCTTTATCTCAGAACAGCAACTGGAATCAAATAATGTATCATTATACATGCATTTGCAGAGTGACCTAACTCACCAGCATGGAGATTTGATGGGATTCAAGTCTAAACACATTTATGTTTCACACACACATATCTGAAAGATAATTTTATTTGCAATCTAAATAAATAAAAATGTAATGTTCATTTGTGGGATTAACATAACTCAAAAACCACTGGACGAATTGACACCAAATTTGGAAGCAATACACGTATCAGGCCAATGAGTGACCATCACTCATAAAAACACTGAAAAACACAGCAGAAAACACTTTAAAAGTAAAAAAAAGAAATACATAAAATATTACTTCCATGCAGAAGAATATTGAAGCCCTGGAAAATTATTTTAAAAGTTGATTAGCTACAGTTCTATAACTAAGGCCACAAAGTACTTTCCACATAGCTGTAGTTCTTAAAATATAACTTAACTTCCCCATTTTGTTCCTTTAAAAAATGAATAGCACTAAAGCAAAATTAGAGAACACAACAAAGAGAAATACCCACAGAGAAGATTGGAAGTCTATCATCATCATCATCATCATCATCAAAATCATCATCATCATATTTTTCTTTATCTCCCCCCCTTTTTTTTTCTTTCTTTCTTTCTGCTTTTCCTTTTTACACATTTTTCTCATCTTTAGTTTTCTATTTTTTTGGAATATATCCATCTTTTTTCTTTTTTCTTTCTGATACTCAGTTTTAATATTGTAAGTAAAATATAAATTATTTTTAAAAATACCTGAATGTTACAAGCCATAGGCTGATGATACAAAACTGCCTTTTCTTGCAACCACATGCATATATTTGTGTAAAGTTTGGAAAAGTTAACTGTCAAGAATGAATTTGGGATGTTGTGATTAAGAAAGAGAACTTTTTCAAATTTTGTATTTTTGCATATATGTTTCTCTTCTTCTCAGTTGATTTACAGTTGGTGAAATTTTACTAAGAGAAAAAATATTATTATTATTACTACTACAATAATAAAACTTTATTTGTATCCCACCACCATCTCCCTGAAGGGACTTGGGGCGGCTCACACAGCACTGAATATTCACAAAGTACTGAATAGTGCGATAACACAGAGAATACAATAGGCACATGAACGTATAAAACAACACCTCTTGATGATGATGTATAATCAGTTAGATTTTTAATTACAAGAATTCTATATGCAACTTTTCAAGATTCAAATGCCCTATCTGTTCTGACAAATGATATAAAGGGAATCCCTTTGAAGGCAACAACCATTTAGAAGTAAGTGTTTAAGAGTTAACATTCAGCACTGCAAGTTTATGGTAAGAATGTGACAGCAATAGCAATAATATACACATATCAACGTGTTTTCCTAAGCTGCTGGCAAAACCTAACTACCATAGATTTCCTTCAAGCACTGTCTTCTGGCAGGAAGCTTATTAATATTTAAGATATTTCTGTGAAGAATATTTCCATAATTCAAATGTTGTATGAGTTATAAATGTCACCCGCCACTGCATCGTGAAGTTCTGCCTTTCCTAAGAGCAGGCACATGACTGAAGTTTTTGTATCATTTGGAAAATTCATTGTTTTCGTAGCTTCTTCAAAACAGTTTTTCACAAACTTCTTAGAGCTGAGTTTAAAATGTTAGCCCCCTTCTGCCCCAAATTAAAATCTGGGGCATATTCCTTGTAATCCTAAAAAGATTTACTTTGAAAAAACACCCGCATGCTGCAAGAATGGGTGAAAACGAGGTGGTTGAATAGGCTGCGCCACTTCAATCTGCAGGAGAAACATATCATTTTAAATGCTTTCAATGTAAAAAAGAGCTCCCTGCAAATGGAAAATGAGCACAGCAGAATCATGAATCTTAATTCCCAATGAGCTGATTTTCTATGGAAGAGTCTGCTTAACAAAAGTAAAATGCAATGACCCTCTAGTCACACTGTGAAACTTAAATTCCACTATATCACCACCTTCCTCTACATATGCAGACTATGGGTGCATTTGCACTGTAGATTTAATGCAGTTTGACACCACATACGTTGCCTTTGCTCAATGCTAGCAATTTATGGGAATTGTAATGTAGCCTCTCAAATAAGGCTGATGGTTCCATAGTACTGGACTATGGAAATTAAAGTGGTGTAAAACTGCATTCATTCTACAGTACAGATTCACTCTTAGTATACTGAATAATAAAAACTACCTGCATGCACAACAGTTCTTGTGTGAGTGACTGTACTGGGTATGTCTCATTTAATAGCAACCTGTTTTGCTGGATCACTATTCCTCCCCTTTATTTGCTGGATTCCTATTGACTATGTTCAGCCTGACTTGGAAATCTTTTGTTTTGTCACTTGTTTGGAATTATTATTGTTGTTAGGATCTATTGTTCACAGTGTGTGTCTAGTCTACATAGGTGACTGAGAATCCCTGCTAAGCAGATGCAACAGTTGATTCCCCTAGATTAAAGATGTTTTTTTTAGGTCACACATATTTCCTGGCTTGAAAATATAAAATGCAGGCTTCGTAATTCTTGCCTGTGGTACAAGGTGAGTATTAGAATGTAATTCCTTTGAGACTTCCATTAAACTCTCATCCAAGGAAAGATTCAGCTCCTTCCATCCATCTTCCCCAGTGTCCCTTTCCTCAAACCACGCACTTTCTCTCCATTCCCTCTTCTCTTTAGAGATAACATTTCTTAAACATTTGAAGTGTTTGTCACAATAGCCCAATGTGTTGTAGAAGTCCCACTTATGCTTCCTGTTTGGAATGTTTATTTTATATTTTGAAAATTGGCACTGCAACTTTGATGACAACTAAAATATTTCCATGAGATTTTGAGTCACTGTTATGATTTCCTCACAAAGCAGGCAGTCTGAGCAGTCCTTACTTTACTCCTCATAAACTTTCGAGCAAGTCATATCATTGGAATTTAGACCTGTAATTTTGCCTTGGCTCTTGAATGTCAGCCACAAAGCCATTCAATAAGGATGTATCTAAAACAGTCCATCACAACCTGCGGCCCTCTAAATGTTTGGGTCTCCAATTCCCAGAAGTCCTAGCCAGCTGGTCCAATAATCAGGAATTCTGAGAGCTGAAGTCCAAAACACCTGGGGGGGAGATACAGGTTGTACAGACCTGATCTAGAATAATGTCCTGGTGAGTTATGGCTTCAACACAAATTCTTTTGAATGATTCTATAATTATTTACACAATAATTACATTTATATCTCACTATTCCTCCAATGAAAACAAGATTGTATGTATGGCCAACGTCTCATGTAAAGTATCCTCATGAAAAACTTGTGAAACATGTCAGGGAGAGGGAGAGTTCCCTCCAAGGTCACTCAACAAATTCCATGGTTCAGTGAGGGTTTGCACCTGGGCCTTGAAAGTCCCAGTGCATCATTACTCTACACTAAAGTACACTACATTGGCTGACTTATTACCTGGCTAGAAAGGAGAGTCTTATTCCTACTCGATCCTGCAGCAATTCAGTGAAGGGTTATCTGTGCAAATAAACTGAGAAATGTAATCTCCCCAAGGATTGTGGTGGAGGTCTGTGCAGATTCAGAGACTGAACCTTGCCTCAAGCAGTGGCCAGGACCAAATACATGTCCTAATTTAAACAGTTCAGAATGGATTCCTCAGTCATTTCATTGTATAGTAATTGAAGGTGGTGTTCTCTGGCCCATGTAGAAATACTATTTTCATGCCTATGCATCCCTTTTCTGTGTGGATATAGTCCCCAGAAAGGTTCTCTCTATATTCTCCAATAAATATTCCCTTAGACCAAGTGTATCACATTCAAAAATGAGATTCAATCAACTCTGCAAGGTTAAAAAAAGAGAGAAAGAATCACTTGTCTAAAAACAGACTGCCAACTTATTTGTAGATATAATGGTATCCTTAATAAATGCCCTCGTGAAACCAGCCACGTTATTGCTTGAAGTTTCTTTCAAACCACAAGTAATTATTGATTGTTCTTCATATTTAATGATCTCAGGAACTTTATTAATATTCATAAAAACATTTATTATAGGCTAGAACCATTAGATTTATCTAATAATTTAATTAATGTTGACTGCGGGTTTTAAATTGGACTGGGCCTCATTAGTTGCAAACTGTTCATTCTTTTATATGAACCATTATCGTGTAGTTCATTCCTGTACCACTCTGTCATTGATTTTCCCCAAAGGCCTTTTTCATATGGATGAAATGGCTTTTCCACATACATATTTGGGAAAAGAAAGTGATAAAAAGAAAAGAGAAGGGCAAAATAAAAGTTAGGATATGTATTTAATATGCTATCAGGTGTCATAATGTAAAAATCACTATGAAACTATATTTATTGTAAGCAATAAAAGAGAGGGGTGTGTATATTATCCATGACAATCAGGTGCCCTTCTAAAGTGTAAAGACAAATGGAATCTGCTCACCTAGCCATGCTGGAAGGACCTACACCTTCTTTATGAACCAAAATCTTCTTGGAGACTTACCAAATTTCCAGGGGGGAAAATGTGAAAAGCTCTCTAGATGTTGTCAAACTGCAACTACTAGCACTCCTCTCTATTGACTATGCCAACAAGGGCGGATGAATGTTTTTGTTCAACAGTATTTATGTCTGCAAATGGGTAGCATGATATGCAATTGTATTTTTATTCTGAAACAAGTACAATAGTATTCCATATTTTTATCCTTTATTGAAGTGTATTTATGAGTGCAACTTTACATCTTTGAAAAATAATATAATGAGGTGAATATTTATCCCCAGCTATCTTTCCCACATACAACCCTCCAGATGTGCTAGTGAAGAAAGCATCCTAATACCACTAAATTAGAATTAATGTTCATAATACCTGGCCTGAACAGACTTTCTAGGTTTAAATTTGCTTCAAACAATAGTCTTTTAGCACACCCAGTGCACAGCACTAGAGAGCAGAAGGCTAGTTCAGAAGGTATGGAATTGCTTCTGTGGTACACATATCTGTCCTCCAACAGAGAAGGTGATGAGAGAACCTTGCTATAGCCCCAAGAACATGCTTCCTGAGACATATTTACATTCTGCTAATAGAACCTGAACAACTGGAGCAGGGGCCTTCTGGCTTCCTGGCTAGATGATTGCTGCTAGAATAATCAGATTAGGTGAACATTATGGTGGAACCAGCTGCCTCTATCAACAGCATCCACTGAGGCTGTGTGGACCTTGAAGAACTGAAAGTACTAATAGCACTTACTTTTTTAATTTTTGGAATTATAATTCCTATTATCCTCTTGCTAGCTGGTGGTATTCTGGATGTTGTAGTCTAAAAGGTAACTTTCCCAAGTTAAGAGCAATAGATAACTGCTAGAAAATAATGCATGGTCCGAGCCGTGCAAACAACCCATGGTTGAACAGAAGCTCTCCAAAGCTTTAGGTGCTCTTACTGCCTATTACAGGGAAAACCAGATGATTCCTTGATGGGGTTGTACTCCCCCTGAAGTCACAGATCCGGAGTTTGGGTGTCCTCCTAGACTCATCGCTAACGTTTGAAGCTCAGGCGTCGGCGGTGGCTGTGAGGACTTTTGCACAATTAAAACTCATGTGCCAGCTGTGACCGTACGCCGTGAAGTCGGATCTGGCCACGGTGGTCCATGCCTTAGTCACCTCCAGATTGGATTACTGTAATGCACTCTACATGGGGCTGCCCTTGAAGATGGCCCGGAAGTTTTAACTGGTCCAATGGGCTAGATTGCTAACTGGAGTGACTTACAGGGAGCAGTCAACCCCCCTGTTTAAGGAACTCCATTGGCTGCCATTCATCTTCTGGTCCCAATTCAAGGTGCAGGTTCTTACCTACAAAGCCCTGAACGCAAGCATGTAGCCCCCTAAGCCCCCCCCGAATTCTCAGGGTGTTCCACGAGAAGGCCTTACTGGTACATTATTTAAACTGTTATGTTTATTCATATCATGATCTGATCACCATGCTCATTATATCCCACATTCATGGGGTTATTGGGATAACAGTACAAAAGGTTTGCTAGGGTAGACCCACTTCCACCCAGTCTCAGCCCCCCCCCCCCCATCAAAATCCTGGCTATGGTCCTGCCTGAACGGTTTGGGACCCGCCTACCTACATGACCACATTTCTGTTTACGAACCCAGGCGATCTCTCCGTTCATCTGGAGAGACCCTACTCTCGCTCCCACCGCCTTCGCTCCCACCGCGGTTGGTGGGGACGAGGGAGAGGGCGTTCTCTGTAGGGCCCCCCGACTCGGGAACTCACTCCCTAAGGAGATCAGACAAGCCCCCACTTTGGCAGTTTTTAGAAGGAGCCTGAAGACGTGGCTGTTCCAATGTGCTTTCCCTGAATAAAGTAAAAAACACACTGCTGTGTTCAATCCCTGCAAATGTCCTCAGAAGCACTTTAATTACCTGTTGGTGTCTGCCCCACATTGTCCTTGAAACCTTCTTGCTGTACAATCTACCTCTGTCTGCATCCAATGTTTATATATATTTTAAAAAATTCATATTCATATTTGGCCCGCCCAAAATGGTTTCAAATTGTCTGTTATTGCTTATGTTGAGTTTTATTGATTGTATTGTTTTATAATTGCTGTTGTGTTGTTATTATGTGTTATTGAACTTGGCCTCATGTAAGCCGCCCCGAGTCCCTTTGGGAGATGGTTGGCTGGGTATAAGTTAAATAAATAAATAAATGCCTAATCTATCTAAAACGCAGGCATATGCTTTTCATCTTAAGAACAGACAAGCATCTTGAGTTCTGAGGATTACCTGGGAAGGAGTTCCACTGGAAGGAGTTCCACTGGAGCCTTGCAGCACACCCAAATACCTGGAAGTCACTCTGGACCATGCTCTGACTTATAAGAAGCACTGCTTGAATATCAAGCAAAAAGTGGGAGCTAGAAATAATATTGTATGAGAGCTGACTGGCACAACCTGGGGATCACAACCAGTCACAGGGAAGACATCAGCCCTTGTGCTTTGCTACTCTGCTGCTAAATATGCATGCCCAGTATGGAAAAATCTCACCACATTAAAACAGTGGATACGGCTCTTAATGAGACATGCTGCATTATCACAGGATGTCTATGCCCCAAACACTATGAACTGCCTTGAGTCCCCTACAGGGCTGAGAAGGGCGGAAAACTCCCCCCCCCCAAATAAACCGCTAGAGAAATTACACCGTTTAGCTGGTATCGCACCACCTGACATCCACTGGGAAGTAGCAGCCAGCAATGAAAGGACCAAGGCATTGACATCTTTGGCCCATCCTCTGTTTGGATATCAGCCAGCATGTCAATGTATTAAATCACGAAACAGCTTCCTCTACAGAGATAATTGCAGGAACACCTCAGCAAGTGAGAGTCCAAAAGTGGCAGGCTAAAACCTAGCACCTCAATCAGTGGCTGAGACCAGATAAGAAACTCCCTCCTGGGCACACAGAAGAGTGGACAACCTGGAAGGTGCTAAAGAGGCTGAGCTCTGGCATCAGAGCTACAAAGTGGAGTCCACAACATGTGAGTATGGAGAAAAGCAAAGCACAGACAATTTACTACAAATGCAGTCTGAGCCCTGGCACAGGCACAATGGAGGACCAGACATCAGTGATCAGACATCAGAAGCAGAATTGGTGGGGACGAGGGACAGGGCCTTCTTAGTGGTAGCCCCCCGGCTATGGAACTCCTTCCCCAGGGATATTAGACTGTCCCCCTCCCTCCTGACTTTCCAAAAAAAGGTAAAACTTGGCTCTTTGAGCAAGCTTTTAAGAATGCAGTGGAATAGATAACATGAAACTATGAATGATGAAGATGGAATGGCCAGACGATGTTACTGGAAAACGATTTAAACAAGATGACATTGGTGACTACATGTTATAATGGTTTTTATATATGTTTTTATATTGTTATGTTGACTGTTTTTAATTGCACTTTTACGAATGCATGGCATTGAATCCTGCCAATCTGTAACCCGCCTTGAGTCGCCATATGGTTGAGAAAGGCGGGCTATAAATAAATAAATAAATAAATAAATAAGAACCTTCTCACAGTGACACCCAAGGCACTTCAAGTGGCCAGCCTCTGGTCAAGGGACATTTAGAATAATGCTAAGTTTGTTTGTTTTTTTTTTAAAAAAAAAACACTTTTGTGTTTTTAAATGCATAACTGTACCCTCAACTCACTTCTAACACGGTAAATAAATAAATAAATAAATAAATAAATAAATAAATACCTATGCAAAGGAACCAGAGGTGGGCCCACACTGGCAGAGCATTTAGTCTCTGGCAATATACTTGTGGAGGTGGCAAAGGGTTTTTCCTCTGCCTAGAGACTTCTATCAGCCTGAAATAATGGTTGAAGGGACTACTTGAGGTACTCCAGCTTAGCTAGGACTTCATCCCACACAATAAGTAAATTGTTGGGGATTGTTTTTCCCTTAAGCTTCACAATGCCCTATTTGGAAAATTAATGAATGATTTTCCTACCCCCATCACATATTTTCCTGTATTCAACTTTCTTTTCAAATTATCGCTTTGCCTTCCCATCACACGGGAGATATTCTCCTCCTACTGTCTCCTTCCAGGTTTTCTTTTACTTGAAGAAATCCCCTGTGTTTATTCTCGTAGTACTTTTAAATTGACTTAGAAAGCATGGGGGGGGGGGGACCCACACTTTAGAATCAGCAAAATACTTGGAACCCATGGTACAAGCTTGAATCATGTAATAGGCTTCATCGGTAGCTGTTCCTTAAATGTGTAGAAATGCTGAATTTTTTAAGTGTGCAGAAGTCCCTAGCTGCTATTTGGCTCTAGGTTTAAACCTCTGTTGCCCCAGCTCCACTGGCTACCAGTTTGCTACCGGGCACAATTCAAAGTGCTGGCTTTAGCCTTTAAAGCCCTTAACGGTTCTGGTCCAACTTACATGTCTGATCGCATCTCTCCCTATGAACCTTCAAGATGCTTAAGATCATCCAGAAAGGCCTTGCTCTCGGTCCCGCCTGCTTTGCAGGCGCGATTGGTGGGGACGAGAGACAGGGCCTTTTCAGTGGTTGCTCCTCGGCTTTGGAACACCCTTCCTTATGACATCAGATCAGCCCCCTCCCTCCTGACATTTTGCAAGAAGGTCAAGACCTGGCTATTTGACCGGGCATTTGCAGATGTAGTATGATTATCAAATTGAGACCTACGGAACAACGGCGATGCAATTGGAAACCGATTTTATAATGAGACTCTGATATTGTGTTTTTAACGCTAAGTGCTAATTTGTACGTATATGATGGAATTGTGTTGATAATTGTTATGTTTGTCTTGGGCAGTTCTTGCCATTTGTACACCACCTTGAGTCGCCTTCGGGCTGAGAGAGGCAGTCTAGAAGCAAAATAAATAAATAAATAAATTATACCCAGGTTCCTTCTGGCTGCTCCTGAATGCAGGAGGGAAAAAAGCTGTGTGAGATTGCTCCTGAAGAGCAGTTAGAATAAGATCGGGTGAACACTTGCAACTGACCAGCAGGCAGAGACATGAAGTTGCACCTGGCAGCCACTTGGCTATGTTGAGCTCCAGCTGAGGCATTGCAGCAGGAGGTACCAAGACCCCTGACAAGGTATGGAAATGTACAGTAATATACAGTAATAGCCCCAGATAACCTTGCACATGTCACTGGGAGCAGGCCAGGCAAGGTATCTACTAGCTCATGCAGGTTGAGGAACACACACCATGGAAAGATGAGGGCTAATAATCCCTAGAGCAGCTGTTGCAGATGAATAATTTAAATTATACAGTATATGGTTAAAAACTTTAATTATATTTCAGACATATTTATTCCTGGAACCAGCAAATAATTTATCCAGATAAGAAAAATCTGCATTTTCCCCTCTCCCTTTTCATCATTCCAGCGCTGTTTGGGGGGAAATTGCAGACAGATAACCAACATGGGCTTTCTCTTATTATAAGCAAAATCTGTTCCAACTTCTTTATTTTATATGCAAACAATAGATCCCTAGTCTCATTTCAAAGTTCTCCTTGACAGTTCAGAGAATACTCCACTCTACCTTACATCTGAACAGCTGCTGGAAGCAGACTGCTCAAGTGTCTGGGGCGGATGTCAAGCTGACCTTCTTTCAATGATGCAGGGCTTCAGAAATGTTTCCAAACAGTGGTAGCAAGAGAATTTCGCAATTATTGAATCTATTCTGGATTTTAGATCAAATTTTAAAGTACAAAACCCTCCCACACCTCAAAACCTAGAAAGCATCGCTTTTTTTGGTGTCAAGAGTAATTTGAGAAACTGCAAGTCGCTTCTGGTGTGAGAGACTTGGCCATCTGCAAGAATGTTGCCCAGGGAACACTCGGATGTTTTACCATCCTATGGGAGGTTTCTCTCATGTCCCCACATGAGAAACTGGAGCTGACAGATGAGAGCTCACCCTGCTCCCCAGATTTGAACCACCACTCTTTTGGTCAGCAGTTCTGCTGGTACAAGAGTTTAACCCATTGCACCACCGAGGGCTCCAAAAGCATAAAATGCAATCCATAAAAAGGAGACACATTTCAAGATATGTTGTCCTTTTGTGCATAGCCCCCCACCCACCCCTGCCCAGACAGCATTCAGAGCCTTCAGACTTTTAAGCAAATAAAGGCCATTTCTTTAGCATTTCCTTTTTGCTCCCAAATATTAAAGGGACTCTCCAAAGAACTGAATCATATCCCTGAAACATGTTCATCACCTGGGATTGCTCCTTTAAAGTTTGGACTAAAACCCAGAATGGATTCCTTGCACATGGACACTAACAACCATCCCTGTTTCCAAAGAATGCTGGTTTAGATTGAAATCTTGTGTGTTCACCTTGGAGTATGCCTAACTGTATTCAGTGGGATTTATTTCTGAGATACCAAGGATGAGTTGGATTGCATTTCAAATCACTCATGAGTAATTCAACATTTTGGAACTACCTTCTTGCTGCAATTTTTCCCACCCAAGATAGTTTCTCAACAATCCAGCCCAGACTGGGGAATGCAAATGTTTTGGAGAAAAGAGGACAGGGGGCTGTTTTTAGGGTATAACACTCTTCCAAAACACACACACACACACACACACACACACACACAAACATCAGTAGTGAGAATCATGACAGAATCTAAAATTAGGTCCAATCATGCGCATACCTTTTATACCAGTGTTTCTCAACCTTCCTAATGTTTTGACTCCTTAATACAGTTCCTCATGTTGTGGTGATCCCCAACCATAACATTATTTCATTGCTACTTCATAAATGTAAATTTGCTACTGTTATGTAAGTGTAAATATCTGATATGCAGAATGTATTTTCAGTCACTGGACCAAACTTGGCACAAATACCTGATGCACCCAAATTTGAATACTGGTAGGGTTGTGGGGGAATTGATTTTGTCATTCGGGAGTTGTAGTTGCTGGGATTTATAGTTAACCTACAGTCAAAGAGCATTCTAAACTCCACCAACAATGGAATTAAACCAAACTTGGCACACTGAACTCCCATGACCAACAAAAAATATTGAAAGGGTTTGGTGGGCATTGACCTTGAGTTTTGGAGTTGTAGTTCGCTAGACAGCACTGTGGATTCAAACAACAATGGGTCTGGACCAAACTTGGCACAATTACTCAATATGCCCAAATGTGAACACTGGTGGATTTTGGGGAAAATAGACCTTAACATTTGGGAGTTGTAGTTGCTGGGATTTATAGTTCATCTACCATCAAAGAGCATTCTGAACCCCACCGAGAGAATTGGGTCAAACTTCCCACACAGAAACCCCATGACCAACAGAAAATACTATGTTTCCTTGTGGTCTTTGGCGACCCCTCTGACACCACTCGTGATCCCCTAGGGCAGGGGTGCTCATTAGGTAGATTGCGATCTACTGGTAGATCGCGTAGGGCGTCCTGGTAGATTGCAGGCAGGGCAGGAGGAAGGCTCAATCCCGCCCCGCAGGCTCCTGACGCCACCCAGGTGCTGCTGGCCAGTCAGCGTGGTGGCGGCATGACCAGCGTTGCTATGACCCATATGGAAGCCATTCCTTCATCATCTCCTTTCTTCCTTTCCTTCCTTTCTCCCCTCCTTCTTGCCTTGCCTTCTTTCCTTCCTGTTTCCTCCCTCCCCTCATTCCTTCCTTTCTTTCCTTCCTCTCTGCCTTGAACATTTGCTGTTGGTTGTGGGGGTTCTGTGTGGGAAGTTTGCCCCAATTCTGTTGTTGGTGTGGTTCAGAATGCTCTTTGATTGTAGGTGAACTATAAATCCCAGCAACTACAACTCCCAAATGACAAAAATCAATTTTTAGTGATGGTCATTCCTTGTAGGAGTCTTGTGGCCAAATTTGGCAGCAATTTGTCCAGTAGTAAGAAATCAGTTTGTGTGTGTCAACTGTAAAATAGAATGTGTGGAAGGGCCCTGGGTTATCTGAGGTCCTTGCCACACAGTTGAATAAAATCCCATGTCATCTGCTTTGAATCAGATTATATGGCAGTGTGGACTCAGAAAACCCAGTTCAAAGCAGATATTGTGTTATATATTTCACATTTTTGTAGTGGGTAGGTAGATCATTTTGACTTGGTTGTTTTATAAGTAGCTCGCATGCTGAAAAAGTATGAGCACCCCTGCCCTAGGGGTCCTGACCCCCAGGTTGAGAAACACTGCTTTATACTAATCTAGAAATTTTGGTCAAGACATCAACCTCCAAAGCCTTATCTATGGGTCCGTGTAAGTCCCTTGGCCCTTTCTTTTAAAAAATGATTCCCTTCTCCAAGTAGAGTGGAGAAAGGCAATGACCCTCTCTACAGCTGGCATTTTTAATGCCAGAACGGGGATATGGCAATGGCAGCCAGGGGTCAAGTGGCCTCTGAAACAGTTTTACCACTCTTTCATCTCCATGGAATGACCTCCCAACTTAATCATAAGTCATATCAAAATCCAAAATATTGCCCCCCAGATCTCCCCCTCACTTATTCATGAGGCTGACTCATACATAAGTATATTCAGTAGTTTAGAAAATTCTAGGAAAATCTGTTCATAAATCGCCTAGCAGAGATATGAGCAACAGATCTCTACCAACTGTAATTGTTCACACCAATTTTACTTTTTAAAAAAACCCCAAACTAGTTGGCCCTTTGGCATTTCAGACATGACTGACGCTCAGCTGTGTCATTGGATGCTTAATTTTCCACCATGCAGCATGCATACATGCATGCATAAGAACCACGTAGGGGTGGCATGTGTTTCATCAGACAGATGTTGCAAGTTTTAATCTCCAGGAAGTCTCATGTGGATTAAATTTCAAATCTCTAAACATTATTCTTAATTGCTGCAGTAAGTCGTACAGGCCCTGTGTTAAGAACAGTTCAATGAAGACAGGAAATAAACAAACAGTGGAAACATTGATGGAATAAAGCTCAGATATGCAAGTATTTCTTCTCTCCTCTCCATGCACAAACATAAATAATTTCTTACAGAATGATAGGCTGACGTACCTGTAGCCCTTCAATGGCCAGTCGGAGGATAGAAGGTGTCAATTTGGAAGCTTGCTTGAAGGAGAAATTACTCCAGTCTATAATTAGAATGAAGCCATTTATCTGAAGTTCTTGATCTTCAATGAGAACTTCTAAGGACAACAGAATGGCCCGTAAAATGTCTACGAAAGAATTCCTGGGGATGGAATAAAAGAGACAAGGAAGTCATTGGGATTTTCTAAAAGCCATAGACAATGCAAAATAAAAAAATGATTATTTTTCCAACTGGAGATGCTTTATGTCTGTTACTTTTGTAACACTCCCTGCTTCAGTTGAACAGTCAGGAAAATGGCAATAAACAGGTGAGTTCAAGTTCATTTCTCCTAAAACAGGGATATAAATCTTTAACCATTTTTACTTTGCACGAGAGAATGAATCATTACTGTAGTTTTTATCTACTCTGGGAGAAAACATCTGTTCCTTTGTAATATTTGCTGAAATTCAAGCATTTTGAAATGGCATGGATGGATTCCATTCATTCTCAGATCCTACCTTGCTTCGTTCTGTGATGTGCTTCTCAATTTGCTAATATTCTATAGGTAGATTTTAAGTGTTAAGCATGTCATACTTCCACACAGTGCTGCATTTAGGACAAATGAGGCCCAGTGCTAGTTAATTTATGAAGTCCTGAAGGAAGTAGGTCCGGAGGTAGGGCCTACAATGCCTGCTTTGTGGCACACTTCCATAGACTGTCAGCTGTATCATTATGTCTGTAATCACTCCAAAACAGAATGCCTTCAAATTTAGAATTGTACCACATAAGCAAAATCCATCATAAAAATTTATTTTTGGCAGGAAGATGCTGGGGAAAATGGAAGGAAAAAAGAAAGAGCAGCCAACCAAGGGCAAGATATCCTTGAAGTGACTGGCTTGACTCTGAAGGAACTGGGGGTGGTGACGGGCAACAGGGAGCTCTGACGTGGGCTGGTCCATGAGATCACGAAGAGTCGGAAATGGCTGAATGAATAAACAAATAATAATAATAATAATACTTTGCAGTATGCAAAATTGTGGGCTGCTGAGAAATTTGCTGGGCTCCCTCCCTCCCTCCCTCCCTACACAACTGTGAGGACTATAGCTAAATTCAGAGGGAAGAACATGGCCTGAGGGGTTGTGGGAAATGATTTTCTTTCCATGTTCATCAAAACATCCCAGTGCTCCATCCATCTGTCCCACTGATATGGAAACTACCTCTGTCTGCCCTACATAAAATTTTCTATTCTCGTTCAAAGCTTTTAAACCAGGGTCATCAGCACTCTTTATTCCAATGAATTTCAAGTGTTAATAAGTTATAAAGTGTGTGATAAACTTCTTTTTTTAGTCTGACCTGACTCTATTGTCAAGTAGTTTCATTTGGTGACCCAGATTTCTTAATATTGTGAGAGTGGGCTGGAAAAAAGGACGTGCCTCTATTCTCTTCGCTCCATAGCACTGGTACATTTTCTTATCTCTCATCTTTACTCTCTTTTTCTAAATTAAATCACCCCAAATGCTTTCTTCTTTCAGCAGGGAAAAAATGTGCCAAACCCTTGATGCTGTTGACAGGTCTTTTCTATACCTTTTCAAATTCTACAATGTTCTTTTTGAATTAAGATTACCAGAATTACATTGGTTCAAAGAGAACCATTGTAGTTTTTTCTTCTTCTGTACCTTCAAGTAGTTTCCAACCTATGATGACCATAAGGTGATGAATCTATTGCAGCATTTTCTTGTCTAGATTTGTTCAGAAAAGCTTTGCATTGCTTTTCTCTGAAGCTGAGAGCGTGAGTTGCCCAAGGTCAGCAGTGGGTTTCGTGGCAGAGCAGGGATTCAAACCTGGTCTCCAGAGTCACAAGTCAACATTCAAACTACTGTACATGTTAATGCCAATTAAAATTGGAAACATATTAGTTTCTCAGGGCCTGGATCCCAGTGGAGCTTGGCACATGCATATCTTTTCACATCATGTCCCCATATAAAAATTAACTAAATGTGTCCTTGAGGTGCTAAGTTTGCAATAATTAGTGAAAATAGTTTTGGTGGCCGCTTATTGAAAATGGCTGGCAACCCACGAGACTCTGCCTCCAGGGGCAAACCAAGAATAGGCAACTTGGAAGTCCCTGAACAGACTCAGAAGTGGTGTTAGGAGATCAAAAGACAACTTGGCAAAATGACACTATCTAGAAGAATCCTCCACCTTGTGCAACTATGGAGCAGAACAAACAACTCAGCATCTGTATGCCTGCCCACAATGCCCTGCCTCATGCTCAGAGGAAGACCTGATTCAGTCGCTGTTGCCCGTTTTTGCCAGTTTTTGGTCAAAAATCATTTAGCCACTTGTGTTCCCTCTATTTTTACCAGTTTTATTCTTATTTATGCAATGCTTTTGACATGAAATAATAGTAGTGATCTGAGCCTAGAGCCATATTCACAAATGAAGAAATAGGCAACTCTCATGGGAATGACATGCATTCTGAATGAGGCTAAACTGTAAACTAACCATCAGTAGTAACAAGAGGGAGGGGAACATCCATCATACCATCTGACTGATGGGAGAAAGAATCTGTTGTATAGCAATAACAAAAACAACAAAATATAGTAGACATGGTAATCATGTCACCTTAAATGCCATTATTAGTCCTATCAATTCTTGCAGGCATACTCAGTGGTGAGTAATGATGGAAGCTACAATCCAAGAATGTCTAGAGGTTGCTTAATTCCCATCACTAATAAATAGGAACAGAGGAAGTTGCCTTATTCTGGTTCAGAGCATTTGTCTTATCAAACCCAATATTGTCAAGTGTGATGAGCAGCAGCTGCCTTTCCTAGCCCTGTCTTCAAACTCCTGGTGCCATTACATCCAAACATTAACCAAGACCAATCCGCTTAGCTTCCAAAATTACATAAATGGGTAGCTTCAGTCTGCAGTGTGTGTGTATAATGAGGACATTGCCCCATGTCAGAATTCTGCTCTCATGAACTTTTTCTCTAATTTCTAGCATCACAAAGAGTGAGACATTCATAATCACTCATGCTTATATTTTCTGAGTTCAAATTCCTTTGGTCATTTGGCCAGCCCAATTTGTTTGGATGCTAAACTACATTTCTAAGAAAGCAACCAACTTTTTAAATAATTGCAGTGCTTGAAATTTTGGGAATTGAAGGAAAATTCAGAAGGGCAGAGTTCTTATTTTCTTGTTATATTTATTTATTTATTTAAAACTTTTGTACCCCAACCTTCTCACCTCTATCGAGGGACTCAGACCGGCATAACAGCAAAAATTCAATGCTATACAATTTAAAAACAACAACAACAACATATTAAAATACATAAAAACCCAGCATAAAACCACATTGACATTAAAACAATTCCACTCAATCTGTAAACATGGTCATACATTCAGACAATAGCCAATCTCAGCCTATTCTGGGAAGGCTTGGTTCCACATCCAGGTCTTCACCAGCCTCCTACAGGACAACCGAGAGGGGGCAGATCTAGCATCACTTGGTAGAGAGTTCCACAGCCGAGGGGCGACCACAGAGAAGACCCTGTCTCTCGTCCCCACCAGCTGCGCTTGCGAAGCCAGCAGGACGGAGAGCAGGGCCTCTCCGGAGGACCTTAATGTTCTTGATGGTTCGTAGGGAGGAATCTGTTCGGACAGGTAAACTGGGCCAGAACTGTATAGGGTTTATAGTTCACCCCTGATTCAGGGTAGGATGCTAGTGCAAATATAAAAGAAGCATTGATAACTCAAAATTACTTGGGTTGCCCAAGGTCAGAGTAAACATATAGTTTGAGTCATAAACACACAAATGGTGCAAATATGGCGATATGTGAACCTTATTAAAAAGCAGAAATATTTTCAGAGTTAAGAGTAAATGCCCAACTTATTTATAAGCCCTGTGCAGGTCAGCTGCTCCTAGGAAGTATGAATATATGCTCAGTGGCATTTCTTAATTAAATCTTAAGTTGGACGATACTGGTCTTGCTACTAAAAATACAATTCCCTTGCTGAACTCATACAAATTAAGCTCTGCCATTGTGAGAACTCAGTCTTTGCTTTGATAGTGGTTAGTACTGGCACAACTTAAGAAGCATATTTTGCTGCAAAATGAAAATAATCATACAAGTTTTGTTATCTAATTATTTTTTTAAACCGCAGTGGTACATTAAAATAAACATTATTTTGCTGTAGCTAATGTCTGAACAAGCTTACCTGCCCAAACGTATCTCGCTCTATGACCCACCTTGGAGGTTAAGATCATTGGGGGAGGCCCTGCCCTCAGTCCCACCCCCTCGAGCACGAGTGGTGGGGATGAGAGATGGGACCTTCTCGGTGGTGGCCCCTCGCCTCTGGAATGCCCTCCACAGTGAAGTTAGATCTGCCCCATCCCTCCTGACCTTCAGGAAAAAACTGAAAACATGGCTCTTTCAGCCAGTAACAGGAGTAGTGCAATATGAGACCACAAATTAATATAATGACAACTCAGACCTGCCCTTGAATACAATTTGGAATATGTGATTTTAATTAATGCTTTAATGCTATGTTTTTAATGCTTTTTTATTTAACAAAATGTATTAATATATGGCATTGAATTGTTGCCTTTGTAAGGCTGCCTTGAGTCCCCTTCAGGGTTGAGAAGGGCAGGATATAAATGTGGTAAATAAATAATGTTCTTTGACTCCTAACCACACTGCACTTTATGGGTAGGTGTGTACGTGGGAGAGATCACTGATAGTTCTGGGTTAAATCAACTTTCCACTTTTTCGTGAAAGAGTGATTTATGATTAGTGCAACAATTTATTATCATATTGTGGCAGCATTTAATGAAGTAACTGCGTTAGTCTCTTGAAGCATAACAAGAAAGAAGGGAAGGGATATAAAAATGTGACAGAACCCTTAAGACTACAGGACAGAGTTTACACTGGATGGTCCTTGTGGTCTCTCCAAACTCAAACTTTCTAGGATCCTATTGGCTGCTTTTATTTTATCTACTTGTTTAAATGCACTATTGAGTGTAATTAAAGCCTCAAGAATATAGCTTATTTGTACAGTTGTGAAAATGGAATAGAGAATGTTTGAAGATGCAGAAAGATGCAATTCATGTCCCTTGCCCTTTGAAAATTTAGAACAAGAGAGAAATAGAAACAGCCTGTTAAATGTATTTTTCCACAGGAATGACATTCACCAGCTACTCAGAAAAAGCAAAACCAAACCTAACAAATACTTGACACAAAACCTCTCCTCCCACACAATGAAGGAATCACCAGAAGTGGCGTGTTGTTCTGTGTTTCTGCATTTCCCACCCCTCAGATCCAGATTTTCTTCTTAAATTGCTAATATCTTAATCCGTGTGATTTTCCTGTCAGAAAACTAAATGAAATATAAGACTGTGGGTTAGATTTCATTGAAGTTCAAAACTCAATTAAGACAGCAGAACATTTGGTACAATGGCTAGATGCTTAACAGGGGCTGGAAAATTATTTTTAAGGGGAATGAATAGTGACATGGTGAATTCATCCATAATTGAACAGTGGTAGGAAAGTTCTGGGATCCAGAGGAACATCTTGCTCTGTTACGGGTGACCTTAACATGTTGACACCTGCATTCTGCTTGAAAATAATGTTCTGTGCTTTGCGAACTAAATTCTAAACATTTGTATTTTTCTGCTAGATCAGTGGTTCCCACCCTTTTTTTTTGACCACTTTGATCAGGGACTACCCTCCAACATTAGAACCAAAAGGGTTACCAATAAGGTTTTTTTAAAAATCAACTTTACATTCAGTTTGGTTATGTGGGCTGCTGATTCAGAAACTTGCATTGGATAGACCTCATCAGCTCTAATTTCTGATACAGAACATATGCCATCCAGTAGTCGCCATATGCTTGCCCAAAGAAAACCATATTTAATAATCTAGAGCTGATGTGGTCTATCCAATGCATTTTTCTGAATCAGCACCCCAATAACCCCAGGATCAGGCCTAAAAACAAAGACACCAAGACTTTTTGGGGGGCTTTGTTATTATTCGTGGATTTTGTTAACACTCATGTAAATAAAAAAGAAGGGGAGGGGCTGAGGTTGAAAAAAATACATAAAGTGCAGTGCGAGACCCAATAAACTGTCTCTAACAGCTACAACAACAACAACAAAAACTAAACAGGGTCTTACAAAGGGCTGCTTTCCCATTAAAACTGATGTGTGGCAGTGGAAGTTAACAAGAACAACAACAAGAAGAAGAACTTTGGGGGACTTTCCTTCCCTCTCTGCTCCCTCACATGTGCCAGGTGAGTCTTCTCCGTCTTGGCCTGGGAAGCCTCCCAAGGCTGAGAAAGCACTGGTGAGCACAACAGCCAGCCTGCCTGCTTGCCTGCCTTCTCTCCCTTTCCTTCTCTCTCTCACTCCCTCACGCGTGCTTCCAGGTGAGTCTCTGTCCTGGTCTGGGAAGCCTCCCAAGGCCAAGAAAATGCTGGTGGGGGTGAGGACAATGAGCTGGTGTCTACTCCCTCCCTCCTCACACTCTCCTTCTCTCTCTTGCTCTCCTGCAATGACAGCATGCACCTGCAGCCAATTTTCCCCGCATGTCTTGCAGACCTTATTTTAAGTCTCGTGGCCCACCAGTGGGTTGCAGCCCACAGGTTAGGAACCACTGGGGTAGATATTGCTGCTAGGTACCCATTTGCTCCCCCTCTTGTAGCCTTTTTGCTTCTCTCTCTCTCTCTCTCTTTGCCTAAATAATCTTTGAGTCTCATTTGTTCAAGCTAGCCTTTAATCTACTTGGCTGAAATGAACTATGTGATTTTATTTACAAGCATCCGTGCCATCATTGCACTTGAAATGATAATAACAATATTGCATTGGTCATAATCATCAGGATTATTTTCCAGCATAGCCATGCAAATCCTGATACTGCAAAGAAAAAGAAGCAAGATGGTTTCAAGAAGAGTACCATCCAGGCCATGGGAATGTGTCAGAAATGAATGTGAGCAATGACAGCTTTTCTAGTTTCATAGAAATTAACATAAAATGTTCCAGTTCAGGCCTAATAGATAATTTATTCCCAAATAACTTTTTCATGTTTGATTTATTGAAATTTAGACAAGCCCTGTTTTCCCCAGCTTTAGAGTTCTCAACATGCAGCAAACCATGAGTATATATAATTCATTGTGAGCAAAACTCAACCCATATTGAATTAGTCACTCCGATATAATTTGCAGTTCTCTCACATTCAGTTTGCTTAGCTGTGCTGAAGCCACTTTAGTGTGTCACCTTTAGGCTGGTATCTTAAACTGCTTTGTAACTGGGACAGAGTAAAATGGCTCGATTAGCACTACATCCAAGAGAGAAGATAAATAATAATATCTAGTAATCTTTGAACTAGTCCACACATTCAGCATGTTAAATCCCTATGTGATCACTAAGGAGCTGACTTTTTTTAAAAAGGTGAAAATATCCATGAAATTATACTTTCAACAATGTGTGATGAAATAACATGAAGGGACAATTGTTGGGACATGTGGAGATATTAGAAATTTCTCAAGTAATCAGTTGACAAAGCAGGAACTGAACAACAAGCATTCTATAAAGAACAGGTTGCCAGATGAACAAGCAAACAAGTGCTTGCCATACAACTTCTCACAAGCCAAGACTGGTGCAAAGTGTTAGGCCTCTTCTGTGTCTGGCCTCATTCATGGGAGAGTCCAAAATCTTTCCCACTAATTGACAATGCCATGTGGTGGTGGGGGGGCATTGCTTACAAATTACTTGAGCACAATCAAATATGTTGGTTAGTAGAGGATGAAGGGAATGGGTAAAAATGACTGTAAGTTAGAGTGGTGCAGTAAAGGAGAAGTCATGGCAAACATCAAGAAGTCTGAAAGCTAGAAATTAGTAGGCATAGACATGAAAAAGTTGCCATCTCTAAGTCCATTGTATTGAATCTTGTAGCTAGCTACTGAAACCCAGTATTGAGTACATACAGGAACTAAACAGATAATTCTCATGTTAGTTGGTATTGTCAATCAGTTGCAGGTTTGAAATGAAGTCTAAAGGAGCTACCCAATGTTCTGAACCTATTTTAAATATAAGATTCAGCATCTCGGACAGTTCCTTTAAGCTTCAGGCTAAAACCTGGAACAGAATCATCACCTACTGATATGGTTCCCACCAACCTCTGCTGATGCTAACGAAGACCATCGAAGCGAGCCATAAAAGAGAAAACAAAAAGTAGATGTTAGGGTTCAGGGAGTAAGTGAGCAGGCAAAATCTCAAGTTTTCATTTGCAATTAAATTGAACCTTGATCTAAACTGGAGGAATATGGGGGAGGCAGCATTGTCCACCCAGAGCTTCAAAGGGACTGATGACTGAAATCAATACAGGTGTGGTGATCTTTAGAAATTAGTGTTTGTTTGTATATTTGGCAGTTTTTTCTGGTCAAACAGATGTTTTTCATTCTGTTGCAGCTTCAAACTACACTACCAGAGAAGCAGTTTTCTGTTCCTGCATTTTTATTACTATCAATAATAGCTTGTGGCACTTAGCAACCAAGAAATCTTGCATCTATGCATTTTTCTTTCCTTTTTTGATAATAGATTACTTTTGGGAGTTATTTATTATTATTTATTTAACTCACTTGTACCTCACCCTTATCACCTGGAAGGGGGCTCAGGGCAGCCTTGCAAAGGCAACAATTTAATGCCGAATATACATATTGATAAATAAACAAATGCATTAAAATCAAAACCAATTAAAACATAAACATTAAAAACATAAATTAAAATCACACAGTCCAGGTCATATTTCTGGGCCGATCTGATCATGAGAGTATGCTAGAAGGAGGTTCTTCCTGCATGTACTGACTGCATCATCTACTAAGCTTAAATGTTTACATGTTTTAATCTGTGATTTTAATTTAAATGTTTATTTTAATTGTATTTTTATGGCATTGAATTGTTGCTTATGTGTAAAGATGCCCTGAGTCCCCTTTGGGTAGGGTAGAGTAAAAATATGTTAAATAAATAAATTAGCTTTAGTAGCTTAGTCACTGTGAAAGTCTGTTGAGCTGAGCCCAATAACTGGAAAGTCTCCAAGGAAGGCTGCATAGATTCTCCAAGAATTTTTAGTGAAACTTGACAAACATGGAAGTCTAGGAGGCCCATTAGTTCTTCAACTAATAATTTGGCATGGGCAGTCTCAAGTAATCCTTTGTCACCTCACTTTTTCAGATCCTTTTAGACTGAATTATAGTGGACCCTTGGTATCCACTAGGACAGAGCTTTCCAACTGTGTGTTGCAGCATATCTGTGTGTGTGTTGGCTGCAGTATGTAGGTGTGTCATGCTAACATAATGAGAGTCTATGTGAAGTAAGCAATTAATCATATATTTTAATAAATATAAATGAAAGGTTTTCATGAGATATATTGTGTCCCCATACATCTTGTTATTACAATTTATGTATGTGCTTTGTGTCTCTTATAAGAAGTTGGTTTAACCTCTGATTTACTAGTAAAAGTGAATTAAATGTATTGTGAATTGATGCATGTCTAAAAGGTGTGTCAGCAAAGTGAAATGTTTGGAAAGCTCTGTACTAGGGTTTGATTTCAATACACACATTTCCCTCAGTGGATACCAAAACCAGTGGATGCGCAAATCCCATAACGTACAATAAAATGGCACTCTTCATATAAAATGGTTAATATATATAAAATGGTTAACAGCAAGGCTAGGATTTTGAGAATTTTGTTTTCTGAATATAGCCTTGGTTGGCTGAGTTTGTGGATGTAGAACCTTTGAATACAGAAGTCAAACACTCTCCTCTTCTTGTCTTTGACTTACTTCAAATTGATTTTAGAATATAAAAGTAGCTTACCCTCAACTCAGCTGAACTTGTGAAAGACTGAAAAATGCTGGAGTCAGATTCATCGCCTGATTTACACAATCGTCAAGATGAAATTTCAACTAAACCCAGAGATTTTTACTCATTTGTCTTTAAGATTCACTATCACATGTACTGCTGTGGAAAAAAAATCTTGCAAGCATGTTATGTTATAAGAATAATATCATATGGTTTCAACAAAGGGAAAATACTATCCACTCAGGGGATCAATTTGTCTTGACAGCATGAAATGATTGTTGTTGGTTGCCTTGCTTTCTTGGATATGGTGCTATTTTAGTGTTTTCTGACTTACTGGCACTTTGTTGCAGAACATATATTTTGTACAATCAGGCCAAATTGTGGGTAAGAAATGTGAAAGAAAGGATGGACACCCTTCAATTACAATGAAAGAAATCAGTTTGTCAGAAGGTTTAATTTGAAAGACTGTAATTTGAATATGATTAAATGAAGGTAGTAGCACCACATAATAGTTCCCCTATACTTGACCTGATGTCAACAATATGTTGAATGTTTTAAAATGGCACTTAAATATTTGATTACTACTGATTTTAGTAACTGCTTATTTCATATTACGGCATGCCCGAAAAGAAATGTTAAAACCTTCAGAATCACTGTTGTCAAAGAGCTGTTTAATCTCATCAAGAAGTTACAAGTTCAAAATATTGTGAACATGACCGCATAAAAAGCTGGCCATCTAAGATTTCAGTGTTTTACTATTTTACCAGGGACCAAAGACTTATCCACACTACACAATTATATCTCATTGAAGCTACTTTAACTGCCATGACACCATCCTAAGAAATTCTTGCATTCATAGTTTTTCTGCTAAAACAAATGAGGGGAGTGTACCAAAGAATATGAAACATTTCACCAAATTCCTAGGCTCCATAGGATCATTGAGTTGGAAGAGATTCTGTGGTCCATCCAGTCCAACCCCCTGCCAAGAAGCAGTAAAATCGCATTCAAAGCACCCCCCGACAGATGACCATCCAGCCTCTGTTTAAAAGCCTCCAAAGAAGGGGCAGAGAGTTCCACTGCTGAACAGCTCTCACAGTCAGGAAGTTCTTCCTAATGTGCAAGTGGAATCTGCTTTTATTAATAATAATAATAATAATAGTAATGTTTATTTATATCCCACTTTTTCTTTCCACAAAGATTTAAGCCATGGAGTTAAGTGATATCAAAATATTGCTAATGATGCAGTACAGATACATATTCAGTTTCAGGTAAGTATACTTACTTATCTATGAGTAGACATGCAAAGAACTGCATTATCAACAATATCAATGCTCTTGTCTATCATCCTGAAATGAACATATTTGTTAGAGGTTGCTTTGATTCTCAGATGAAAATGGCTAAATGTAATTTTTTTGTGTGTCTCTCAGTTTGTTACATAAAGTTGTAAATTGAATAGCCACAGATAAAACATCTGTCAATTTCAGTTGTGATGGTGAGATCCAAAATGGCTTAGTGTTCCATGATGAACCTAGAACTTGAAGCAGATTGGATCCAAGACCTCAATCAACTCAAAGACTCACTAAATTTATAATATCTCAGAAAGCTGCTGCGAGGGCAAGTGTCATGAACAGTGGTATACAGTATAAAACTCTAAAGCAATTGTATGTAAAATACCTTTCCAAACGTATCTCTCCCTATGAATCTGCGGGAGGGTTAAGATCTTCTGGGGAGGCCCTTCTCTCAGTCCCATTTCTGTCACAGGCTTGATTGATGGGGATGAGAGACAGTGCCTTCTCAGTGGTGGCTCCTCGGCTATGGAACTCCCTCCCCAGTGAGAACAGACTGGCTCCTCCCCTCCTGGTTTTTAGAAAAAGGGTGAAAACTTGATTATGCACTCAGGCATTTGGGTACTGCAATATGGATTTGGCATACTGTAGCAACTCTAATGACGGCGGCAGGACTATCAATAAATCAATTAATCAACTTTATTTCTTATGAGTCGCTCTCCACCAAAGGTGTTCTGGGAGACTTACACAATTAAAATAAACAGGTTACATAGTCACAGCTTGTTACTTAACAATCATAGGCTCTTCTGAAGAGCCATGTCTTAAGTGCCCCTAAAATGTATGTAGATCAGGAGTGGCTCTTTGGTCTGGCGGTAGGGAGTTCCACAAGATTGGGGCTGCGATTGAGAAGGATCTATGTCTTGTGGACTCCAAACGGACCTCTCTAGGGCCAGGGACATAGAGAAGACTAGGTACCACGTTTAGAGTTTTATGATATTTATATGTTTTATCTGTTTTATTATTAATATAGTGCTTTGATTGTATATTGTTGAATTGTGGAATCGAATAGTGCCAAATTATGTAAGCCGCTCTGATTCTACTTCAGGGTGAGAAGAACAGGGTATAAATATAGTAAATAAGTAAATAAACAAAATATCCTAATAATGTTAGTATCATATGGATTTTCCCTTCTCAGATATATAATCTTTTTCAAGAAGGGCATATGGATGTGAAGTGTCCAGTCTATCAGCCCAGTTTCAAAGATAGCGTTATTGCTGCCATATAAATAGTGGCAAATAACTTCTTAATACCTCAAGCTGACTGGTAGATCTTTTTTCAAGGAGAGCAAATGGTTGACAAATAGTTTAAAATCTTCCTTGAGTGTCCAAGCCCCTGAACATTGAAAGTAGCATATTTCCTCTTTTCAACACAGGAGATGGGGTGGATCTAGCAAAAAACAGTTGTTTTGGATACAGACAGAAAAAAAATGCAACTAAAAGAGGGGAATTTTAAGCCACTGCAATTCGAAGTGGTGTGTCTTGGACTGATGCTGGCCCATGAGCCATCAGCTGCCAGTCTGGATGTTTTCCATTAAAATAAAATGGCCAATTGACACAAATATAGTACCGGACTCTGCCACCTTGGGGGGGGGGAGGGGTATCTGATCCTCCAGCATATGTAGTGCAAATGTACCAACCCTAAATCTCATGCAAATGAACATCTTTATGAGATGGAGTTGCAGGGGGTGTGGGGTGTGCAAGGATCTCTATTTGTTAAAACTGGTGTTGTTTTTCTTCTTCTAGAAGTATATACCTACATGAATGCTTCATTTGCATATTTATAAATAAACCAAATATTACAGGCACACTGTAGTTTCTAGTATTTTGTTTTCCTTAGAAAACGAAAAACCCAGGTGCCCTGGAATTTTTCAGCGCTTAAGAAAACAGAGAAAACATAACAATATAATGCCTTAGGACCCAGAAGTATCAAGTTAATGTTCCCTCATTAGAGGCATCCTATTGCATGTTATTGTTCAGTTAACAGTCTCCTAGGATGTAAACAGAAGCCATTGAAACAACTTCTGTCAACCACAAATATCTTTAATAATTTATTCATCTGCAGTTAGACTTCACATGAGCAATGCCTAGTGCAATTGATAGGTGAACCAAGCTATTTATAGATCAAACAACAAGCAAAGGAGACAGTTGATTGCTCTGAACTATAATTAAAATTCATTTACTTCAAAATCCAGGGTTCTACAGATTATGACTTTGAATTTAAGCATGGGAGATTTTAAGTATGGAAGAGGAATGTAGGATAGAATGCAAGGGGGCTTATGGAACGGAAAGGTGAATATCTAAGAAGTAGGGCAATACAATCATATAGCTGGAAGGGACCACGAGCCATCTGGTCAAGCTCCCTGTCATGCAGGAATATACAACCAAAGCAATCCTGACAGATGGCCATCCAGTTCTCTGTTTAAAAACCTCCAGAAACTGATATTCCATTGTACCCAGAGGCAGTGTATTACATTAACATTTGGGTGGAATATCTTTTCCAGTGAATACATTGTTCTATATCCCAGGGCTCATCTACACTGTCTCAAGCTCCAGTTTGGACCAGATGTTGCTCCTGAAGTCCAAAAAATTTCTAGGGAGTTCTGGTGCATAATACAGGAAAAATGGGTTAGCTCAGTTTTACCTTATGTTAGTCAACATCAAGGAATGAGACAGAGTTTTGGCAAAACTTGGAGCAGACCTGCACTTTAAGTGAGTGTGGATAGATAGATTAGCTCTATGCCAGTGATTCCCAACCTTTTATTTTGACCAGGGACCAATTCACCAGTGATCACTTTGGCCAGGGACCACTCTCCAACATTAGTACCAAAAGGGTTACAAATCAGTTTTTGGTCAACTGTAGATTTGGTTTGGTTATTTGGGGTGCTGATTCAGAAAATTGCATAGAATATACCACATCGGCTCAAGTTTCTGATACAGAAATATGCCATCCAGCAATTGCCATCTACTTGCCTACAGAAACCTATATTTAATAATCTAGAGCAGTGTTTCCCAACCAGTGTGCCGTGAGCGATCATCAGGTGTGCCGTGGGAAATTGGAACCTCCAGGAAAGGAGGGGGGAGTCTAGTGTGTTGAAGTATAAAAACCCTAAGAAACCTACCTCGATAAAGGCACAAAATTACAAAACACCCCCCCACCCGTTGTCTACTTGGTCTCTCCCTCTCCATGCATTGGGAAGGCCCGCCTCCATTTCCCCAAGTAGAGACCTCCTCTTGCCTCCTGGGGGTTCTGTGTCGGAAGTTTGGCCCAGTTCTATCATTGGTGGGGTTCAGAATGCTCTTTGATTGCAGGGGAACTATAAATCCCAGCAACTACAACTCCCAAATGTCAAGATCTATTTCCTCTGAACTCCATCTGTGTTCACATTTGGGCATATTGAGTATTCATGCCAAGTTTGGTCCTGATCCAACATTGTTTGAGTCCACTGTGCTCTCTGGATATAGGTGAACTACAACTCCAAAACCCAAGGTCAATGCCCACCAAACTCTTATAGCATTTTCTCTTGGTTATGGAAGTTCTGTGTGGGAAGTTTGTGTCTTTCTGCCATTCCTGCCAGGATATCTATGTTGTGTTCATCGAAACAGGTCCAGGTTTCACACTGAGTGTATAAATACATTTAAAAACATATTAACTATATGTATTACTGTGTTAGAGTGTCATTTTTGTGTCATTTTGGTTGGTGGTGTGCCCCAGGATTTTAAAAATGTAAAAATTGTGCCGCGGCTCAAAAAAGGTTGGGAAACACTGGTCTAGAGGGAAGGAATGGCAGGCAGTATGAAAGAAAGAAAGAAAGAAAGAAAGAAAGAGGAAGGAGACTCATGGACCAGATTTTCATCCTCGCAGCCCACAGGTGGTTCACAGCCCACAGGATAAGAACCACTCCTCTAAGTGGAACCTGCTGTTTACATGGACTGGTGAATTGGGCCCATGTCACAATTTCATTGCATTGCTCTGTCCTTTTCCTTGGCCATGTGGATGCCTATGCTGATGTCAGCAATGTTCAGGAGCTCTCCTGGAGCTCTGTGGCCATCTAATCATGATGACAGGGACAACCAAGATCAGGTGACCATCCAGTGGGGCCAAACTAGTTTTCCCCTCACTGAGTGGCCTGGACTGCCCCGCTGCTGTTGCACAATGGAGGTAGGCTACCCCAGGCCATAGGACTGCTACTCTCAAACAGCTTTGGATTTTAGCATATGTCTGGATACCCACTTAGTCTTTGGAACAGAGAAAACATGACTAATAGCCATTGAATTTTCCCAACTGTCCAAGGGGTTATTCGTTATGTATTGGAGTCGAAAAATCTATTGTTTAACTATGTTTAACTGTGAAGGGATGAAGAAATATTTATTTTTATCACTGTTTATTAATGTTCATACAAAAATGCAATCATTAATTTTATTATTAAAGTTTGAAGCTATATTGATATTTTCAGAGGCAGTTAGGGTCCTTCCACACAGGTTATATGGCTATATAGCCTAGAATATCAAGGCAGAATAATCCACAATATCTGCTCTGAACTGAGTTATCTGAATTCACACTGCTATATATCCCAGTTCAAAGCAGAAAATGTGGGGTTTTATTCAGATGTGGTGGAAGGGGCCTTAGAATAAGCCCTTGTTTTTTCTCACCCACACAATGGGTTTGACTTGTCATGTTTTTATGACAGCTTCAGTTGTATTCATAATATAACCTTCAGGCATAAGCGCTAATAGTGTAAACTCCTTTGCCTTGAGCATGGTTATTGCACCCAGTAATACAAGTATCAACATATTGACATGGTAGTCATACTAGATTTTATTGCAGCTTTACTGAAGGTATTGTGGAAACACTTCTAAACAGTGATAAACCACTAAACAGAATCTAGCTACGACTGTATTCAATCTATATATTCATTATTTTGGCTCCACCACTTCTCATTACTATTCAATAGCTAAAAATGGAAATAATTTTTGATGGATTCAAGATAAGATTATCAATTTTGCATGCCCTAAGGCTTGTTCTGAAACAAAATATGCCTTGTCTTAAACGTTCCCTCATTTGCAAGGTTTATCATAATCTTCATATGGAGTCGATTCAGTCTGCAATGTGTCCTATTTGGAATGTGTTTGGGTGAATGCATGCCAGAACAGTTTACACTGCCCTGAAGCATTCCGGTGTTCCAAGACTTTCTGGAATATATGAGGGCAACACATTTCAGTGGTGGTGGGGACCCTCAGAAAGAGCATTTTTCCTCCAATCCAGATATATCGATGATGTGATGGAGAGGGAATGCAGCAATGCTGGTGATGTAATGTGGAGGGAGTTGGACTGGAGTTGGAGTGACAGATGTAGCTTCCTTTCCCAAGCAAGACAATCATTAACATTTTCTGAAACATTTACATTTATCATAAAGAGAGTTTGTGTAGCTGAAGAACGGAAATACAGAAATGAAGGCTCTGCTTCTATAGCTGACAGTAAATTCTTAGAAAACTGGTTTGTAAATATTCATCTACACCAGGGGTGCTCAGAATGGTGATCGGGATCACCAGGGTGATCTTTGGGCCTCATCCTGGTGATCTTGAGGCCCCTGACCAGGTTTTTTGCAGTTGGTCCTCTTCACGCGCCCCTGCACGCTGCAAAGAAGTCCTCCGTCGTTGCTCCTCCCCGCTCCCTGCTCGCGCGCTGCCTCCGAAAGCTCCAGAGTCCAAGAGGCAGAATGGGCCCCCTCTTTTGGATTCCTCCTCCTCCCTCCGTCCTTCTCCAGCCACTCAGAGTCATAGGAGACCAAAGGGGGCGGGCCTGGATGACGCGATGCATGGCTGGCCCCGCGCGCATGCACAGAAGCGCCCATTTTTCCTCTCGGACTTCTTGTGAGCTCTTGGAGGCGGCACGCATGCTGGCGGCGTGGAAATAGGAGCAATGACGGAGGAGGAGGAGAAGGACGCTTTGGGGTCATTTCCTTACCGCATCTCAAAGGTCGGTCTTTTTACTTGGGGGTGGGTGCTTGATTGTTCTGTAGCATGTCTCTTTGTTTATTTTTAACGTTTAAAAATGGCCTTTTAGCTCCAAAGCCTCTCTGCTTGTTTTGTTCCTTGAGAAATATATGTTGGGGAATATGGAAATATGGGAGAAATTGGGTGGTTGGATGTATTTTTGCATGTCCCTTTGTTTACCTTGCTGAGTATTAAATGGCCTTGCAGTTCAAAAGCCTCTCTTCTTACTTTCTGGCTGATATTATGTGTGGTAATATGGCAGTGTGGGAGAAATGGGGTGGTTGGATGTATTTTTATGCTCTGTTTTATATTGTTGTTATTAAATTGAAATGTTGATGTTTTATAACTTCATTTTATGTAAACTGCCCCGAGCCTGCTGGGAGGAGCGGTACATAAAAATGAACAATAAATATAAATAAATAAATAAGAAAATAGTTATACATTTTACATATCTGGGCAGGTGATCTTTGGGACTTGGTTTTTTAATCAGTAGCTCGCATGCTGAAAAAGTGTGAGCACCCCTGATCTACACTGTAGATTTGATGCAATTGGACACCTCTTTAACTCCATAGTTCAGTGCTGTGAAATTCTGAGATTCTTATGACACTAGCACTCTCTACCAAAGAAGAATAAAAATCTTGTAAAAGTACAACTCTTGTGAACCAAGGCAGTTACCATGGTGTAAAACTGCCTTCATTTCTCCAATGTAGATGTACCCGGGGAGGGGGGGATTAGTATGTGAAGTATGATGTTTTTAAAATACAATAAAGATGCATCTACACTGTCAAAATAATGCAGTATGATACCACTTTATTTGTCATGGCTCCATGCTTTGAAATCATGGGAGTTGTAGTTTGAGTCCAGGTCTCCCTGGCCAAAATTGATAAATATATAGACATTGAAGTGCTGAGGTTAACAAAGGAAACAGGTTAAGCAGACTGGATTATGGGGGAGAAGACACAGTGTGCTCACTAATATTCCCCTTTTACTCTTACTTGGATGGAAATTCAGGTTCATGTGAGATAAGCACTGTATCTATGTGTGATTTTGTCCTTGTATGTAGCTGAAGCTTTATTTCCCCATATCCCTCCCAGATGCTTTAGTGAACAGTGGACGACCCTCTTTCCCACCCGGACATTATCGCCGTGAGACTCTGTATTGATGTGATTTATTTCATAGACTACTGGGTTGGGAACGGCGTCCGGGACCTGGGCCTTCATTATCCACCATTGCCTCTCCCCGCTGGAGCCTGGGCGTCTAAGCTCGCCGCCTGTGCGAGCCTGCTCACCGCTATTCATTTCACTTTTGTATTATATTGGTACTCACCTTTGTATGAATCTATGATGGTTATATGATTATGCTTTGTGCTTTCGATGTTTTTGACTAAATATATGCTCATTCTAGTATTCTTTATGCGTGTTTACTAGCTGTAGACCTCTTTGCTATCTTCCCTATTACATTGTCTGTATATGTGGAGCAGCCTTTCTTTTTTCTACTGACATTACCCGCACCCCACCCATATCACAAGGGTGCCATGGAGATTGCCAGCCATGATTCCCTGATGCCTCCAGGGCAGTATAGGAGGGCCCTAAGATCAACCATCCTTTCTCAGTCTAAACTAGATCACATAAGTGTGATGAGAAAGAGGGTAACCACACCATCCACTCCACTAGATTATATATAGAAAGAGCAGGAAGAAAACATGATAAAATCACCAGTGTATGTTGGGGATCATCTATAGAGTATACATTCATCCCTATTCATGTGTGCATGTTCCTGCTGGAGTGGAAAAGTGATATATCATCCATCCACTTCATCCACCAGGACAGGCCCGTAGCCAGGATTTTGATTCTGGGGGGGGGGGGGCTGAGTCTGAGTGAGAGAGGGTGTACCCTAGCAAACCTTTTGTATCATTATCCCAATACAATATGGGATATATTGAGCATGGTGATCAGATCATGAAATTAATAAACATAAGTTTAAATAATGTACCGGTAAGGCCTTCTCGCGGACCCTGAAAATTTCAGGGGTGTTAAGCCCCTGAAGCCCCCGGGCTACATGCCTGCACCAGGAGAAGGTGGTGGATGATCCTCAAACTTTTTAAGCTAAGGACTGATTCATGGTCACATTGTTGGCGAGCCAGACTGTAGTTTGAAAAAAACATGAACAAAAATACCTTCACACACTGCACTGGTCTTATTTGTAGTGCCAAAAAAACCCATAAAAGAACAATGCAATATTTAAAATGTAGAAACATTTTCGCCAACATAATTTACCAGTATTTCAGTGGGAAATGCGGAAGGAACAATCAGGTCTGATGTGGACTGGTCCACTGTCCACGTGGTCTACTGCTGCCATCTCCTTTACCCTACACAGGGAAAAGGGAACAGATCGAGGCCATGTTGTTGTCGCTGCCACAGATGGCTCCCTCTGCATGATGGCCAGGAGAAATACCAGAGTTCTGCAACCATCCAACAATGGTGATGGTGAAAGGGAAGTTAAATTGAGAGTCCAGCCAAACCAAATTACTTTTTTCCACCCTGCTGCCACTATGGGTCATGCACAAAGTGTGTAAACACCCCCAAGACCTCCAGGGCCAGCCTAGAGCATTTGAGATCCCACAATAACTAGGCAGTGTAAATGAGCCCCTGGTCATAATAATTGTTTGACTGTGGATGGATACATCCTCTGTCTGGCCATCCCACCTTTCTCACTAAAGCCAGAGCAAGAGTTGAGCATCTGTCTTATGGGCCTACCAACAAATAGCCAGCCTTGACCTTGTAGGGCCTCATCACAAAGGCTAGCTTTGGTGAAAAAAGAGAGAGGCATGTGCAACTCCCTTTTGACGAAGCTTTCCCCATCACATATGGGGAGCATTGCCCTTCTGCAGAGGACAACATGGGAAGCTTTGCCCCCAGCCTGGTAAGTGGTTGGGTCTCCATTCCAAGACACACGATGTCGTATGATGGCTGGCATGGGGCTCCATTCCCAAGTCAGGGTAGAAGTGTCCTAAGATGCTGATTTAGGTAAGTGTGATGAGGTTGGTAGATAGGAAAGGACTCAGAAAGAACTTGGAAAATTTGGTTTTGTTGGTTTAAGACCCCCCCCCCCCCTGGTCATATAGCGGGTTAAACCACTGAGCTGCTGAACTTGCTGGCTGAAAGTTGGCAGTTCAGATTTGGGGCGTGGGGTAAGCTCCCGCTGTTAGCCCCAGCTTCTGCCAACCTAGCAGTTTGAAAACATGCAAATGTGAGTAGATCAATAGGTACCATTTCTGTTGGAAAGTAATGGCTCTTCATGAATCATACTGGCCACATGACCTTGGTGGACAATGCCAGCTATTCAGCTTTGAAATGGAGATGAGCACCACTCCCAGAGTCAGACATGACCAGACATAATGTCAGGGAAAACATTTATGTTGGTTGTAGACTTTATGGAATTTATAGTCCAAAAAGCAACTTTTTCCAACTCTGTAAGAAGCAATTTGCAGTACTCTTCTGTTTCCAGATATATCTTTTTATCATGAATTGTTTAATCATGCAATAAAAAAGGGTGATAATGAATTGAATACATTATCATCTTGCACCACCTCATATGTTGTTGCTGCATAGTATTATTCACTTTAGAGCTCTCCTTTCCCCCCTGTTCACAAGAATGTTATTGATACTATGGCCTGAAAAATGTAATTGTTTTAAGTAAAGTGCAATTGTCTGAACTAATGACTTCAGTCTATCACATATAAAAGTGAGCTATTGTTGCAGACAGCTGCAGTCTTAGCAGTTCTTTACTGAATAGTAAGGTGAAGGAATAAAAGATAAAACAGGGTGAGGTTTTTTTCAAAATTATTTTACCATTATTGGCATCCTGCAATAGCTACAAGAATATACATGCAGAGAATGTCAATTATTGCTTGGCAACAGCCTCTAAATTATTAAAAAAAATAAACCAGACAGTAGCCAATAGAATTTGTAGAATAAACTTCAAACATGTCTCAAAGTGCTGAATTTTATTTCTAATAAATTATCTTGAGCATCTTGACATATATCTCCAGGTTTTTTTCTGTGTACATTTTATCAGCCTATACAGATTTATTTTCAATGTCAGAGATTGACACTGAAATGTGTGGGCATTTTAAAATAATATCTCATTTTACAGTTGGTTTTTGATCATTTTCCCCAGATTAGGCGTTCAGTTTAACTTGATCAATATCTTTTTTTTCTTTTGCAATCTTTGCAATCTCACATAACCATAATACTATGCCCTTTAAATCCAGTCTCTGAACACTTTCTCGCAGAGCAGTTAAGTATCAGACGTTTACAACTCTGAGGTTAATAAAACAGGATTTATGGGCATTAGCTAGTATCAACTACGGAAAGATCAGTTGTGAGCAAAGAAGTATTTCCCCTTGACTCCTCAGGTTATTCAGTTTTATTTCATCTCCAGTTTAAAAAACACAATATTGTTTCTGTGTCCCCAGTGGTTATGTGACATGCATAGTATGACCAATTTTCTAGCATGATGGGCACTAAGGACACAACAACAAACATCCTAATTAACTTTACTATCTCATCAGCCCAAAGCAGGTCCAAACTTCCCATTGAAATACTGGTAAATTTATGTTGGTTAAAATTGTTCTTCATTTAAAATATTGTATTGTTCTTTCATGGTTTGATTTGTTTTTGTTTTGTTTTCTGGCACTATAAATAAGATGTGTCTAGTGTGCATATGAATTTGTGTTTTTTTTTAATAAAAAAAATTGTAGTCCAAGCCCATAACAGTCTGAAGGACTGTGAACCAGTCCTCATCTTAAAAAGTCTGAGGACCCCTGCTCTAGGCCTTCCAGTGCAATTGATAGTATACTTCTACCCAGGTTTTGGAATGTATCCCTACTAATACAGAGAGTTGTACTATGCAATTATTTGTATACTACTTTGACGCAGGGTGCACTGTACCAATGGTGCACAACCAATGGCCCTCTAGGTGTTTGGGACTCCAACTTCCAGAATTCCTAGCCAACTTGTCAATTGATCAGAAATTCAGGGAGCCAAAGTCCAAAACACCTGGAGGGTCACAGGTTGTGCACTTCTGATCTATACTATAAAAATTAATGATGTTTGGCACTGTGTTAATTGCCATGGCTCAATGCTATAGAATCATTGGAGTGACAGTTCTGCAAGGTCTTGAGTCTTTTCTGCCAAAGATTGCTGGTGCCTCATCAAATTATAACTCACATGATTCCATAGCACTCATCCTCAAACTGTGGTCCTCCAGTTGTTTGGGCCTCCAAATCCCAGAAGCACTAACAAGCTTGTCCAATGGTCAGGAATTCTGGGAGTTGAAGGCCCAAACAGCTGGAGGGCCGCAGTTTGAGGATGCCTGATCTATAGCATTGAGCCATGGCAAGTTAAGGTGATGTCAAGCTGCATGAATTCTACAGAGTAAAACATGCACTCTATCTAATCAATCAAATGGAGAGATCAATTCAGGATTTGGATTTGAATTGCATTGCCCAAAATGTTGCTCATATTGACAAGGTAATGAATGGTGCATTAAAAGAAAGTAAGTACACTATCTACATTTACCTACTCTGATCCCAGTTGGCTGCAAAGAGCAGAAGAATCTTCCTGCCACAGTGGTCACGGTTTTCCAGCACCCCCGGGAATCCATCAATCAGGGCACGCTTTATCCCTGGGTCATCAGCCTTGAAATTTTTGAACATATCCAGATTCAGCTGACGGTATTGGAAGTATTGAGCCAATAACCTGAAGGCATCTGTTTGGTGAAACTTTCTGGCTCGGAGAAATCTCAAGATGAAGGCATCATCTGTACGTAAAAATCCAATGTCAGGCCTAGTGATGATCATGTCTCTGACTTGCTGGATATCCTGATGCAAAACATCTGGGTTTTCATTGAGTTCCAGACGGGCTTTCTCGATAGTCTCTGGACTGAGTCCAGCATGTAAATGGGTCATCTTTACAAAATCCTTTTCCAAATCCTTAATTTCAGAAATGTAATCAGATGAAATGCTGGTCCCATTCAACTAACATCCATTCAAGGGCATTTAACTGTTTGCATTGTCCTGAAACATATCTTTCATATTCACGCATAGAGCTCTCACTTTCAGTTCTCATTCCTAGATATCCATCCAGGGAAATAAACTTCTTTTATCATTGTTCTCTGAAAAGCAAATAAAGATTTTTTTTAAAAAAAAATCTTACGATTGCATGTCTGTAATGAGCACATTTCCAAGCATGTTTATTTCCATATGTTTACAGTGCAGGTCAGATTAAAATTTATATACCAAAAATTCAACAGTAATAGCATGTGATACTTAGTACAAAGTCATCATTACTTCAACTGTATGTGGAACAGAGGAATTGTGAACACAGCTCGGTGAGTTTATAATTGAATAGAGCCTTTAGCAACACTGATACTGCTCTGATTTAACGTTCTATTGCAATTTCTTACTTAATTAGGATGCAAATAATAATGGAAGACACTGACAGCTCCATCAAAGCATTCCTAGACAGAGAAAGGAAGATGCCTTTTAAGACCGTTTAAAGAAACAATGCTACAAATAATGGCTATCCTTTGCTCAATAATTGAAGCGTGATTCCAGACAGGACCACAATTACTGAGGAACAACCAATAGCAATGAGTGTATCAACAGTGTAGAATAATAATAATAATAGTGTTACCTGCCTCTCCCTGTGGCTCAAGGCAGATACCACCTTACATCTCATGGCTGTATCCTACAGAATCCTGGAATTTGTTATTTAGTGAAGCATCATCACTCTTTGGCAAAGAAGACTAAAAACCTTGCAAAACTACAAATCCCGGGATTCCATAGGATGGATCTATGGGACTTAAAGTGATGTCAAACTGCTATAATTCTGCAGTGTGGATGCACCCAACTTCAGATATTGTAAAGAAGTGACTACTAGTTAACTCATTAACATAATAACAGAGTGGTTCTTCTTTGTTATCTCTGAAATGGAATTAATACAAAAGGCAGATATAGGCCACATATGCAGTCAAACAGCAGAGTCTTGCTTATTTCAACATAAATGAAACATTGGATAAGTGAAAATGTTGAATAATAAGGAGGGATTAGGGAGAAGCCTAGCAAACGTCTAATTACGTTATGATTTTACAAATTAAGCACAAAAACATCATGTTTTACAACAAATGTACAGAAAAAAGCAGTTCAATACATGGCAACAGTATGTAGGAATTACTTTATTTATGAATTTAGCACCAAAACATCACAATGTGTTGAAACAGCTGTGGATCCAGGCGGGAAACAGAATGTGTTGGATGAGTGAAGGTAGGATAAGTGAGACTCTACTGTATTTGCAATGTGCACCTATGTCCTGTACAAATTTTACTAACCATATGAACAAGTCATTGCACGGTCAGCAGTGGAACTTCATTGTCAAAAGCAATACTCACGAAAGAATCCCTGGCAAAATTCAATCTGGTGTATTGGCTACATTGCCAAATCTGGAACTGATGTACTTCCATATAGAACTATTGTATCCACTTGCCATGATTCCTGAAATACTTAGATTTCTCATCAAGAGACTTCTAGAGCCCTATCAGACTAAAAACCCCAGGATTCCACAAGGCAATTAAAGAGGAACCATAGTATTATAACTGTTCAGTGTGAAACATGCCCTAGCTGCAAATCACTTTTGACTTCCTTTCACTGTGGACCAAGCTACCACTGCCTTCCTCCATCTAGTTTATGAGTTTCTTGTGAGGCCAAACAACTGCCTTTGCAAGATTCAGATTCACATTCCCCATCTGGATTAGTTTTATTTTAAGCAATGGCATGTTTTGCAAGCAATCGTTTTATCTCTCATCAGTGCGGTAAATTCCATCAGCATCTGTAGGATTTGTAGTTATTTTTAAAGCTATAATTCCCTCTCTAGAAATATTTTTCACTGACAATGTAACTTTCATTTAATAGCTTCATCAGCTTCAAGGTGACTCTGTACGTGCGTGAATCAGTGTGTCATTCAGTACTAGCACTATTATCTTATTCTCTTGTTCATTTCAGAAAAAAAGCAGCCAGCCTCATGCCATCAGCAATCTACTGGTAACACTTTGTATGTTTTTTATGATGGAGGAGCACAGTAAAAGCATTGTTTACAACGTCTTGGCTATACCATTAATAATTTAATTGAAGAACATTAGAATAAGGTTAATCTACATAAGGTTTATTTTATGGAATCAGTTGCACTCATTCATCTATCCTAATTGCCACAAACAAAAAATACAAACTTCTTTGCAGGCCCATCTCATAGTTTCATAGAAGAAGAGGTGGGTGATGGAGGAGGAGGAGAAGCAGAAAAAGGAGAAGAGTTACTGCTGCTGCTGCTGCTGCTACTAGAAGTAGTCATCCTCAAAGATTACAAATAAATCATAGAATCAAAGATTTGGGAGAGACCACAAGGGCCATCCAGTCTGATCCCCCTGCCATGCAGAAACACAAGCACACACACACACACACACACACACACACAAAACAGGTAAACAATATGATTCAAAAACAATACTGCATACTAAGAGACGTAAGTTCTAAAATCCTATCTGATTTTTTCCAAAGGTGTTCACTTGCAGATGGAAGGTAAGCCTTACTAAGGAGAGAGTTCCAAACTCCTTTTTCCAATAAGCTTTATCTCTGAGATCTCAGATGGTTTATTGAAGTTCACTGTGCCAATTGAGAGAGTGAGGTTATTGCAGAAGTATGCTATTATCTTTACCACTCTCTTATTTTCATCATACAATAGCAATGAAAGCAACTAAATGGAGGATACAGTGGTGGGATTTTGCAATCCATGTCTAAAATGAGTAATGGAAGATGAGTGAAATTCTGAAATTACTGGAGATTGTAGGGCCAACCAGCATTAGAAATAGTGAAGTACTGTTTGCCTCAGGTGGCAAATTCTGAGGAACAGCAGCGTATTGTTTCTTCCTCTTGAGGTTCCTAGTCTTTTCATCTGCTATGTATGTTTCATAGCACGTCTTAAACTGGGCTGGCACATTCAAGAGAAAATACTATTTCATTATAAGTATTCATGCCCTTCATGAATACTGTTAAGAGCTCTTTGACAGTAGAATATAGAGCAGGCATGGGGCAAACTTCGACCCTCTGGGTGATTTGGACTCCCAACTCCCATAATTCCTAACAGCCGGTATTGTGGGAGTTGAAGTCCAAAACACCCAGAGGGCTGAAGTTTGCCCGTATACTGGTATAGATGGTATAGAGCCTTGAATGGTATGGACTATCTTTCATTGGACATTGTTAAACAGAGATCTTTAAACATCTCTTGGGAGTGCTTTAGTTGCATTGCAGAGGATTGAACTACATTGCTCTTATGGTCGCTTCCAACTCTGTGATTCATGAACTCATTTCCCAGTATCTCAATCTTCCCGTTAAGGAGAAAAATGTTTGGGGCCGTGTCTTGTCAGATTATGGCAGTCTGAGAACTTAGTTTTAGTATTGTATTAGCTGCAATTTAGTGAAATCATGGCCAGATTAGATTATTTCATCTGTCAATTCTGACTTTCTGTAATGAGAGTGCTTTTGTCATTTTTAAGATCTGTGCCATGTGCATCTGCCAAGTAACAGGAGATGTATGGTCCAGCAGTGGAAATTGGGAGGGGAGAGTTTCTCCAATACATAAGATGGGATGGTAGCTGTGTATATCTTGGATTGTATAAATCATAATTCATTTCTGACACTACCAAACACCAGACTGATATTTATGGGATGTCATTGAATGAGGGTCTGTCTGAGCCACTAAATGATACTGACTTTAGTAAAATATATTTCCAGACTGTGGCTGTTCAGGTTTACAGTTATTTTGAAATAGCCCACCTTACATGTATAAAATGTAGTAACCACACCAGAATGGCATTGGGAGGAAACAGCTCATTCTGTTGCACATGCTGGTGCATCATTCATTTTTACAAGCTTTCTTTCATACTAACATCTGGCTTTAAAGCAATATGCAGGCAGCTAGAATAATCAATATTGCTTTGAACAGCAGGCCGTTTCCTGAAAGCATTACTAGGTGTTAACTACTATTGCTCCATTGAGATACGCTTACCTAGCTACTGAAGGCATTCCTGCCACCGTGCTTTCATTTGTAAATATGCCTTCATGTTTAATATGTTGCTTCTTGTATTATTGTCTCACAAGAATGCTTAGTATTCTTCTTTAAAGTGGTTTCATTCTGGCCCAATGAGGGCACATGGGCCACGCATGGTGTAATCTCTGTAAGACATAAGTAGACCATATTGTCTCTCCTTGTATCCATTGTAGAAATACAGGTGTTCATGGGTAGACAACATGGTACAAGAGTTACCATGTAATTGATTGCAAGGGGTATCAC
The DNA here is from genome assembly GCA_030556195.1 of Anolis apletophallus. Taxonomy (NCBI): domain Eukaryota; kingdom Metazoa; phylum Chordata; class Lepidosauria; order Squamata; family Anolidae; genus Anolis; species Anolis apletophallus. The sequence goes on along the minus strand of JARBWK010000007.1, from coordinate 97,416,558 downwards.
AGAATCATAGAGTTGGAAAAGGCCACAAGGGCCATCCAGTCCAACTCCCTGCCATTCAGAAATACTCAATCAAAACACTCCTGACAGATGGCCAATCAGTCTCTGCTTTAAAAACTTCCAGAGAAGGAGATTCCATCACACGCTGAGGCAACATATTCTACATTTGAACAGCTTTAACCATCAAGAAGTTCTTTCTAATGGTTAGGTGAAATCTCTTTTCCTGCAATTTGAGTCCCTTTATCTGTGTGCTAGTCTCTAGAGCAGCAGAAGACAATTTTGCCCCCTCCTCAACATGGCACACATTCAAATATTTAAACATGGTATGTAAACCAGGATTTATGAACAAATATCATAAGATATATCATAGTATAAGGAAAATAATTGTTATTGGACTGTTTCCCATTATTCCTAGACATCACCAACAACCAATGTTGAGGGATAATGGAAACTGCAGTCCAACAGCATAGGAAGAACTACACATCCACAATATTTCAATGTCTACTAGGTGACCCTGAGCAAGTCACGCTCTCTCAGCCTTGGAGGAATCCTCTGAATAAACCTTACCAAGAAAGAGTAAGGTTAAGTCAACCAGTGTTGACTTAAAGGCACATATTTGTAGCAGAAATATATTGGATAGCACAGTCTTCAAGGATCATTCACTACAGCTACAGTTATCACAAGTCACAACTATTGTAATAGCAGCTGTCTCCTATTAACAATTGCCTGTTAGTGGAATTGCATCTGTGAGCAGCACCAACCAAATGTGGCTGTTTAACAGGATGTTGCAGTGATGCCAGAAGGGAAATGTGTGGGCACCACAGAAACCAGACAGTACTACAGAATGACTCCGTATTAAAGTGAATGCTCCTACCAATTGAGTAGTAGCATAATAAATTACATTTCAACGATTTCCATTTTATGTCTATGAGGTATATGGGGCACAAAATCTGCCCACTAATTACTTCCCAAAGGAAATATGACTTGTGAAAGAACCATTGCTTTGCACACATGCACATGCAGGCTTTATGCCATCACGATTATGTTACCCCTTCAGGAAGAGGGTGTCTTCTTCTTATGTCCTTGGAAATGAAAAGATCTTAAATACAGCTTTTAGAGAAATAAAGCACCACCTAATAAGCACTCTCTACAACCCAACACCTTAAAAATGGTTGTAGGAAAAGTGAAATTAATTTATCAATTGTTCCATATTACTGAATGCAACTTTCATCTCATTTTCTTGTAAATGTGGATGCTCTGCCAGCCATGAAGGTATGGGTTTGTATTTAACTCTATTAGAGTAAACATTAAAAACTAGGAAGGAGACCAAAAAAAAATGCCAGAACATTCTGATCCCTATTAAACTTTAAACAATAGAAGTGGTTCATGGTCAAATTTCACCCATATTTCTATGGTTGGCAAATAAACTATGACATGCATAATTTATCATTGAATGATTTTTTGCCATTAGTATGTTGTAACTGCCTTGAGTCGCCCTCCGGGGTGAGAAAGGCGGTATATCAATATAGTAAATTATAGAGAGATAGAGAGATAGAGATAGAGGAGATAGAGATAGAGATCGAGATCGTGTCAGGAGCGACTTGAGAAACTGTAAGTCACTTCTCATGTGAGAGAATTGGCCATCTGCAAGGATGTTGCCCAAGGGATGCCCATATATTTGATGTTTTGCCATTTTTTTGAAGGCTTTTCTCATGTCCCCACATGGGGAGCTGGAGCTGACAGAGGGAGCTCAATCCGCTCTCCCCAAATTCAGACCTCTGACCTGTCAGTTATCAGTCCTGCTGGCACAAGGGTTTAGCCCATTGTGCCACGAGAGGCTAAATAAATAAATAAATAAATAAATAAATAAATGTCTGAAAGGAGACATGATACAAACATTTCTAACACATACTGGTAAATCCCAAAGCCAACAACCCAATATCTATTCTTTACTGACAGAGGATAATATTTACCAACACACAGTTTCTAAAGCAAACCGTATGACACCATCATTTCTATGATTAACGAGTAAATCTTAAAAATATCAAGTGCTTTCAGCAAATAGTTTGGCCTGCATTTCTTCCACCATCCTTTCTTTTCCATAATGTATTATGTATGTCTTGTGGCAGAACGCCACGTTATAGTTTCATATGTACTAATTGAGGCGCTGCTGTGCTTCATATAAGAAAATATATGTTTAAAATGTTTTATTATTTACTTACTTACTTACTTACTTCACTTGTATACCACTTTTCTCACCCCAGCAGGGAACTCAAAGTGGTTTCCAACATAATTATGGCAAAATTTAATGTCTCATATACAGAAACCTAACATAACGATAATAACATACAGTTATCAATTAAATCATAAAACACAACATCATTTAACATTGAAACATGGAATTAAAAAAACCAATATAAACATTAAAATCATACAATTCAACAATCGTAGTCCAGGCTGTTCCAAATATCATATCTATTACATATAATCCCTGATAATTCCTTGTACTGCTTACTGCCCAAAGTCTTGGTCCCATAGCCAAGTTCTTGCTTAGAAGTAAAGGCCACTGGTTTCCATATAGCTCTTAGGTAAGCTTTTAAAAGAAAAATAGGTTTCTTTGCCTTGTGGGGAGTTGGTAATCTACCGAGCTAAATTAAACAGACAGTTTAACACTACATAAGAAAACTGCTTGCAAATATTTATCACTCTGTAAGCCATTGACCTGCAGACCCAATTCTGCACCACAGATTAACAAAGATTGCAGGAAAAAGTCTCTGTGAACAATAGAAAAAATGGAAATATCTAGTCCAGTGTTTCTCAACCTGGGGGTCGGGACCCCTGGGGGGGGGTCACGAGGGGGTGTCAGAAGGGTTGCCAAAGACCATCAGAAACACACAATATTTCTGTTGATCATGGGAGTTTTGTGAGGGAAGTTGGCCCAATTCTATCATTGGTAGAGTTCAGAATGCTCTTTGATTGTAGGTGAACTATAAATCCCAGCAACTACAACTCCCAAATTTTCCCCAAACTCCACCAGTGTTCACTTTTGGGCATATTGAGTATTCATGTCAAGTTTGGTCTAAATTCATCATTGTTTGAGTCCACAGTGCTCTCTGGATGTAGGTGAACTACAACTCCAAACCTCAAGGTTGATGCCCACCAAACCCTCTCAGTATTTTCCATTGGTCATGGGAGTTCTGTGTGCCAAGTTTGGTTCAAATCCATTGTTAGTGGAGTTCAGGATGCTCCTTGATTGTAGGTGAACTATAAATCCCAGCAACTACAACAGTCAAATGGAAAAGTCAATCCCCTCCCAACCCCACCAATTTGAACATATTGGGTATTTGTGTCAAGTTTGGTCCAGTGAATAAAAATGCATCCTGCATATCAAATATTTCATAACAGTAGCAAAATTACAGTTATGAAGCAGCAATGAAAATGATTTTTATGGTTAGGGGTCACCAGAGGATGAGGAACTGTATTAAGGGGTTGCGGCATTAGGAAGGTTGAGAACCACTGGTCTAGTTTCTAAAACATTTTCTGTGAAGATCACAAAGCAGAGTCAACAAGAATGGGAAAGGCTGACAAAACGATTTATTCTTAAAACTAAACTAAAATCCTGTCATCTGCAAGTTACATGGTTGCAGGGAAATTGGCTAAGCTATTCTTGTTTTGTTTTGTTCCAGCAACAAAAAAAACCCAGTAACCACCCGGAAGAGAGAACTCATACCTTTGCCGTTTGGTGCATGACATCATATTATTATATAACGTCATTTTACTTGTTGGCAATGCACTAACTTCCAGTGTACCAGGACAATCTGTGTTATCTGATTATATGATGGAAGTCCAAGAAAAAACCTCCCCCTCCCACCTTTACAATCTCATCTGTCCTTTTCTTCCCAATATAAACCAATCACGGACTACTAATGAACAAAGACCCGCCATCTGCTCGGTAACTTTAATATTATTCTCCTCCCCACCCTAAATTTCACCCCAGTTTAATAGTCATCCCTTGGCACAAGCCACTGGAAAGGATTTTCAGCACTGGGCTGTATTGTGAAATGATGCCAAGAGACGACTTCAATGTATTTCGTGTATGCGTGCTTGTGTGTGGTTTAAAACAATGTCCACCACACAGGGGGGGGGGGGGAGGAATCAACAATGTTTTACTTTCTGCAGTAAAGCAAACAGAGATGGAAAGATGGAAGACTTTCCTCCCCCTGTCCTGTATTAACAGTGATGATCTCCCACTGAGAAGCAAATTCAATTGACCCTGGGTTGTTGTGAGTTTTCCGGGCTGTATGATCATGTTCCAGAAGCATTCTCTCCTAACGTTTCGCCTGCATCTATGGCAGGCATCCTCAGAGGTTGTGATCATACAGCCTGGTAGACTCACAACAATCCAGTGACTCTGGCCATGAAAGCCTTCGACAATCAATTGACCCTGTTTGTTTTCTCCATCACACCCAGCCTTGGGTTTAATATGCCTGGTGGAAGCAGAAGGCAATGTTTGGGGGGTTGTTTGCTTGTTTTACCAGCCTTGACTCCCTGATCTCCACAATTGGAAATCGGTGGAGAGAGACTATAATTCTCTTCCACTCCTTCCCTCTCCCTCTCCATCCCCACCAGCCTTCTCCCAATTGCAACCTTGGTCTGAACTCCCTTTTGCCACCAACTTGTGCCTTTTTTTATCCCAGACTCTGGAGGACTGGTGCGGATCCCTCCCTGCCACCTTCTTCCTTTTCCTCCTGGGAATCGCCAGAGCAAATATGGGAGGGAAATTTTGCAATAGGAGGAAAGGATCAAGGCAAGGCGGGGAGGAAGAAGGGATGGATGCTGCTGAGTGCGGGTGGATGGCTTGCAGGCGGGAGCTGTCCGCCCAGGATGGTGCTGAAACGCCGCAGCCATGGCATTGCAACAAAAACCGAAGGGGAGCGAGGCGAGGGCGGAGGCGGGGAGGAGGCGGAGGAGGGGAGCCTGGGCAAGGCACACAATAGACCCATCCCAAATACCTTCGGAGCCCCACGCAGCCCCGCCTCGGCTGAGGTCCTCTGCAGGGAGCCTGGCTGGCTTCAAAGGTCGCCTTCCCTCGGTGAGCCTCAGCTCCAGAGCTTCTTCCCCAGGAGCTGCCAAGGAGTGAGCCGGGGCTCCTGGAGGCTGTGCTTTTTTGGGCAGGGACCGCGCGGGTGTGTGTGCGGCTGGGTGCACGCGCCTCGGCCACGCTGAGCCTGCCTCCCTCCGGGTCCTAAAGGCCTTCCCTGCTCCTGCAACAGGAGGAGGGCACCCTTTTCAGCACCCAGGGCACGGCGACCCCTCCTGCGCCTGGCAGAAAACTCATGCCATTCCCCATTTGCAGACAGATGCTTATGGATAGAGTTGTCTCAGCAGGGACATAAAAGCCTACCCCCAACTCCATACCTTTATGCTGCGGAGAACATCTTCCAGTGAAAAGGAACTAACCTGACTATCTAGAACAGTGGTTCTCAACCTGTGAGTCCCCGGGTGTTTTGGCCTACAACTCCCAGAAATCCCAGCCAGTTTTTATTTTATTTATTATTATTATTTATTTATTTTATTATTTAAACTTGTTAGTCGCCACTCCCATATGGCTCGGGGTGACTTTCAGAGTTCACGTTCACTGGGCAGACGTAAGAATGATACAACAACAACAATACACAATAGAAAGAGAAACAATACATTAATAAATACTGATGATTATATGTTATAGGGATGTCTTTCCTGGGGCCTTAGGCTCCTCATTTACTTTGTCTCTAAGACTAGACAAGTCAGGTCTAGCCCACATCCCAAAGCTTACACCCCAGAAAGTTCGCGTGTGAAATCTCCTGTGTTTCCTCTTCCTTTGGCAGGGATCGCAGTTTCTTCTGTAGCGATCACGCTTGTTGTCAACAGTAGGGGCGGTTTTATGGCTTTGTGGGTCATCTGTCTCTCTTTTCCGAGGAGGAACTCGGAGGACTTCCGGGTGCTCTCGCCGGGGGTGGGGGGTCGAGCATGGAACTTGGCCCGACTTCCTGTTCCGCTTCCACCTCCTGCGGCGCTTGCTCCCACGTGTCCATTCTTTCCGCTTGGCCTCCAAGAGGGATGAAGACATCCGGTCTTCTTCAGCGTTCCCAAGGCCACCGGCCATCTTGGTCACCACACCAAGCGCCCCCCCATGGGGGTCCGTGGCACCGTGGCTGCTGCTCTGTAGGGTGGGCCAGGACTCAGGAGATCTCCAGCAAATCCCGTTCCAGCCAGGAATGCTCACCCTCCAGCGGGGGCTGGGGGAGGTTGCCAGAGTCTCTCCCTATCGACCGTGCTCGTCCCTCCAATCGGTAGCCAGGAGGTGCATCGAAAAGACAACCACCTTCGGGAAAGCGAGCCATCGGGAGTGGAGGGCGAGGGCCCGCCAAAACATTTGGGGACCCACAGGTTGAGAACCACTGACCTAAAATTTGTATAACTAACTCTGTAAAAGGGGTGGGTGGACATGCAGCACTCCAGACCTCGAAGAATGACAACTCCCACAATTCCCCATCACTGGCTATGCTGGATAGGGCTTGTGGGAGATATAATCCAACATTGGGTTGACGTGAGTTTTCCAGGTTTTATGGCCATGTTCCAGAAGCATTCTCTCCTGCTTGAGGCAAGCAAGCGTGAATGTTGCAAATGATCACCTTGATTAGCATTGAATAGCCTTGCCGCTTCAAGGCTTGGCTGCTTCCTGACTGGGGGAATTCTTTGTTGGGAATCCTTTCCAGACAAGAAACAATCAGGGCCAGTAATAACCTTCCAACAAAGGTTCCCCCAGGCAGAAAGCAGCCAAGCCTATAAGCGGTGAGGCTATTCAATGCTAATCAAGGTAATCAATTGCAGCATTCATGCCTGCTCAAGCAGACAAGAGTTCTTTCTTCCACCCTGGACATTCCACGGATATATAAACCATCCTTGCCTTGTTTCCAACAAACCTCACAAACTCTGAGGTTGCCTGGCATAGATGTGGGTGAAATGTCAAGAAGGAATGCTTCTGGAACATGGCCATACAGCACAGAAACCTCAAGCAACCCACTGAGTCTAGCCATGAAAGCCTTTGACAGCATATTAATCCAACATTATCTGGAAGACTATAGAGGCCAACTTTTGCTGTAGCCTTACCTGAATAAAAATTGCTGCTCTCCAATTCTTGATTCCCATCTGCCTCAGTCTATTTCTAGTTCTCTTCTGTCACTGCCTGATTGACCAATGGTGAGGAATTGAATGCTTTCAAGACCTGCAAGTGGACAGGCACTTCATCTCTATTCAATGCCAGAGAACAGCTAAAGTGGTGGTAAAAGGTCTTAAACATACCTGTTTGGGTATAGGCTACCCTATATCCTGCATAAGAAGAAATATAGTATATTTTAAAAATGCATTATTAATTATTCCCCCAACATGGTGCCCTCCAGATGTTTTACCATGTATTATCCATCATTCCTTATCATTGGCCACAATGACTGGAAGGAAGTAATAGAAATTGTGATCTAAAATATCCAAAAGGCAACCTGGCTATGGAAAAACAACAGTTTACTTTGGTGTACAGTAGTTGATAAAAACAAAATATGTAAAGTCTGGCAAACTGTATATGACAGTCTTAAAATATAGGAGTCCTTCGATGAGGAGAAATAGTAATTACACTGCTATGCACACTTATAGGCAAAAGATCCCTCTCTCCTCTTAGTGAAAACTTTTCCCAAAGCACATTTACATTTATTTATTTATTTATTTATTTATTTATTTATTTGCACTTATTGGTCGCCACTCCCAATTTGGCTCGTGGCGACTTACAACAGCAAAATCACGGGATAAAACACAATAAAAACAGAACAACAGAGAATTAGCTGCATAAAATACAACTCAACAGGAGCTGTAGACATAAAATAGGAGGCAAGTGTCCACAGAATCAGCAGTCTTAAACCCCAAATGCCTGCTGAAACAGAAGTGTTTTACATGCCTTCCGGAATGCCAACAAATCTGTGAAGGCACGAACATCGGAAGGCAGTGCATTCCACAAAATGGGGGCTATTATCAAAAAAAGCCCTCCTTCTTGTAGTTGTAAGATGGTACATTTTGAAACTTGGAACCTCAAGAAGTTGTCCTGACTCCGAACGTAATGGCCTAATGGTGCTGAAATGCCGCAGCACCTAATGGTGCTGAAACTGTTGTGCCTTGTTCCCGGCACGTTAGGTTTTAATCTATCTGTTTAGACTATGTGTTCATTTAATGTGTTTTTAACCTGTTTTAATGTGCTGTTCATATATGCTTGTGTGACCCGCCCCGAGCCTTCCGGGAGTGGCGGCGCAGAAATCTAATAAGTGAATGAAATGAAATGAATGAATGAATATAGGATGAGGCGGTCCCTGAGGTACCCCCAGACCATTCAAGGCCTTGAAGGTCAATACCAGCACCTTGACAGTGATCCGGCATTCCACTGGTAACCAGTGCAGCTCACGTAAAATAGGTGTAATATGGCTGCTCATAGGAACACCAGCCAACAGCCGCGCTGCCGCATTCTGGACCAGTTTCAATTTCCGGATCACCAACAAAGGAAGGCCAACATAGAGAGCATTACAGTAGTCTAATCTTGAGATGACTGTGGCTTGGACCACTGTGGCTAGGTCACGGCGGGAAAGGTAGGGGGCCAGCTTTGTCGCCTGACGAAGATGGAAAAAAGCTACTCTACTGACGGTGGAGATATGCGTCTCCATCGTCAGTTGAGAGTCCAGAGTGACGCCAAGACTTTGAGATTCATTGTTTTTAAAGTAGATCTGATGGGTAAATATCACAGTTAATAAAAACCTATTTGTTTACTAGATCATTCAGTGCTCATTCATGAACTGCATGTTGCAAGCATCTCAGAGGAATAGCAATTATGAATTAACCAGAGAATTCTTCTTCCCTAATCTACAGTTGTCATTTGGAGTTGTTTCCTTTCCAATTATTCCCTTCGAATGTTTATATTTAAAACTATACGTACTTACCAGTGTTTTGGCAATCCATTGCTAATTGTTCTTCAGTGAAGTTAAACATACTACTACAGTCTACTCCATTTTACAAGGCGTTCTGTTCTAAATGTGTTGAGTTGTGTGTGTTACATTTTTTAAAAAAATGTAAAAGATGGCATGTTATGATGTAGTTTGAAAACACAAGATCGGATTCTTCCATGTCTTCCAAACTTATTCAAATTTTTAATTTTATTTTCACTGAAATAATTTAAATATGGTGAACGAGTGTTGCCTGTGGGCCTCATATGCTGTTTTTGGACCAAATATCTCTGCAAATTTTGAGTTCCAATATTTTGTTTTGATCTTTACTTGGCCAGGCATGGGCAAACTTTGGTCCTCCAGGTGTTTTGGACTCCAACTCCCACAATTCCTAACAGCCGGTAGGAATTGTAGCATTTGGAGGAATGCTGTTAGCTTTTTTGTTATTTTTCCAAGACATTTGGAGGCTATTAGGCTCATTCTGGGTGATCACACAATAACTTTGTGTCTGGAAATAAACCTATCTAGGCTTAGGAAAAGTCAGAGTGCAAAAAGAGCTCCTAAGCATAGCAACTTTCAATAGTGCTTCCTCTGAAGTAGGAAAATTGGGGAATGCTATTTCTTTTGTAGAGGTTGCAAAGCAAAAATAAATGACAGCCAGGATATGGAAAGGGTGGAAGTGGAAGGTTCAGCCTCCCCCCCCCCCCCGCCACCCAAGATCTTGTGGGATTTGTAACGTAGCCTTCAACAGATTTTAAATGTCCCTCAGCTCCAGACAGTTTCCCCTCTGATTTGTACTATAAACCCTAACAATACAGCATAGTTAAAATGTGTATTTTAACTGTTTTTTAATCTGTTAAGGTATTTTATGGTGCAATTAGTTTTTATTCATTGTATATGTATGTATTGCTGTCTGTTTTTAGCCACCCTGAGTCCCCCTTCGGGGGTGGAGAAGGGCAGGTTATAAATCATTTAAATAAATAAATAAATAAAATCTTAAATTTTGACTCTTGCCCAACGTAGCCAGTACTGATGGATGATGGGAACTACAGTTGAAGAAGTCTAAGATTGCCATATTAAAAACTGTATATTTGACAGCAGGGATTTCATCAGGTACTCATCAGACAAAAAGTAATAACTGCTAAAAATTCCCTCTTCTAAACAAATATTAACGACACAGGTGCCCAATGAAGTTTCAACATCTTTAACAAAAAGTTGCCCATCTACTTTCTCTGACAAAGGACCTTGAATGTGAGGTAGGAAAAATAAAAGGCCAGAAAGAAATGTCCTGCTATACTCAAGAGATTAGATTTAGGAGAACATGATTCAAAGCTTTACCTGGAGATAAAGCTTCAGATATTTTGTACAGGGAGACACAACATGGATCTGATTTATTCTATGATACTCTGTTCCCACATGCGAGTCTACCTGAAAAGAGGGGCAGCTCAGTTAATCGGTTAACAGCAAAAGTCACAGTCAACTAACACATTTATTGTAGCACTAGTCTCAATGCCATCAGCTACATAATGGAGTATCCTGCTGTGTAACCATCAAATTATGCTGTTCTGAATGTTCACTGTAGAGCTTTTTCCATAACTTAATAGTAGTCAAACTACTATTAAGAAGCATTTTCCATTTTTAATTCTAGTTGACCCTCTTCCCCCATCATCCATCTATACATATCCTTGTCAATACATCTGATGAGATGAATAAGTTTCAAACAAGTGTAATGCCAGAATACATTTCCTAGTTTCCAAAGTATGAACAGGCAGTGATAGAGTAAAATCAAACAAACTGGAAAGAAAATGGAATGGACTTTCCAGTGAATGAAGTAGCTGTGAAAGTAGCAGAAATCAGAAACAGCCTAATTCATTCTCCCTGACTGATAAAGGTTGTTTGTAGCTGAGGAAACAGGAAGCCAAATTGGTGTGGTGGTTTAAGGAATGAGGATTTCAGGACATCAGGTAGGATTCCCCACTTGGCTGTGGAAACTGACTGGGTGACATTTGGCAAGGTACACTCTATCTAAAAGGAAAACAGTGTCAAGCCCCAGAATAAATCCCACCAAGAAAACTCCATGATAGGCTCAGCAGAAGTCATAGTAAACCTGAAGGCACATAACAATAGCAACAAACCAAGGGGACCAGCTTCTAGCCTTGGCTAGTTTGTGTAAAGCTGACTGAGGTAGCCTGTGCCTTTGGTGCAGGTTCCTAGGGCCCAGAATATATCCCAGAATATCAAGGCAGAAAATCCCACAATATCTGCTTTGAACTGGGTTATCTGAGTCCACACTCAGATAATGTGGGATTTTCTGCCTTGATATTCTGGGATATAGGGCTTTGTGGGAGGGCCACCACTAGATACAAAGTGTGATATAGCAAAACAAGAAGTCGTAGGTTCAGAGCTCTGCAAAATTTTGGGTAGCAGAGTAACTGATATCAGCTACCATCCTACACAGACTTCCCTGCTTCCTTTGAGTTTAGTAGCAATCCTTGCAGAAGCTGTAGGCAGTGGATGGATAGGATTTTCCAATATACTCTTGTGATTTATCCTTGTTGTCATGCATGCCTTGGATGTGAATGGGCAAATGAAATTATGATGTCACTGACTTTTTATGGAAAATGCTGTTTTATGTGTTCAATATTGTGGTACTAAGGTAAGAAGCAGGCAGGAGAGGGAGCGAGAATGAAATACTGGAAGTGAATGATGATTTGCGAAATGTCTGGAGGAATTTGAATAATGGCAGACGGTAGAGTTAAATAGAGAATTGTGGTGAAGAGAAGTGAGTGGATGAGTGAGGATGACGGTTAAGAGAATCAGTCATTCGGGTTAGGAATTAATCAGTGGCATTTAAGAGTCAATTAGCTAGGAGTCGAATGTGTGGGAGACCGTGAATAGTGTTCTAAAATTATTTTTTAAATTGGTATGTTTTGTATGTTTGACTTCTGTTAATAATGTATTGTTTTTGTATTTATATTGTTCTATGACTGCTATATATTATAAAGATTCAATTCTGACATTTTGCTTATGGAGGCAGCAGTGAATAAAGAGATTGGGTGTCTGAGAGTAAAAGTTGCATACCATCCCACACAGGAGTATTGAGGGTATCTATGTGATAATAGCATGCGGGATGGGAAGAAGCCCTTACATTGCTGAGGAGGATAACGGTAAAGATTCCCGACAAAGTCTAGTTGTGTCTGACTCTGGGGAGTGGTGCTCATCCCCATTTCTAAGCCAAAGAGCCAGCATTGTCCGTAGACACCTCCAAGGAGCACAGTTAACTTCCCGCAGAAGCAGTACCTATTTATCTACCCATGTTTGCATGTTTTCAAACTGCTAGGTTGGCAGAAACTGTCCCTAACAGTGAGAGCTCACCTTGCTCCCCAGAATCGATCCATCAACGTTTTGGTCAGCAAGTTCAGCAGGTCAGCGGTCTAACCCGCTGCGCCACCAGGGGACCCTGCTGAGGAGGAAGGGTAAAGGAAATCCCTGACTCCTGATGACTTCAATGAGGTTTTTGGCAGACCTCACATTTGATGACAGTGGAGATTTAGGCAGAACCTCATTCTGTTGAGAAAGCAGTGGGATAAAAGGAAACAGCTTCACAGAGATCTAGTTTGTGAAACAGAAGGAATTGGTTTCTGGATGTGAATCAACACAGCTCTCTGGATGTCATAAGACTGCATTTTAACATCTACCACCACACTGCCAGGGCCTTTCCACACTATTCAGTTATAGCACTATGAATCCATTTGAAGTGTCATGGCATTATCCAACACAGTCTGCCACCCACCCGGATCCACAGCTGCTTCAATACATTGTGTTGTTTTGGTGCTAAATTTCTAAATACAGTAATTACTACATAATGTTACCGTGTATTGAACTGATTTTTCTGTTGATTTGTTGTAAAACATTATGTTTGGTGCTTAATTTGTAAAATCATTACATAATGACCCAATGTTTTGGCTTATCCAGCATTTTGCTGGCCCATTTATGTTGGGTAAGCAAGACTCTACTGTACATCACTGTAAACTGCAAAAGCTGGGATATCATAAAATGTTGTAATGGCAGTTAAAGTGGAAGCATTGTGCTATAACGTTGTAGTGTGATAGGCCTTGTGGTTGAGGGAAACTTTCTTCGTTTAGCCTTTAGAAAAAGTAATTTGGGAAAAAACTTTACATTCTATGGCGCCATCCTTTGGAATTCTGGGGACTGTAATTTGGTGTAGTTTCTGCTCTGGGTTCTCTGCTAAAGATTGCAGATCCACAGATCAAATCCCAGAATCCCTTAACAATTAGCCATAGCTGTGAAAGTGGTCTCAAACTGTTATGATTGTACAGTGTAGATACATTAACCTTGTGGAAGAAAAAGGATAAGATGACACCAGCTACGACAGGGGAAAATCATGCTATTCTCTCCCTAGACTCCCACTCAGTTTCAATGCTAAAACCTGAAAGAAGGACAAGGAGTCAGATTCAAGGACACCTGCAGTTGTGACCTGCTTCAGTCCCAAGAGAACTGTAACACTTTGCCTGGCAGTACAATTCTTTTTTTTAAACATAGAGAGTGTGCTGTATGATTGAGAGATTTTTAGGTGGTGTCTCTCTGCCTCATAAAAAAGGAAACGTGATGTGTTGGCAAAGAAGAGCACAAATGCACAGGGCTCATTATACAAAGATCTTGTTTTTATGTAAGCATACATGCAAGATAATGTCAATTTATCTGAATGCCACTGGGGACATTAAATAATTTCTTCTGTTTGAGGAGCTACATTAGATGGGGAATTGTGTCACTGAAATAAACAGATGGAGGACATGACCCTATTTGGAAGAAGCTGCGGTTTGTGTAATTGAGGTTGAACAGACTGTATGCCGAATACAACCACTTTGGCACCAGTTCTTCACATGTGAATCATAGAGAATCGATAGAACTATACTGATTTACCTCTCATGAGGACTGATTTATTTTACCTGTTCACCACTGGGGACATATAAAACCACCGCAATAGTAGCTTGTATTAAAATTGCATTGGACAATGTAGAGGGGATAGTAAGCTATTGAATGACTTACTAGTTATGTTCCCAAATATATGAATTAGATGTAATACTACTATCAGCAAACATTCATAAAATAAATTCATTTTTAAGAAGCCATTCATTCTTATCATTAAGTTCAAAAGATGTTTAACCTGATCCATCTGAACAAAATGAAATATTATTTATTTATTTATTTGCTGCATTTATATTCTGCCCTTCTCATCCTGAAGGGGACTCAAAGCGGTTCGCAACACAGACACAATTGGATGCCATGAATGCATATATAGAATAATACAACATATACTTTAAAATCACATAATTAAAATATATAAAACTTAAAACAATTACTTAAAATCACATAATCCAAAAGCATTAAATATATGAATGATATTAAATACCACACAAACACATTTAATACCACAGTCGTAAAAGTAACCAACAAAGCCACAAGATCACATTATGCTCTCTAGCATATAAGCAACAAAATGTCCATGTTTTACAAGCTGAACCTGAAAAGTCCCTCTAGAGCTCAGGGTATGTTCATTTTCTACTATATTTCAAGCACATGCTGATTCTATCATGAAGATTCATGCGCATCTTCCTTTTCTCTTGACATAATGCTGCATGATGGGTTTGGCTAAATTTCCAAAAAGTAACTGATTGAAATCATCTAGAGGATCATCAAACGACTGGCAACACCATGAATTCTCACAGTGGAAGATGCCATGCCATATGGGGTGGGAGGGGGAGGTTGTTTCTGTGCTTCTAAAATAGTTGGCATTTAAAAATATATAAACAGACAAATAAACAAACAAATTGGACCTCATCACACTAGAGAACAAATCCACTTTAAATCTGGTTTCTGCCTCTTGCAGAATTCTGGGGTTTGTAGTTTAGTTTTATAGAGGCCTTTAACAGCAGGAGGCAGAAACCAGATTTAAAGTGGATTTGTTCTCTAGTGTGATAAAGTAGAAAGACTAAGGAAGCCATTACAGGATAGCTGAATGCATTATGGATTTGTGGTAGAGGTTCACACTGTTTAGATCGATTCCTCCTAACATTCTACCCTTTGGAAGCCTAAATACCCTAACGGTGCCAGATCCCATCTGATCTCAGAAGCTAAGCAGGCTCTGCCCTGGATAGTTTGTTTTGCAATTCAACTTTGGTTCAGTCACAGGAACAACAGACCACTTTGAACACACTAAATCGCATATGATTTCGGAAGCTAAGCAAGGCAGGCCTGTTTAGTTTGAAGATAGGAGGCCACCAAGGAATATCAGGGATAATGGCAGGGAGAATCTTTTTTGAAACCATGGCAATCTACTGACACGTAGAGTTGACAATATTGCAATTGGTAATGCCAATAGTCTTTAATGTTGGTACCTCAAACTGTTGAGGAAGCAGATGTGATTTCTAGGAGGTTGCACAAGTGGTTGCACTGCTTGGAACATTACAATCTACAACTACACACATCTCTGCAAGTACCTGCTGCATATATGTGTAACACTGCAGTTCTCTATTTCTCCAGGATAACTACACTGATTTCATGCTATGCAACCAGTGAACAAAATCTGAAGCACTATCTGTCCTATAGCAACTCTTTCTCTTACAATGAGCTGGCAAAAGCCAGAAACTAAACAAAAACCAAATACAAGTACAGCCTGAGGCTTTGTTAAATATATTTCTTGGCTCTTCGATGATAATTTTACTGACTAATTTGCTTCATGGCTCAGGTTGCTCCCTTAATGCATAACGCAGAGCGAAAAATGAGAAAATCCAATAACAGCATATTTCTGGGAAGCCTCTAATTACACCAGACTCTGTGTTTATATGCCTCTGCTGTATTATTTATCAACCACCTTCATTGTTGGCTTGTTCTTGTGGGTTGTGATTTCTCCCCCTGGATTACTTTACCAGTCCACCTGCCTGCCTAGCAGTTGGCATGAAAGGATGCAATCACTGGAAGGTATTAAGTGTCTGTGGATTTCAACTGATGTGTCATATTTATTCAGTCTTATTGAAGGAGTGAAGCTTTAATTCACAAATAGAATGGGGCAAAAAATGGAGAGGAAGACGCAGTGATGAATTGATTGACAAATCACCAAAATCTTTAAAACACAATGAAGGGGTTGTCTATTGGAGTAAAAAAAACTGTACCCAACTTTATTCCTGTGCTGTAGGAGCCAACGACATATGACCATTTTGACAACAAAAGTGCTTCTTTGGGGCTTCAATTCATTTTTATAAAATCAAGTACTTGCTCTGTTGTTCCTAGAGGGGAAATGTTTTTCTAGTGTGCTTGACAAGGTTTTGAGCCTTCTCTGCCAGAGAATGCTGATGCCTTATTAAACTACAAATCCCAGGATTGTATAGCATTGGGCCATGACAACTAAATTAGAGATGATGTGTCTCAAATAGGAGCTCCAGGTACTCCAGAAGCAGCTTCCTCCTTGCTTTGACTCAGCAGTACTAAGGTTATCATATTACATGTATCCAATGTGCACCCTAATTTTGGCAAGGTAATTTTTTCTGAAAAGGTGAGCATTAGACTTGAGTAAATACGGTATTTTGCCTTTTCACTGGTAAGGATTTCAATCTACTTCTCATGGTTGGTCCCATTCATGTCTGGACTTGGTTGGCAAGTGAGATAGTGGTATACCTTACACATTCAGAGGGCAGAACTGAGGGAGAAATTAATCAAACAGCATCATGTCGTAAAAATCTCTTTAGTATAGTCAATTTCCAATGTGCTCAATAGCTTTAACAATATCACAGTGGTGCAATGTCATGCAATTTACACACAATATAACGAATAACATAGACAGATGCAGCCCTTACAATCTACTGGGCCGGAGCAATGCTCACACTCAGTCAGAGTCACCCTTTGTGGTCAGTTGGAGTTTGTAAACTCACATACTGTAGTCCGAGTCACTGGGGGAGCCTTGAAGCATAGGAGAGCTGGCCTACTGCCAAATGTTAAAGCTATTGAGCACATTGGAAATTGACTATACTAAAGAGATTTTTACGACATGATGCTGTTTGATTAATTTCTCCCTCAGTTCTGCCCTCTGAATGTGTAAGGTATAGCATTGTGTATGATACGGTTGCTTCAGTGGCATATTTTGTTTTGAGTATTGGAAGTGAGATAGTGGCTCTGAGGAGAGGAAAGGGAAAAAGCAATCCTCATCTGAATTTGGGGATTTTTAAATATATATGGGATTTTTTAGAACTAGTTTGAGTTTTACTTGTTTGCTTGTCTATTCAGCCCCTAAAGGGCCCCAGGCATACCAGTGACCCATCACTGGTCTAGTTGGCCTTCTACCTCTATGAGCCATGAAATCACAATAATACACATCTTTTTAAGTCTTCAGTAGCAGGTTCTCTTTCAGGCTGCAGTACATAAATTGCAAATAATCAGGAATGAACTTCTCAAGAGAAATGTACATCATGCAACTCTGAAGGCTTAATTTTTTTAAACACTGAATTGTTCACCCCTCCATTGTTTGCTGGACATTTTAGCACCTTTCAACAGTGGACTCCAGTGTCTAGTACATGTTGCATCAAATTTCAAAATGAGTGGGCTCTTTTCAACTAAGAAAGCAATTATTTTCACTATCATTAATCCACTTATCATGAAAAGAATCCATTTTCCTTTCATAATATGTCCTTAGTGGGCAACAGTTGCCCAAGAACATTAATCAATTATTTCTGTATGGTAGAAGCTCTTTTAATTTACAATTTAAAGCAGAGGGAGGGATGTGCACTAAAGACCAGATTCATTGCTGTATTATTCCAGTCTTACATCCTTGATTAATTCCAGGGCAGGAACATCATCTTAAAATGTAAATGCTATGGTGGATGGCCACACACACATCAGCCCTGAGTTATATTTTAGAACTGAATTATTTTCCTGACAGATTCAGAGTTATGAAACTGGTTGGAGAAAAACTAGTGAGAGGTCTACATTCTTGGATACTAGAAGGTAATGTGTAGCCATGATTGACAGCATTATTCTTCATGTTTAACGTATTGGTTTAATCCCTTTTAAAAGACACCCAGATTTGGATACCTATGGTAAAACTGAACATTTTCTTCATGTTTCATAATGTTGCTCTCAGGTTTTTGGTTTTTGTTTTTTGAAAATGTGTATCTCCATAACCATATGAGAAATGGGATTCATAACCTTTTGGGAAAACCACTGGTCACAACCTTTTTGGGGGAAATGGTACACATGCTACATATGCTACCCTACTGCAGGTGGAAATGACATTTTCAGTTTATTGATCATTTGGGGATGAAACACAGGAAGTAGAATTTTCTACACAGTAAGGGTTAAATTCTTTACTTAATTTTTGATGCTTTGAATCCCAGTTTGGGAGAAATGTATAAAAATCAATGAAATGAACAGGAAATCACAACAAAACAAATGTTCTTGAAGGAAGCAATTTCGTTCCTGATGTGAGAAGACTTTTGAGAACCGCAGTTTTTGAAAATGTTTTGTCCTTCAAGATTTGTTTTGTGCGAAATGTGTAATATTTTATTTTGGAAAAGAAAAAATGCTTCCTGTGTCAAAAATGTTACAGTTGAATAAGTGTGTCAAAATTGAACATATGTGTGTGCTTTTGTAAGAACATTTACTATGCAGAACAAATCCTGAACAGTGAATATTCTCATAAATCCAGGATTTTTCTCATCAGGATTTCCTAACACCTTGGAACAGTGTTTCTCAACCAGGGGTTTCAGAGGGGTTGCCAAAGACTACCATATATTTCTGATGGTCCTAGGAACCTCTTTGGCAGAGAAGGATGAAGATCTTTCCACCTGTTCATCTCTTCCTTTTTGGAAACAGATGGCGAATCATCCCACCAAAAGCCCTCTTCCGCTGGCCTTTCAGATGCCATCTCAACCTAGGAGAGTCCACAGTGCTCTCTGGATGTAGGTGAACTACAACTCCAAAACTAAAGGTCAATGCCCATCAAACCCTTCCAGTATTTTCAGTTGGTCTTGGGAGTTCTGTATGCCAAGCTTGGCTCAATTCCTTTGTTGGTGGAGTTCAGAATGCTCTTTGACTGTATGTGAACTATAAATCCCAGCAACTACGACTCCCAAATGACAAAATCAATTCCACCAGTATTCAAATTTGGGTGTATCGGGTGTTTGTGCCAGTTTGGTCTAATGAATGAAAATACATCCTGCATATCAGATATTTACATTACAATTCATAACAGTAGCAAAATTACAGTTATGAAGTAGCAATAAAAATAATTTTATGGTTGGGGTCACCTCAACATGAGGAACTGTATTAAGGGGTCACAACATTTAGAAGGTTGAGAAACACTGCCTTAAAGGCACTTTTTTTCAAAATAATTCTAATGTTTTCAAATAGTCCCTGCTATATGACAGATGGGGTTTCTTCCCAGTGTTGTTTTCTTATCCGGAACTATTTTAGTAAAAATGCCAGTGATTGGTTTGGACTTTGAAAGATGAGGTGATTATTTAAGAACCCTTTTATTGGAGAATACATTATTCTATGCCTTTCTTCATATGAAATATAATTTTGTCCATTATCCATTCTCTTGGAGAAGTAATATCCCTTCTTTTGTGGGAGGCAGAACCACAATGCTTGTTGACTATACAAAATGGCAATCTTTGACAAATAAATACCTCTTGAGGAGTGTCAGCTACCTCAGGAAAGAAAAGTAACTGAATTAAAGCTTAGATAGTTTGTTCTTAAAATGACAGTCAGTCTAGAGAAGGGAGCAGGGCAGGCAGTAAAAACAAAAATGTCAAAAGCAAAGTTTAATAAGTGCTGTTGTTTTCGAAAATTAGACATTAAGGTCCTTGTGAAACTTGTATAATGTAAATGGAGAACAAGCAGTTGAGTCATGGTATCATGGTACTTTCACTGTTTTGTGGGGTTTTGCTGCCGCCCCTCTCCAAGGCACTTTCCCTCCTCAGTCCTCCCTCCCTCCAGCCTTGAAGGGCCTTTCCTTCCTTTCACTTTATTTTAAGTTTATAAAGACTTAAAATAGTGTACAACTACTAAAATAATATTCCTACATTGCGTTTTTTCATTTATTGTGGGCTGTCCTGCTACCTAACCCCAGCAATAAGTGAGGGAACACTGTATACATGTTTGTATGTATATTCCAAGTGATGGGCCGATTAAAGATGACTACATGAACTTCATAGGGTTTCTTTGGCAAGGGATACAGAGAAGTGGTTTAATATAGCCTGAGGTGCCTAGTCTTCATCGATAGTCTCCCATCCAAATGCTGACTAGTGCTGACCCTACTTAGTTTCCAAAATCACACATGATCTAGTGCATTTAGGGTATAATGCTTTTATTTTTTATTATTTCTCCAAGTGTTCGAGCTCTGCATGTTTATGTATCCTGGACATATCTCAAATCCTCTTAACAACCTCCTGTGGAGAAATATAGAACCTTATTATGTGCACCAGCCATTTTGGAACTGTTGAAAGCAGGCTTGACATGCTGCACTCATTTAAAACCATCTGCTTCTTGAATCATAGATGCTGCTTCAATTTCGTCTTTACAGGAATGGTTTGAATATTCCAAGAAGACAATGTATTTGCTTCATATATCTTTGTTCCAGATGCTGCTTTCAATTTGGATGTCCTTATGTTGATCTTGTTTGCATCTTCCCATGCAATTTTCATTTCATTTCATTTCTTGATCTCTTTAACCCTTGGGTTGTACCTAGTGCCAGGTTTAATGGTTAGGGTTTTTTCCCTTTCAACACCCTCTCTGACCAACCTACTTCACACTGATAAAGTGGAAGATGATAGCCACATACACTGCCTCATTGGTAGAAAAGTGGGGTATAAATATCCCTCACCACTTCCAGCAGTACCACTACCATCAAGAAACTTTCATATTTCTGGATGTTAGCTTACATAAGTGTTGTTGCTCATAGCCAACACACAAACACAGAGGACACCTTCAGATTTTCCTAATTAATGTATGAGGGTTAGGAATGGAGAAAACAGGACCAGTGTACATGGGGATATTGGGACAAAACAAGAACATGCACACTTCTTACATGAATTACTACTAGGAGTCCACAAAACAGCAGAAATTTGTTCTGTTTTCATTCTGGCTTTGGGTGTCCCACTTACTGTTTATGGAAAGATTCTGGGATATTAGGAACAGGGATGTTTAGATTCATAATTTGGGATCTGGAGTTCCGTTTCCATTTTGGGAAGAATATTCCTGAAAACAGAAGGGGGGACCCGAAATTTGAAACAAAAACGGAATGGAAATAGAACAGATTTCTGCTGTTTCACACATCCCTTATTACTTCATTGCTTAGGCAGCATGTTCTTTCAATGTCTGTCTTTTTTCTATGTTTCCTGAGTTATATAAATTGCCTCCACTGACTAGTTGGTTTTGTTTAAAGTACTGATAATTTTGTTCTTGTTTTGTGCTATGTAACTCCCTTTTTATGATAGTTTCATGTATTCTTTTCTATTTGATTTTATTTACTTTTTATTTCATTGTATTATTATTATTATTAGTAGTAGTAGTAGTATGTTGCTTTGGGGTTCTTTCTTTTGTAGCAGGAGGAATAGGCAAATAAATCTGAACACAAACAAAGAAACAAACATAAACATAAATATGCTGCTATAGTGATTCAAGATGCTTTTGAGGCCAGGGGTTTATCATCTTCATTCTGACATACTTTTCTAGAGAAAGATTGCCAAAACAAATACATTTTTCTTATATTTAAATAAGTTTCTGTTTGCAACCAATCACAATTTTACCTTCACCACCTATCCAACAGCCTGTTTTAGCAAACTACAAACATCAGCTGAATTTCCTAAAGCTGCAAAACATAATGGGGGAAAATGATGCCCCAAGCCATGCAGCTGGTGCTTCCAACATGGCCTGTATTGAAACAGGAAATTGCAGAGCTAGAAAATGGTTGCAACAATCAAGAGAATGGGTGGGATGGTGGAAAACAGAAAGAGGGAGGGTGGGTGGGTGGGGGAGAATATATATGATATCAAATCTGTGATAGGAATTAACTAATTAAAATAAATTAAATTATCAGCTCACTTGAGCATTGTGTAACAAAAAGGATCAATTTAATTAAGCTTATTTTTAAACCAAAGCAATTTACTTAAATTGGAAGCTCAGCATGATCATGGTTCCAAAATAAGTTATTAGTTAAGGTGTTAATCTATTAAATTATAGATTATGCTAAAAAGCCAATAAATGTTACATTTCCCAGCTGGTATTTACGTAAAACTTGGTTCTCCTTGATGTTAAAAATTGTGTCTCAGTTCTTATTCATTCTTCAGGGTTGTGGGATTACTACTCAAGCCATTTACCCAAGAGATATTCCAATGAAATGAATTAAGTGTTTGGCGGTTTTGAGTCCATGAATGATGCACCCCACATTGCATTTCAACCCCCCCACCCAAGTTTCCATAATAATGAAAGCCGCCATTGGTTTATATTTTTAAAATCTGAAATACTTCTGCAAATTGTAAGATGATGATTTCCAAGACTAGAACTTGGAAGGGAAAGGAGAAAGGAACTAGATAAATTCCTCGAGTATAAACATATATCTGAATCTTCTGTCAAATTTACATGTATAGTTATGAAAGATGAGGGAAAGAAATTCAACTAATCTGAGATGTGACATTAGAGGGTTGTATAGACATCATGGACTAAAAAACCAAACAAATGAGTTTTAGAGCAAACTAAGGCTGAACTCTCCTTAGAAGTCAATATGATAAAATGAGACTATTTTAGTTTGGACAACAAAAATCACTGGAAAAGTTTATAACACTTGGCAAAGTAGAAGGTTGCAGGAAAAGAAGGACACAATACCAGAGGATTAATTAAACCAAGGAAGCCACAGCTCTTTGGTCTGCACATGTAAACTGGCTTGTTGATGATTGGTGCTCTTGAAGTCCTCTCATTCATAAGATCATCATGCATCAAAGATGAGTTGCTTGCTAGCAAATAACATTTGCATTCAATGCTATTCCAGATTTAAATTGGTGTCAAACAGTGTCAAAAAGGTTTTTTGTCTTGCTACTGCTGCATTAATCTGAAATGGAATCTTAGATGATTGCGGAAGTTGGATTTGTTTTAGTTCTTGCTTTCAAAAGTTGACAAAACACTTCTTTGAGCAATATAAGGTAATGTATATGTGTGTTTTAATATGCCCTCAACACTAAGGATAACTGGAAAGTATTTTCTTCTGTGCCTTAATCTGAAGTATTTGGAAATGGGGGTTTCTTCCTATGTTGGAAGCTATACAATGTGCTGTAATTTAATGAGCTTTATCGTATTTTTTGTATCTTTTTGGTGCTTGATATAACCCTAAGATCTCTCTTGCTGGCAGTGAATGTAGTTTACTTAATTTTACATCAATACAGAGCAACCCTTGATAAATATTTAAGCTGCTTTTCTTTCAGTGGATCATAGAGCTGAATTAATTCTGATGGAACAGATATCAGTGAAAGGAGAAAACTAGAATCAGTGCAGGATAATGTACAGTTCTGGAAAGGAAAGGGGAATCTGGTCTGACATTTTCACACCCCTAGAGGCCTTTGTCAGTGATATAAGTATGCTTTTCCTTCTGCTATGTCCTTGAAAAGAGCCCCAAGGGACTGAGGGTGAAACGGAGGGCATTTTCTGTTCTGCCATAAATTAAGTGTGTCTTCTTTTAAAAATGGATGCTTGCAAAACTGTAGCTCAATGATCTTAGGAAGTTTTTTTTTAAAAAAAGAGATTGCTTATGGCAATTTTAATGCGAAGCATCTTTTTCTTGTGAGTTTTCTTCCTTTTTGTGAGGAGAGGGCATATGGGAGAAAAGCAGATAATTCTGGAAAAGGAACATTTTGTTTTAACTGAATAATTGATTGACTAACTGACCAATTGATTGATGGATTGCTCAAATGCAAAGGAAGTGCCATCTCATTAAATGAGACAATCTCTTCACATGAAAGTTGAACAATGATCAGAGTTGTATTGTATCATATTGCATTATTTTATTTATACCACACCTTTTCCCCAAAGCTGGGGAAGGGGGTTACAAGAGAAAAAGAAATAAAACACATGTAAAATACAGATTAAAAATTCTCACAACCTCTGAGGATGCCTGCCATAGATGCAGGCGAAACAACAGGAGAGAACGCTTCTAGAACATGGCCATATAGCCCGAAAAACCTACAACAACCCAGTGATTCTGGCCACAAAAGCCTTCAACAATACAGATAAAATACATGATAATGATGTTTCAAATTGCATTGAATTGTTTATATAGGGTGTTCCTCCAACATGTATACACACAGCTTATGACCTTCAAAGGGAAAACAGCATTTTTTTAAAAAAAATGTAAGCATCCTTAGCACGATTAAAGATGTATTCATAGAAGAAATACTGCAACTCTGTGCTTTTCATCGACAGGTTGCCTGTGACCAGTCAGATTCATGAGAGAATGAACATTCATAGAATCATAGAGTTGGAAGAGACCTCATGGACCATCCAGTCCAACCTCCTGCCAAGAAGGAGGAAAATTGCATTCAAAGCACCCCTGACAGATAGCCATCCAGCCTCTGTTTAAAAGCTTCCAAAGAAGGAGCCTTCACCACACTCTGGGGCAGAGAGTTCCACTGCTGAATGCCTCTCACAGCCAGGAAGTTCTTCCTAATGTTCAGATGGAATCTCCTTTCTTGTAGTTTGAAGCTATTGTGGCAGTTTAAACAAGTGTGGAAGACAATTTCATGCTGGAAGATTGACCCCCCCCCCCTCCCCACTACACAGCTTACTTGTTGCCTTGTTGCCAATCCCTCGTTGCCTAAGTAAGTAAAATAAAGAGAACCTTTAAGTGGGGCTTGCAACTTTGTCCTTTGAAAATGCAAGCAAGTACATTGCTATACAGAACAACAATCAGAAAATCTAACATAAAATTGAACTTTAATAAAGAATTTGTAAGTCTAATTGTATCATTATTATAATATATATTTTTCAATATAAAAGTATTTACATTTTGGGAGGATGCCATGTAAAATGTAAACATTTCTGTATAAAACCATGGCCAGGGCAGTGGCACTTGAGATGGAGGACCAACTAGAGAAGTAATTCAGCACTTCTTTCCCAAGCTATGAGGTCACTTCAAAGAGGGGGAGGGGTTGAATTAGGTGGCTCTTGTGGGCTATTCCAACTCTAAGGTTCTGTAGTTTCACTTTTTACTCCCAGGCCTCATCTACACTGCCAGATAAAATCCTGGTTATCTGCTTTGAACTGGATTACATGGCAGTGTAGGGTCTAAGTGAACTGACAAAAGCCTTATGCGAGAAAGCTTTCCAGGCTTGTCCAGTGTATGTGAGAGTCACAGAGAGTTGCTTACATGACATTCTCAAAAACAGTGGTTATTTCATCATGGCAATCCTATCTGACAATTTATTGGACACCTCATCCAAGAGCGAAAGGTTTTTGGATATTGTTCAAAATTCTCATTTCCCAGAACAATTTCATTCTCAAAGCAAACAATGAGTAATTTAATGGTTTTTCCCATTGCAACAATGTATTCAATATTGCGAAATATTATTTTCTGTGCAGAAAAAAGGGTTTTTTCACAAAAACTACAGTGCTGTAGAACTATGGAAGATGCTGTTTCCTGGACAGAGACTGTTTTCTACAAAAGAGAGAAAAGAGAATGAAAAAAGGCAAGTGGAGAAAAAAAAAAAATGACTTTTGCACAGAATAAGTCTCAAACTGTGAAGATTTTCATCATCCTATGATTTCTCAACATTAAGCAGCATTTAAGCTTTTTACCATACTTAAACATTTTCAAAAATTATTTCCACCTCTATTACTAAGTAGTTTTAACTTCGGCCTGTACCTCATTAACCATCACCATCCTTTCCTTTCATACCAGCACTACAAGCCACTTCACCTCAAAGCATGATGAATGAATTGTTTGACCCTCAAAAGAAGTGGGAACCCAATGGCAGACCAGAGAGAATGCTTCCAAATTCTGTTGTAAGGAAAGATTAAGGGATCTTGTCTGCAAAAGTTAACAAAAGTGTGGGCTGATCGTGGAGGCAGAATTCCTAGATTTGTAAGAGCAAAGTTATTGTTCTCTGCTTAATAAATGAATCCGCCGGGAAGTAGCAGCCAATAATGAAAGGATGAAGGCCATGACATCTCTGACCCATCCTCTGTTCAGATATCAGCCAGCACGGCAACACCTTAAATCAAGAAATAGTTTTCTAAGATCTACAGAGATACTCACAGAACACCTCCGCAAGTGAGCGTCCAAAAGCGGCAGTCTAAAACCTGGAACCTCAAGCCATGGCTGATACCGAATAAGAGACTCCCTCCTGGGCACACAGAAGACTGGGCGACTTGGAAGGTGCTGAACAGACTGTGCTCTGGCACCACGAGATGCAGGATTTTTACAACCCGTTTCACCTATATAGAGTCTATTGCAGCCACATTTTAAACAATATACTAAAAATTCTTACTGGCACAGGTTGCCCATGTGCGTAGCTTTATATTGTAACCCCGTTGTGTGGGCTAGTAATCGACTCTTGAGTGTCTATGTGTTTGCAAATAGAGCATCTCCGCATCTGTTTGTATGGTTGGGAACGGCTGACTCCGGAGTGGGCTTCGGACGGTGATCCGCATGAATCAACATTTGTTTTATGTTCCTTGTCTTTTTGAAAGCAACAACAGGGGGTCTCTCTAATCCTGGGATCGAGTCTATTAGAGGCCAAAAGTTTTTTACAATTTTGGTGATTTCTTTGGAGTGGCGGGTGTAAGTGAGAGGCCACACAGGGCGATTTTTGTATTGTTGGTTCTTTTTGTACCAGGAGATCTTGTCGTGGTGTTGCCGTGGCCTTTCTATGGGCTTGTTCCAAAATTTTTTGAGGATATCCTCTTTGGGTCAGTTCTCTTTTAAGCAAGGAGGCAGATGCCTCAAAGTCTGCCACATTGGATGAATTCCTTTTCAGTCTTAATAGCTGTGAATAAGGTAAATTATTTTTAAGGGCCTGGGTGTGGAATGAGCTGTAATGAAGAAATGCATTCTTTTTTGTGGGTTTGATGAAGTTTTTAACTTTGATTGTGTCATTTTCCACAAATATAGTCACATCCAAGAAGTCGATGGCATTTTTGGAGGTTTTGAACGTGAATTCAATATGTTCATTCCATGAATTAAAGTATTGGGAGATATCTTCCATTTTACCATTGTCCTCAATGAGGAAGAAAACATCATCTATAAACCGGTAGTACTGTCTAATGGGTATAGTAGAAATGTTTCTAGTCAGGTGTTCCTCCTCTAGTGCTGCCATATAAATGTTGGCAATAGATGGCGCTGCAGAGAGTCCCATAGAAATTCCGAATTGTTGTAAATAATGTTCCCCATCAAACTGAAAATAGTTATAATCAAAAATAAAGTCCAGTAATTCAATAAGGAAGGCAGTGGGGGGACAATGTGGCCTGGGTCTAGAGTCTAACAGTTTAAAAATCACAGTTCTTGCCAACGATAAATCAACGTTAGTATAAAGAGATGTGATATCTCCTGTCACTAAAGTCTCCGTTTGTTTGATTTGTAAGCCATCTATTTTTTGGATGAGGTCCCTCGTGTCTTTGATGTATGCTGGTGCTCTTTTCACGTAAGGTTGTAGGAATTTATCCAAGAAAATCGCAAGCGGTTGCAAAATCGAGTTGGTTGCGGCGACAATTGTTAGTTCTGTTAGTTCTCCTTGAACGTTGGAAATTACACTATAAGACATGAATGTTATGTATAGATATATGATGGATTGTATTATTTTACTTTTATAGACATATTCCGGATCACATTGGAAACTTAAGTTTTGGAGCATTGGTCTGAAGGTCCCGACGAAGCCAAGAGGGCGGAAACGGCTAGACCGTCGACCAATCTGGGTTGACCACCATATGAACTATATACTATTGATATATCATTGGAATTTTGTTTGATTTGGACAACCCAGAGACCTTGACTCCTTGTGAAGATTATACTTTTGAGATGCACTGATGCCATTGTCATGATTTTGTTTCCACTGCTACCGTGTTTATATTTTGACTGAAAGTTAATATACCTACAATATAGGACTTTGAAAAGCATCGTTTGTGTTTGACGTTCTTGTGACTCGTACTTTTGGATTACTCCGAGAACTAACGCACTTTACTTTGACCACGAGATGCAGAG
This sequence comes from Anolis apletophallus, assembly GCA_030556195.1. Lineage (NCBI taxonomy): Eukaryota > Metazoa > Chordata > Lepidosauria > Squamata > Anolidae > Anolis > Anolis apletophallus. The sequence goes on along the minus strand of JARBWK010000007.1, from coordinate 97,388,289 downwards.
CCAACCTTAAGAAATGGGGTACAAAGCGGAGTCCACGACATGCAAGTGTGGAGAAGAGCAAACCACAGGCCGCCTATTACAATGTAGTCAGAGCTCTGCCACATGCACAATGGAGGGCCTCCTTAAAGCAACACCAGACACACTCAAAGTGACCAGCTACTGGTCAAAGAACATTTAATATAATGCCAAGTTTTTGATCTTCATTTTATAAAAATACATAACAACTGGATCCTTGGTTCACTTGTGATACGATAAATAAATAATGAATGAACAACATGGCTGGCTGAATTACAATGCCCCCCCCCCCCCAATTGCTTGAAGCAATGTATACCTAGCACCTTTGTTTTAAGGGTTCTCAAAGTTAATTCAATAAATATACAGAATGCACAAGCAACATCCTTTAACAATAATAGGCTTGTTTTGAGCAATGTTATTTCTCAAAGGAAAAACTCAAAATATGTGCAAGATAAACCCTCCATCTTTATTAATGAGTCAAACACTGAAACATTATTAGCAGTCTTGTGGGACTCTCAGGCTGGGTGCAATCATTGAATACATAACAGTCATTTTGGAATTACATTTTAAAAAATTCTACTCATACGATTGTACAAATGAGTGAGCATTTGCAGCGCAGTGAGGGGCTGTGTTATAAGTTTGGATTGTGAACCAATAAATTATATTTGAGTCCTGTCCACACACCGGAAACAGGGATATGGCTTCCCATTCCTGACTCCAACTCTGAGGTCAAACATACCTAAGACTGAATAGATGATTTATTAATTAAATACTGTGGATTAATTTTTATTTATAATATCAGGAGTGAGCCAATGTATTTGAGAAAACACAAAATTTAAAAACTTGGTATTCTATTAAATGTCTTTTGACTAGTAGCTGGCCACTTGGAGTGCCTCTAATGTTGCTATAAGAAGGCCCTCCATTGTGGATTAATATGCCTCCTTCAAATAGCACAGCCTGTTTTTGGCAAGGGGGTGGGGAAATGCAGGGAGACTACATGAACTACATCTGAAGGAATTCCCTAACTTGTATGATCAGTGTTTGTATTGATTGGCGATTCTGGGTCCCACACTTCTAAAAGTATCTCCTCCCCCCCCCCCCGGCACCACCACCACCACCCAGTTTCTGTGGTCAATTTAACTATTGACATAATATAAACAGGTATCTAAAAGGCTAATAATAACCTTGTACAAAGAGCGTTTGAATGCCAAACACAATGTTAGTCATTTTTCTTACATGATCCTTCTGTAATATCAGAATTCCGTTATATCAGAATTTCATTCCCCCCTGAAAGCAGGAGAATAATACATAAAGATCTCTTTTGGGTCCATAAAATGAAGCAAAAGATAGAAGGAAATTGTATGCTTTCTTTATCCAACTTTTGAAATTAACTGGATCTTCCCGTTAGTGCCTTTTTTCTTCTTTGTGAAAATGATATGGATGGTTTCTCTATTCTAGATATCAGCAGAAACACAAGACAGCTTTTCTTTGGTGTAAAGCATGCCTGTGTTCCCTAAGGTTAAATGATTTATTATACTAGGCATACTTTCTGCAAAATGATGCATGAGGCCAAGTTTCCTTAATGAAAAGTGATGCCTGAAGCAAAGGGTCCCTGGTGTAAAGGCTATGGGATGCTACTCTGGGTTTTCTCTATCTACAATGATGCATGAGGCACAGTTCTCCTGACATCTAGTGATACATGGAGCAGTGCTATCCCAGTATAAATGGGGTTTTACTGTATTGATAACGAGAGATAATTTGTCTTACATTAAAAGTTTTTGTGAAAGTGGAGCAACTTCCTTGACGGAAGACCAGTGCATTATTACACCAGATAACTTAACCAGTCTTCTCTGTTTTCTAAATAGGCCCAGAGGATATATAGAGGAAAGGAGTAATAAATGCGGACTCTTGGTGAGTGTCATTAAAGTGTGGTCTTGGAGGATGTACTGTGACTGATTCATGACAGGAAGCAGAGAGTGCAAGGGCCAGATTATAAATGGTCCAACTGCAGTAATTGTTCCAAGCTTTTCACATACTATGAGCCATGGAGCTGAAGAGAAAAGGTGTAACACTCTTCCTCTTCTTCATTCATTACTTACTGCCTCTTCCAAGACTTTTGATATAATCGGTGGCAAGATCACTGATTGATGCTTTGGCTACAATCCATCTCCCGATCCAACTCTTCAAACCAACCTTAAGAACGAGGCAGCTGCACCATGGGATGCAATTCTGTGATTATGGTGAATGGGGTGCTGAAGGATGATGCATCCAGCCCCCTTACACAAACAAGATGTGACATGAAGAGGAGAATCAGGGAAGGAAAACAAGTGATAGACCTTTGTGACACTGGATCCCCACCCCCCCAAAGGGCATGAAACTATTTCTCTCTGAAGCAAAAGAATAGAAATGTGCAGTGGAGACTGAGATATATCATGGATGCATTTTTTCAGATTTACTCTGACAAAGCTTTTAAGTGCAAGTGTTTTATTTTATTATCCTAACATGTAACCTCTTCTCAAAACAGGAGGCCGCTGAAGAAGAGTGTGGTTTCCAGTTGCCAAGGGGGTAAGGTAAGATTGCATTTTATCTCCCTATTTGCATAGGTTGAATGTATCAAATGCAAAGCTGGATTAGACTCTGACAAAAAGAGGGGAGAAAACTGGAGGACACAACATTAACTAATTAAAATATGCAGATAACACCATACTGCTAGCAGAAAAAGAAAGGCACAGTGTAGAATGTGAAACAGCGGAACATTACAAAAATAGCATTAAGGCCCAAAGGTGATGTAAATGACTTTAAAGGAGAGTTTGAAGACATTGGGACAGTGAAAGATTTCTTATAACTTGGTCCAATCATTAATACAAATAGAGACTGCAGTCAAGAAATGTGGTACCTTTATCTCCTACTTGACAAATGTAACTGTCTTTTGGGCTGCAAAGGTCGGCAGCAGGCTACACTTAAGGTCGAGAACCCACCTCGACCTGGGCAGACCTCGAACTCATGATCTACTAGTCAGAGAGATTTTATGCAGCTGATACTTAGCCAGCTGCACCACATTCCCACATTTAATACACCATTTAGTACTAAAGTTTTATCCATACTACCACATTTCCAATTTCTATGTATGATTGTGAAAACTGGGCAGTGAAGAAAGCTGATGGAAGAAAATCAATTCATTTGAATTGTGGTGCTTGAGAAGATACGCCAAGAACTACTTGAAGGACAAATAAATTAATCCTAGAACAAATCAGAAGCCACAATGACTAAAGCAAGACTGTCATACTTTGGACATATCATGAAAAGAGATGACTCACTGGAAAAGACTATCATACTTGGTAAAGGCAGGAGCAAAAAGAGGAAGACCACACTGCAGGGAGACAGATGAAATCAAGGAAGCCAAAGCCCCGAGTTTGTAACAGGGATGCTCATTCCTGGCTGTGGTAGTGGTCTCTCATTCATAAGGTCAGCATAAATCAAAATTGACTTGATGGCAATTACAACAGTAAATGCTGCTGATTAAACTAGGCAGATGAAGTTGTGTGTGATGTGCTTGAAAACATGAAGTCAATTTATTATGTTCAAAAAAGAAAGTGTATGGGATATGCTTCTCACACAAAAGAACTAGCTGCATCTCATCTCTTGTATTGTTTTACATATAGAAAAAGCTCTATTCCCCAACATAACGACATGCAGGACAAGATCACATTAATGTTATACAATGAAGTTTAGGGAAGCCAAGGACATCTCCAGCTAAGAATTCCAAAGGCCCCACCCTAAACCCAGCCAGTTTTAAGCATGAATTTTAATTTTAAACTCATGACCCGTGTTTTAATCTCTGTCTTGTGTATTTAATATGTATTTTATAGAAATATGTTTTAATATGTATCTTTTATAGAACTACATTTTGTGGCGTAATGTAAAATAAACTACGTGTAATTCACATTTGAACAGTAAAGAGCAAGTAGTTTACTCTTCTTGGATCAGAACAACATATGTACAATGTAATCAGTTGCATCAACTCACATAATGTCCTTTTATGAGAGAATTAAAATGGTCTTCCTTTGTCCATGTGGATAAACTCCTTCAGCAGCTCATGAAGTCAGAGTACAATCCAAACTGTGTCTCCCTCTGCTTCTCTCTTCAAACTGTCTCTCTCTGCACCTGCATAGCTCAAGCTCAAACAAAAATGTAACAGTATCCAAAAGTCCCAGGCTCAGCCAGCTCCCTGGCCAATAAACTTCATGCATCTTACTTATTTTACAGTTGACACACACACATTAACTGATTCCTTGCATGCTCCAACACATTTTAATATGTGTGTTTATATATTTTTGCAAAGCGTTTTGCCTGTGCAGTGACCCACCTCAAGCCACAAAGAGGTGAATAAGAAATATTTTTAAAAAAATATTTTTAAACTACGTTTCCCACAATTCTGCAGGAACAAGCCAGGCAATAGTGAGATGAAAGCCTCTGCTCTATAACGCTAATGTGATCTTGCTTGTAATGATTCATGGCTTCCTAGAATCCATATAAAATAATGAAGTACATTATTTTAATAGATAAAGCACAACTTGAATTTAGACATAAAAGCGCCCTAAGTGGTTTATTTATACACTCAGATTAATGAAATGACATGGAGGAACTGTAGAAGAACAAATAACACAATATTACCTTGGGTTGCGAGTTTTAGTTAAAGTTCTCTATTTATTTTTTTTGTCTGAGACACACTGACACCTGGTGGTTCCAGAGCAGGTTTGGCTTCTAAATGATTAGCTGATGAAAGAAGCGTGGATAGTCAACTATATTGGCTTTTGCATCCTGTTTATTTCCTGGTCTAAAATAATCACAGGGAAGCATTAACAAGTGAAAAAAAATAGCAATGTTTACCAATGTTACTACCATGTTGAAACATATAGTTACCTATGTGTTTATATGTACCATATTTTCCGGCTCATAAGACAACTGGGCATATAAGACAACCCCCAACTTTTCCAGTTGAAATATAGAGTTTGGGATATATTCACCATATAAGACTACCCCTCTTCCAAAGCACACCAAATAAAAATTTAAAAAGCATTAGATTTGATTTCAATATGGTAATTTTACTATTACTGTACCTCCTTCTCTGCCTCTCAGATCTCGCACATGCGTACCTGCACCGCTTCACTGCAGTCTTCAGGAGCGAGATCTGAGAGGCAGAGGGGGAGGTACGGTAATAGGATACTAGGGCAGGCCAGACAGGTAAAAGAGGTGCATTTTTCTGGGCCAAAAGCTACTCTATCTCTTTTTTCCATACCCCGGGAACCCCGGGTGCCTGCTCCGCTCTTCACTTACACCTTCCCGGTGAGGCGTCCCTTCACCTCACCAATGGGACCGCATTGAGTCCACGAATTCTGATGAATGGATTTTCTTCTACCGTACTTGTACAGCATCACCCTTAATGCTTTCATACAGTCACTGCATACAGCAGGGACACGGCCACTGCCATTTTTGAGCTTCCTCCACCATATGCGGCAACCACAGATTCTCCAATCCAGATTGGAAATTTCAGCACCCGCTCTATAAGACGACTCCTGGTGTATAAGTCAACTCCTGCATATAAGACTACTCCTGCGTATAAGACTACTCCCATGTATAAGACAACCCCTGACTTTTGAGAAGATTTTCTTGGGTTTAAAAGTAGTCTTATATGCCAGAAAATACGGTGTATGGCGAAGTAGGTTAAACCACTGAGCTGCTGAACTTGTTGACCAAAGGTCGCAAGTTTGAATCTGAGGAGTGGTGTGAGACCCCGCTGTCAGCCCGACCTGGTAGTTCGAAAACATGCAAATATGAGAAGATCAGCAGGAAGGTAACTGCACTCCATGCAGTCATGCTGGCCTCATGAACTTGGAGGTGTCTATGGACAATGCCAGCTCTTCAGCTTAGAAATGGAGATGAGCACCAACCCCCAGAGTCAGGCACAACTGGACTTAATGTCAGGGGAAAACCTTCACCTTATGTTTACCAATGGGTAAGATGTGGGTGAAAGTAAGCCAGCGCATTTTCTTGCTTAAGGCTTAACAAGAAACAGCAGTCATATTGTTCTGGTACTTGAGCAGGAAGTGGCAACCACCACTTATCCAAGTCAAGGCATAAAGTACTTGAAGCCATATTGTTCTGACACATGAATTTGAAAATATATTCCTCTGCTCTGGGTGTGACAATACAATGTACACTGGATAACTAGGTGTATGATTGATTACCGCTTGAGGCAGTTGCTTCACTTTGTTTCATGTTATGGCCAGATCAGATCCACCTCAAAGGATTCTAGGGACAGGCCAAAAAACAGACTTAAAGGTTGATCCCCCTTCCCTAATAGAAATCATTAAAACTTGTCATTTTAAAAATCTTCCAGTTGCTGAGATTGTTTTAATTCCAGTACTTCATAAACTGTGGTTGATTGTCTTCTTCCTCACCACTATGACTGAAAAAGTCTCAAATCTTGCAGCTTTACAAATGAGCATTTTCCTCTCTTTATTTGTTTTGTTTCAAAATAACCTACTTCCTTCCTACCTGCATTTTTAAAAAATGTGGAATGAATATAGAATGTGAAGCAGTTGACATATCCTCTTGTGCTGTTTTCCCCATTAAATATCCCTGCTTCTCTCTATTCACTGCATGGGGCACCTTTCTGAAACACAGTGTATGCTGGGAGTACAGCTGTTGGAAAGATTATCTGGAGGCAAAGAAGAAAACAAAGTGGATTGAAGAACACTTGAAATCAGGGGTCCTCAAACTTTATTAAGCAGAGGGCCAGTTCAGTTCACAGTTTCTCAGACTGTTTGTGCGCTGGATTATAGTTTGGAGGGAAAAAAAACATGAATTCATATGCAGAATACACATATCTTATTTATAGTGCAAAAAAATTGAAAGAACAATGCAATATTTGAAATGAACAACAATTTAACCATCATAAGCTTTGACTCACCCAGAATGGTTTTAAACTGTCTGTTATTGCAAGTATGTAAGCATATTGATTGTATTGTTGTTTATTATTTGCTGTTATGTTGTTATTATGTGTCATTGGGCTTGGCCTCATATAAGCCGCCCCGAGTCCTCTTGGGGAGATGGTGGCGGGGTATAAATAAAATAAAATAAATACATAAATAAAAAAACTTACAGGTATTTCAATGGGAAGTATGGGCCTGCTTTTGGCTGATGAGATAGTCAAGTTAATTAGGATTGTTATTGTGTGCCTTCAAATCGTTTCAGATGTAGGGCAGGGTAAATGACCTCTGAGGGCCACATCCAGACCTCGGGCTTCAGTTTGGGGACCCCTACCTAAATAGATAGTTGTTGCTTGCCTGCAGAACTCAAGACAACCAATATTTGTATTACTTCAAACTCACAAGTATATAACTTTAGGCTTACTGTGAATTGGGCTTACTCCGAAAAAAATAAAATATTAAGTCGGTTGCTGACAATGTTTAAGGAACCTTTTCATAGGCAGCCTGTTATTTGATCCCAAGTTAAAATAGTGATTTGCCATGAGTCATGAATAAGAAATAGCTTTGCTGACTCATAACTCTAAAGTGTGAGGTTCCCACGAAATATCTTATTTTTTTTTGTAAGACTGCACATCCTTTATATTTAACATGGTTTGCTGATCGTATTTCTGGTTTTATCATTCGAGTTTTTAAAATAAATAATAATAATTAAATTCCTGAATATTTGGTCATACATTCTTGAATAATTGGTCAATGTCAAGCTCCAGACCATCCCTCAAACATTTTAATATAATAACTCTGGTTCATAAGAAGTGTGACTCTTGTCAAATATGAGACAACATTGGCACCCAGTGGCTGAATATATTAATCACATATGAAACTCCCTTGACATCCATGTGATCATTTTTGAAAGATCGCCCTTTCCATAACACACTATAAGTTTATTTTATCAGTTGTGCCCTAGTAGCTACTTACTTACAGGAAGATAAATCTGAATTGGCAAAAGTAATTGGAACTAGGCACCAGGAAAGGGCTTCATTCAGTTTCACCTCGATGCAAACTCACTTTATTTCATGCTTTTGCACCAATATATGAACTGAAACCTACTTACTTTCTTACTTACTTAGGCGATCCCTCGTTGTTTGAGTAAGATTGTCCTCCAAGTTTGGTGTACTAGCGGTGGGTACATAGGTGACTGTGGAACCCTATTCTTGACCTACATGTTGTCCCGCAGTGAGGGCATCGGTTTCCAGATGGAAGGCGGTTCCGGCTGGGGTTGGCTTGGCATGCCTTCCTCTTGGCACGTTTCTATCTTTTGCCCTGCATTTGTGCCTCTTCAAATTCTACATGACTGCTGGTCACAGCTGATCTCCAGCTAGAGCACTCAAGGGCCAGGGCTTCCCAGTGGAAACCTAACTATCCTTTCAAATATAAATAAACTTTCTGCAGGATAACATTACAAAAAGTCTGTAATTTGTAATGAAATTCTGCAGTCAAAAAGGTATACAAAAATTGTTACAGTAAGGAAAATCTGTACACTTTTCAAAAAAAGAGTTCAGAATGAATGAATAAAATGGTTAAACTAGAAACATGTTTGGAATGAGAAAAGTAAGTCTTTACATGAGAAAAATTAGAAAAAGAATTGAGAGATACCTACACCTGTTTATTCATCTTCTCTTGAAATTTCGTTGTGGTGGACAGACGGACAGATGGATCAACCAATCAATCAATACATCACTCACTATTTTTGCAGCTCCTGGGATCCCTCCTGTATTCTCTAAAGCACTTTTGAAAAAGAAACTCAGATAGCCAATTCTGGAAGTTGCAGAAGCAGCAATTCTTTATTAAAATAAGGTGCCAGGATCCCTGAGCCTGGTTTTGTTTTATCCTCTCCAAAGTGAATGTAGACATCCAGATAAATTAGTGGGGAGATGCTATGCTTACTCATGTGTATCTATAATATATAGCTATATCAACTAGAACTGCTACAAGACAGTCCTCGTTCAGGGGAATGGACTAACAAAGAACGATAAGTGTTAAAAAATCACAGGATCCTGCAGAAGGATCTATGTCAGTCTGCCATAGCAGGTGCTGTAGATGTCCTCTTGTTCCTTCACATACATTTGGCTGATTAGAGAAGTGAGTCCAAATCAACCTAGTATACATTGTCGCTATCAAACTGTGTCATTTTATGACCTCTAGTTGTACCAACATCTTAAATCCCTATTTTGTCCCTGTTCCTAAATGTGGATAATAATCTAGAAATATACCCCTTTTCTAAAGTGTTTGAATTGGAGTCGTTATATTGTTTGCAATCTTGTAATTTTACTTTTTAACTTCCAATAGCCAATCAGCAATTGGATATTGAGGCTTTGATTGCACTAGATCTGAGTAGGGAGTAGCATGTATACTAATTCTTGGGTCTTTCTCCATTGGACCGCTTCTGTACAAGTTGACTTTTTAAAGGCAAAATGAGTACTTTTGAAGTCAAGGTGCTGTGAACAACCCAAAACAGCAGAGGAAATGTAATTTAAATGTACTTCAACTCCCTTTTGGGGAGAAACTTTGGATCATGGACTAATCCTGGCAATGGATAGTTGGAATCCAGCTTTCCAGAGTTGCCCTACCCTCTTCATAATTTAAGATAACTGGGGAATTACCAGTATGCTGGTCTTCCTAGTCAGTATGGAAGGGAAATTTTCTATGAAAATTAGAAAAAGATAATACTCAGGAGCACTTCTGTGTGGGAGGAAAAAGCAAAGGAAGCAGAGCCGCTCTGTGGAAAATATTCACCTGGCTGTTCAGTTGAAGATCCTCCTGGCAGAGGCAGGACCAAGTCCACACATACTATCTAGTACACAGATGCTGCAACATGGTGAGTTCAGCCTTCCAACTCAATATATCTTTCCCAAATGCTGTTATATGAGAAGGTACATTTGTTAAAGTAACCCCACTTACCCAGTTACTAAAAGCCTACCTAGATCACTGCAGTTTGCTTATAGGAAAATATAATGCAGGAGCTAAGACCCTCTAGCATAGTGGTTCTCAAATTTTGCTCCACAAAGCACATCCGGGGCTCTGATGGGGCCCTGTGGGGCTCCCATTCCTTATATATCCAACTCACAACCTCAAGAGCCCCACTGCATGTTTGGCTTCAGGAGCCCAAGCCTTGGCGGCCCAGCTCTGCATGCAGCCTACAAGGCCTCCCTGAAGCATGTGGCCTGCGGAGCCCCACTGCTGCCATTACTTCCCTTGGATAGCAGAATGGGGTAGGACTGGATGGCCCCTGGGGTTGCTGTTGTTGTTGTTGTTGTTACAAAGGCTGGGTAGACATCTTTTGGGAGTGCTTTGAATGTGCTTTCCCTGCATGGCAGAATGGGGTTGGACAGCCCATGAGTTTGCTCTTGTTGTTGTTGTTGTTATTATTATTATTATTACAAAAGCTAGCAGGCCATCTATTGGGGATGCTTTGATTGTGCTTTTCCTGCATGGCAGAAGGGGGTTGGACTGGATGGCCCCTGGGGTCTTCCACTGTAGTACTGTTAAATTTATGTTGGTTCTTCATTGTAAATGTTGTATTGTTCTTTCTTTCTTTCTTTGCATTACAAATGAAATATATGCAGTGTGCATGGGAATTTGTTCATGTTCATGGCCTGACCCAATTGTCAAATTTTAAAAATCATTGTGGCTCCTGTGCCCAAAAGTTTCTTGGGATTCCATGAGAAACTTTCCTTCAAAAAAGCTCCACAGCTTTAAAGATTTGGGAACCCCTGCTTTAACAGATACAAAATTGAAACAAAGCCTTCTTGAGCCTGCAATTAGTAAAACGTGCAAAAATTAACGTTAAAGGGAAGTTTAAGCCATTCGTGGAAAAATTGTGCAAGGTGTCTACAAGAAGGAATAAAGAAGATGGGATAGGACAACAACTTGCTAATTTACCTTATTTTGCTGATAACTACCAGAATCTATGAATTGCAGTCCAAAATGTAACTTTTTCAAGATTTGGATGGGACATAGGAAGAAGGTTTCCAAAAATGGGAACCAGGTAAATAGCTTCTTTTTCAAGCTAAAGTACCACAAGTTATCCTAGCAGTGTTTAGCACCTATAAACTTTGTCCAGTTACAGTGCTTTTTAATGCTGATAGAGGGAATATGTCACTCACAAATATGAAATCATGCATACAAGAGCAGTGGGGTTTGGGGGGTTGGGGTAGAGATAGACAGATGACAGATATTTTTCCTGGTTCATCTGTTATGAAGGAAACCAAATATCCTTTTTTAATTCTGGTGTTGTATATTTGCCACTCCAGGAAACCTGACTAGTTATTAGTACTCTTTCTATACACTATCTTACTAGTTGTAGTTAGGACTGGAATTAATAATATTTGGGGAGATGAAGCAAACTATAAGCAAATACAACATCAATCTGGGAGAATAAAATATTTTGCTGACAATCCCATTCATTCCCTGTAGGTGGCAGTATGTGTTTACAGCTCAGAGAAGGAGAAGGAGGAGAGGAAAGCGAGAGAAGTTAATTAGTGTGGAATGGTTGCCTGTAATGTAGCCGGTTTTGTTTCTCAGATAATGAAAGAAGCATAAAAAAATTAAAAGATACATATTTGCAATAAGAAATTTCTTTAAGGGTGCACTTATTTACAGCTATTACAATTTAATGTTGTTCATTTGTTCAGTCGCATCCGACTCTTTGTGACCTCATGGACCATCCCACACCAGAGCTCCCTGCCGGCCATCACCACCCCCAGCTCCTTCAAGGTCAAGCCAGTCACTTCAAGGATGCTATGCATCCATCTTGCCCTTGGTCGGCCCCTCTTCCTTTTTCCTTCCATTTTCCCCAGCATCATTGTCTTCTCCAAGCTTTCCTGTCTTCTCATGATGTGGCCAAAATACTTCATCTTTGCCTCTAATATCCTTCCCTCCACTGAGCAGTCGGGCTTTATTTCCTGAATTATGGACTGGTTGGATCTTCTCGCGGTCCAAGCCACTCTCAGAGCTTTCCTCCAACATCATCGATCAAAAGCATCTGTCTTTCCTCGTTCAGCTGAGAGCAGCAGCAAGGCCAGTTAAGACATGGCTCTTCAGAAGAGCCTATTATTGAGTAACAAGCAGTGACAATGTAACCTGTTTATTTTAATTGTGTAAGTCACCCAGAGCACCTTTCGTGGAGGGCGACTCATAAGAAATAAAGTTAGTTAGTTAGTTAGTTAGTTAAGGAAATACACCAGTTGGATTGCAATATAATCCAACTGGTGTATTTCCTTAACTGGCCTTGCTGCTGCTCTCAGCTGCCACCTTCATCATCACCTTTTGCATTTCTTTTGTATCATTTTATAAAAGAAGCAGAAGACAGGAAAACTGTGACATTTGCCCTCAGTGCTAAGCAACTGTTAGCAGTACAGAGATTTTACAAGTTAATGTATGAAAACTTTATATATGACATGTTTACTTCCCTGGACCACTTTCTATCCCCTAAACACTGATGTCAACCCACATTGGAGTGCAGTCAAAATGGTTGCTGACAACAAGAGGGCAAAAAGTATTGATAAGGAAACACACATGCACAAATTATCTTATAAGAAGAGAACCTCAGAATGTGTTTATTAAGTTTAGAAAATACATAACTCAGCAGAAAGGAGGGGAAGGAAAGAGTTTTATGTGTTTTCCTTCAATAATAACTTACACGAGTGAAAAGCACTTACGTATTTTGTACTCCGTTTGTAACAGCTGAAGTAAGTTCACACTGATGGGGGAAGTGAGAAGAGAAGAGAGAAACTGTGATGTTTCCAGAGCAGCTGAAAAAGTGGGACAGCAGAGGATGAACTGAGGTTGTCCCTGTCAAACTGGAACTGTTGAAGAGTATGACATCCTTCCGCACCCTTTCCTATCCCAGCTTGTCCGTCACAAAGTGCTAAGATACCAAACAGTGAGCTAAGAGACACAATGAACTCAATGAACTATTTCGTTACATTCAAGTAAACAAGCTCTGGTTAAGTAGGGAGTGAAGGGAGTTTCCTGATCAACAAGGTCTTGCATGTTTATACCACAAATGTAAGAGATGAGTGTTCATGAGTGGCTCTGGGTGTAAACTCCTAACTGTAGGTTTCTCCTCCATATGTTCCATTTGTATTTTCACATCTCGCCTTTATGAGCAGAGACCTGAACACCTTTTCAATTTCTAATCATATTGTAGAGATTGTATTTCTTTGTCCAAGCAGTATGCTCATCCAGAAATACGTTCCTGTGTCTATTTATCTGTGACCACTTCTATATTTCTGCCCTTGTTAACCATGTCCTTCTCATTAAAAAATGTATGGAGTCCCTAAAAGTAAAGTTTTATCATATTTATTTACAAGGAATGAGTCATACACCTCCCAAATATTATAACATTGTAATCTGCAAGGCCTTTTTTGGATTCACAAAGGAAAAAACTACTTTCAACTATAACAAAAAGTCACAATGTGTATGCAACAGCACAACCTATTTCAGTAGCTCTTTCCATTCCTACCTTTATCATTGCTTCATGCCAATCATTTTTCTCCTTATTGGTATTGAACGTACACTTTAAAAATCAATGATGAACAGAAACACCAAAAACCACGAGGAAGAGGAAACAGTTGGGGTCCTTCTTCTAAGCTCCAAGGTATGTTTTCAAAGGAAAACATTGCTGAAAGTATTGTGGGGTGAAATGAAAGAACCCCTTCATGCCATGGATTCATAAGGATGCTAATTTTTTGTTCCTTCTTTCCTTTCTTTTTGGAGCTTTGGTTCATAACTTCTATTGTTGAGTTCATAAGCAAAGTCTGTGAAATGTATGTTTTTTTCTCATCCTACCCCTTCCCCTTGCACTTTGCTATCATAAAAGAAAATTTCAAAATCTTTTTCATTAATGACATTTCACAGAAGAGAAAAACTAGGAGTTATATAGTAAGTATATTATTGATTGCTAGGCTAGTTGCTAAAATCTTGTGTTCAGAGAAGAGAAGAGCCACCATATACAAAGACACCCTATGCTTGTTGTTGCAAGAAAGTTGTCACAACTTTATTACAGCCATTTGAGTTGGCATGACATGAAGTTCAAATCCAGATATAAAGACTAACAAATGACATAATGCATTCCCCACACCAGGGAGAAGAAGCACCATCACTCCTCAAGAAGAGAAAAGGCTGAAACTGTTTTCATCATCCACTTGCTGTCACCTCTCTTTTTAATAAACTCTTGCTTGCCTTCTGAGAAGACTACCTACATACCTACACTAGCAGACTCTAGGCTTCCCGGATACTGAGGGCCCTTCCACACAGCCCTATAACTCAGAATATCAAGGCAAAAAATCCCACAATATCTGCTTTGAACTGGGCTATCGGAGTCCACTCTCAGACAACGTGGTATTTTCTGTCTTGATATTCTGGGATATAGGGCTGTGTGGAAGGGGCCTGAGTCAGCAGCTGGTGAAGATGCTTTCCTCCCTGAAAGTGATATAAGGGGATTTCTGGGAGGTATAGTAGCCACCAGTAGGGCAAACTGGGGGAGTTGATCCAGGGGTGGAGTGAAAACAAGGGCCAGTTACTCTGTTGGAGAGCAGGAAATCCTTCCTTTTCAAAATTAGTCTGTTTCTCTAAACTATCCTGTTGGCAGTAGAGAGTAAACATGAAACATTCAGAGGCAATGGGAGGAGAAGCAGCCAAGGGAGCAGTCACTGGACTACTACCGTGTTTCCCTGAAAATAAGACATAGCTATAAAATAAGCCGTACCAGGATTTCTAAGCATTTGCGCATTAGAAGCCATACCCTGAAAATAAGACATAGTGATAGGCTATGCAGCGTACTGGTGCGGAGTGGTAAAGAAGACAGTCAGCCCTTCTTTAAATTTGAATTTGGAATTCCCAGCTGAGGCTTTGAGGCGTGCGGCTTCGTAGAAACCTCCTCCTGGGGTGCCTCCCTTTTTTTTCTTTAAGAGCCCCTACTCGCTTTCTTGGGAAGTTCTAAATTCCTTTTTAAAGTTTTGAAGTATAATGTTTGCAGTGAGGCCTCCTGGGATGCCTTGGGCCCACAGTTATCTCCTTCCAGGGCATCCTCCACCCTCTCTCTCTCCAGCCTCACTCACCTTTTCCCAAGTCCAGCTGGGACCCAGTAAGGCTGCCTCCTCCTCCTTTCGCCTCCAGCTTCCTTAGGCCCAACCGGGGCCCACTGGAGCACTCGGTGCATGCTTGCGCTGCCACCACTGCTCTAGGTCTCATAGCCTCCTCCGGCTAGGCCCAGCTGGACCCCCATGGGGCCAGTCTCTCTCCCCCAGCACCAACCAGCAACAGTTCCAGAAGAAGACAACTTAACTATATTTGAATAAATGTGGATTGTTGTACCATACTTAATAAAAATAAGACATATCCTGAAAATAAGCCATAGTGTGTCTTCTTGAGGAAAAATAAATATATGACAGTGTCTTATTTACAGGGAAACATGGTACTAGGAAGAGGGAACTACAAAGCAGGGAAATAGAACCATCAACATGGTAGAAGAAAAAGCCAAAGAGTGTTGGTTTCCCTTAAACTGTCCCCACGTCAAATAATCTGGATATCCTTAGCAATAGGCCCTCTGGGGTAAAAATGTTGCTTTTAATGCCATGTTGGTAACTGAGAAACACCCTTGATCCAGGACCTCATCTTGAATGAGTATGCTGACCTGGCTTATATTATGGAGATCTGACTGCCTAAAACTGAAAGTGCTTATCCACTTGGAGATGGAAGCTGAATAGCCCCTAGGTGCACCACAATGTTGTGTCATCCAAGGGTGATGAAGTTGATGCCTGACTGCCAGTGATTCAGATTAAAGCTGGCAGTTTTGACATCAGGCAGCAAGGAAGTCCTCTTCCTACATCATGGATTGGCTAACACCTGCTTCACTAACCTGCTGCTTCCAAGCCCACATAAACCATGAGGAGACTTGTGAGGAAGTAGTCAGACACTAAAGTGGAGAAGGAAGAGAAATTGTGACTAGTTGTGGTAAGATCAGCAAACTCCCTTCATATAAGTCTGACAGAGGCTCTACATCTTACAACTTTTTAATGTTAAAGTAGCTATGTGGGTCATGATTTCCTTAAACCACAAGACAAGCCAGGCTATGACACACAACAAATAGCTGCTTCAAGCAGTTGGACAGGTAAAGGATGGATACACTGCATGTGCTATGTGACTGACTCTGTGTCCTCTTTCCTGTGAGCCATCCTCCCTGATGTGACATGGAAAATGCTGTCTTCTCCCCTTGCTGGAGATGCTTATAACTTTTTCCCCACCTTTTTCATCTAGAATAGAAGAACTGCGACCTTGCCCTTCACCTCATGCAGTAAAATGTTTTGGACTTTCTAGGCCTGCATACACTACAAGGAACGAAAAAAGAGCACGATTGAACCTGATTTTTAAGACTTTCAAAAAGCAAACAGAGTCAGGAAATAAATCAGTAAGATAAGTCTCTCCGTCTTTCTCTGTCTCTCTTCTTTCACACACAAATGTAAAAAGTACATATAAAAGTATAATCCATAATCCATACAGTTTTTGCAGCACTGGAGGCACAATAGATGTGATGGTCTGTTGGTCATGAATCGAGCAAAGGCCAGATGCATTTCGACATAACTGTCATCATCACTGGCCAAAAGTGAAGTTCTTCCCACCAGTCTGAGCCAAACACGTTAGTACAGAATTCCTCACATAATTAAAGCAGTTGCGGCTCTTGCTTTCTCCATCCAAAGGTGTGTGTTCCTTTTGAGCAAATGGTCCCATAATGATGTGTAGGCTACAATGTAAAGTCCAGATTTCACCAAAAACAAAAATGGAGAGACTGTCTGTCTAATACCAACAATATAAATCTGCAATTACTGTGTCTGATTCTCAAGATTCATAAAGTGTCATGCAGTTATTCAACTTTGTCTCTCCTGGTGAAGCATGTCTTAGAAGCAGATGTTGGAACATGACAAACCCAGAGCTTTACTCAGAAGTTTTCCCATTCTCTGCTCTATTTTCATTTTTCTCAATAGATTACTGTAGTCCAGTAAAGCAGGTTAAATGCAAATTATAAGACAAAGATAAGAATCCTAAGGCTGAAGCAGTGTGATTACTTTGCATACAGCCAACACAAACTTCCTTTCAGATAGAAGACAAAGCCCAGCTTGTGTTTTCTAGCATGCCCACTAAAGGCATAGTTGTGTGCAAGTTAAATAGTTCACTGTTAGCGATAAAGGATGCTCACACTTCTGTAGACCGCAGCAGCTAAGGCTGCCTTGCCGTGGAAACATAAATAAGAGACAAGCATCCAAACTCTGCAGAGCACAGGAAATGACTTTGCTTCTCGTTGAAAAAAAGAATAGGCACTAAAACCATTAAAAAAGCTCTTCCCACTCCACCCCTAATACTACTACTACTACTACTACTAATAATAATAATAATAATAATAATAGAGCAGTGGAAGTCGGGTTACGAGATTATGTGGAAATATGTCAGCAGGACCACAGATTTGCAAATTGGTGCTATTGTGCAAGTGGAGAGGATTGAGATATGGAGAGTTCTCGTGCTGGTGTGTATTCGCTATTGCAAACCTGTGCAATACAGTCCTGTATCCTTGGCAGTCTTTTTAGCAATGCTACTCAAAGTAGGCAAAAAGCTAACTGCAGGCATATTGAGTACAAATCAGTGCAGATTTGTACTTCAGTTTAGAATGGCATAAAAATAACACATCCTAATATATTTTATCTTTTAGTTACATTATTTAAATTATCATCTGGGCATGATCTGTGGACCCAAGCCACGGTGGTCCACGATCTGGTTACATCCTGTATAGACTACTGCAACGCTCTCTAAGTGGGGTTGCCTATGAAGACTGCCCGGAAGCTGCAATTAGTCCAGCGCACAGCAGCCAGACTACTAACAGGAGTGGAGTACAGGGAGGGCACAATTCCCCTGTTGCACCAGCTCCACTGGCTGCCAATTAGCTTCCGAGCACAATTCTAAGTGCTGGTGTTGACCTACAAAACCTTGTACGGTTCCGGCCCAGTTTACCTGTCCGAACATATTCTCCCCTATGAACCATCAAGAGTGCTAAGATTGTCTGAAGAGGCCCTGCTCTCGGTCCCACCACCTTCGCAGGCGCGTCTGGTGGGGACGAGGGACAGGGCCTTTTCTGTGGTGGCCCCCCAGCTGTGGAATTCCCTCCCAAATGAAATTAGATCCGCCCCTTCCCTCCTGACTTTTAGGAAGCGGGTGAAAACGTGGCTGTGCAATGAGGCCTTCACAGAATGAAGGAGGAGATCGCGAAGCGACTAAAGTCGCTAACCACTTGATACGGACCAAATATATGGATTAAGTTGGACTTGATTTTACTTAGGCGAAAGGCTTTTTAAATGCATTTATTGTATTGTATTTGATAATTTTATTGTAAATTTATGCTGTTTTTAGATTTTAAATGTTAGCATCGAATACTTGCTGTTTGCCGGTCTGAGTTCCTCTTCGGAAGTGAGAAGGCCGGGGTTTAAAAGTTTTAAATAAATAAATAAATAATAAGTGATATTCTAGTTTCGTTTTATTGAGCATAAATAGCCTCTTGGTTACTTTATTTCTATTTCGTTGTGTGCTAACCCTCAAGCATTTCTAACATGTTATAAAAATACAAGTTATAAGGCTCCAGGTATACCTTTGTGTCATAAATATAACTTTAGCCATTAGATACTGACAGGCACACACATCTCTTGATCAAACACCTCCATAATAAACAGGATGGACAGTGCACACTCACAAACAATCACTGGCAATAAAAACCTTATAAATACAATCTCCTGACCCTTTCTTGGGAGTTTTATATCTGACTTAATACTGTCATAATTCAGGAGTAAATACAACACAGCTGTTTTTGCTTTGATGCCTCAAGCTTAACAATAGAAAAATGTATTTTCTTCTTAGAGCAGCAGAAGTGAATTGGCATAAGATGAAGAAAGAGTAACAGGGATAATTTCATGATGTCTAAAAAAATTTCCAAGGGTGAAAAAAGGAATGAATTTCTCATTATTTTCAGGGTAAATATGCTTAATTATATTAAAAATAACTCATAATAATAATTATTTATTTACTTTATTTCTCCCCCACTCCATCTCACCCCAAGATGGACTCAGAGCAGCTTCCAATTTTGGCAAACATTCAATGTTGCAAATATGCAAAGCTCAAACAAAACATAATTTAACTAATTTACAAAGCCATAAAATCTCCAGCAAGCGTGCAAAAGAATGAGGAAGTACTCCATCAGTGTCACAAATGGACATGACAGCTCCCCTCATGGTCAGAATACCCTCATGAAGCTGGAATGTTAAATAGCCTCTGTGTGTCTGTCTATATATGTTGTGTGTCTATGGCATTGAATGTTTGCCATGTATATGTACATTGTAATCCGCCCTGAGTCCCCTGCGGGGTGAGAAGGCCGGAATATAACTACTGTAAATAAATAAATAAATAAATAAATAAATAAATAAATAAATAAATACACAATTAACCATTAAAATCAATTAAATTTGTATAAATATAAATTTAAAACCAAGTAAAACATGTAAAACATATAAACATAGCACTAATCTCAAAATCATCGTCCAGATTACTTCTTCTTAAATCGATCTGTGAGAGTCTATTGTACTTTAACTTCTAATTTCTATTAGCCAAACACCTGGTTTCAGGACGGAGGAGGCTGATCTGATCTCACTGAGGAGGGACTTTTACAGCTGAGGAGCCACCATAGAGAAGGCCCCACCAATCTCACCTGCAAAAGGGTGGGACTGAGAACAGGGCCTCCCCTGCAGATCTTAATCCTCAGCCTGGTTCATAGAGGCTCTTAACACTCGGCCTGGCTTATAAATACTCTATTCTGATTTTATAGTTTAATCAATTCTAATTTTATTTATAGTATATTTCAGTTGGCTCTTCCCTTTTTATAATTCTGAATAAGATTGGGAATAAATCTGAAGATTTTGCATGTCACAAGCTCAGTGTCGCCACTCTCTATTTTGGATTGATTCTTTGACACTGAAATGAATTTTACATTGCTTCAAATGTTGACATTTATTCCTGGACTACAGTGGCAAGAATAGGTCCTAGATAAAGCACACAGCTCCATTCCTCAGCTTCCAGTGGTCGCAAGCTACTCTGTACTCTTCCTCAAAATTCAATAGTTTGAAGATGGCTGCCACTCCATTTGGACTCCGAATGTAAAGCAAAATAACTGGTGAATTAGGAAGGGAGGGGGAGATCAAATATCACAAATGCAAATTAGATCTTAAAATACAAAATGTAGACAGTTTAAAGCAGGTTGCCATTGGAAATTTTACATTTGCGTACCCATTTTTCACTTCCCTTTCCTCTTCCCTGACTTATAACTTATAGGATGTTAAAACTCCCCAGGCTACTCACAGCTGCCAAGATGGAACATGGCCAAGAAATGCTGAATATGGGAGAAGCTGATTTTCCACTATTTGTTGAGGACACTGCCAGAGCCAAAAGTACTCAGCCTCAAGATATATAACTGAGCCCATAACCTTTCATCTGTCCCTGACTGTGAAATTCAAATTCTCTTGCTCATAATAGGTGGTCTAACATCATTTAAACAAACAAATTAATAAACTAGGGCATATACGTTACTCATTTTCACATTGATCTGCCTTTGCTTTCATGGGGTTGGGGACACTCGATATAAATCCATTAAATAAGTAATCATGAATTTAAACACTGAGCTCAGATTGACCTCTTCCACCAACATCATTTGAGATATAGCTTCCTCTGAATAACGTTTCCATTTGGAGCCACATTTGGATATAATAAAAGAATCCATTTTGTTTCATTGGTTCCCAGTAAGCTGGGTAGAAGTGTTGTCACAAGGAATGCAATAAATGTCCATTTGTCTTCGAGGACACTGAACAGCCACTTAGATTCATTCTCCACAAACAGCATTATCTACAATTCTCTAATAAACTAGGAGGAAGAAGGAGAGAACCATGACCTTTGGTGTTTTAAAAGAAGCCGAGGTCTACAATTAAAATATCCATAACTTACCAGAAGTAAAGAGAAGTAAAGCGTTATTACCAGCTGTCAGCACCTGGGGAGGGGAGGGGGACTTACCCTGAACAGCCAGCAGAATGAGATATGAACACTAATGGGAGGGAGGGCTTGGTCCATCCCTGTGTTTTATTGCTGCAGTGTCATAGGTTATATGTTCTACCAGATTAACCGAACAAAAGGAAATGATATATCTGGAATAAAATATAACCCTCTGAATGTGGGCTGCAGATAAAGTAAGAAAGTTCCTATGCACATGGCATATAAAAAGTTTCACTTTACAAAAAATTAAAAGTAGAACATTCTGCCTAACTTCCACTGATAGAAATCATCAATTAAGGTTCTTAATTAATGCTTTAATATGATTGCTTATTTTATTGTTTTAAAAAAATGTAGGATCAGCTCCAGGGATTGATTGATTGATTTCAGGCATTTCTATCTCGTCCTACTCCCCTCCGAAGTGGGTCTCAGGATGGCTTACAGCAGGCAATCATTAGATGCCAAGAAACAATACATTAAAACACACAATTACAATTAACACAATTATAAGCATTCAATTAAAAACAGTTTGCTGGTTCAAAACATAATCCAAATCAGTCCATTGTGGCCACTAAAACATTATTTTTCCCAGTTGATCCATTTATTGCACAAACACTTAATCCCAAAGCCAGGATTTGAGTTGTTTCCAAAAGGTCAGGAGGGATGGGGCAGATCTAATATCATTGGGCAGAGAGTTCCACAGCCGAGGGGCCACCATGAAGAAGGCCCTGTCTCTCGTCCCCACCAGACATGACTGTGAAGGAGGTGGGACCGAGAGCAGGGCCTCCCCAGATGATCTTAATATCCTTGGTGGTTTGTAGAGGAAGATATGTTCAGACAGGTAAACTGGGCCGGAACCGTTTATGGCTTTATAGGCTAAAGACAGCACTTTGAATTGTGTCTGAAGCTAATAGGCAGCCAGTGGAGCTGGCATAACAGGGAAATGTCCAGGGCTCCATCTGTTGTCATCGCTGGTTGACTCCAATCATGATGGGAAATTTAATAAACGGTCACTGGCTTATTTGTGTCTGGTTTTGATCCACCCAGCAGACGGATGCGTACAGAAAGGAAAGGACAAGAGACAATGGGTTTAAATGGGTGTTGATATATCTTCTTTGGTCGATAAAATGGGTACCATTCGGGTAAACAAAAGGATGGTCAGGTGTCGGACATCCCAAGGAAGGGGTCCGATTTAGCAATAGAGGTGAAGAAACATTCCTGGGAATAAAATCCAATCATATCAGGAAAAAACCCTGTGGCTCTTTCTAAATCTCATTATGTGTTTTGTGTTTCTTCTCAGGATATTGTGATGGGTATATGTTAACTAATGTGTGGCTATCCCCTGTGGTCCAGGGTGTGTATAGTACTTGTGCAACACTCTAGAGGAGTACAATAAAGGGTGGCTTGAAATTACAGAAAAGTTCAACACAGGTTCTCTATTAGTCCCTATGGAGCCTGTTCATCTTTTGGGGGTCTGGTTTTTGATAACAGGATGAGAAATGTTCTAAGGGTAGCATTGCTTGGTAAAGTTGAAGCTTCCATGGACAGTGGAAAATATCTTCTTTATGGTTTATGAAATGAACACACATAACAAATAACTGAAAGGGTTTGTGTACCCTCATCACCCTGTTCCATTGTTACTCTGTTTTCTGGCTGATTCACTGGTGATCCTATGATGCTAATGACAGCAGCATTAGTGCCATTTGGGCTTCAAAGGAAAGGGCATTCCTTAACTGGAGTGCCACAGAAATGAAGGGCTTATTTCCCCATGTTCCCACAATATGATGATTTCTGCAAACTTGGCTATCTTAAAAACATGTGTCTTATCACCAAAATAGTCTGCCATGGCCCAATGTTTCCTGCTTCTTTTTTGCCCAATTTAGACACGTTGAGCCTTAGCATGAGCAAATTTTGCCAATCTGTTTTTTTCTATTCATAGATTTTTGCAATGAAATTATGTATTGCTTGCATGAAAGTTTCCTTTGATGTCAAACTTGTCCAACGTGCTTCCTTCTTGCATAATCCTGCATGCTCTTTCCTGTAGTTTTGACATGCTGATACTACAGAACATAACCTTTGCAAACTTGTCCTCTTGGTAGCATCAAGTGCATCTGTTTTCTCATTTCTGCCCATGATACTAAATGAAGGAATGAATACTGTGTGCTAACTTCATACTCATACAATCTCTCCTCAGCTGTGATATATTCAACCTTTTGTGTATATTTTCACTATAATTGTACTAAGGAAGAAAATTGGCTGTAAAACTTCTCAGGAAGTTAGAAAAACATGGAACAGCTTGTTTCCATAGAGTTGCTGATTTACAAATAAAGCATTAGTCTTCCTGTCACACCTAAGATGTCTCCGCCCTATTACTCATTCTAGGAGTGTGAAACCACAAAAGTGTATATAGGGACACCAGAGACAGAGATTTTACATATCTCTTGTTCTCACAGATTTTTCTTCCTTCAACTTGCCCATTTGGGAGCTGCCTTGACGCCTATAAACTCAGCAAGACCTCCCCATTAATAAAATCCAAGGATAGATGCTTTTCTTGCTTGGAAAAATACCTTTTCCTCTTAAAAAAAACCCTCAGTCAGGTTATCAAGTTGTAATAACTATGGGTTCTAGGAGTTAAAGTCCAAAAATAGATATTTTCCAAGATAAAAATGCATTGGTGGTGGTTTATGTTTATATTTACACCCAGGGATCTTCCCAGCTATACTACATATCCAAACTAGGGATGAAATCTACCCTACGGTGGAAACACAGGTTCATTGAGTTGGTTTCGTTATAATTACACCAGTACCTTGCTTTAGAATTTATAATGTATTAATACTGTGATATTCGCATTATGATACTGTGATATATATATTATGAGTGATTGAAACATTCCACTAATGTGAACTTATTGTAA
Source organism: Anolis apletophallus (assembly GCA_030556195.1). NCBI lineage: Eukaryota > Metazoa > Chordata > Lepidosauria > Squamata > Anolidae > Anolis > Anolis apletophallus. The sequence continues at coordinate 97,364,238 of JARBWK010000007.1, read as the reverse complement.
TAACACTGTGAATTTGTGAAGTGATTATTCTTGCACCTTGCACTATATCTATATGATATTCTATTGAATCTCTACAGATTATTTTTTATATAAAAAAGTGATTTACACTATATTGCCTTACTATCAATTCTTTATTAGCTCTCATAGCGTGTTTACAGTATTGCTAGTATTAGAGCCTAACTCTGTGTACAAGGTTTATGTTTCATGCCATCTGCATTTTTGATTAATGCTCTTTTATATAGGCAAACGGAGCAAGATCAAGTGCACAGGACATTGTCTTTACTCCAATCTTCCACATGGGTTTATCCTAGAAGCATAGAATCATAGAGTTGGAAGAGACCTCATGGGCCAGCCAGTCCAACCCCCTGCCAAGAAGCAGGAAAAGCACATTCAAAACACTCCTGACAGATGGCCAAAGAACCCCAAATACACTTATCAACTGATGGGATCAAAGCTTTCTGAGACAAACCAGGAAAGGGATCTCGGGGTTTTGGTGGACAGCTCAATGAAGATGTCAACCCAGTGTGCTGCAGCAGTGAAAAAAGCAAATTCTATGCTTGGCATGATCAGGAAGGGAATTGAAAATAGGTCGGCAAATGTTGTATTGCCTTTCTACAAATCTATGGTGAGGCCACATCTGGAGTACTGTGTACAATTCTGGTCACCGCACCTTAAGAAGGATATAACGGAACTGGAAAAGGTACAAAGAAGGGCAACAAAAATGATCCAAGGGATGGAGCAGCTCCCTTATGAAATCAGGTTGCAACGCCTTGGTCTTTTCAGCCTTGAAAGACGGCGTTTAAGAGGTGACTTGATCGAAGTGTATAAAATCATGCATGGGATAGAAAAGGTGAATAAAGAAAAAATATTTTCTCTGTCACACAACACTAGGACTAGGGGGCACTCCCTAAAGCTCCAAGGTAGGAAAGTTAAGACTAATAAAGGGAAATATTTCTTCACCCAGAGGGTCATTGGGTTATGGAACTCACTTCCAGAGGAGGTTGTGACAGCTGTCAGCCTGGACAGCTTCAAGGCAGGATTAGACAGATTCATGGATACCAAGGGAATCAGTAGTTACTGAAATGGACATCCAAGTGCCACCTCCATGTTGATTGAGGCAGGCAGGATTTCCCCGGGTACTGGTTGTGGGGGGTCGGGAGCAGGTGAGGGTTTTGCCCTCCTTTCTGCTAGAGATCCCCGTGTACAACTAGTGGGCCACTGTGTGACACAGAATGCTGGACTAGATGGGCTGAGGCCCGATTCAGCATGGCTCTTCTTATGTTCTTATGTATATTCTATGTGCACTATATAAATTTATGGCTCTTTCTATTCAGGAAATCTATGGTAATGCCTTACACAAAAGAATAGCTGTATATAGGTTAGTTCTATGGATGTGTTAAGCTTCATATACTATAGGTAGGAATTAGGCTAGGATTTAGAATCCAAGGACAGATGCCAAGGAGCAGGTTCTAAATCGGATTTGGGGAAATTACAGTTCTCCCATTGTTGTTAGACAATACTATACTTTGCCTGTACTGGTTAGAGCTAAAAGAAGTTGTGGCCTATCTACATCTGGAGGGCCTCACATCCCTCTGAAAAAAAATATTTAAAAACAATTTTATTTTTTGTCTGAACTGTTTATCATTTAAACATTTTAAAAAGCTACTCTTGGATTCAGTTGTGGACCTGTACATTCTTCAAGTCCAGGCATCTTTGAAGCCTCACCCAAGGATTCATTCTAGCCCTGCATGCCATACACGTCCTCTCTGACAACTTAGCTGGAGGCAAGAACGGAAAGAACAAATTAGACCTAATTCAATTTTATTAAACCACAATTTAAAACCAGACATGGAAACTACTTCTTCTACTACATCGCTTACTTGTTAGATATTATTATAAAGGAGTGTACACTGATTCAGATAGAAATAAGTGCAAAGTGAAAACTGGCATGTAATGACTTAGGTTCACAAAAGGAATAGCAATCCTTCCACACACACACACACATGTACAGACACACATTCTCCAATAAGCTAGCAGCTCCCTAAACGAAGAGCCAATCACATACAAAACATCCTTAATCTCTACAAGTTTTATTGCTTCCTACAGTCATATTTTGCTTAGTCCCTTCCTCTCCCACTGTTGGTTTCCTTCTTCATCCCTGGGGTAATATCAGCAAGTCTACCCATGAAAAAGTATCAGCAGGTGGAGCTTATAGATGGACAGTGGCAAGGATTTTATAGTTTCCTCTGTGTTCTCTCAGTATACATTGCAAAATTTTCTTGAATGTTTTACAATACAAACAACAAAAAGTTTTTTATACAGTATGTCCAATTTTTTATTACTTTGAAAGTAGCATTGAACAAAAAGGCTTGAAAGCTGTTCTTACATTAGCTAGAATAGACATTTAAACATTGATTTTGCATATTAGTATTATTTATTTATTTATTATTCGTTTTTATATACCGCTCCTTCCAGCAGGCTCGGGGCGGTTTACATAATTCACATGAAATATCACAATACAATTTAATATAGCACACTAAAAGCATAAAAGCATAAAAAATACACAACAACAACCTAAAACATGCATCTACAGGAGTCAACAGATTGAATTCTAAGTTTATATCTAACTTCAAGGGCCGGTAAGGTTGAAAGCTTGTTTGAACAAGAAAGTCTTACAAGCTCTCCGAAATGGAGCTAATTCAGTAATGGCACGAACCTTATCCGGCATGGAATTCCAAAGGGATGGTGCAGCCATGTAGAAGGCTCTCGATCTCATTGAAGATAGCCAGCAAGAGTGGATCGACGGGACTAACAGGAGGTTCTGTTCTTCTGAGCGTAGTGATCTCAGGGGAACATATGGGGTGAGACGGTCCCTCAGGTACACTGGCCCTAGACCATACAAGGCCTTGAAGGTCAATACCAGCACCTTGATATAGATGGAAATCTATAACAATAAAGGAAAGTGTGTTTATTTTTCAGCTATCCAAGACCATGAAGCCCAGAATTCTGAAAACTGGCAGGCATACTAATAGTATCCTTGGAGTGTTCATTTGTGTATGTGTTTTAATGCATTAATTGGAATGTAGACAGTAGTACCACCTCCAGTCACTAGGTGGCAGCCTTCCCTAAAAATCAGCTATATCATGGAGAGGTATTCTATAAAGATGGTATTCTATAAAGAATTAAACGTAGCTACTAGGCATGAGAAAAAAGTTATGAAAATTAAATGATTCGGAAGAAATTCGTAAGAAATGCTACTTTTGAGTATTTCCGCATCTGGAACGCCAACCAGGAAGTGGACTTTCTTTATAGAACTTCAGGGACCAGGATTTTCTTAAGTATCGTTATTAGGTCGTAAGGGGGGGGGGCACCCTCCTTCTCTCTCACCACCCTCCCGCCTCCCTTGCCAATAAGTATTATGGCAAGGCAAGCCCTAAACTCGCTCCTTCTTTCGGCTGGAAGCCTGGAAAAATGTAAACAGAGAGGTTTACTCAGAAGTAAATCTGCAAGGGAGTAAACAGAGAGGTTTACTCATGAGTAAATCCGCAAAAGAGGGCACTTTGGATGAAGTGCCCTCCTTTGTGGATTTACTTCTGAGTAAACCTCTCTGTTTACATTTTTCCAGGCTTCCCTGCCCCTCCTGCCTGCCAGGATCTAAAGCATCAAAGAGTATTGGGGTAGTTGCACACAACACGTGAGAAACCAACCTAATGTATAATAGAATGAATGCTAACTTATAGAGTAAGTGCCTAATATTATAAGTAATCCAACTGGTCATATACCTACATTCCATGCACATGCAATAATACAGCAGTAATAACAATGGGTATAAGAAGAGGTAAAATTCAAACCGAAGTATTCTGACTGTGGTCCCTCCTCAAGCGGTGCAAACTGCAAACGGCTCTTCTCTATGAGCCCGGGAGGCAGCCTCTCCCGGGAAAAGCCAAAAGCCCGGGCACAGCGTTTGCTGCCTGGGTGCACATACATATTCTTTGGGGAGGGGATTTGCTGCAGAATCCCGGGCTCATAGAGAAGAGCCCGTTTGCACCGCTTGACGAGGGACCAGTCAGAATACTTCGGTTTGAATTTTACCTCTTCTTATACCCATTGTTATTACTGCTGTATTATTGCATGTGCATGGAATGTAGGTATATGACCAGTTGGATTACTTATAATATTTAGGCACTTACTCTATAAGTTAGCATTCATTCTATTATACATTAGGTTGGTTTCTCACAGGATCTAAAGCGTGCCAAGCCTTGATGCGCTTTAGTTCCTGGCAGGAGGAGGAGTGGACGGGCCCTCCCTGCCCCTTCTGCCTGCCAGGATCTAAAGCCTTGAAGAGGCTTCATGACGGGCCAACTTCAGCCCTCCAGGTGTTTTGGACTTCAACTCCCACCATTCCTCACAGCCTCAGGCCTCTTCCTTTTCCTCTCAGCCTGGGCAAACTTGGGCCCTCGCTCCCTTAGGATCGGGGTGAGAGAGAGGCAGCGAGGAGCGAGGGGGGGCTCCTCCTCCTTTTTTTGCTGCTTCCAAGAATAGTATACCCCTCCCTCCCTCCTTCCCTCCCTCCTTCCTATTTGGAGAGTCCCATCTAGAATTCAGTGTGATTTATTCAAGTTTTGGCCTACAACTCCCAGAAATCCCAGCCAATTTACCAGCTGTTAGGATTTCTGGGAGTTGTAGGCCAAAACCATCTGGAATGCGCATGCGCTGGCATACGAACTACTAACGAATTTCGTTAGTAATTACGTTACATTTTAGAAAATTTTGGAATTTTTTTGGTAAGTCTTTCTATTACTAATCAAAAAATCCCCCCCCCCCCATTAGATTTTCGATTCCCTATTTTTGGGTTCTAAACCATGCCTAGTAGCTACTGAAAGCTGTAGCAATGCACATAAGACCACATAGCAATAGGTTATGGGGTGGGCAATAGTCAGAATGGGAAATGGTGTGTCTAAACCGGCAGCTTGCAAAACAAGAAACAAATAGACCATGGATGGCTACAGCTGGATCAGCTAAGACTCTAATGGGGGTGGGGGCAAGACTAGACATAAACAGAATAGAAATGGGTGAAGCCAGGAACCACCAAAGAGGGAGGAAATGCTCCTCATTTCTCTATAATTTGACTCTGAATGGGTGTTTTGGCTCATAACTGGGTCAGCACCAACTTCTTGCACCTACTGCCATTTGAAGAAAGAGAGAGAGAGAGAGAGAGAGAGAGAGAATCCCATTTTAAAGCTGTGATGATGCCAAGTGAATCAGTCTCCTGCACATTTTTTTCATAACTATTCAAGGAAAGAGACAGAGCAGTGGATGGAGTAGATGGAAGAGGGAAAATCCCTATGTGGATTGGAAGGAAAGAGCCTTATAATGGGCTAAGGGACTCTAACCCAGTGTTTCTCAACCAGTGTGCCGTGGCACACTAGTGTGCCGTGACGGACCTCCTGCTGTGCCGTGAGAAAAGCTCACTGCCCCCCTTCCTTCCTCCTCCTCCTGCCGAACTCCTGCTGCTTGGGGGAGGAGGAGGAAGGGCCGGGTGGTGGTGAAGAAAAAAAAGGGGCCAGGGCACCGCCTCCTTCGGCCGTTTTTCCAGCCAGCCTCCATTCCGCCATGGCTCTCGCCTCTCGTTCGCTGAAGCCGCGTGGAGGAGCCCCGCCCACGGAAGCCCATCCACCGTTCATGCTCCTCCGTGGGAGAGCTGAAGCTGGGGGGAGGGGGCGGGGCATGGTGCGGCCTGGCTCTACCCCCTTCCCCAGCTTTGGCACTCCCAGCAGCTATTCCAGCCTTGAGGGGACAGTGCGAAGCCACCATTGTCCTGGCTCTGGCACCGCTGGCTTGGCACTGCCCCCTCAAGGCTGGAGCAGCTAGTGGGAGAGGTAAAGATGAGGGGAAGGGCAGGGCATGGCACGGCCTGGCTCCGCCCCCTCCCCTGGCTTTGGCACTCCCAGCAGCTGCTCCCAGCAGGCCACCATCCCCCAGCCGTTCTTTACTGTGTTAGAGTGTCATTTTGTGTCATTTTGGTTGGTGGTGTGCCCCCGGATTTTTTTAATGTTAAAAGTGTGCCGCGGCTCAAAAACGGTTGGGAAACACTGCTCTAACCTATGCAAAGTTGCATAGTTATTCTGGTAGGTTTCATAATGATACTATAAAGGTGAAAAGGTCAGTCTTTGAAGAGAATTTCAAGGAAATATCAGTGTTAATCTATTTCAGTATTAAAAGGGGAGGAAGGAAAGGCAGAGTCTTGTCAAAACTTTAGGACTAACCCATTTATTTCAGCATAAGCTTTTCTAGAGTAGTGGTCACTTCTTGAAAATTGGTAGGTCAAACAAAAAATTATGTTCATCGAAGACTAAATACATATATGAGCATATGGACTGGGAATGTGAAGGGCATATCACATTATTTGGGTTATCATACGGGTCAAAACTTCCTAGGAGACTTGATGCCAGTCTCTAGGTCTCCCTTTAAAACAGTGGTTTCCAACCTGTGGTCCATGGACCACCAGTGGTCTGCAAGAATGAAAAGATGGTCCGTAGCCTCACCATTACTACACCATTGCCTCAAAACCACAAGGTAATGAGAGCAACTGGTCTCATAAAACCCTCTTATAATGCCAAGGCAATGGGGATATCAGGGGAGGAGGGGAGGCTGACTATCTATGAAAGATTTTGACTCCACATCAGTTCTAGATTATTAGATATGGTTTTCTGTGGGCAAGCAGAAGGCGACTACTGGATGGCATATGTTCTGTATCAGAAACTAGAGTTGATGAGGTCTATCCAATGCAATTTTCTGAATCAGCACCCCAAATACCCAAACCAAATCTAAAGTTGACCAAAAACTGATTCATAACCCTTTTGATACTAATGTTGCAGAGTGGTCCCTGGTTAAAAAAAAAAGATTGGGAACCACTTCTTTAAAACCAGAATGATAGTTGAGTAGCACTGGATAGATGCTTCTTTTCATTTCTTACAAAGATGTGTTTGTGGGACATCTGGGACATTCAAAGAAATTCAAATGGCAGGTGTCAAACTCTGATTAATATATGGGTGCCACAACCCAACACTACTAACATGACTCTGCTCAGGAAGAAAACACTACAGCATGTTGGCTCATCCTAATTATATTGCTGTTCATGAAGACTTCACACTTGTGTTTCAGAAGTTCAGGTTCAAGTTCCCATTGTGTCATAAAACTCATCATGCTTCTATTATTTATTTTATTTACTGCATTTGTATATCGCTTTTCTCACCCCAGGGGGGACTCAAAGTGGTTTTCAACATATTCACGGCAAAACTCAATGCCTTACAAAACATGAAAATCTAACATAAAAACAACAGTAACATAAAACTATCAATTAAATCAGAAAGCATAACTACATTAAAACATCCTACATCACAAGATTGTTGTAGGGTGAAGGAAAAAATACCTAAGCTGCCTTGAGCTCACTTAATTCTGTAATCAATTAATAAAAGATACATGTTTCATTTGTGCATTTAGCAACATAATGAAACCATATATGATTCCTCAGTCTGTAACTTTCCATGGAGAGTCAAAGCTACTGTAAGAAAAGTCTATGTTATCCAGGAAAGTCCATAAATGCACTATTATTGCATTATTATTGGACTCAAGAGGATGAACATGAATAGTGGGTCTCCATTCATCACTTCCAAGACTTCTTGCAGTATTTATGCCATATTTGCTTAAAATTCAGCAGGTTAAAGATTTTAAAAGGTACTTGATAGCAGTAGCATAATTCCAGAATAATCTTAATAAAATTAATGAATTTGGCAGAACGGATAGAAGTAACAATGTCAAGAAATTATAACTTAAGGAAATAATTAGAAGGGTCTGTCCTCTTAACCCTTTGAAGGTAAGATGAAAATTTACTGTTGGGTCCAGAAATCTTATGACCAATATTTAAAACTGTCAGGAAGTCTAGAGGTCAGACATCCAGAAATAAAAGGCTGATGTCCCACATGTGCAGTTGGATTGCTTAAACCTCCTTCCAATCTATAAAACTGAAGGCGCCTGTGTCCAGGATAGCCAGCAAAGCCTTTGTTAAGGCAAGGTTATACATTCCAGGCAACACCATTGTGGCACTTGGAACAAATGAGATATCAAGGCCTGATAGAAATGCACAGCAAAAGGGTGCACTTTTAAAACTGCTTTAATGAATATAAAATGAGGAAGCAATCCAGCGAGTGAGACATGCTTTTACAGGCCTGGAGAAAGGGAGAGGAGAGGAAGGTTGTGGGGCGGGGGAGAGGATGCATCCAGGAAGATGCGGTGGGGGAAGGCGAAGAATGAGAAGTGGGAGGGGGAAAGGCATGCTTGGGGCAGCACCCAATCGGGAGGCCGGAGCAAGATTAACGGCCGGCCACAGCCATAGACTGGAAGACAAAAGACTTGATTTCAATTGATGCAACTTGGTTTCCTGACAGAAAGAAGAGACAGATGGCTAAATTCTGCTCTCTGTCACACCCTTGTAAATTTGGGGTGGTTTAGCAGACCTGGGGCTGGATTGCTTCATCCTCACTTTAACCTAAGAGAGAAAAAAATTGGCTGTGAGTGCCAAAACCATACTACTATTCTCCAACAGCTAGATTCAGACAGCAGTGAAAGGTGGAACAACAGGAATGATATCGACTTAGGATATAGCTCCTAATCATTATTTATGTCCTCCTGAAATTTAAACACTGACTTTAATGTTGATGTGGGGAGCAAATGAGTCTTTCAGAAATGCGAGCTTGATGTTCATTTCCATATGCATGAGTTTTCTATAAATAATCATTAGCAATGCCATTTATTTGCTAACAGCTGAAAATAGAGGGATCAGTGTTTATCTTTCCACATACCCCCCTCAGTTTTCAATGGCCTCTGTTCACTTCAGCTGGCAATAAGGAGGAAGCCTCCCAATGCATGGCTAAGCTGTCTCTAGGCCTCTCTCTCTCTCTCTCTCTCTCTCTCTCTCTCTCTCTCTCTCTCTCTTCTCTGGAATACACTGCCGGAGCTTCCCAGGCCCAGCAAACAGGGCAGCCACATATAACTTGATTTCCAATCAGTGGGAATAAGGAAGTGTTAAGCTAAACACTAAAAATGCAGATACATAAGAAAACACAAAGAAAAGTCTGTGAGGAAGGAGAAGGAGAATGAACAGAGTGGTATTACATATCCTTGAATTTTAGACAGAGAAAAATGGGCGCATTTATTTCCGCACAAGGAGTCCATAGTATGGGAAGGAACAAACTGCTTCCAAACGGTCTAGCGACAAGCCTCACTAACGAATTTGTGAACATTCAACATATATGTGTGTTTGTGAATGTTTTTCATTTTCATATTTAGATATCATAAATCTGAGCATTTTATTGCTGCTCAGCATTTTGCTCTCCAAATACTAAAGCATTTGTGGCACACAGTAAAGTTGTGATAACTCAAGGAACTCTAGAAAGGCTGGTCTTACCAGAGAAATTGGCACAATTGACAATATGAGCCAGCCGTGAAGAAAATACTGGCCCCACTGGGGACAGTACCAGGAGCTGATCTGGTGTCTAACATGTCCGATTAGCCTTGGCTTTTGGGTCAGTGTTGAACTGCCCTATGACTCCGAAGACCAGGGTTTGAACCCTCCCTCAGCCATGGAAAACCGTAGGGTGGATTTGGGAAAGTCGCACTTTATCAGTCTTAGAGGAAGGCACTGGCACATTTCCACTGTACAAATCATGCCCAGAAAACTATGAAAAATTCACCTAAGGGTCCCCATAGGATAGACATAACTTGAAGGTAGACACAAAAGAGGATAAGCATGCCTTGTTAAAATGTAGAAACAACCAGTAGACCTAGATTTAAAGAGAGAAATTGTGTGTGTGTGTATGTGTGTGTGTGTGTGTGTGTGTATATATATATATATATATATACACATACACACACACACACACACACATATATATATATATATATTCATTTATTGTATCAGGAGCAAACCAAGGGTACAGCTGTAATGTTGTTGTTTTTAAAAAAACCCACAAAGTTCTTATAAAGTGATGGTCCCCTTATCTCCTATAATGGATAAACTTTATAAGAATAAAATGATATCTGATATAATATTTGTTTTTTCTAAATATCTTCCTATCTTTAAAGACAATAAAGTTATAAGATACCCTATCCTTATATCCTGTTAGAGCACCTGTTATAACTGTATACTTAGCACTCTTTACTCTCTTTTCTTTACCGCCCCGAACTCGTCCCCCTCCCCTTTCCCGGTGATCCTTTTATGTAATTTCCTCTCATTATTTCTCATAGTTTGTAGAGAAGTAAGATGGAAAGTTGAGGAAACTCTTACCCTCAACGGAGGAAATGCAAAATGATTTTATTATATATATGTATGTCTGACTTTGTTTACCATGTTCGTATTATTTTATGGAAACTCAATAAAGATTAGTTTTGAAAAAACACAAAGTTTAAAAACTTGGAATTATATTAAATGTCCACTTGGAGTGCCTCTAGTGTTGGTATAAGAAGGTCCTCCATTGTGCATGTCGCAGGGCTCATGTTGCATTGTAGTAGGTGGTCTGTGGTTTGTTCTTCTCTACACTCACTTTGTGGCCCCATTTCTTAAGGTTGGCTCTGCATCTCGTGGTGCCAGAGCACAGTCTGTTCAGTACTTCCAAGTCTCCCAGTCTTCTGTGTGCCCAGGGGGGAGTCTCTCATTTGGTATCAACCATGGATTAAAGTTCTGGATTTTAGCCTGCCACTTTTGGACTCTTGCTTGCTCAGGTTTTCCTGAGAGTATCTCTGTAAATCAGGGGTGCTCATTATGCTGATCGGGAGCACCTAGGTGATCTTCGGCCCTCTTCCAGGTGATCTTTGGGCCTCACCAGCCGGATGGCGCGCTCCTGCTATGCGCGTGCACGTGCGCTCCCACCGCCGCCTTTGCGAAGCTTCTTTTGCCAAAATGAGGCTTTAGTGGGTGGGCCCTGGCGCTCATCTTGCCATGCACAGTGTGGTGACATGTCCGCCCATTGCTTGCTGGGGGGGGAGCAAGGCGAAGGCACGTGCACGGATAGGATGTGAGGCTGTGGGGAGGAATGGAGGGAATGTGTGTGTGTGTGTGTGAGAGAGAGAGAGAGAGCCAAGGAGAGAAGAAAGAAATCCGGAGAACTTTTTCGGATCCTTTTGGCAGGCAGGCAGGAGGGCGCTGGAAGGAGAGGGAGAGAGAGAGAAAGAGGCAAAGGAGGCTGGTCAAAGTGGGGCAAAGCCAAGCAAGCCCCGCCACAAACCCTGCTGCTGCCCTCGGGACTCCCATTCCAAGCCGAGACCTGGGCGAGCGAGCTGTGTGGGGCTGCTTTCTTTCCTTGGTTGGGGGCGAGGAGGGAGGGCTCCGCCATGTTCCTGGGACTGAACCCAAGGAGGAGGGGGCTGCGGGAATGGAGACTCCACCTGCTGCTGCTGCTTGTGCCCTCGCCGCCTTTCTCCGCCTCGCCCTCCCTTGCCCTCGAAGGAGAAAGGCGGTGAGGTCCCACGGGGGGGGAGAGAGAGAGGGTGGCTCTTCAGAGCCGGCTAGGAAGAGCCACCCCCCTCTCTCTCCCGTGGGCATGGACTGCCACCAGTGGAAGGGGTCCTCCTTCCTGCCAGCCGTCCACTTGGGCGTCCTTTCTGAGTGACACCCTCGAAAGGAAGGAAGGCGCCCCCTGCATCTGTCACTTTGGGAAGCACCTCTTCCACTCTTCCTTCTCCTGCCCAGGTAAGGAAGCCTCGAGGGAGGGGGGAGGGGGGGAGGCTGCTGTGGGGAGGCTCCAGCCTCATGTGGATCCCTATCTCAGTTGAGTTTCCTGGCCCAGGCAGCAGCCAGGTGGCCCCTCTTCCCAGTCCTGCACCTTCCGAGCCGCCGCCAAAGCCATATCTGGCAGGAGCGCTGGCGGGTGCGCCTATAAATACCCTCCTGCTGCGTGCGTGGGAGGGGCCTGCTGTGCACGCAAGAAGCAGGATGGGATGGGGACTTCCTGCTTCGCGAAAGCACGCAGCAGGAAGGAGGAAGGCAACAAAGACATTAAGAGAGAGCGCGCGCAGGCAAAGAGGATCCCCTTCCCGGGTGCGCGTGGCGGCGAGTTCGTGGTCAGGCAAGAAAGAAGGCCCGGGCGGACGGAAGGTGCACAACAGGTGATCTTTTCAACTTGATTGTTCATATAGTAGCTCGCATGATGAAAAAGTGTGGGCAACCCTGCTGTAGATCTTAGAAAACTATTTCTTGATTTAAGGCATTGGCATGCTGGCTGATATCTGAACAGGGGATAGGCCGAAGATGTCACTGCCTTGATCCTTTCATTATTGGCTGCTACTTCCTGGCGGATGTCAGGTGGTGCGACACCAGCTAAACTGTTGGCAGCAGCTAGACTGACCACTTGCTCCCTCGATCTGTGTCCCTCCTGGCTAGTGAAAGCTTGCCTGGAGGGACTACATGACCCTCTGTTGAAGATAATAAATGGCTCCCTTGAGCAAGGAGTCTTTCCAGAGAGTTTAAAAGAGGCAGTGGTCTCCCCGCTACTGAAGAAACTGAATTTAGATCAATCGGTTCCTTCCAGTTACCGCCCAGTATCGAATCTTTCGTTCCTGGGCAAGGTGATTGATTGGGCGGCAGTGGGGCAGTTGCAACAGTTCCTGAAAGACACAGCCGGTTAGACCCCTTCCAGTCCGGCTTCCGTTTGGGGCATGGGACGGAGACTGTGTTGGTCGCCATTTTGGATCAGCTTTGTTGCCAGCTTGACAAGGACGGATCAGCGCTGCTTGTGTTATTGGATCTCACAGCAGCATTTGATATGGTCGATTACAATCTTTTGGCCCACCGCCTTGCCGTTGCTGGAGTTAGGGGAACGGCCTTGAAATGGCTGTTGTCCTTTCTGCACAACCGGGGACAGCGAGTAAAAAAGGGAGGTCTGGTTTCCGAGAGGGCCCCTCTAAGCTGCGGTGTCCCTCAAGGGGCCATACTTTCCCCTTTGTTATTTAACATCTATATGCGGCCACTTGCTAAGCTGGTTCGAAGTTTTGGGCTGGAATGATGACACCCAGCTTGTGGAAGGCCAACCAGACTCCGTACCCTCTTGTTTCCATCAGTGCCTTGAGGCCGAAAATCCACAAGACTTTTAGGTGCTTCCATTAGTTTTATCTCATTCAACACTACGGTAATTTGTAATGTTCTATCCTGCTGTGTTTTGTTTTATTTTATGGTGTTTACTGTTGTTTTATATTTTTGCTTTTTAAGCCATTCTAACAGCCAGGCTCAAAGAAAGGCCAATAAATAGCAGAAATACAGAAATATAATGTTTGTACAGTTTACTTTTGGCTAGTGGTTTTTTTTTATTGTCTCAAATAATAGCAAATCGCCTTAGAAATACATTGCCTACACCAGCTCTATTCTGTTGTTACATGTCCTTTGGTCACATGCTACTCCCTGGCTAATTCCATACTTCCTATGAGAAAAGAACCAAGGTTGCTAACGGGAGCTTTTTGGCCTCGTACTAAGGGAAAGAATGGATCCTACACTGTTAGAAAAAAACTGCTATAATAGTAATAATGACAATAACAACAACAACAACACTTCATATTCCTCCCTATCTCTCCAAGGGGACTCAGGGCAGATCACAGTACACATGCACAGCAAACATTCAATGCCATTTTTGACAGACAGGACAGAGATAGACAGAACAGAAAGGAGGTATGTTTTGTTGCTGTCCAGCTTTTTGGTGCCTTATTTATTTATTGTATCAGGAGCAAACTAATGTATTTGAAAAAAACGCAACGTTTAAAGATTTAGCATTCTATTAAATATCTTTTGACCAGTTGCTGGCCACTTGGAGTGCCTCAGGTGTTGCTTGAAGTCCCGGGTATGAAGCCCTGCAGGCTCTCTACCACGCGGTAGAGAGCGTTTTCAGTGGCGGCGCCGGTTCTATGGAACTCGCTGCCGCTGGAGACACGAGCTTTGCAGGACCTGATGGCGTTCCGCAGGTCCTGCAAGACCTGGCTGTTTAGACAGGCGTTCGATGTCTGACAGCGCCTAATTAAAGCTTGACATCCTGCCATACCACTACCATTCTCCATGTACCAGCTATGTCTGGCTATGATTTTATGTGACTGTTTTAAGATGTAATTTTATGTGTTTTAACCATGTGTTTTATATGCTGTTTTTATATGTTGTAAACCGCCCTGAGCCTCGGGAAGGGCGGTTTATCAAATCGAAATTAATAATAATAATAATATAAGAAGGTCCTCCGTTGTGCATGTGGCAGGGCTCAGGTTTGCTCTTTTCCACACTCACATGTCATGGACTCCACTTTGGTGCCTTAGAAGTTGTGCTTAAATCCAGCCACAGGAGGGTGCTGTTGCTCTATTCTCTATGAGGAAGAGCCGTCAGGACTCCCTCCTTCCTTTTGGTTGCCAGGTATTTTCTGATCTTTTTCTTTATGGTGTCATACAATACCTCCCTCACTTGTTTTTGTGGTACCTAAATTCTCTACTTAGCTCAAGCTGTTTTCAAACTGCTTAGGTAAACAGTAAGCTAGGCTGACAGTTGGGAGCTCACACCGACCTGGGGCTTTAAACTGGCAACTTTTCGGTTGATAGATGTTATCATTACTGATGATTTACCAGTTGTGCTAAAGCCCGGCCCAGCTGGAATAAATGATAAAATATTTATCTGTTGTTTTATCTAGGATACATATTAAGCATGTTATGCAATGGCATGCCTTATCTAGTGGGAATTTTATCTTCCCACACCTGCAATATTACACTTTTTTGTATAATTTTATCTGTACATCTATATGGGATAGTGCCAACCTAAGCACGCAGGATTGCAATGGAAATTTCTTCTTCCCTCATTTTCTCTGCAACTTTCTGTGCCTCCAAAGGCTGACAATGGAGGAAGTCCCAAACCCCCAGAGCTGATTTTGAGATTACATGAGAGGGTACTGTGAGGAAGTAGGACTGGATCCTGGTGTCTAATTATATTTATATCTTCATCTACCTACCTGACAACATTTTCCTATAGTGGAGAAGATTGTGATAAACTGAACATCTCAGTCTCTTCTCCATGTACTGCCATGCAAGAATTGCCTTTGGAAGAGATCCCATGAAGCTCTTGAGCAGGCATGGGCAAACTTTGGCCCTCCAGGTGTTTTGGACTTCGACTTCCAGAATTCCTAACAACCAGTTTCCGCAACAAGCCATTTTTATTCAAAATCCAGTTATCACAGGGACACAAAATGAAAGCACAGCTAGCAAAACAAACTCCATAGGAATGTTAACCCTTCCCTATACTATTCAAAGCTAATATATATTTGGCTGGAGTTACACTTATAAACATATCTGTTCCAACACACACACACACATACACACATCTATTACTCTATCTCCATACACACGCACACACGTGTGCATGCACACATATGAATGCTAAATGCTCATCATTACTAATTCATTAGACATTCATTGTAATTATCCTTCCTGTAATGAATTAATTTACTATTAATTTGGATATTGTATGTACAGTACTGCTATAAGAACTGTCATACAATTCAGTATTAATTAATCTAGCTTTGAAGTGAAATGTTACTAATCAATTCACATTATCGGGATGCTTAAACTCCTGGCAGCATTTTTATTATGATGATTATTATTATTTATGAACTGTGGGAAGGAGAACATTACTCCACTGTCGTTCTCTCTTTTCCTTGGTTGTTCTTTGACAGTACTCTTGCCCTACATATCCATATATCCTGATGGCCTTGCCAACCTAATTTGTCTAATCAATACCCAATGTCCTTAATGCTGAAGAAGTCACCTTGTATTTTACAGTCACTGGCAAATTATTATACGAAGAGTCTTCTCATGACTGAAAAGCATATATTTTATCAGCAAACTTCCATATAAATTTGCTGCTTGCTGGAGCTAATCCAAAACTTCAACAAATAGTAAGTGCTTGGAGAACACTTTCACTTATTTAAATACTGATGTTCATTGATGCAACTTATCTAGTTAATCCAATATGACCATATGTAGGACTCTGAGTTTTATTGATTCAAAGAATTATGAGCAAAGAGAGACATTGTAGACATGTTTCCATCGTAGTTCTACAGTGCATCTTTAGTTATCACTGCAGACAGATTGCCTGCAAGCTCTACTACCTTTACCTGTAAAGAACCAGACGATGAAACCTACCAAAGCTCACAGTGCATTATTTGTAAAAGCTGAAGAATCCATCATTTCCATAATGTAGTCTATATGATAAGGTGCATCTATACTGTAGGATACCACTTTAACTGCCATTGCTCAATGCTACGGAATTGGAATTTTACAGGTTCTTTAGCTTACTCTGCTGGTGCCTCACCAAACTACAATTCCCAGGATTCCTAGCACTTTAACTGCAATGCTCACTTGCAAATTTAAAGATACAAGTTATTCAAACAATATCCTGTTTTAGTATACATAAGAAGTGTGCAGTTAAAATGTGAAGCTATATAAAGTTATTAGAAAGGAAATAATTGTGGATCAAGTATTATTTATTTATAGCCTTTATATTCTGCCCTTCTCACTCCAAAGGGGACTCAGGTCAAATCACAGAACACATACACGGCAAACATTCAATGCCATTAGACATACAGGACCGACAGACAGATAGAGGTATGTGTCTCGGCATTTTTCTAACTTCGGCATTCTGGAGGTTATGCTTGATTCCAGCCACACGGGGGTGCTGTCACTCCATCCTCTATGACGATGGGCCTTATTTGATCACAGAGTTTCCTCCTGTTCTTCGATCACCGGCTTTATAGTACCGTAAAATACCTCCCCACTTAAGCTGTGCCTAATTTCTCTACTCACAGCTACAGCTGTTTTCGAACTGCTTAGGTGGACAGTAAGCTGGGCTGAAGGTCAGGTGCTCACCCCTACCTGGGCTCGAGATCCCAACCTTACGGCTGGGAAAGATCTATTGCTGCTGGTGATTAACCCACGGCGCAAAAGCCCAGCTCTAAGAATGTATGCAATATTTACAGTGTAGTCCTACATGGAACTCCTCACAGGTAAGCCTAATTGAGTTCAGTGGGATTCACTCCAATTGGTACAACTGTACATGATGGCTCATCCCAAAATGTGATTTGTGTTACATGGTGCTACATCATTGAATCGAACGTCTTGATGTTTCTTGTTTTTCCTGCCTTTTGTAAAAGCCTCAATAAAAAGGAGTAACACTGCATTTGTGGACATCTTTGTTGTGGTGTTGGTGGTAATATCAGATGCGGATGCATCTGACCCCTTCTCACTCTCCCCATGTTGCCTCCAGATGAGTTTCCAGATGCATCACAATCTTCACGCTGTTTCCTTCTAATGCTTCCTAACTCATTTTTATTATTTTTAAGTTCTCTAACACTTTAGTGCCATGACTGTAACATAATATTGTGATTGGTATCCCTGTGTTTTTTCATGGCAACAAATCACACACACGCGTGCACACACACACATCCTCTTTTTCTATTGTCAGTGTCCTCCAACGCCTGATTTCACACAGGGAATGTGAATGTAGGGGGAAGGGGAAGAGAGCAATTTTCTCCTACCGAAAAAACCAGTGATAGTACCATACAAAGTAGTTTATAGCAATACTAAAAACTAGACAGATCTTTTTTAAAGAATTAAACTATATATCTATTTGAAAGGGTGTCCAACTTCAATGGAAATGGTTTGGACAAAGGAGGGAATCAAGCAGGGCAGGTATCAGGCAGCAAGAATATGCAAAGTTAATAATAGGGATCGGAAAACATTTCAAAAAATGATCGAAAAACTAGGGGCCCTTCCAGATAGGCCCAGTATCCCAGGATCTGTTCCCATGTTTTCTACTTTAAACTGGATAATCTGAGTCCACACTGTCAGAAAACCTGGGATTGGATCCTGGGATATAGGGCCTGTCTGGAAGGGTCCTAGTTATCAGGAAATCCTGATGAGAAGAATCCTCAAGTGACAATCATAAAGTTGGATTTTCTTCTTCTAACCAAAAATGCTGTAGCTTGGAACTTATTCTACACCCAAACTGCATTGGGTTTTTGCTCAGAAAATAGTATTTGCTGCATAGGAAATAGATGTTGTGCATGATTTAGGGCAGAATTACACCCTAGTAAACGTCCTCACTGCACAACATAAGGCACTGCCCCAAAACAAAATGAGCTACATGAATAGTGGCATGTGGATAATAGTTGGGCCTAGAACTCAAAATGCCCCACTGTATACCCAGATAGGAAAATGTGTTGTGTTAAAGCTAAGGAGGAAGAAGGTTCTAGTATTAAGATGTGGGACTTACCAGGAGTTATACTATGTTAAGAAAAAGGCATGTGTATGAAAGTACAGCAATGAGAAGTGCCATGACCACAGATATTTGATGAATCTGGATAAGCCTGGGGTCTCAATAAAATGAATGAGACAATAATTAATAGCAGCAAAGTAAATCAGGCCACAGTTCACTGATTTCAATGGGTCCTAGCTTTCTGCAGCTTCCTGTGGACTGGTTTTACAGCATGTGTGTTGCCCATAAACTAGAATGGGGTGCTTTCTGAATCTTGGGAACAGGCTTCTGATTAAGAACATGTACATGAATTGGGAGGAGAAGGTGGCACAATTTGAAACAACTATTAGTTTATATAAGACAGTCCTGACTTAGTGATGTGCTTAAACTAGGTTCCTATTAATGCATATTTTTAGTATCTGGAAAACAACGAAAGCCACCTTAAAAGCTCTCTTCCCATTCTTGGGGCATGACAGTATGATGTATATGATCTAGCCTACTCATTTCTTTCACACATTCTTAGCTCCACAGAAGCAGCCCAACACTGATGGTAATCTCATGAAAACACAAAATGATTTGTTTATTACCGAAGGTTTATTTAAGGCTGTCACCATGACCTATATCCATTAGTAACCTTAGAGACTCTTAAAGGGACACTGGTCCCATTACCTACTATTTTCAGCTCTACCCCATCACTGCGCAAAGCTACAGCAATTGCTTCTAAGAGCCCCTTATAAATTATGTCTTAGGAGCACACACTCTTCCATCATCATTTCTTATAAGATGAGAAATCTTGCCAGGTACCATTCAAGCTTCATTGGGCCATTCCAATAGGCAATTTTCTAGAATACTTCAAGATCTAATGTGCCACCAAAACACGAGCATCAAAGTGAAGGAAAGTTAAATTAGGCCTTTCCAATTACACTTTCTGTCATCACCTTCCTAGTTTTACCTTGCTTTCTAATTCCATGCAAGAAGCAATGACACTCTAAGGTTATAGACCTTTGGTTTGCCCAATTTAGTTCAACAACTTGAACAGCATTACATTCATGTTTCTGTGCACAGGTAAAATAGTGCATAGACAGAAGATAAGGAAGACTATAAGGAGTGTGGAACTTCCTACCCTCCACCTGCAGAGTGACAGCTCATTTCACAGGATTACCATCAAGGTTGGCTCAAAATACTTTGCCAGTCTAGGAAATCGCTGGAGCAGGAGTCCTCAAATTTTTAAAGCAGAGGACCAGTTCAGAGTCCCTCAGACTGTTGCGGGTAGGATTGCCATATGTCCCTTATTCTAAGGGACGTCCCTTATTTTGGCCCTAAAATTTCTGTCCCTTATTTTCAGGCCCTGTCCCTTATTTTTGACTAGCAGGACAGGACTGGGCGGGGTTGACCAGAGGAAGGTGCGCGCTGCGGTTTCCACGGCAATGCCTGCCTGGGGATTCCAACTCGCAGGGCAGCCTGCGTCCCCGTTGGAAGGAAGAGGTGATACAGGACTTTTTCAAAGTACAGTAGACTAACCATTACCCAAGGGGAATGTTGGATCATGTTGGATAAAGATAGTTTCTGGTTGCTTGCTCTTAAAATAGGCCTAGCTGTGCATCCCAATACTATACAATGCTGTGTATCCCATACTATACTATACCATTAACTACTGACATAATAATCATGAAGATGTGCTGTCTTATAAAAATTATTTTATTGTAATGTTTAGACAGTGCACTATTAAAGTCAGCAAAGTCAAGTACTAACTACAGATGGAGAAAATAAGGTAGTTCTAATAATGTTTTTTCTGCATGACAAAGCATGCAGAAACATACCACGTACTGTTAAGAGGGTATAAGTCAGTTTATTTTGTGAGTTTCAATCATTATCTTATTCTCTTAATAAAACTATTTCTACCTAATGTTTAAGTTTCAAGTTTTTAATGAAGTGTCCCTTATTTTTGTGAAAAATCCCGTAAATGTCCCTTATTTCTTATATCAAAAAATGGCAACCCTAGTTGCGGGGGCGGACTATAGTTTGAAAAAAATTCCTATGAATGCTGCACATATCTTAATTGTAGATAGATAGATCAATACAATATTTAAAATAAAGAAGTTTTTAACCAACAGAAATTTACCAATATTTACATGGGAAGTGTGTGTCTGCTTTTGGCTGAAGAGATACTCAAGTTAATTAGGATTATGGTGGTTGATGTGTGCCTTCAAGTTGTTTCAGACCTAGGAGAGCCACATCTGGCCTGTGGGCCTTAGTTTGGGGACCCATGGACTAGATCAGTGGTTCTCAACCTTCCTAGTGCCACGACCCCTTAATGCAATTCCGCATATTGTGGTGACTCCCAACCATAAAGTTATTTTTGTTGCTACTTCACAACTGTAATTTTGCTACTGTTATGAACTGTAATGTATATATCTGATATACAGGATGTATTTTCATCCTGTATACCAAATTAGTCACAAATACCCGATACACCCATATATGAATACTGGTGGGGTTGGGGGGGGGGTTGATTTTGTCATTTGGGAGTTGTAGCACTAGGAAGATTGAGAACCACTGCTCTAATCCATGGGTCCCCAGATTAAGGCCCGCAGGCCGGATGTGGCCCTCCAAGGTCTGAAATTTGGGTGTATCGGGTATTTGTGTGAATGACAATCTGTGTAAATAACAATGGACTGGCACGGACTATGATTTTTAAAAAATGTTTTCGTAATTGAATGCCTTAATTAATTGTTTTAATTGCTATTATTATTTATTACTGTTGTTGGCATTGAATGAATGCCTGTTGTGGAGTGATCAAAACCTCTAGGGGTGAGAAGGACAGGATACAAATATGTGAAAGAAATAATAAATAAATGTGGTCCAGTGAATGAAAATGCATACTGCATATCAGATATTTACATTATGATTCAGAACAGTAGCATAATTACAGTAATGAAGTAGTAACAAAAATAATTTTATGGTTGGAGGTCATCACAACATGAGAAACTGCATTAAGGGGTGGTGGCATTAGGAAGATTGAGAACCACTGACCTAGGTGCTACATAATGACTGATATCTTTAAGATTTATCCTTTCTTTCCTGTGGTTCTGTGGACTGATTTTGAATGGACCTGCTCTGAAACTTACACTTTTCAATAGAGAACAGTCCTCTGTATAGAACAATTGTTCTACCTTAGTCTCATTGGATACAAGGAAGCAAGCAAGCAAGACTATTATCCCTTAAATTTCAAGGTCATCAAAATGGAGCACTCAAGATAAAAAAGTCAGCTTTTTAAAATGTTTTTTGAAAAAACATTCACTATAAAAAGACACTGAACTTCCGAAAAGATTTGCAAATTTGTGAGTTTTAAACTCCAAAGCATGTTTATCTTTTTAAAACACACACACAGATTTCTTTAAAGGCAATATGCTCCAAGTTGCTGAGGAAGTGTTACTCATTTCTAGCCACAGCTTCCTTAGCCACTTCTCAGGGGTGCTACCATTTCAGTCACAGCAAAAGGCCTGCAAGGGCCATCTGTTGCTCTGTTGAAATCTTTGAATAAGAGAGAGAAAGAGGAGGAGATGCCTGATAAATCAGAGCTCTCCTGAAACATTTATATGCATAAATATTACATCTGAAATGGCTCCATGTGACACAGGAGAACAAGGGGTTCTTTTCATACAGTGGGTGGCAGGAAACAACCAATAGAAATGCCCCTGTCTCCAACACAATAGGGGATCCATGGCCTGAAAGATATTGATAACCGTTATACATTTCAAAAAGAAACACTGATAGGCATCCTGTGAGCAGAAACGTTACTTGGTGCTCTAAACAGAGAAAGCTGCCTTGCGGAGAGGCAGACTGTTGGTCTCTCAAGTTCGGTATTGCCTGGAGTGACAGCAGCTCTTCATGATTTCAGGCAGTAGGTTTTGTCAATCCTATCTAGATGTGCCAAAAATTGAAACTGGGTCCTTCTAGATGCAAAGCAGGTGTTGGGTGTGATAGATGTGAAGAGCTTGAAAGATTCCATTTCCCACAGAATGTGACCAATCTCCTTGGGAACTATAGAGTTCAAATCTCCAGAAAGACCTGGTTCAGAACTTAACCAATGCAGAAGGAGTTAGCACTGTACAAAGCGCCATTTTATCATATTGGTTGCAAGGGTGTTGTGATAAGAATTTTGAAAACCTGAAAACATAGAAATTGCTCATTTACTAGTTCTCTTTACAAAATTGTTTACATTATTGCTCAAGATTACTAAAACCATTAAAAACTAAAATGCAAACTGAAAATCTAAACTGAGCAAAGCAATACAAAGGTAAAGTCTAGTTGTGTCTGACTCTTGAGGGTGGTGCTCATCTCCATTTCCGTAGTTGTCCGTAGATGCCTCCAAGGTCATGTAGTCGGCATGACTGCATTGAGTGCCGTTACCTTCCCACCAAAGCAGTACCTATTGATCTACTCACTTTTGAATATTTTCAAACTGCTAGGTTGGCAGAAGCTGGGGCTAACAGTGGGAACTCACCCTGCTCCCCAATATTTTGGCCAGCAAGTTCAGCAACTCAGTGGTTTAACCTGCTGCACCACAGAGGGCAAAGCATTACATATGTAAAATAAACTAAAGCAATAAACAGGCATAGGCCTCACTAGGATTTTCTGCAACCCATGAAGCCACTCCCTGTGGGAAAAGGGATGAGAATTTGCCTCCCAGGGCCCCTTAGGTTGCAATTCTCCATTCACCACTATTGGGCATAGACTTTTCTAAGGCCCCAAATTGTATTGTATCTCAAGGGGTCATAAGTGATCACAACTAGATTTGAAGAAAAGAACCAGCATGGCCTATGAAGTTTCTATGGTCCTAGATGTCCTCACATATACTCATGCAAGATGCTATTATGGTTTTGGGGACTGAAAAACAAAAACTGACTCATCTAGTACAAAACAAAAGACCAGGAAATGGATGGCAAAATGTTGCATGTGGTAAAATATTGGCTCGATATGTTTGTTATCAGGCAACTTTGTTAACAGACTTGCAGAGACTATTAGGGAATCTCAAGTGTCTCTAAGTAAAATTAAGAAAAAATACTGCCTAAAACTTTGGACAGCTGTGGCAAGTCGAAGCTGATAGTATTGAGTTAGATGGTTCAACAGCCTAATTTTGTATAAGGCAGTGATATTGTGTTTTTGCTCAGTCAATAAAACCATTGTTGCCTTTCTGTAAGGCCGCCTTGAGTCCCCTTTGGAGTGAGAAGGGCAGGATATAAATGCGGTACATAAATAAATAAATAAATAAATTTCAATAATGTACTGTCTCAAGTGTTGGACTAGTGATACTATACTGAGAAAGTAATATGGCTGAAGTTGTGAGGTACCTGAAAATAGCCTTGGAATTAAACTGCCATTCTACCAGATCCCAAAAACACACTTGTCACGACAGGTAGTAGTAATACTAATGTGGTAGTGGAGGTCTTGGATAACCTCCCTAACCTGGCTCAGATAAAACAGCATAGAAGTTCTCATTTTCTAAAGAAGAGGGTGGGATTCTGTAGATTAGTCACCTACTTTCACTGATTTGCATATCTACATTGATGTTGCACCAGGTTTTCAGAAAAGCACAGGTCTCAATCATATATGTCAATTTGGCTCTCTCAGCTATAATTAAATCCCTTGGGCTGAGAATGGCAGTATAGAAATATAGTAAATAAATAAATAAATAAAATGAGGATTTTATTTAGGACTAAACCACTAATTGAGTGATTTTGCTTAGATGTCATAGGTCTCTTGAAAGACAGACCTATGACCAGGTTGCTGTGAGTTTTCAGGACTGTATAGCTATGTTCCAGAAGCATTCTCTCTTGACATTTAACTCACATCTATGGCAGGCATCCAAAGAGATTGTGAGGTCTCAGCCTCTGAGGGTGCCGGCCAAGATGTGGGCAAAACGTCAGGAGATAATGCTTCTGGAACATGGCCATACAGTCCGGAAAACTCACAGCAACCCAGCGATTCTGGCCGTGAAAGTCTTCGACAATACATAGACCTATGATCCATGAACTGCCTTTGCAGCAATCCTTAAAAAAAACTAAACTAAAGCAGCAGGATTACACATAGCCTTTTCCTGTAATGAATTATTTAGGTTTGTAACCAATTCCATAAATTAACACACTTTTTTTGCTTTATGAACCAACCCTCATCACCTTTAATAATAAAATTATAATAATAATAAACTTTATTTATAACCCGCCCCCATCTCCCCAATGGGGACTTGGGGCGGCTCACATGAGGCCAAGCCCAATCAACAAATAATAAAATAAAATCAAAAACATCAGCAATAAACACAACAAAAATACATACATATAAATAAAAGCAATATACAACAAGATATCTAAAATCACAGAGACAGGGCAGGCCACAGGCAACATATAAAATGTTAAAATCTCAGGGTGAGATAAGCGGAATGGCATCCTTTTCAGGGAAAGAACATCATTTATAGGCGAGGGCGATGAAATCCTAGCACGGGGGCATTGAGGAGAAACAATGATAGAGCTTAAATAGTTACTCTCCGAAGGCACAGTGGAAAAGCCAGGTTTTCAGTTGTTTTTTTCTCTCCAGGCAAGGAATTCCAGAGTTGGAGGGCCACAGAGGAGAAGGCCCTCTCCCTTGTGCCCATTAATAATAATAATAATAATAATAACTTTATTTCTTGTGAGTCGCCCTCCACCGTTGGTGCTCCGGGCGACTTACAACATTTAAAAAACACAAGTACATCAATTAAAAACACAGGTACAGAGAAACATAAAGGGCCCAGCCTCCAAGGTTATCTAGTCAATCCCCAAACGCCTGGCAGAAGAGCCAAGTTTTCAAGTCGGACAGGAATCTGGCTGGGGCCAATGTGGCCCTGAGAGCAGGCGGAAGTGTATTCCAGATCACAGGGGCCACCACAGAGAAGGCTCTCCGTCGGGTCTTTGTCAGCCGGGCCTCTCTCACCCCTGGGATAGCTATACAGTCACCATTTATTGCACGCGCTGGTCTTTCACTGCGTTGGTCTGTCAGCCGATCGCCCAGATAGGCTGGTCCGATTCTTCGCCGTGCTTTGAAGGTTAGCGCCATGAGTTTATAGATCACTCTGAACTCTGTAGGCAGCCAATGAAGAGCTTTTAGGATTGGTGAGATATGGTTCCTAGCCGATGCCCCGAAAATGAGTCTGGCCGCTGCATTCTGGACAAGTCTCAACCTCCGAGTCGTGGACAGCGGTAGACCCGCATACAGGGCATTACAATAGTCAAGTCGAGAGACCATGGTGGCATGTATCACAGTCTTCAATGCCTCTGATGGTAGGTAGGGGGCCAGCCGTCGGGCCCTGCGAAGATGAAAGAAGGCGCCCTTGGCTGCAGCCTGGATCTGGGCTTCCATCGTCAGTCTCTCGTCCAGAATCACTCCCAGGCTCTTCACCGCGGAACCGAGGACAGGGGCTCGCCTTCAAAGAATGGTAGTGGTGAGTGAGGGTCGGGTCGGCCAGGCCAGAGGATCTCTGTTTTTGCCGGATTGATTTTTAGCCTGTGTGCTCTGAGCCAGCTTGTCACCGCCCTCAGTCCCTGACTAAAGCTTTCAGGCACCGACAACATCCCTGGGTCGAGCTTCAGCAACAGCTGTGTGTCGTCGGCGTATTGGTAGCAGCTGAAACCATGGCTCCTAGCGATACTGGCCAGGGGCTGGACATAGATGTTAAAGAGGGTGGGGACAAGATGGCACCCTGAGGGACCCCGCACTCCAGCCCGCATATCCTGGAGACCTGGCCCTGCCACTCGACCCGCTGCGAGCGGTCCCGCAGGGAACGATCCTAGCCAAGCCAGAGCCTTATCTTGGATCCCGGGCGACCAGGCGGCGGAGTAATAGATCATGGTCGACGGTGTCGAGGCGCGGTTAGATCTAAGAGGACCAGGACTGCCGAGCCCCCTCCGTCCAGCTGGCGGCGGATGTCGTCATGTCGCTACCAGGACGGATTCCACTCCGTGGCCGCGCGGAATCCCGACTGGGACGGGTCCAAGCCCCCGGATCGGTTTAAAAAATCACGCAGCTGGCTTTCCACCGCCCGCTCCAGTAGCTTACCCAGGAAGGGCAGATTGGCAACAGGGCGGTAGCTCGCCGGTTCGTCGGGGTCAAGGTTCGCCTTTTTCAGGAGGGCGAACTCTGGCCTCCTTCAGGGACTCAGGGAAAGTGCCTGTATCCAGGGAAAGGTTCACCAGGTCCCTCAGAGCATCCGATATGGTGTCAATGCAGGACTTGATTAAATGCGATGGACAGGGGTCCATGGGGCAGGTCGTCGCCCTTGCCACGGTCACCAGCCTTTTCACCTCTTCCGATGTTAGGGGCCTGAACTCGATGAGGCAGTGCCCACTGGTCTGAGTTAGACACCGGATCTTCTCGTTCTCTTCCTCCGGAATGGGCGGCAGGTCACGCCGAAGTGCCGTGATTTTCCCAGTGAAATACTCTTGGAGGTCTTCTGCTGTTATCAAAGAGTTTTTGGGGTCGCTCTGTGGAGATGCTAGAAGGCTCCGGACTACTTTAAAGATCTGTGCTGTACGGGAACCAGCAGCTGTGATCTGAGCGGCATTGTAGGATTTCTTAGCCTCTTTGGTCTCGCGTTCATACAGTCTGAGACTGGCAAGGGCGACAGGAGGGCCACTTAATGCAAAGTGCATCAACAGAAGGAGGAGATCAGTTGTTAGGATGGTTTTGCGGTTGTGGCACAATATACCAGCATATTCTTTCTTCCATATTGTGCAAAAGCACCTTGGGTTCTGCTACTCTGATGCAACGGTGTTTCCCCAGCATGTTGTTGTGGCAGAGGGGATGCCAACTCCTATAAATAGACAGTCCCACAGTATAACTTGCCTCTGCATAGATCAAGACTGCTACACTGGATCAAGAGAATGAGGTGCCTAGTTGCTTACCACTGCAAAGAGCAGCACAGAACTGGACAGAAAAGTATTCATTTACCAAACATAAACAAAATGCATACAGATTAAATAGACAAGTCAACAAACCGATCTTTGTTCTAATGAACAAATCTCCATTGTTTCAAATAGAACATCTGTTTAGCTACCAAAATACAACAATTACTTTTCAGATTTTCTATGAGAAATATCCACATTAGGCACACATTAATGGTGACATAAATGGCGTTGTCACAGGAAGACCTTTTCAAACTTGCAGCCTCTGTCTCTAAAATAAATGGCCTTTTTCTAACTCACGGGAAAGATTGGCACCTGGTAATGAAAGTATTGCTTCCTGGATATGTTGGGTAAACATCATTTTGATTAAATCGTTTGTGGTTTAATAAAGAAGAATTGAAGCTACCGCTACACAACAAAATTGGCTGGCTCCGTGTCAGGGGCAGAGTATATCTTCCCTTTGTGAATTTTCACCAGCCATCTTGGGGTTGTTTTTGTGTTAGAATAATTTGTATATCAGCTTTGCCATGAATATAATCCAAAACACCTTTAAAGACTCAAGAGAGCTTGCTTGTAAAAACTCTGCTCGGAATTGTGCAAACCACCAGTATATGTTGAATGACTTATCCAACAGATGCATGAAGGTGAGTTCAATGGCATACTTTCCCCTATTTTGACCATCTTTCATGAGCTGTTATAGAATCATAGAGTTGGAGGAGACTTCAAGGTCCATCCAATACAACTCCCTGCAACACAGGAATCAAAGCACTTCAAAGGAGGAACCCACCACACTCCGAGGAGGCTTACTATCAAGACACTCTTATTGACATTTAGGTGTCCCTGTAGTTGGAATTCATAGTTCCATGTCACAAAGGGCCCTTCCACACAGCCATATATGCCAGAATATCAAGGCTAAAAATCCCACAATATCTGCTTTGAACTGGGTTATCTGAGTTCGCACTACCATATATCCCAGTTCAAAACAGAAAATGTGGGATTTTATTCAGCTGTAAGGAAGGGGCCAAAGGGTGTCAATGGGTTATTTCCCTTTATGATAGGGTTCCTTATCTTCATCTTCAGTGCAGGAGAAAACAAATATGCCCCACCTCCAATATGACAGTTGGTACTTTCAGAGATTTAAACATGACTATCAGGTCACCTCTCAACTGTTTTTAATCCAAGTTAAACAAGGCTTCCAAACCTTAAACCATTGACTTCCTCTGACTGAACACATCCTAGCTTGTAAATCTCCTTTTTGAATTGTGGTGCTGGGACTGGACATAGTACTGCAGGTGAGGTCTGACCAAAGCAGAACGGAGTGATAGTATTAGTTTCCTTTATATTTCTATGGAATTGCATTGAAGTAGCCCATTGAGACAGGGGGCAGAATTCACGGGGCTGAATGCAGTCGAATTTGTCTGCTAATGAAATGGACTCTACTTGTGAAATGTGTTCCTCCTATCTGCTGTAGGCTCTATGTTCATTCTCAAATTCCCCCCCCCCCCCCAAACTTGGATGGTTCTCAAGCAATGGCGGAAGTGTCAAGGTTTCTATTTAGGGTCATGTGCAGGTTCTCCCAGGATTAGGGTCTGTCTGGATCCAGCCGCAGTCATAACACTCCTGTTTTTGTGGCAGTAACACTACTAGTTCCAGTTAAGGAAACAGGTATCCAAAAGTATAGTTGTTGTGGTCTTCTACTCGACCAACAAAGCATGCAGAAACTTTTGTTCATTCCCAAACAAGCAAGAAGGCTTTTCTTTCTTCTTTGTTGCAGCAGTATACAAAGTATATACAAAATATACAAACTTTATAGCTTATTCTTCCTCACTACTTACAATCCTCCAACATACTCTCCAAATCACCTTCGCTCTCTCAACAATTCTCATTAATCCTCATCAAACCTACTCAGTATAACTACAACCTAGATACTACTCCCATTGCATTAACCACCACACCCTAATTACAGTGGCTTAACCCTTTTACAGGTGGTTAGGCCAGAGTTATTAACTCTGCTATCATTTAGAGAATGTCAGGTAATTTCCTAATCCTGACAGGAAGTGCAGGGGATGTCTCATTTCACAAGCAGAGAACTTCTTGTGTCACATCAAAGCTGCACCGTAGAATTAATGCCATGGCTCAATGCAATGAAATCATGGGAAATGTAGTTTTACAAGTTCTTTAGCCTTCTTTGCTAAAGAGTGTTGGTCCCTCACCACACTGCAACTCCCAGAATTCTGTATCATTAAGCAACACCAGTTAAAGACGTTTCAAACTGATATCGAGCATGACCCCCATTCCAAATCTTAGATGTGCTCTCTATCAAAACTGCATTCATTCTACAGTTGAATGTAGAATACAGCATTGAATGTTTACCATTTTTGTTTATGGAAGCCACCCTAAGTCACTTTGGGAAGAATGGACGGGTTAAAAAAAGTTATTTAGTGTAGATGCACCCTTGATGACATGTGGAAAAAGAGATCTACACATCACTTTGATCCTTTGATTTCTCAAGTCAACTCAAACAAGGAACATTCCAAGTTGCCTAATCCTTTTTTATTGGAAGCAGATAACTCCCTTCCAAAGGGTCACTTAGGGCCCTTCCACACTGCCCCTTTATCCCAGGATCTGATCCCTGATTTTCTGTTTATCCTAGGCTATCTGGTAGTGGGGACTCATATATTCTAGTTCAAAGTAGGTAATCTGGGATCAGATCCTGGGATAAAGAGCAGTATGGAAGGTCCCTATGTCTTTCATGTATGACCAATAGGCTTTACTTATCCAATCATGCTCCATATCCTTTTAGCTCCTTCTATTGCATTGTCAAAGGAAAACAAAGGGTACTTCTAGACCAGTGATTCCCAACTGGTGGGCCGCAAGACCTAAAATAAGGCCCAACGGCTCTATATATCATTAAATGTGGTTTTTCTGTGGGAAAGCAGATGGTGACTACTGGATGGCATATGTTCTGTATCAGAAACTAGAGCTGAGGTGGTCTATCCAAAGCAATTTTCTGAATCAGCACCCCAAATAACCAAACCAAATCTAAAGTTGACCAAACACTGATTTTGTAACCCTTTTGGTACTAATGTTGGAGAGTGGTCCCTGGTCAACGTGGTCTCTGGTTTTAGACAGTTATCTCCTGGGAGTAGCATTAAAAAATAAAATGGATAGGTATTCCAACTTTTTCCCATGTTCTTTCCTTTTTTATTCAGTGCAGTACTTTTCTGGATAAGGGAAATAAAATAAGTGTAAAGCTGTAGCTGCACATGTTCAAGCAGCCACGGCGGGAGTGACTGCCCTTTCCAAAAGTCACCAGTAGATGGTACTAAAGGCTACAAACCCCACTCACTAGCTGAAGCTATATCTGGCAGCACAAAAACATGGTATTTTGATTCATAAAAAACAAAAAAGCCTCCCTGTGGGATGAATAATAACAGGGAAATGAAGTTATTGCTCTGTTTCCCACACACACATACGCACATATATGTACACTCAGAGGACAACATTGTGTAAAGGAAGCAGGACTAAAATAATGCTTTGAGTATGTTGACTTAGTCTTAGAACTGAAAAATTGTAGGAACATCCTCCCTCCCACTACCCAATATTATTTTAAAGGGTTATTTATTTATTTATTTATTATATCATTCAAGGGCTTCTTTTAAAGCAGTGGTTCCCAACTTTTGGTCCTCCAAGTGTTTGGACTTTAGCTTTCACAACTCCTAACAGCTGGTAAGCTGGCTGGGATTTCCTGGGAATTGAAGTCCAAAACAACTGGAGGACCAAAGGTTGAGAACCACTGTTTTAAGGTAACCCATCTTCATAAGAACAACCATTTAGCCAATATCACCTTGTGTTAGAAATGCTCTCATTTATGACTGGAAATGAAGTGATTATAGGAAAGTGAAGTGGGAACTTTTTCAAGAAGCAAGTGTTTAGAAAATTCCAAATACTCAGAGAATTTTTTAAAACACTCATTTTTAAGATGCCCAAAGAAAAACATGAGTATTTGTGACTGAAAACAGAAAGCATTATACTTAAGGGGTTCCAAATCTAGATAATTTCTCCTTGAGACATTCTTCTTAGCATAATAGGAGTCTATTCATTAGAAATATATTGCTGATACCAAAATGGAGTATGTTGAACCACAACAGGAGAGCATCCCACTAAGACTTTTTGTCACAGGATCATATCCAACAATAGTCCAGAAATAGGTTCAATATCCTCTCTTTGGAATGACTTTACTAGATGTGGAGCTGGATCCTAGGCATGTCTTCTCAGAAGCAAGTGTCACTGGAACAGTGAATCTCACTTAAAAGTGAAGGAGGCAACTTGAATCTTCTCTGTCCAATATAATAACTCAGTACGCTTTCATCAGATACTTTCCCCCTATATTCCAGCATGAAGAAATGAGGAATTGAGTGTTTTTGTTCGATATCCCCTGCTTCT
The DNA here is from genome assembly GCA_030556195.1 of Anolis apletophallus. NCBI lineage: Eukaryota > Metazoa > Chordata > Lepidosauria > Squamata > Anolidae > Anolis > Anolis apletophallus. Next base: position 97,332,534 of record JARBWK010000007.1, on the reverse strand, counting down.
TAAAAGAAAGGGATTGTTTTTTATTAAGCCCCCTCTGCACACAGGGGCACACACTCACATAGTCTCTCTCACACACGCTTGCACGCACACACACACTGGATCGGCTGTCTGTGCACCACTCCCCTATTGTTTTCACTATAACCGATTCTGGCAACAGCTCTTTAGCACTTGGAAAGGGCCTTCATTAGCACTGGGCCCCTGTCCAAAAGGAATCTGAGGGAAAAAATCCACACATGGCTGCTCTTGTTCTCATGATAAATGACAGCTTTGGCTGAAAAACAACAACATGGAGGAAGCAAAATACAACCCAAAAAGCAACAAGGGTAGCCATAATGTGAATAGAGGAAGTCAGACATGACTAACTTAGCCAAGATGGGGAATGGGGCAAGGGAGGAATGGGGAAGAGGTCAGAATGCTGGCAGGCTGGCACCGAGTTGTTTGGTGTGAGGCTAGTTACTGGCATATTTACATTGACATAGGGGTTAATCGTGAAGAGGATGCATGAATATATGCAGACATCACCAAACTAGACCAACAAAAACAACAACAAAAGACATCTGATAAAGAAAAAACTGTTTTCAAAAAAACAAAAATATTCCCTATTCCATCCCCTTTTACCAACGAACAGTGAGCACCTCATGACACCTTATACCCCATGGGTATAAATCTATGGCAATTTATAGTGATGGTGTTATATTCTCTATCTATAGTAGAAGATATTAGGAAGAGCAATTTCCTCCTCACCTAATGTCTGCCAGGGGCTGGAACAGAGTGGACAAGGAGCAAGCACCACTGGCAGAGGGTGCATAAGTGCCACAAAGGACTGTATTATACCCACAATACTCCATGGGTATAAATCTATAGCAAGAGATTTACCTACCAAACAGACACTTGAGGACTAGGGAGAAGTAAGGACACATAGCTTTGTATGCACTGGATCCAGTGCCTCTCTGTTCCCTTGAGATGTCCAAAATCAAATGCCCGGAGCTGGCATCACATTATTATTATTATTATTATTATTATTCCGATCTATCTCCCCTGAGCCCACGGTGGCACAGTGGGTTAAAGCTCTGAGCTGCTGAACTTGCTGACTGAAAGGTCGCAGGTTTGAATCTGGGGAGCGGCGTGAGCTCCCACTATTAGCCCCAGCTTCTGCCAACCTAGCAGTTTGAAAACATGCAAATGTGAGTAGATCAATAGGTACCACTCTGGCAGGAAAGTAACGGCGCTCCATGCAGTCATGCCGGCCACATGACCTTGGAGGTGTCTATGAACAACACCGGCTCTTTGGCTTAGAAATGGAGATGAGCACCAATTCCCAGAGTCAGACACGACTAGTCTTAATGTCAGGGGGAAACCTTTACCTTTACCTTATCTCCCCGGCGGGACTCAGCGGATTCCAAACATACAGTAAAAGGCAAACATTCAATGCCTGAATACAACAACAATACAACCATATTAACAAAATGTCTTCCTCTAGTCCCATCCCATTGGTTTCGAAGGGGAGAGGGGGGTATTCAAAGTCAAAGATAAACCCATCAAGAAAGTTGCCTGCATGGAGTAGGCTGTCAGGATTTGGAAGAGGACAATCTGTCACTTCACTTCATTCTCCACTGCCTAGTTCAAGGGTTCTCAACCTGTGGGTCCCCAGATGTTTTGGCCTTCAACTCTCACAAATCCTAACAGCTGGTAAACTGGCTGGGATTTCTGGGAGTTGTAAGCCGAAACCCTGGGGACCCAAAGGTTGAGAACCACTGGCCTAGATCAAATGGTGGAAACTACATAGGGGGGGGGGGATCCAATCTTCACCCAATGCTGGACTATAACACCCAATTTTTAGCCCTAGTGCAGCCAGAATTTCTAACTAGAATCTAACCTTTATCCTAGCTATGGGTGTCACACCAGGTGTCAAACCAGCCAAACTAGTAATAAGGGCTCCCTGCCAAGTTGCTGAGGTTATCAGGGCCTCAATGGGAAATATGGATTCAGAATCATCCTCAAAAACCACATGCCTGGCTTTTCAGAGAGAATGAATCCTTGTTCAGTTAGCAAACAACATACTGTAATTGCTAAAATTGGCTATCTGATCAGGAAAAAACTGTTTTATCAAGATTTGGTTTCAACTAATTAGACCTCATCCAGCTAACGGTATTCAGTTACCAATTCAGAAAGCACAAGGAAAACAGACATGGATGTCATGATGCCTTGCCTAAATATATGCTGTGAACAGTGATTCCAATTCCCAACTCAAGGAGAAAGTCCAGGAATATACAGTAGAAAATGATATCAAAAAACCACAACTGAGAAGTAGCACAATTGCATCTCCTCATCACCTCTGTCCTGAATAAGCTCATCCATCGAGTTCTGTTTTAAAACTGAACTTGAATCCAGGTGGAATGCCGATACAGGATGCAAATATAAGGCACAGAAACTCTGTGAAGAAGTCCAAGCTTTGTAAAAATGATTGTGTATGAGGGGAAGTGATCTCAGTGGTATTTCTTATTCCCAATCTATGTGTAGGTTCTATTATATATTGCCATGTCCACATAGTACAAGCAGATAGAGCTAATTCTGCATTATTATGAACCTTGTATAACAGACTGAGTATGCTGCAGCTTCATATATTTATCCAGAACAATATGCAAGTGTCAACTACCATCCCTTACCATAAAAGTGTGAACTTTTGCATAGCCTGGAGCTTGAAAATCCAGACAGTATGTGTGAATAGTCAGCGGCAATGGGATTCTGGGAGTTGTAGCCATGCCAAACCCTTGTCCTAGCCCACAAGTGTACACCTTACACACATGATATCATCACAGTTGTCTGAAACAATTCCAAAAATCCCTATTTCCAGTGTCTGCTAAAGCTGACAACTGGTGAGACTAGCACACAAGGAAAAGCTATTGTTCTATCATGTCAGTGATGGTAGCTATAAAACCTCATACAAGAGGAAGTACCTGTCTGCATGCTACTATCAATGATGAGAGTGACATCTGGAGGCATCCTAACTGGCTGTCATCCAACGTAATATAAACCACAGATCCTCAAGCATCCATTGCATCACATTTAACAACAGTCAGCTTACTAAATTACACTGAAATAGAGAATTAGAAGAAGTATAACACTTCTTATTTCTTCTTCAAACATGTACATACTCCAAAACCACATTGCTCAAAGCAGAATTTCTGTTCACATTGGTGCAACCCGCATTAGCCTCAGCGAGGCTTACTTCTGTTTAGATAAACACATAAACACATGGAGCACTGTAAAGTTATCAGAACTTTACTGCAAAATATTGTCAAGGAAACAGGGAGCCAGTAAGCGGGACTGTGTGCACTATTTTTACAATACAAATCCATATATGTGGCAGGCAAATCTAAAAGCCCATAAATGGTGAAACTACATGCAATTCTCATTGGCATCGATTTTATGCTAAAAGGACAACCAGTGTTCTCACTGGCATAAAAGGGGTACATTTAGATCCTCTGTTTCCCTTTTTTAATAAAGTGAGCACAGTACCTGCAACAGCTTCGTTCTGGAATGCCAAATTGCTAAAAAAAAACCACACACAATCCGTCCAATGTATGCTTTTAGATTCCCCTTTGCATCCACCCCATTAAAATTTCATCAAGTGGGTCCATCCAGTGATATGAAACAGGAGTCTTCCCTAATGCAATCTGAAGTTGTGGGCTGCCTCCAGGGAGGAGGACAGATGCCTGATAGGCCATAACGCAAAGGGTTGCCGTTTTCCCTGCATTATGCCATTAGTACAATTGTTCACTGGCTCCCCCACCACTATGCCATCAGGAAGGCTTATGTTTGGCAGAAGGCTGGGATCTCTGCCCCTGTGCCCATAAAAAGAGGGCTCAGTTCTTTGCAGAAATAATGTTTTCCAGAGGCACTAGACAGCCGCCTTCTTTCCAGATGGAGTTGCATCAGTGTTCCTTCCAGCCGTTTATTCACCTTCTGCTCTCCCTCCTTTGGCCCCTCCTTCTTAAGGTCTACTTGCCTGGTGATTTTAGATACATACCCTTTATACGATCTGGAAATCTCAGCATTTGGGTTGAATCACACTCATAGGAAGAAGTCTCAGATGGTTGCAAAAGGACATTCAGAACACAACAGATTGAAGCCCAAAGGAAGCAAGAGTGATTGTAACCAAACATGTTAAAAGCCCTTCCTGTTTCTGGATCTGATCTCCATCTAACTCAAGTATTTCAGAACAAAACATGTTTGCCACAAAATGAGAATTTCTGGTAGAAGAAAGCTTCTAGGGAGAGATTTGCTTTTGTTGTTTGCATGTAAGTCATTCCCAATTTATGGTGACCCTAAAGGGCTTTCTTGACAAGATTTGTTCAGAGCTGGTTTGCATTCGCTTTGCTTTGAAGCTGAGAGAGTGTGACTTACCCAAGGTCATTCCACAGATTCAAACCCTGGTCTCCAGCATCACTGCTCAAATCACTACACCATACTGGATTCCTTCTAGAGAGAGAAAGAAACAGGGGGAGAAAGAAATATACCTAGCATTGTGGAGATGCAATATTTAAGGGTCCCAGAGAGACATATGTGCATGGACATGATCTGCAGACAAACTGAGAACTAAGGAATGATACCACCCAAAATAGCCATTTTGAAGGAACGTCAATCCATGGCTCATACCAAATGAGAGACTCCCTCCTGGGCACACAGAAGACTGGACAACTTTGAAGGCACTGAACGGACTGTGCTCTGGCACAATGAGATGCAGAGCCAGCCTTAAGAAAAGGGGCCACAAAGTGGAGTCCATGACATGCAAGTGTGGAGAAGAGCAAAGCACAGACCACCTATTACTATGCAGTCTGTGTTCTGCCACATACACAATGGAGGACCTTCTTAGAGCAACACCAGAGGCACTCCAAGTGGCCAGGTACTGGTCAAAGGACATTTAATATAAGGCCAAGTTTCTAAACTGTGTGTGTTTTTCTAAAAATACATTACAACTGTACCCTTGCTTTGCTCCTGATATGATAAATGTGCTGGAGAGAAAATTTAAGACCTAAAGTTTATTAAAATGTAACTTTTTTAAAAGATCTGACCCACCAAGCTATTTCTTCTCCTCTTGTGCCTGGGTGATTCTGGGAGTTGTAGTTGTTTTTTTAAAAGATGTCTCCAAACTCTTCTGAGGCCCAGTATATTGCCCTCCCAGCAATAGGGCAGCTGGTTTAAATTTAGCTGTGTAGCCAAGTGCAAATCCAGATGGTCTTTGCTTCCCATCACAAAGGCCTGTTTGCTTTGAGAAGCAAACATATCAGTTGTGTGTGGGATTTTTCCTTCTCACAAAAAGCCATAAGTTGTTGCTCAGTCCAAATTTAAAACAGGCACCTCCTGGTGAGTTTGAAGTTCCTGAAAAACAAGCAAAGCCCTAACTGAAAAGCATTGTTAACGGGGGAGAGATGAGAAGTTATTTGTGTGTGTTTTGATGATATAGCTTATTTAATAACTAAGTGATAAAAAGAAAAATGATATTCAGCTACAGAATGGCTCTATAGCTGGTAAAAAGGATGCAATCTTATGCTATCAATAGGGGGTTGTCATGTGCAAATTAAAGATTCACCTTAGGATCTTGATGCTCACAGGATGATAGAGAAGGTATAATAATTGTTGTAAAATCAAACAAGACATTGATACAAGGTTAGAGCTGGGCTCGGAGTTTTGTACAGGACACTCTGAAGGCACCATCTGATATATTATGCCTAGCTTAAGAATTCAAGAAGATTGATACTAGATCCGGCAAAAGCCTTATCTAGAATTGTAGAGTTGGGAGAGACCAAGGGGGCCATCCAGTCCAACCCTCATGTAGGAATACATAATCAAAACACACTAGACAGATGGCCTTCCACTCGTAGTGTAAAAAACTTCCAAATATGAAACGTCAATCACACTCCAAGGCAGCATACAGTATTCTACTGTCAAAATAGCTCTGACTTTTATAGCTTTTTTCCTAATATATAGGCAGAAGCTCTTTTCTTACCATCTACATCCATTGCTCCATGTTCTAGTCTCTACAGCAGCATCAGAAGAACAAAACAAGCCTGTTCCATCTTCACTATTACATCATTTCAAACTTTTAAACATGGCTATCATGTTACTTCTTAAGCTTTTCTTCTCTAGGCTAAACATAGCCATCTCCCTAAGCCACTCCTCGTAGGAGTTGGCTTCCAGACTTTTTACCATAGTGGTTCTCTGGACATGTTCCAGCTTGTCAATATCCTTCTTGAATTGTGGTGCTCAGAACGGGACACAGTCTACCAGCTGAAGTCTCACTAAAGCAGAATAGGATTATACTATTATGTCCAGAGAAAGAGATCTCATTAACTATATAGATAATATAGCTGTTTCCATTGCTGGATTGCTCTTACCACCAAAACGTTTCTTCTAATGTTCAGTCAAAATCTACTTTCTTAGTCCAATCCAAGTTCTGTTTCTACAGCAGCCCTCCAGTTACCTATGGAAAGCCAGTCAGCAAAGCATGAGAGCAATAGCACTTGTCATTTCACATTTCCTAACAGTATTAAGAAGGATCCTGCTTCTGTTTGTTGGGATAATAGCACTGATAGTATTTTGATATCAAACTGTATCCTATGTAGTTTGAGAAAGCACTGGAGTTCTCTGGCAGAGGGACTTGAATGCTTTATGAAGCTGGGAACCCCAATATTCCATGAGATAGAACTAATGCTGTTAATGTTAAATCGAAGTATTATTGTAACTGAACAATGCAAAAGGGCCCAAGTGCTTGGGAATTTTACTTTGGGTAACTAAAACTCAAAGACTTTCCACCACCATCATTAACACAAGCCTTGTTGGTTAGACAACTCTGAAAGCTATAGCTTCCTGCCCAAAATATCTTCAAGTTCTGGGCAAGATATTGCTAACTATTTGGAAATAATTTGAACATTGTAACTTTTTTATCTCATGAAGACAGGGCTGAGAAATGCTATGAATTATATAGTTGTACCATTTAACATCATGCTTTATCAGGCAACCATAAGTAAAGGAGAGAAGGGAGGGCTCCACTCCTCTGGAGTCTTCAGGCTGATGAGTGAAGAAACAGAGAAATGAGAAAATTTGATGTGATGTGATATGATGTGAATGAAAGAAATCTCCATTTCTGGGTCACAAATATAGTTGTCACCTTCCAACCTTCCAGCATTAGAAGGCTTGTGTGATTGGTTTTAAAAATGAGTCACCTTTAATAAATATGTGCTGTAAACCTTGCATGCCTGAAGCTAAAGAGAGATTGTGGGAGGAAGTCCTAGAAAGAATGTTTCCTCCACACAACAAAGTGCTCAAAAACACATCTGACATTTGCAACGGAATCACATCAAACCGCAAAAGGGAAATAGACATGTATGTATGTGCATACATGCACTAACTTGAGTGTGTGTGTGTGTGTGTGTGTGTGTGTGTGTCAGAAGCGACTTGAGAAACCACAAGTCGCTTCTGGTGTGAGATAATTGGCCGTCTGCAAGGATGTTGCCCAGGGGACGGCCGGATGTTTTTGATGTTTTATCATCCTTGTGGGAGCTTCTCTCATGTCCCTGCATGGGGAGCTGGAGCTAACAGAGGGAGCTAATCCACGCTCTCCCCGGATTTGAACCTGCAACTTGTCGGTCTTCAATCCTGACTTATCAAATTGGTTGGCAGCCATCCTGAGATAAATTTTGTTTGTAATATTTAAAACACATGCTGTTCAAATACCAAGACCTCCTATTCTAGGAGAGTAAATACAGTTTAGATTTTTAAATAATAAGAAGTGCTTTTTAGTCTTATTCTAAAGCAGTGGTTCTCAACCTGTGGGTCCCCAGGTGTTTTGGCCTACAACTCCCAGAAATCCCAGCCAGTTTACCAGCTGTTAGGATCTTTGGGAGTTGAAGGCCAAAACGTCTGGGGACCTGCAAGTTGAGAACCACTGTTCTAAAGGTTCAAAATCCTAGAACACAGAATAGTACCTCTAAATTAATAATAGATTCTTTTACAGGGCACCATGTAACTCTAACCCTAGCTAAGTTCCTTTTTGTCAAAGAGTCAGATCATGTCAACCATATGTAAGATACCATTCCTATGTACACTGGCTTGTCTTGTCACTCATTTACTCAGCAGGCACATACTAAAGGGCCCTTCTACACAGGCTCAAAACCCAGGAGCAATTGGGTTCTTTAAAGGCAGTTTCTCCCAAGTTTTTGTCTCCAACCCCAACCAATATTTGACTCAGGATGACATCTAGCCCCTTCCAGCTCCACAACTTCCCCTTCAAAATTTACCTGAGGGGGCTGCTGAAACATGAAAATAATGCATTGGGAGGAGGGAAAATGATGTGTTAAGAGGTAGATGAGGGGAGTAAGGATCGCACATCAAGAGTACTCTTCAGAGGAGCCTGCACTGTTAGAAGGCCCATCGGATACATTTTGGAGGAGAAAATGGGGGGCTGGAGATGAGGGGGTGGGTGCCCTCCTGCTCCTTTGGGCTCCAGGAGCTCAAAGATCTGGGATGGCTGTGGGTATTGACCCCCAGGAAAGCAGAAGGTCTGGATCTTTGCAGATGTCAAATTAATCTGGCGTAAACTGGGAAGTCCCAGTTTACTCCAGGTTAATCTGGGTTAAGCCATGATCGGTTACAGATTTTGGGACAGTGTAAAAGAGCCAGAAGTTGTGAGCATTGAGGGTGGAATAAGACCATGGACACTATTCCCATGCATGACTCTCCTTTCTGTTTCTGCATAACTTGTGAAAGAGCCAAGGAGTGGAGAAAACCACAGAATTTGCTTATGCAGGGCACAATTTTTGGTATTGAGTTGGGTCCTGTAAACAATCACCTTTTGTAATTGGCCCAATGCGCCCAATTGATTTCCATGATTCCATGAGGACAAAAATATGAATCTCAGAAGCCCCAGTCCAACATTTTCACTGGTAAACCACTCTGGGACTCAAATGGTCAGAGGGATTCCATGGTTTTCTAGTAAACATGTGAATGGTCTTTGTCAAACATGCTGGAGATGAGGTAATGTGTAACATGTTTCTATGAATGACTCATTTGTCCTCCTAATTTATCCAGTCATTGAAGAGTACATCGCAAGAACAAAAGCTGTGTAAGAACATCTGCTGTAAATCAAGGGTCAAGAAAAAAGTCTTGCTGCATAGGAAACTACCTTGTACTAGTCTACTCTGACTGCTTTCTACTCTTCCAAGCTCAGGCTTTTCATATCACCTGATCTCTTTTAATGGGAGGTGCCAGGAATAAAACCTCATACCTCTACATCTAAACCATATTATTTATTTTATTTATTTATTTATTTATTTGTTCCATCTTGTATTCCGCCCCTCCCTGCAGGCTCGGGGCGGATAACATCATAAAATTCGGCAGGCATGTACATCCATGTCGCCATACAATAAAATGCAACATAAAACATACAATAAAACAAAATACAATAGGTCCCGAGATTAAAATTATGTGCATGCCATGGCATTCCCTGAACCAGGGTGCTGATTAGGAAGATGAGTACATTCAGCTTACTCGCCTAGCCAAGGCCAGTCTGAACAGGGCGGTCTTACAAGCCCTGCGGAACGGGATGAGCTCCGTGGCAGCTCGGACGTCGTCCGGGAGAGAGTTCCAGAGTACCGGAGCCACCACAGAGAAAGCCCTTTGCCTGGTAGCAGACAGGTGACAGGCGCGGACCGATGGAATTAGGAGCAAATTCGACTCCTCAGAACGTAGTGATCTCGGGGGAATGTATGGGGCAAGGCGGTCCCTCAGGTACGCAGGCCCTAGGCCGTGTAGAGCCTTAAAGGTTAACACCAACACCTTGAAGGCAATTCGGTACTCAATAGGCAGCCAGTGCAGCTGCCGGAGGATGGGCGTGATGTGCTCCCTTACCGGCGTTCCCGTCAGCAAGCGAGCAGCGGCATTCTGCACTAGCTTGAGTTTCCGAACTGTCGCCAAGGGAAGGCCAACGAGGGCGTTACAGTAGTCTAATCTCGAGATGACCGTCGCTGGATCACCGTGGCCAGGTCATCCCTGGAAAGGTAGGGTGCCAGACAGATGCCAGCTCCTCCTGCCCTCCTCTATGTCCCTGCGCCTGTTATGAGAACGGCCCCGCTCTTCCAGCCTAGTATCGCTATCTTCCTGAGAAGCAGCCCGCCCCCGAAGTTTCCCATCCGCTAGCCTCCATCTGCTGCTCTGCCAGCTCCTGGGAACCTCGGCCATTTGGGAATTCATAACTATCTCCGCTATCTGCTTCACTGCCTCCCATCTCCACCTGGTCCGCTCCTTCCCCGGGAGAATGCTCCCATTCGAAATCCCAGGCTAAACTCTCTGGCGGTGGACTGGGCAAAGGCACAGCTGACCAATCTTGCTCTGGGCCTTCCAACTCATCCTCCGAATCCCTTTCAGCCTGTGCGGGTCCCAATGCCAACGGGACCCCCGGTGCATTACCCCTCCCCCGTGGCCCGGGCGGACCCATGGGTGCTACAACTGTCCAAATGCTTGGTTCCCCAGCCATGTTTTTGGTTTTTTTCTGAAGACCAAGAGGGAGGGCGCTGATCTAATTTTGTTGGGGAGGGTATTCCACCACTGAGAAGGCCCTGTCTCTCATCTTCACCAGTCATGCCTCCAAAGTAGGTGAGACCGAGAGCAGGCCCTTCCCGGATGATCTTGGTTCATAGAAGGAGATGCATTAGGACATTACAGAAAATAAATTTTGAAAATTATCTAGGCAACAAATGTTACTAAGAAATGCAATGATTAATGTAACTCCAATAACTGGGTTCAATATAACTGTTGAACTAAGACCATGGAATGATTGACGATGCAATGGAAAATGATTTTAACAATGAGATGCTGAGATTTGTATTTTTTGGTTTTAATTGTTAATTGTCTAATGATTTTATCTGCTATTATATAATTGTTTTTAAATTGTATTTTATATTGTGGGCATTGACTGCCATGTGTGAACCGCCTCGAGTCGCCTTCAGGCTGAGAGGGGCAGTATAGAAATATAGTAAATAAAATAAATAAATAAATTGCAATTCCAGTCTGATAGGCCATTAACAATTTCCCATTTATCCACAGATGTGACATTACTGAATAAAATCTAAAGAAAATAAAAGAGTGCTAGATATTTAAAAATCTAATGTTAATGAGAACACATGACTAAAATTGTGTTGAAGCCAAAATATAACTCTTTATGCAATTCTCCTTTATTCATAATCACAAATAACCTTGCAACTGATAAAAGAAGAACAGGTATTGTGGGATCATTCATAAATTAAACTAAAAGTGTACCCAGTCTTTACGAGAGGATCAGACAGAGATTATTATTTGGTGCTGTTCATCTCAAAACATTAATCCATATAGTACAGCTTAAGCTGCTATAGAACCACAAACATAAACCAAATCAAGGCAGCTTGAAAGGTCACTTCTCTTCACAGGGATACAGAAACCTCCATATTCTAGAGCAGGGATCGGGAACCTTTTTGACTCAGAGAGCCATGAAAGCAAAACTTTAGGAAATTTATTTCAGTGAGAGCCATTATATATATATATATATATATAGAGAGAGAGAGAGAGAGAGAGAGAGAGAGAGAGAGAGAGAGTGAATTCAACTAAATATGAGTATATACGTACATACTATGAGAAAAGGATTCCCCCGGCAGAATGATGGGACACTTCAGACCTGGCTCTGCAAGAGGCATGCTCAGGACTCTGGGAAGGAAGAGAAAATGGAAGGAAAGGGAAAAGAAAGAAAGAAAGAGGAAATAAAGGAGGGAGAGAAAGAAAGAAAAGAAAAATGAACTATGGAAAAGGAAGAAAAGAAAAGCAGGAGGGAGACAAGGAGGGGAAAAGAAAGAATGAAATGGGAGGGAGGAAAGGAACGGGTGGGGAAAAGAAAGGAAAGGGAATGAGGAAAAAGTAAAATAATGAAGGGAAAAGAAGAAAAGAAAGAAGGGGGAGAGAGGGAAGTGAAAAGAAAGGAAGGAGAGGAAGACTTGGGGGAAAAGAATAGAAGAGGAAGGAAGAGGGAGGGAGAATGGAGGAAAGAAGGAAGGAAGAGAGGGAGGGAAAAGGAAGGAGAGAAGGAAAGGGTGAAGGGGAGAAAGGAAGGAAGGAAGGAAGGAAGGAAGAGGAAGGAAGGAAGGAAGGAGGAAGAGGATGGAGGAAGGAAGGGGAGAGAGGGAGGGGAAAGGAACGAGAGAAGGAGAAGGAAAGGGTGAAGGGGAGAAAGGAAGAGGAAGGAAGAGGGAGAATGGAGGAGAGAAGGAAGGGGAGGGGAAGGAAGAAGGAGAAGGAAAGGGTGAAGGGGAGAAAGAGAGGAAGGAAGAGGAAGGAAGAGGGAGAATGAAAGGGAGAGGGAGGAAAAGGATGGAGAGAAGGAGAAGGAAAAGGTGAAGGGGAGAAAGCAAGGAAGGAAGAGGAAGGAAGGAAGGAAGGAAGGAGAAGAATGGAGGAGAGAAGGAAGGGGAGAGAGGGGGAAGGAAGGAGAGAAGGAAAGGGTGAAGGGGAGGGAGGAAGGAAGGAAGAGGAAGGCAGGACTAAGGAGAATGGAGGAAAGAAGGAAGGGGAGAGAGTGAAGGAAAAGGAAGGAGAGAAGGAGAAGTAAAGTGTGAAGGGGAGAAAGGAAGGAAGAGGAAGGAAGGAAGGAAGGAAGAGAGAGTATGGAGGAAAGAAGGAAGGGGAGAGAGGGAGGGAAAAGGAAGGAGAGAAGAAAAGAATGGAAGAGGAAAGAAGGAACGAAGAGGGAGGGAGGAAAGAAGGTAAGGAGGGAGGAAAAAGAATGAAAGAAAAAGAGAGGGGAAAAGAAAGGAAGATGAAGGGAGGAAGGGAGGAAGGAAGGAAGAGGAGGGCACGGGGCCAAGACAGATCTTGGTGCCGACATCGGCGAGGCAGTCCCTCTGAAGGTGTCAAAGAGGCAGTGGCTCTTGAGCTGCCAGACAATGAGGGCAATGAGCTGGGGCATTCCCCAGGGGCAGCGAGACCGGGCCTGCGGCGCCAGGGCCAGGCCCGCCTCCGCCGCCTCCCCGGAAGCCCGTAGTGGAGGACAAAGAGGAAGATTAGGATAAGGCGCCACCACAAGGCTCTGCCATCCCTGGAGAAGAGGGCGCAGGGCCCCGAGAACAGCGGGGGATGAGGAAGAGGCAGCGATGGCTGCGCAGAAGCAGCAGTCGCGGCACATTTGCATCACTCCTCCCCGCTGCATGCTGGGAAACTGAGGCCCGGGCTGCTCTGGAGAACCAGGTGCAATCATGAAAAGAGCCACATCTGGCTCCCGAGCCTAACTAACTAACTAATTTTATTATTTATGAGTCACCCTCCACAATTGTGCTCCGGGCGACTTATACAACAATACAAAAATATTAAAATGTTAAAATATTGGAATAGACAGATTCCAGGTCACTGACTGTCACTCATGCATATGCTCTTCTGAATAGCCATGTCTTAAGTGCCGCCAGAAATGAAGGCAGAGCCATAGGTTCCTGACCCCTGTTCTAGAGAAACAGCAATGGAGTGCCTCCTTAGCTTTTTTTTAAAAAAAGCTGACTATTTTCATGTATTGCAGTTATACAGTGAGGCGGGGATTCCAATCCCGAAGCCACATTGCTTTAGGGTTATAAATCCCAAAGTAAAACCAAGACAAGTATTGGGGAGCAGCACCATACTAAAAATGTGAAGTTAGACTATCAGATTCTTTCTTCCCACCATTTACCAAGGGAAATCAAATGAGGGACTGAATCAGCTCAGGTACAGAAGAAACAATTGTTGCATTGTAACAGACTTTAGTAGCTTGAGCAGTTCTTCCAGACTCTTATTTTTTTTTTAAAAAAAACATGAATTCCTGTGCCTCCCCATCCATCCATTTCACTCTCGGGGGTGGGGTGGGGATGTTTATAGCAATTTAATGCATTTGCCCTGAGGTAATCCAAAAGTTTTTACAGATTGTGATGTTATTCTATCATAGTCCTATAGTTTAAGTAACAGATTTTCTATTAAAAAATTAAAATAGCATTATAACAGCATAGTTAGGTGCTCTTTTACTGATAGACAGGTGCACTATCATTATTTTAAAAATTAACAATGCAATAGGAGAATGATTCCTTTTTGTTCCAATGGTTGCAATGCTGCATCTTCCATAATGGTCATTCAGGGACTGGAACCTTTGAGTGGAATCCTGCAACCCCCGGGCATACCAAAAAAGGAAAAGGAAAACAAAGAACTACAAAAAATACTGTCTGGAGGAGCCTCATGTCTTGTAGCAAGAGCAGGAGATGCTTAAATACTGTAAGTAAGACATATGCCGGGAGCCATCTTGTGAGTCTGAGGACCATTCTGCTCCTGGGAAGCAGCAGAATGGCAGGACAGACTACCAAAAATGGAAGTCCGTTATTAAAAATGTTTCACAATGGGTGTCTCTGTGTGTATACAACCTTCTCAGAAGATGAATTGCACTGTTGCAGCATTCCAGGAGAGGCAATCCTAGGGGTCTGGAGGGGTTAGAGGGCTACAATGACCTCCTGAGAAACCACACTTAGTTCACCTTGCAATACAATGTACTAAAACTGACAGTACAAAAATAAAGATCTTAAAACTTCTGTCTTATGCTTATTTGACATCAAATGAATTCAGTGGGACTAACTTAGAAAAAAGCTAACGGGAAGAGAATATTGAGTTGTATTGTTAGAACTGCTATTACATGGAAAGATGGAAAGTAACATGTTATTTACAATGGAATGTGGCCTCAGAATCTGGTTTAGGATAGGAAACACTGGCTGCTGTGCCTATTAAAATAGGTTGGCTGCAACATGGACAAAGGGGAGAGGGAACCACGGAGGTGTATCCCAAGGCTAAATGCTTTCTTTCCCACATTTCCCTCAATGCTGACTTTTGGCTGCCAAGATATTTTGCAGATGAGGAAAGATATTCTTACAAAGGAAAAAAAGCATTGTGTTCCAAGGCTTTCTCTCTTTGAAAGGCCCAGTTGGGTGCTATAATAGATTTGCTTCCTTCTCTTTCCTCCGAGCTGTTCCCAGGTCAAAGTTCAAGAATATGGGATGCTGCAGAGCTGTTATGCCGGGTATATGGCAACTGACATCAATATTCTCAGCAATTGAATATCCATTATTTTCTATGCAAATCTAACGAGCTAGCATTTAAAATAAAAGGTATCCTTTGAATGTGGGTAACCAGGGGCCAACCCTACCTCCTCCCCCACTTACACAAGATTAAAGGAATCAATTTTCTTCTGTTGTAAATCTGATGATTTCCAAGATCAAAGCATTTCCTTCGATTTGAACTGTCTTGGCAGAGGGGGGGATTTCAACCTACCTGGTCCCCTGTGTAATTTTTAGGATTCTGTTGAATGCTAATTTAAATTGACCTTGGCACACCATAAGCGGCAAACTTAACTTCACCCACAGCAAATAAAAGAACCAAATGGTACAATTTTATTTTGTTTTTGCATTTCTTCTGGTTACAGGCACCCAATTAACCTCTCCAGAGCCTGGTTCTGGCAAGTTCCTATTCCTCGGGAAAGCAAGCCAACCATCTGTGTATTTGGGGAACACATTGCTAAGGCCTATTTGGAAACACGGGTCCTATAAATAGATCCAAATGCTACACCAAAAACAATCACAAAAAAACCCCTGATGCTACCTAACAAATTGAAGAACCCTGAAGAGATCGTATGACTGCTGCAAAGAAAACACACAAAGAACCATGTAACCCCAAACAAACATCCAATCTATAGTACAGGCAAAATGATAGCTGCAGTCATATTTGCTTAAAGAGTATTTTTGTATGCGTGGGTTGTAAATATGTTTGTATGCCACTGTGCCAGGATGGAGTTCTTTGTGGACTAGCTGGTCACCTGCTATTAGTTGGCTTTAAGAACTCTGGAGTGTATACTTGGAAAAATTACCTTTTTGAATTACAGCTCTCTAAATCCTACAGCCACCATAAGTAAAGTCATGCTGGAAGAAGGTATCTGGGAGTCATAGTCCAAAAACAGTAAATATTCTAAACTCTGGGAGTACATGGTAGAGTGCATGCTGAAAAACATAGTCCACCAGATATTCCCAGAGACACTGGAAGTTATGTTCTATGTACTTCAAGTTTTTAATGATATGAACTTACCTAAATTTTAAATTTAGAGGAGTTATTTTTTAAAACCCTGCATTTAATGGAATTTTCAACTATGTGCATTGACCAAATTGCAGTAACTCCAGTGGCTAGGAGCATGTTATAGTAGCTTACCTTTCAGCTGTTAATTATAAAGAGCATGTCAATGTAAAATTCAGCTCTTGACATGCTCAGGAGTGAAAGGAAAGCCCAATACTGCACAAAATGTATACAAGGGCAGGTCAATAAGTCCGTGACATTTTGAATTTCCTGCCTCTTAACTGAAAGGGCAACATTGCACCGGTCAACAGACATCTGCCAGTTGACTCCTGTCAAAATTTGAACAAGCTGTGTCATTTAGTTTGTGTTTGACAGCTATTGATAGCAGACTACCACGTGATTTGAGGAGAAATGGAAAAAAGTGAATTTTGTGTGCTCATTAAGCATTATTTTTCGCAGAAAAAACCATCACTCAAACCAAGGCTAAGCTTGATAAATATTATGCGGACTCTGCACCATCAACTTAAATGGTAAAAAAGTGGTTTACTGAATTTTGTTGTGACCGTAAAAGCACGGAAGATGCTGAATGTTCTGGACGCCCAGTTGAGGTCTCTATACCCGAAACAATTGAAAAAATTCACAATATGGTGTTGGCCGATCAGAGATTGAAAGTGCGAGAGATTGTGGAAGCTATAGGAACCTCACAAGGTACAGTGGTTTCAATTTTAAATGATCACTTGGGTATGAGAAAGCTTTCCGCAAGATGGGTGCCGTGTTTGCTCACAATCGACCACAAACACAATTGTGTGACAATTTCGCAGACCACAGATTACTTACATCATTTTAAGAAGACTATGGGCACATCTGCATTGATACTTATTTTGGCATGCTGGATCAATCCCAATAGGTGTCCCCCACAGGGCCACCCCAAGCCACCACCAATGTGATAGGGGGTCCCCACAGCCTAGCAGCATGTAAGACATTTTGGCACCACAGAGCGGTCACCCTAGCTGCCCCCTCCCGTCACCCCCCAAGTCATGGTAGTCTCTGGCAGTGACATAAAACCTACCTATTCATTGTCGCTTGCCCTGATGTCAGTCAGATGAACGGGAAATTCCTTCTCCCCCTCCCTTCCCAGCACACAATGTCACCCTGGCTTATTTAAGGGCAAGTGACAGGGAACAAGTAGGTCTTCACTGATACTGTCAGGGGAAAGCCTAATTTCTGAAGCAGAATTCAGACTATCCCTCAACTTTAGGTAACACAGAACACAGCTGCATTAAAGTGATCTTGCCCCCACATCACCGTAGATCAATCCTATGCAGGATTTGGGCATCACAGGGCTGATCTTCAATCTACATTAATCTATCAGTGGTTATCAACCTGTGGGTCCCCAGATGTTTTGGCCTTCAACTCCCAGAAATCCTAACAGCTGGTAAACTGGCTGGGATTTCTGGGAGTTGTAGGCCAAAACAACTGGGGACCCACAGGTTGGGAACCACTGACCTAAGTGGTCAGTGTGAACTGGGCCTAGAAAGGCATTTTCAATATTTGGCTCCGTCATTAATCAAAATTGGGATTAAAATCATGAATTTGGAAGAGTAGGATTTAGGCCCCTTCTACACTGCCAGATAAAATCCAGATTACCTGCTTTGAACTGGATTATATGGCAGTGCAGACTAATATAATCCAGTTCAAAGCAGATAATCTGGATTCTATCTGGCAGTGTAGTTGGGGCCTTAGAATGACAGCTATGCAGGCACAAGACAACCTCTTGATGTGTAAAGATCTGTCATTTAATACCAAACTCACACTTGTCCATGCTGTTGTACTTCCAATTTCTTGTATGATTTTGAAAGCTGGACGGTGAAGAATGCTGATTGGAAAAGCATCAACTCATTTGATATGTGGCCTAGTAGAATGGTTCTGCAGATAACCCTGACAGCCAAAATGACAAATAAGTAAATCAAGCCTAAACTCTCCCTAAAGGTCAAGATGACAAGTGAGATTATCATACTTCGGAGATATCATGAGAATACATAATTCTCTAGAAAAGACAGTAATGTTTCATGAGGTAAAGGGCAGTAATTAAAGAGAAAGATCCATTCCAGGTGAATAAGCTCAATCAAACAATCCATTGCCATTGCAACACCTGAATATTTATGATAGGGTGACTTGGAGGTCTTTGGTTCATAGGATTCCTATATGTTGAAGGCAATTAACAACAACAAACAAAACATACAAGGATATAAAACCAAACTTTCTCCTTAAAATACGTGTTCACAGACATTGCCTTTACGTCACCTGTTAACCAATGATGACTCTCAAGAAGTTCATAAAATATTCTTTGGTTTGCCTTTGCCTTCCTCTAAAATTCCTCTCTTATAGTCATTCTGACATTGTTTCCCAAAATTTTATCATTCCCAGAGAACAGGAAAATCAATAGTAGCAAAGTCTCTGATGGCCAGGTACTTCCCAGGAGCACCTGCAAAATCCAGTATGGCTGAATCTCGTGGGCGACTGTGTAATGGGCCGTAATTGCCTGCGATGCGTTGTCCTGTGTGTCATGTGGTACTGTGCAAAGTTTGGAGGTGTGTTTGTTTTACTTTGTTATTTCTTTTCTGCAACTAGCAGCAAAAGCAAGCCGGATAGAAGATTCTGAGACTTATAGTTCAAAAAGGACTTTTTCATGCTTCGGCCTTATGACAGTCTAGTCTTAACATCTCATGCTGTTATGCAAAACCTGGCACCTGATGCTGAGGTCAACCCAAAGCTGAGTCCAACGATTTTGTTACACACATACCCCAATCTAATTGGGTCTATTGTGTATGAGAGCCACCTATCTGGTTTTCATTCTTTCAGTGCGGTCATCTAGTCAGCAGGCAACATATTGTTACTTGGAATATTGGACTGCTTGGAACAGATGGAGCACATGAAATACCGTGCTCTGCATCCTCCTTTGATTTAACTTTAATCATCACAGATTTTAACAAACACATTTTAGGAACAGAAATTAGGGGGATTTTTCTTTCTTTCTCTCCCAGTTTTCAGCACACAGAGCTCTGCTCTATTTGTCCGTTTTGGTCTTATTGTACAGAATGAAGTATTACATGCAAGAATGTCCTACAATTGCCTCATAGATGCTAATTACTAAACTTCCCAGGATGCCTCGTTTGCCTGCATCCCAAGACTCTTTCAGGGCTTCTAATCATTAGAATTCCCTGGGTTTCTAACTCCATTCCTTGCAAGCCATCTGGTCTCTCTGAACTGCAGCTGTGGCCAGTCTTCCTGCCACCAGTCACACCTGATCTTTTGACATGTGCACCTGAAACAACAGTTGCATGATCTATCAAGCATCGTAACCTTCAATAATTAGCTGGGCTTTTCCTAAAGCTTGGTTCGGCAGTTTGCGGGGAAAAGAAGAGAAAAGAGAGGACACCGCTTCTTTTATACCACCCAAAGCCCAGCATGGAAATGAAGGGGAGAAATAGGAGTGGGTGGCTAAGTGGGAATATTGTTGTTTGAAAACCAAAGCTTCCCAGTAACCTTTAAAGGAACATGATTTTTTTTAAAATGCTTAGAGCTGTGGGAAGATACCATTCACAGATTGTCTGAAGGTCTTTAAGGGACCGCTCCTTTTTATGCGAGGTGGTGGGATACTTTGACTGACATCTGTCTTTTCCTCCCACACAGCACAAACTGTCATCTAAAAATTGCAGCAGACCGGAGGAGAGGGAGGACTGACTCAGTGGTGGTGTTTGAATGCCAGCGGATGAAGGCACTTGTAGGGAGTATGACTAAATGAAGGCATGAGGTAAAACTGGAGGTGGGAGCGAGGTGAATGCACAGTGACCATGCTTTATCATGCCACCCAAATTCTGAATGACGGTCTTTGCACCCATTGTGTTTTGCTTTTTTTACCTCATGGTTTTAATGGAAATGAGCCCCAGTGCCTTGGTATGAACTGAGGGGCATTATTCTCCCTTTGAACATGGTTTTCTTCTGCATAACTGAGACATAACTTAATTGTTTTCCAGTGATAGTGACTTTTCCATATCAGCATCTATCTTATCATTTCTGGCCCATCCAGACAAGTCTTAAAACTGAGACCTTTTAGAGAATAAGCCTTTTGGGGAAGAAGTTTAGGATCCAAAGATCAGCCATGGAAATTACTCATATTCAACAGGATGATCTTATCACACATTGAAATAAGTGAACTAATATGCATTGCTATCTGATAGATCAAGATAGTCCATTCCTTCTCTATATTTGAACCTTCTGTTTTTAGTATTGCCAATAGTTATTACATCTAACAAGCATGGCAGTTAGAGCACAAAAAGACAGGCTGGTGCCACGGTCTAAAATGTGGCACCAGAGAAACAACAGAGGAAAAGGGAGGAACTAGACAGCAGGTAAACAAGGAAGCGGCATCTGTGTGGGCAGAGTTATAGCAAGATATGTATCATAACACTTCTAATGAATGCAGGTTTTGAAGATAATACCCCTTACTTTCATGTTTGCTAGCATTTGACTAATCATGATGATAAAAACAATTTGTTTTGGCCTTTTATGCAACTGTGCCATGTTGCTGAAATCTAAAATGGCCATTCTCAATGAAGAGCTTCCCAAGTTTGTTCATGTTTTTTTTCCACCAAGCCCAAGGAGCATCCTTCTTGCACAGCTGATAAAAACAAACGTAACAGCAACCTGCTATGCCCAATAATGCTCTTCTAACACCAGAAGACTGTTCATGCTCCCCCCCCCCCCCTCACAGCACTTGTCCAATGCTGCTAAACCCAATGGATTAACTACCAGCAGAATGACACAAAATGGAGTCTCGGCAGGAGAGAGTTCTCCACTTGCAAGCAGCAATTACATGGATTCAGTTCAAAAGAGTAAGAACGTTACAGCATTCGGTACTAAGCTATACATGTGCTGCTATGCACTCTAGCTTTAGGAGATCTTCTTTTCAATAGTAAAGACAATTCTTCTTGGCAAATGCTTGAGTGAGGCATATGCAACCTGCTATCAAGCAATATGGAACAAGGGATTCTACACCGGCTGGTTTGAAACCACCTCTTTCTACTGCACTGAGTTACTATTCAAAGGGATGGACCCACAAGAGCTTTGCTTCTCTGAAAATGTGCCACGCACAAGAGAACAAAAATTGCAAGCACATTATTCCAGACATGAGAGTTTGCAGTCAACTCCAAAGAACTTTTGAAGACATGTAATGCAGACTGTTCTAAAGAAGCATGAATTCTTGCAATATAGCTCTTTGGTCTTTGCCAGTTGTGGCTGCATTGGCACTCACTTCTTCCATTTGTAATTTTTCTACAAGGTGTGCTGAAGTGGGTTTATGATTCCAAGAGCAAATCTAGAACCTCTTGGGGGCGGGGGTAGCATTATAGTGCTGTAATGCAGAATTGCCAGTAACGTGCTTCAAATCTAAGAACACATTTTTAAAAGAAACATTATTTTTAAGGGGGATGAGATGTTCCAATGTGTTACTGAATTAAAAAGAAAGCTACTTAGACTTTAAGAAGAAAATGTTACAACTAGAGCTAGGACCTGACAGGGGAAAAAAAGTAAAGGAGAACAGAAATGCCATTTAGATAAGAAGGAGGAGGGGGAAGGACAAGGACAAGAACAACTAAAGCAAGACTGATTGCAGCTTCCTAATATTTTTGCCTTATCTGGAAGGCACCAGTGATCAAAAATACAAATAGCTAATTTACTTCACCTTACACCTTCTTGCAATGTCCAATCTCGATAAAATAGTGAAGAGTAGAGACGTCACACTGGCAACAAAGATCTGCATAGTCAAAGCAATGGTATTTCCCGTAGCAACCTACAGATGTGAGAGCTGGACCTTAGGGAAGGCTGAGCGAAGGAAGATAGATGCTTTTGAACTGTGATGTTGGAGGAAAGTTCTGAGAGTTCCTTGGGCCGCGAGAAAATCCAACCAGTCCATTCTTAAGGAAATAATGCCTGACTGCCCATTGGAAGGAAGGATAGTAGAGGCAAAGATGAAGTACTTTGGCCACATCATGAGAAGACAGGAAAACTTAGAAAAGACAATTATGCTGGGGGGGGGGGGGAGGAAGGAAAAAGGAAGAGGGGCCAACCAAGGGCAAGATGGATGGATGGCATCCTTGAAGTGACTGGCTTGACTCTGAAGGAGCTCAGGGAGGTGATGGCCGACGGGGAGCTCTGATGTGGGATGGTCCATGAGGTCACAAAGAGTCGGAAGCGACTGAACAAATGAACAACACACCTTTTTTTAGATACTTTTGATGTAGCTACTATAGCATTTCCTAAGTTGTTGCACACTCAAGTGTGTCACCATTACAGGCCACTGTAGATTTTATATGACCTCAGTAGAAGAGAAATGTTGCCAACCAGACCTCCATGCAGCATTTCCTTACACCACTTCATACCCTCCTTCCCTCATTGGTACTAACTCCTATGAAGGCAGATAGTTGTTGTTTCCAGTTTGAAAGACACATTGCTGAGAGCGCACATTTATGTTTGGAAATATGAGAGAGAATACTAGATCTCAATACTGGTGGCGCAGTGGGTTAAACTGCTGAGCTGCTGAACTTGCTGACCAAAAGGTTGGCAGTTTGAATGTGGGGAGGGAGCCCTGCTTCTGCCAATCTAGCAGTTCAAAAACATGCAAATGGGAGTAGATCAATAGGTACCACTTCTGCAGGAAGATAATGGTACTCCATGCAGTCATGCTGGCCACATGACTTTGAAGGTGTCTATGGACAACGTCGGCTCTTTGGCTTAGAAATGGAGATAAGCACTACCCCCCAGAGTCAGACACGACTGGACTTGATGTCAAAGACAAATATTTACCTTTACTTTACTGGATCTCACAAGTAGTGTGTTGGTATCCACTCTGGGTACCAAAATCTGTGGATGCTCAAATCCCATCCTATGAATTGGCACAGAAAGTAAGATGATGTCCCTTATATAAAATGATAAAATTGAGACTGCTTTTTAGATGTTCTTAATACATTCAAGCCATGAATAGTTGAATCTTTGGATAGAGAATATGTGGATACAGAGGATGGACTGTAATGAAATTGTCACAACAAGCTGAGCAGCAAGCAGGCTTGTCCTCATGTACACATACTCCTCTTCCCACAGGTTGTAACAGAGATAAGGAATAAGGTTACTTTTATTTGTACAAGATATAAAAGCCGTTTTTGCTTTGAAATTATTTGTCCATGGTCAAATCTTATGGAAGAAATAGAGAGGATGAAAGTAGGCCGCAGATTAAAGTGATGCAGGAAACAAATAGGTGTGGCACAACAAACATACAGAAAGTATGCAGACATAGAAACTAGCAATCAGGGTGTACAGGCATGCAATGGTTGCTAACTGTAACAGTGTTCTCCACTGTTAACTCCATTTGCAATGGTGACAGAAGCCATAATCCTAGCCCATGGGAGATCCATGCAAATATATTCGAGGACTCATTTGTAATGACTCACCCCCTGGAAAAGCAGTAGGATAAAGAAAGAATTACATGAGTCATTTCAGTGTGCATGTATATTCCACCAGCGCTCTCATCCAAATGGCATGGGTGTTCCTTCCAGAGCCCCAGGCTTATAATCTGCAAATGTGTCAATTGGTCTGCATGGTCCAGAACACAAGGATCCTATTGTGACAGTAAAATAATCACATAGTGGGAAATCTCACAGATGATGGACCTGCATATTTATCTGAAGTGACGCCTATAAAATCAGGATTTGGAACCATCCCCAGATGAGCATCACAGAAACATTTATGTTAGTGTTAATAGGTGACTTTGAAAATGTCTTTTAGTTTAACGTTGGCATATCTGACACATTCTGTCTTTTTTCCACAGTAAAGTTTATATATAGACTACTCCTTAAAATATAAGGCACATGGAAAAAAATTAAATTAAAACATTTGAGAGCGAACTATGTTTTTATCTCTATTAATATGCTTTATTTGAAGTTTCAATATTAAAAAGACAAATGACATACAGCAGACCCACACGGGGTCTAGAAAGGGAAAAGTGGGGATAGGAAAAGCGACATCTGGGGAGTGTGGGGAAAGTGGGGGAAGGGAAAGGTTGTGAAAGGCTTGACAATACATAGGGGAGGGGGGATAAAAGAAAGAATCGATCTGTTTTCGCTTTGCAACTTGTGGAGACATTACACATCTTCGTCTTCTGTATTTTCATGAAGTTATCTCGTGCCTGCATATGAATATACAAAAATATATCTACATAAGTGTCCATCAGTTTTTGTGACACCCAACCAGGGGTTTCCTTTGTGGTGAATCGTCCGGGTCCGGCCATCCCATCTTTCCTCTTTCTTATATTCCTAAAAACCATTCTCGCTCGACCCCATTGTGTGTCTGAGGCTCCTTATATTCTTATTTTAAATCTTGGTTACCAATTCAGTCTAAGAGCAGTCCCATGCTCCCTCTCAAAGTAGCTTTGGACTGGAGACCAGTCTGTCTTATTAACTTCTATCCCATCCATACTTCTAATCTCTTGGGTCAGCCATTCCATCTGGACCATTTCGATTAGTTTGTATAGCCATTCCTCCTTCCTGGGCTCATTAGTAGATTTCCAGTATCTGGCATATATTATTTTGGCTGATGTAGTTATAGCCAGAAAGATAATCTTTTCATTGGCACTCCATGTTGCCGAACTATGTTTTTATTACTGTAAAATTACTGTACTATTAAAATCAATCTCATTACAGGAAAGTATCAAAACAGCACAGGACATTTTAATAGGAGACTGCACAGTGTCAGTCATTATTCCCCTTAAAAGTAATGCCCCAATATTCATACTAGTGCAAATAATAATTTTTATTTCTTACGTAGTTAAATACATAGATAAAAACATGAAACTAGTAGAACACATATATCAAAATCCATAGTACAGT
The DNA here is from genome assembly GCA_030556195.1 of Anolis apletophallus. NCBI lineage: Eukaryota > Metazoa > Chordata > Lepidosauria > Squamata > Anolidae > Anolis > Anolis apletophallus. Next base: position 97,307,452 of record JARBWK010000007.1, on the reverse strand, counting down.
AGAGTCATGCTTATCCAACCTTCGCTCATCTGACATTTTGTATTATCCAATGCAGTATGCTTCACACCCAAATCCACTGCTATTTCATTGCAATGTTTTGATGCTAAATGCATAAATATAATAAATACTACATAACGTTGCCATGTATTGAATTGCTTTTTCTGTCAATTTGTAGTAAAACATGATGTTTTGGTGCTTAATTTGTAAAATAATAATGCAATTTGATATTTAATAGGCTTTTCCTAATCCATCCTTATTATCCAACATTTTAGCTTATCCGACATTTTGCTGGGCCGTTTATGTTGGATAAGCGAGACTTTACTGTACCACCTTCCATTCGGAAATCTATTTCCTCAATGTGAAAGACCATGTGGGTCCAGAATAGGTATTCACAGTTATTTATGGATCTACCACCAAGACTCTACCTCTGAAAGAAAATAATACTCATTAAAACACATCAAAATGATCCATACCAATACATTTAAAATCAAATGTTTAAAATTGATGAGATGGGCTGCCAGAAGAGATAAGTCTTAAAATTATGTCTTAAATTGTGTCTTATTCTGACATCTCGCTTAGCTGTTGAAGCTCTTCCTGCAAGTCATTCCACAGTCCAGGGGCGGCAAGAGAAATAGTCATCTGGGTGACAATTGACAGTCAAATTCTGGCTGGTTGAAATAAATATTCTCCAGATGACCAAAGTGTATGGGGCAGATTGTACAGGAGAAGGCATTTCTGCAGGTAACCTGAACCCAAACCAAGTAGGGCTTTACAGGTTAAAGTAATAACTAACACTTCGTACTTTACCAGGAAACTAATTGGCAAAAGGTCCCCCAGTGGTGCAGTGGGTTAAACCACTGAGCGGTTGAACTTGAAATCTGAAAGGTTGACGGTTCGAATCCGGGGAGCGGGTTGAGCTCCTACTGTTAGGCCCAACTTCTGTCATCCTAGCAGTTCAAAAACATACAAATATGAGTAGATCAATAGGTACCCCTTCTGCGGGAAGGTAATGGTGCTCCATGCAGTCATGGCCTTGGAGGAGTCTACGGAAATGCCAACTCTTCGGCTTACAAATAGAGATGAGCACCAATCCCCAGAGTTGGACATAACTAGACTTAATGTCAGGGGAAGCCTTTATCTTTACTAATTGACAACCAGTGGAGAGGTTTTAGTACAAGTGTGATATGTTCTGTCCTAAAATGTATCCTCAGAGGTGTTGTGAAAAAATCCTTATGTAATTATTCAGCGCCTTCTTGGAAGGCGCAAGATAAATACATGATTTCCAGATCTGGACTGCAGAATACTGCAGTCCATACAGTATTCCCATAGATTATCGGGCTAAATAAGCCTGGTAAACTGTGGGAATATAACAATACAACTTTGAAATCATTGTGTTCAGATTCCTCATTTGAAACTGTGGGAATACCCATACCCCTCCCCGCAAGCCCCTAGATCCCTTAGGTAACTAAAAAAAACCTAACATGGTCTGCATTAGAAACCACTCCAAGCTTTTCTGGCGCGTAGAAATGACGTGCCAGGAGAGCAAGGGTGGGAGGAGGGAGGAAAATTCCCCGCACTCTCCTGGCACGTCATCTCAATGTGCCAGGAGAGCTCGCTGCGGCTTCTAATGGAGACCAAATAAGTTTTTCTTTGTTTCCTAAAGGGTCTGGGGCTTGGGGGGGGGGGGGGGGGGAGGAAGGGAGAGCCTCCACATGTTCTCTCAGGCTAGTCCCGAAAAAACGCGTGGACAACCTACCCCAGAAACTGCGCAGTTTCTGGGGTAGGTATGGACAGGCTCCCAGAAACATCCGCATTTTTTTAACGCTGGCACTTCTGGGACAAGGGCCTATCTGAATCTGGCCCAAGCATATTAGTTGCTGACTTAGAATTGCTGTCTCCTTTTGCTGACAGACTCCTATTCTTTCTAATAGCTATATATGATGTTGGCACTTCCTCTCCATGTTGGGGTTATCTCTGTTTACTTAATTTGCCCAGTTTGGGGGGAGCTGACTATTTTCAGTTTATTTTTGGGAAATTCCCCAAAAATTACAAATTGTGTACTTCAGTTGGGAGGAACTTGAGCTTTTTTTGGGGGGGGGGGGATGGAAATGCAAGAAAATTCAAAACTGACAGCTGTTATCACCCCTCATGCTAAAGATCCATTTTGGCATACATTATTTTTACCTTCCAACATTCTACCCTTTTGATATGTTACATAAATTCACACTCTGAAAGAATATTTGAAAACAAAAAGGCAAAACAGTTGGATGAGGTTTTTTTTTAAAAAAAATGGATACTTGTCCATTTCAATTCAAGAAAACTCTTAATGCATCATTACAGCTTGCATCAATCTGACATTATACTTTTATTTTCAAGCACCACTGCCAAGGGCTGCACAGTTATTGTGCAGTTGGAATGCCATCACCTGTCCTTCAGAATGGAATTTAGCATATGTGCTCCTATGTTCTTATAGGCACACTCATTTCTAAGATATCTTTAGAATTCGACTTGTCATTTCTTGCCACACAGATGACCCTGACAACTGTGTGGGTTCTACCCTTTTATGGCTAAGGGAATTTTAGAAAATTGGTTCCCCAGAGGGAGGAAAATCTCTGATAAATGTGGAAATGCTGTTTCTTCTTGTCACATATAATTCTGCTTCTTTTCATGCAACTTGCGTTCTTGGACATCCGCAGAGTTGGAGTTTCCAACTGTGTGTACGATTCAGTTCAGCAACCAGAGGCATCCCATTCAATGTGTGGTATTCTGGTTTGTGAAGCCAATCACACAAAGAAAACTGAATAATATTACTCTCATAAAGCTACAGTGTCTCCTTTTTGGAGACATTGTTCACTCACACAACAGAACAAGAAGTGTGTGTACTGACCAGCTTTGTATGGCATTTCTTTCTTTGTTTACTTGCAAAAAAACAACTGATCGTTTTCTTTTGACTTTGTCTATGGAAAAACATACCTAGTGCATGGGATTGACTTTGTGTATGGAATCTATTGCTTAGATCAAAAATACAAAAGAAACAGAGAACACGCCGATAATTAAGTAAGTCAACACTTTGCTAAAACCACTGTCACTTCATATGTGAGTTCCCCTTTTATTTAGATGTACTGAAATTGTCATATCTAGAGTTGTTCTCAGGGTCTTAAATCCTATATATGTGTTTGCACAGAGAAAGCTAACTATTTATGTATTTCACATACAATAGCAAGTTGTTTCATCAGTGCAGTGTTAACCTAATTTTAGTTTCCTTAAGAAGGAGGTCATTAGAACCTCTGTGGCATTTTATATTATTTGAATTCACAAATTTTGTAGCATAAGTGAAGGCATGATTATGTAGGGGCAAAATAAGTACATATATATCTACCTATATAAGAATTCTGAACAACCCCATTAAGAAGTTTTCTTTCCTTGACCACATTTCTAGCATAGCAGAGAAGCGGACACAGAATTGTGAATTGTTCCATTTGCTGTGTTCACAGTGCGTTGGTAGCTTTTCCTGTCCCTTTTCTTGGATGTCTAAACTGTACAGTGTTCCCTCACTACTTCGCGGTTCGCTTTTAGTGGACTCGCTGTTTCGTGGATTTTTACCTCCTGGCAACAATGGAGTGTGGGGGGGGGGGGGTTTACCCTCCTTCTCGGGAGAGAGGCAGCCAATCAGAGAGAGAGAGAGAGGAGATACAAAACAGTATGTAAATCATGGCCTTATAGCCCCTTCCTTATAGCTAGCAAAAAAAGTGCATGGTGCCTTTAAATTTCTCCTTACTTTTGCCTCACGCTCAGAATTATATATATATATATATATATATATATATATATATATATATATATATATCTCCCTACTTCGAGGATTTTCACTTTTCACGGGTAGCCCTGGAACCAAACACCTGCGATAAATGAGGGAACATTGTATTTCTAAATGCTTCACAGGAATTCGTAGTTTGAAGTAAAATTGACAAAGAGTCACAAAATAAAATTGAAAAGGGTGCCGCTCCTCAGACATGGAGGCAACAACAACTAGTAAAGCCTGACAAAGCCTAAGGAACTACACTTGCAAGAGCTCAAACTACTTGAGACTAATCTGGAAGAATGTTTTACAGTGTTTGCTTTTGTGGGGGAAGGAAGGGGAGTTTATATTTGACTTATTGAAAATATTTAAGGGCTATCACCTAACGCTACTTCTGAAGGATGTCATCAAACACTGCTACCCCCACCTATACATTCTTAACTAGAAAACGGATTTCTAGTTAGAAATTTATAATTTACCAAGGACAACAAGTCAGGATCATAGAATTATAGAGTTGGAAGAGACCACATGGGTCATCTAGTCCAACTCCTTGCCATTCAGGAAAAGCACAATCAAAGTACCCCTGATAGATGGCCATCCAACCTCTGTTTAAAACCTTCCAAGGAAGGAGCTTCAGCCACACTCTCAAGCAGGGAGTTCCACTGCTGCATAGCTCTTACAGTTAGGAAGTTCTTCCTAAAGTTCAGGTGGAAACTCCTTTCCTGTAATTTGAACCCATTGTGCTGAATCCAGGGCAGCAGAAAACGAGCCTGCTCCCTCTTCCGTATGGAATCCTTTCTCATATTTAAACATGGCTATCATGTCTCCTTTCAACCTTCTTTTCTACAGACTAAATATACTCGGACACCAGGCATGTAGTCAGGGGGGGGCCTAAGGGGGCTTCAGCCCCCCCCCCGAAATTCTCAGTGTGGTCCGCAAAAAGGCCTTACTGGTACATTATTTAAACTGTTATGTTTATTCATATCATGATCTGATCACCATGCTCATTATATCCCACATTAATGGGGTTATTGGGATAACAATACAAAAGGTTTGCTAGGGTAGACCCTCTTCCACCCAGTCTCAGCCCCGAACCAAACTCAGCCCCCCCCCCCCCTGAACCAAAATCCTGGCTACGGCCCTGTCGGACACTATACTTCTTTTGATGCAGCCCAAAATCCCATTGACTTTTTAGCTGCTGCAACACATTGTTGGCTCATGTTCAACTTGTCGTCCATGAAGACTCCAAGATCTTTTTCAAATGTATTGTTGTCAAGCCAGGAATCACCCATCCTGTATCTTTGCATTTCATTTTTTCTGCCTAAGTGTAGTATCTTACATTTATCCTTGTTGAAATTCATTTAGTTAGTTTTGGCCCAGCTCTCTCGCAAGGACATTTTGAATTGTGATCCTGACTTCTGGAGTATTAGCTATCTTTCCTAATTTGGTGTCATCATGAGAGATCATGATTTGCTCAATGTCACCCTATGGGTTTCCATGGCTAAGAGGGGGTTTGAACCCTGGTCCTTAGAGTCCTAATCCAATACTCATACCCTTACATCATGCTGGCCCTTGTAATGCTTTCACATAGCCTTATTCCCAAGCATATGGTAGCATGCTCTCCCGAGCCAGTACAATAGAAGAGGAGGCGGAGGAAAGAAGAGGAGGAGGAAACAATCACCACTTTCTGTCTTTTTAGTGGTGCCCAAATCCAGAAAGCAAAAGATTTGAGAAAGCTTGAACAGCCAGAGGCAGGATCCTCCAATTTTTGTGCAGGAGGAGTGCTAATTTCGTTGCCTTCCCACCCTTTTCTCAAATTAAATTAAACTGCTATTAGCCATTTGGAGGGTGGGCGGACAGATATTTAAATTCAGGCACACATTACAAAGGAACGACTACATATTGCACAGTACCTCAGGCAAAACCAGAGCAGGTCAACATAGTCCTCCAGTTCTTAGAGGAGGTAGGGGAACAAGTACATCTCAGATCTAATCACAGATCTACCATGGTGCATCTCTTTCCACTGTTGCACCCCTAATCTCAATGTGAAAGCTGAACCTGAGATTAATCTCTATCTCAGTGAAACAGTGTGTATTGAAGTAGTAACATCAAACTCATGAAATCACTAGTTGTAAACTTTTTCATTAACTAAAGTGACAATATAAATAAGTTGGAAGGTTTTATTTGTTTATTGTTATAGAAAGTTAAATTTGGTAGAAAGCCCATTCAACTGCTAAATTCCATATTGAAAGAGGTGTGGAATGGCTCTTCTGAGAAGAAGTGCATTGCATTGCATTGCTTTTCTGTGAGTGTGTGTATGTGTGCATATGTGCCTGTCAAGGCAAGCCCATGAATTTCCTTGTGTTTTCTTAGGCAACGAAAACTCAGAGGTAGTTTTGCCAGTTCCTTCCATATGAGGAAAAGTCTAACCACATTTCCCCTTTTTAGAATAGGTGATTTTTCTCACATACAAATTATGCAGATTTAATTGATGAGATAATTGATTAATTGGCTAAAACTCACACTCTAAAACACAGATGGTCTCACAGAAGATTGCTTAGTGGCCGAAAAAATCACTTATATCAATCATATTCTACTTTGGCTCTTTTTTGGAAAAGCGCTTGCTTGATGTAACGTGTGTATTTTGAAAGGTAACTCGCATCCAGTTCTTTGAAAGAGTCCTGCCTGTCAAGGTTTGACTAGTAGCACTTACACTTTCCTTCCTATCCTTTCACAGGCAGGTAAAACCTTTTGTGGTGCCAGAACTTGGGGTGGGGGTGGGGGTGGGTAATTACTTGGGGGAAATGAAGTTTCAGAATGGACAATGCTGTTTATTTGTTTTCTTTTTAATTGCTGTGCTTTTAAATGCCTTGAATTCTTTTGTTATTTTAACTATATTTTATCTTTTGTAAGAGGTTAATATTGCATCTATATCTTTTAAATGAGGCCTAAATATCCTAAAGGCACCAGAGCCTATCTGACCTTGGAAGTTAAGCAGAGTCAGATCTGATTAGTATTGGAATGGGAAAGAGTAGGCTATACCTCAAGGAGCCTGAGGTGTAGCCAGTACTGTACCTCAGGCCTGCCCAACAGGCGGCCCGTGGCCCACACACGGCCCGCCAGCCCCTTGGATGCGGTCCTCCTACCCTCCTGCAAAAAAAAAAAAATTTTAAATTTTTTTCTTAAAATTCCAAAAAAAGTAAAAATAAATTCCCCCCCCCCCCAAAAGTGTGTGTGCGCTCGGCTTCGCCCGCTTCTGAGGCTGGCATGACGCTTTGGGAGGGAGGGCGGAGCCGGGGCGTGGCCGGGGGTGGGGCGGAGTGGCCCCCCAGGTGATCAGTGGCCGGTAGAAGTTGGACAGCCCTGCTGTAGCTTATACTTCAGGCCCCCCTCTACACTGCCATATAAAATCCAGATTATCTGTTTTGTACTGAATTATATAGCAGTGTAGACTCATATAATGCAGTTCAAAGCAGATAATGTGGATTATCTGCTTTGATAATCTGGATTATATGACAGTGTTGAACGGGTTTCAAAGAAAGTGGCCTCTTTTCCACCAGCTGCCATCGCCGCCTTGGTACATGTGTGCACAAAGACAGTGAAAAAGGCTGCCCTTTTTATACGCGCCTTGGGAATGACATAAGAACATAAGAACATAAGAAGAGCCTTGCTGAATCGGACCTCAGCCCATCTAGTCCAGCATTCTGTATCACACAGTGGCCCACTAGTTGTACACGGGGAACTCGAGCAGAAGGGAGGGCAAAACCCTGACCTGCTCCCGACCCCCCACAACCAGTACCCAGGGAAATCCTGCCTACCTCAACCAACTCCGAGGTGGCACTTGAATGTCCTTTTCAGTAACTACCGATACACTTGGTATCCATGAATCTGTCTAATCCTGCCTTGAAGTTGTTCAGGCTGACAGCTGTCACAACCTCTTCTGGAAGTAAATTCCATAAACCAATGCCCCTCTGGGTGAAGAAATATTTCCCTTTATTAGTCCTAATTTTCCTACCTTGGAGCTTCAGGGAGTGCCCTCTAGTCCTAGTGTTTTGTGACAAAGAAAATAATTTTTCTTTATTCACCTTTTCTATCCCATGCATGATTTTATACACTTCAATCAAGTCACCTCTTAAACGCCATCTTTCAAGGCTGAAAAGACCAAGGCGTTGCAACCTGCTTTCATAAGGGAGCCGCTCCATCCCTTGGATCATTCTTGTTGCCCTTTTCTGTACCTTTTCCAGTTCCGTTATATCCTTCTTAAGGTGCGGAGACCAGAATTGTACACAGTACTCCAAATGTGGCCTTACCATAGATTTGTAGAGAGGTAATACAACATTTGCTGACCTATTTTCGATTCCCTTTCTGATCATGCCTAGCATAGAATTTGCTTTTTTCACTGCTGCTGCGCACTGGGTTGACATCTTCATTGAGCTGTCCACCAACACCCCAAGATCCCTTTCCTGGTTTGTCTCGGAAAGCTTTGACCCCATCAATTTGTACGTGTAGTTGGGGTTCTTTGCCCCGATGTGCATGACTTTACACTTGTTTAGGTTAAAATGCATTTGCCACTTTGTTGTCCATTCACTCAATTTCGAGAGATCTTTCTGGAGCTCTTTACAATCAGTTTCATTTTAACTACCCTGAACAATTTAGTGTCGTCTGCAAACTTTGCTACCTCAGAATTCACTCCTACATCCAGATCATTAATGAATAAATTAAAAAATAACGGACCCAAAACTGAACCTTGGGGTACGCCACTTCTCACCTCTTTCCACCCAGAGAAATGTCCATTTATCATCACCCTTTGTTTCCTACAGTTTAGCCAGGTTCCAATCCAGGACAAGACCTGTCCTCTGATTCCATGGCTGAAGAGCTTATTTAGGAGCCTTTGGTGAGGGACTTTGTCAAAAGCCTTTTGAAAGTCAAGGTAAACAACATCAATTGGGTCCCCTTTATCTATGTGTTTATTTACACCCTCAAAGAATTCTAACAAGTTAGTAAGACATGATTTGCCTTTGCAGAAACCATGTTGATTTTCTTTCAGCAATGCCTGTTCTTCTATGTGCCTAGTAATTTTTTCTTTAATAATGGTTTCCATCACTTTGCCTGGAACTGAGGTTAAACTGACTGGCCTATAATTTCCTGGATCACCTCTGGATCCTTTCTTGAAGATCGGTGTTACATTTGCCTCCCTCCAGTCCTCGGGTACAGTGCCTGATCTTAGAGAAAGGTTATATATCTTAGCTAGAAGTTCAGCAATTTCACACTTGAGTTCCTTAAGAACTCCGGGGTGGATGCCGTCTGGACCCGGTGATTTGTTGACATTTAGTTTAGTAAGGCATGTGAGAACATCCTCCTTGTTTATCTCTATCTGTTTTAATTGTTTTAATTCCCTCCCTGAAAAAACTGACTCAGCTGCAGGCATATGTTGTCTGTCCTCCTGTGTGAAAACGGAGGCAAAGAAGTCATTTAGCCGCTCAGCAATCTCTTTGTCTTCACTGATTTTCCCTTTCTGACCATTGTCGTCGAGTGGCCCAACTGCTTTTCTAGTTGGGTTCCTGCTTCTGATGTACTTAAAGAAGTTTTTTTTTAATATTCTTTGCTATGTGTGCCTCAAAATCTCTCTTGGCTTTCCTGACTGTTGCTTTGCATTTAGTTTGCCAGAGCTTGTGTTCCTTTCTGTTCTCCTCGTAGGAAGAGCCTTCCATTTCTTAAATGAGTTTTTCTTCTTTCCAATCACATCTTTTACTTCATTTCTAAGCCATACTGGTGTCCTTTTGGACTTTCCATGCCTCTTTCTTTTTATTGGAATGCATTTTAGTTCGGCCTGTTTTAAGGTATTTTTAAACAGTTTCCAAGCATTTTGGAGGGATTTGATTTTTTTACTGCTCCTTTTAGTTTGTTCTTTACAATTTTTCTCATTTTGGTGAAATTCCCTTTGTGAAAGTTTAATGTCTCCGTGTTAGTTTTCACTGACAGTTTGCTATCCAAACTTACGTTGAAGGTTATTGTGTTATGGTCACTGGTACCTATGGGCTCAGTTACAAGGACATCTTGAACGAGATCTTGTTCATTAGTTAGCACCAAGTCCAGGATCTCCTTTCCCTGGTTGGTTCCATGACCATCTGCTCAAGGGAATAATCAGCTAGCATGTCGAGGAACCTTGTCTCTCTTTCATGCGTAGAACAAGAATTTGGCCAATCTATTTGGGGATAGTTGAAGTCCCCCATTATGACTAATGTATTTCTTTTTGAGGCCTGTTTAACTTCATTTTCCAGATAGCAGTCTGCCTCTGGAGTTTGGTTGGGAGGGCGATAGCAGATCCCTAGTGCTAGATTAGTTTTTTGTCCTGGGACTTTTATCCACAATGTTTCTGTAGGTGAGTTTGAAATTTCTTGAAGTTCTAATTCATGAGATTCTACCTCTTCATTTATGTACAAGGCCACACCGCCACCATTTTTCCCTCTCCTGTCTTTCCTGTACAGTTTATAACCTGGAATCTTTGTGTCCCATTTGTTTTCCTCCGTCCACCAGGTTTCTGTTATGCCAATAATATCAATTTTTTTTTTTTACCAAATATTCCAACTCCCTTATTTTTGTTCGAAGGCTTCTAGCGTTTGCGTACAGACATTTATATTTATTTCTCTGGTGCACTTTCAACTTTGGCTGTTTGTGAGAATTTGTAGAAGGCCTACCATGTCCTACCGCTCGACTACTACTATCTATCTTTTCTGTTGACTCAGACATTTGTGTGTGGATTTCGTCCTCCATACTTGGCATTTCACCCTCTCGAACCGGAAGCTGCCCAGCTCCTGTCGACTTTCCCCTAGGAATCAGTTTAAAAGCTGCTCTGAAATCTTTTTAATATTAATTTTTAATACAAACAAGCGAGTATGTGAGGAGATTGCCATCATCCCTAGCAAAAAGCTGCGCAACAAGATTGCAGGGTATGTTACTCATCTAATGAAACGCATTCAACGAGGGCCGGTCAGAGGCATCTCCATCAAACTGCAGGAAGAAGAAAGAGAAAAAAGGGACAACTATGTCCCTGAGGTCTCTGTCTTAGATCAGGAGATCATTGAAGTGGACCCTGATACAAAGGAGATGTTGAAGCTGCTGGATTTTGGCAGCTTGTCTAACCTGCAGGTTACACAGCCCACTGTAGGGATGAACTTCAAAACCCCAAGAGGAGCCATCTGAAGAAATTTCTGTACTGGCACTTTTCCAATAAATATATAAAAATAGAAGAAGAAAAAAAGAAAAAGAAAGGGCCTGGCAAAACCACTTCTGGGTATTCCTTGCCTAAGGAACCCTTATGCAATTCTTGGGGGTCACCATAAGTTGATGGTCAACTTGAAGGCACACACACACACACTTTTCATCTTTGTTAGCCATCTTGAATTCCAACAATTGCAGCTACTGCTACTTGGAATATGAGTTGGATGCTTATGCTCTTAATTCTGTCCTTTCCTTTGATGTGGTTTCAAGGTGGATTATATCAGAAGGAATATATTATATCAGAAGGATTTTTTTAGGATGTTTTTAGAATGTATAATATGTTTTTTAACTGTGCTGTGCAATGTGTTTTTAACTGTGCTTGTATCTGACTTGTTGTGAGCCGCCCCAAGCCACCCGAGAGTGGCGGCCTAGAAGTCCGACTAATAAATAAATAAATAATAAATAAGGCAAGCAATGCTTCACTGTGGAGTAAAATCAGAATGGAAGGTTGGGCCAGTTGTGACTGGGAAAGGCTTCTGCCTGAATCCCTTCTGAGCTGTTGTCATTCACTGTAGACTACAGAAGCGAAATCTATGGCCTTTGGGCCAGATGTATCCCAGGGAAGTTTCCCATGTGTCCTACAAGCTTCTTGCTGTTTCTTCAATTATCTCGTCAGACATAAGAGGCCATTTAAAACTTGGGACAATGTATACAGAGTAAAAAGAAGTAGCATAACTTGGCTCAGAAATTCACATTTTTGTGACACCAGTCCTCCTCCTGTTGCCATTAATGTCAGCAAAGGTCATGACAGTATTTTTTAAAATCCTCCCTCCACCTTCATCCAAGATCACCAGAGTTAACATGAAATCCTCAGAGTCATTTTCATCAAAAAGGGCATTGTATTGTAAGCTGGTACAACTCAGTCATGTTCCTTGGACTGCTGACGGTTCATGAGCCATATGTTGCTAATCTTTGGCAAATTTCTAGGAAATAAAGAAATAATTGTGGCTGGTAGGCATAAATATGGTACCTGTTCCAGGCACATTGCAGGGGGAAAATGCCAGTCCACCATAACTGGAGAAGCACTGCTATAAGTAAACATTTCAAGTTCTACAGAAATATTTGTTGTAATTGGTGCTTGGTGTAATCTGTCATCCTGTATCTTTGGCTTCTCAGGGGAGGGAGATCTGTTATTGCTTCCTGGAGGCTACAGAAAGCAGCAACTTTCAACAGCTGCCTGCTTTACCTCAGGGTACCAGAAGATGAATCAGAATGATCTACATGTAGGTATGGAAAAGATCTTTGGCAGTTTAGAGATTCTGCTAAAATAATCCATTTTGCATCTCCAAGGACTTGTTAAGAAAATAAGGCAGCAGTTGCCTCAGAAATGCACACATTTGTGAAATCACATGAAAAAATGCATGCAATTTAAAAACATGAATGGATAAAAATGCATACTTTTCCTTAAATACCAAAATACTCTTTACACAGTTGGAAATTATTTCCCATCTACCCACTGAAAAGAAATGAGTATCAGAAACAGAACGAACAATCATCACTGAGACAGAAACTGAGTCAAAGCGCAGTCTAGTGTCCCATCTACCAAGAAGTTGACATAAATTCAGTGACAAAGAAATCTCATTCCAAGAAATAATCCCAGGAAGAGTTACTACAACTTAGAATAGCCGTCAGCTTCAAAGACTAGCCATTATCCCACTCCTGATACAATATCCGGAGAATCTTCCAAACGTAAAGTTAAGAAACAGATATTTAACTGAGTGGACTAACAAAAGTGTACACCGGAGTATCAAGAAAAAAGCAGAAGGACTAACTCTCACACCTAGGATCTTACCCCACAAGACAAACCCTTCTATTCCATTTTTAAACAGTTTAAATCCATTTATTGAATGGAAAGTGATGGAGCCCATCCCATGAATCAGGGGGACTTCCTGTCTGCACTCATCAGTATTCATCATGCATTTATTGAAAAGAATGTCAAAAAAAGGAGGGAGGAGAAGACAATCTGAAATCATCTCAGAAACCTTGGATGGGAGCCATCAGAATCACATGCATTGATTTGCATAGAATGAAGTGGGAAATGGGCAGTCCTGTGGGTGGTCTCTACTAGACGTGAGTCCCTGGTGCTCTGCCTTAACGCGGCTGCACAATCCATTATGGTAAGAGAGTGTGTGTGTGTGTGTGTGTGTATGTGTGTGTGTAAGAAATATTGCAGCTTTGTTAGATCACGATTTCTGTTCCTTTAATGTAATTTTTTTGAATTTTTAATGTTTTCAGCTTTAAAAAAAGGTGGGGTGGACAATCCACACACTTGTGGGATAAGGATGAAAATGGTTAGCAATGGGGAAACTTGCAAATTCTGAAGACATGTGATAACTAAAAATTAATGAAACATTTTGATATCTAATTATAATGGTCGAAACACCATGATTTCATTATGCTACCTCTCACCCCAAACACACACAGGATAGGTTTAAACTTGAGTTGTCCAAATTGTCAAAAAAAACCACACTATATCCTGACTTGGCTAACAAAAATCTACCTCAGCTCTGTTGGCTAACTGGAAATATTTTAATGTTTTAATTATTTACTATTATTAGATTTATTAGTTAAATGTGTTTTAAATGCCATATTTAGACATTTAAATTCTAAATTCTTGTTACCTCACAACCTGTGAGGATGCTTGCCATAGATGCAGGTGAAACATCAGGAGAGAATGCTTCTAGAACATGGCCATACAGCCCGAAAAACCTACAACAACCCAGTGATTCCAGCCATGAAAGCCTTCGACAATACCTATTAGAAATAGTAACTCTCTAGCAAGCAGAAACTACATTTCTCTGGCATCTACCAATGCCCATGGGTTCCGATTAACTGAGAGTGAACTGTATAAATATCTTGGTTGCCTCATCTGTCCTTGTCTAAGTATAGTGCTCTAACTGGTGCATCACATTGGCCTTTGAATGAGAAATAGGAAACCTATGCTATAACTATAATCTGTCTCTTAACATTAGGACTGATTAAAATGACAATCCTAAGCGTATGTACCAAAAAGTCCCACTGAACTCAGTGGGATTTATTTCCAAGCAAACATATTTGAGATTTGGCTGCCAAAGACACCGCCTATCATTATAACCATTTATAATCCAGCCAAAATGCCATACAGACAGCTTGCTGATAATATAATGCTCCACTAGTACTTCAGAAATTAAATAATTGTTAATTGTAATTCAATTAGTTTGATTTAATTGCTTTGCTCGGTAATGGAGCATTTTATTGTTATTGTGACATCTTCACTGTGGTTTGTGGAATGAAGTTAACTACAGGCTTCTGATTAGTATTTCAACAGTTTATGGCCTTTCTGTTCATTGTTTAGAATATGTCAGCGGAGGCTTATCTAAATCTTGTGTTTTATCACAAACCAGAATAATCACACATTATATATATCACCCACCACTTTGTTAATGTCCAATGTCTGGAAGTTTAGTGCTAATAAATTTGGCTGCTAATTTGTCATATTTTGTAACTAATCTCGCTTTCCAGCCTTTTGGCAATTACCGTTTAGTGAAATTTCAAATACAGGAAGAGAAACTTCTATGAACTTTTCTTGGCAGATCTACTGCACTTTGCATGCTATCTTTTCTGAAAATTAGAGGAACTTCTTTTCAAGTAAAAATTCATGTGTTTTTTGCTATTTAAATACATGAAAATGCATTTTATTCCTTTCATCTTTATTAAAGGAAGCAATGTATATTATTGATCGGCTATATTGTTATGAAATATTTTGTTTAGCATTCACTCTTGGAGCTTGACCAGGGTTAAACATTTATGGTATTATTCAAATGAGATTATAGAGAAGGATGTTTCTAAGACGACTTCCAGTAAGTACCAAAGTCAAGAGGCCTTGATAGGTTCTTTAACTGTCCCTACAGATGGAAGAAAAATGTTTTGTAGACAGATCATCAAAAAGCCCTACAAATACTGTGGATTTCCCCTGATTAGGATCAAGAGGTAGGGCAATCCGCTTTGACTACCAGCTAAAGAAATAACTAAATAATAACCACTAAGAAAGAGAAATGGTTGGGAGTAGCATATAGCTCAGTTTAGCTGCAGTGATTGAAGCAAGTTAATATAAGCTATGTACTAATGATTTTAAAATTTCCTTTTTGTTGTTAACTGCCATCAAGTCAACTCCAACTTATGATGACCTCATGAAAGTAAGACCACCATATTACTCTATCATCAAGGTCACAGGGCCATGAGTTCTTTGATTGATCTTATCCACCTGCAATGCGGTTTTCCTATTGCCTTCTTTCTACTTACCAATCATTTCTACAACCAACCTTCCCATGATATGCTCAAAGTACAACATTGATTAGTATTTGATGGCCTGACAGTTTTTAGGTGTGGGGAATCCATTGTTGAGAGGTGATTAGCTGTTCCTGATTTCCACAGATATATAAACCCAATTTTCTTAGTTTCCAACAGACCTCACAACCTCTGAGGATGCCTGCCATAGATGCAGGTGAAACATCAGGAGAGAATGCTTCTAGAACATGGCCATACAGCTTGAAAAACCTACAACAACCCATTTATTTGTCTTTTTAGCAGTCCATGGTATTCATAGAGCTCTTCTCTAACGCCATATTTCAAATTACCTGATTTTTCTTTCTTCTATGACAAATGTTAACCAAGTGGCTGGTGGATCTAGGTCAGACCTGGGCAATTGCCAGCCCTCCAGGTGTGTTGGACTTCAACTCCCAGAAATCCTAACAGCTGGTAAACTGGCTAGGATTTCTGGGAGTTGAAGTCCAAAACACCTGGAGGGCCGGCAATTGCCCAGGTCTGATCTAGGTCAATGAGATGGTGAGTCTCCTCTGTGTTAAAGTCTGAACAGCCCAGGATCTGATCATGGGTTTTCTATTCCAAACTGGGTTATATGAGTCTGCACTGCCAGATGATCTGGGATAAACAGAAAACCTGGGATCAGATCCTGGGATATAGGGCCTGTCTGGAGGGGCCAATAGAAAGCTCCTTTTAAATGCACACTAAAATGGGAGTACAGTCACTGCATTCACAAAGCTGATATAAGAGCCACTAGCTGTCTCTGCCACACTACGTTCTGTGCCCACGGGGCCCACATCCCATTAGACCCAAGACTTTCAGGAAGGCCTGGCTCTAATGGGGTAGCTAAATAATTTGGGACAAATCAAGGTTTACCAGCTTTATCTCCAATTATTCCTCTTTTACTTGGTGCATCATTTGGACACCTCAGGTTAAAGTCCAACAGAGCCTGCATTTTGGGCCCTGTCTGTAAGGGCCCAAAGAGGCATTACTGTCCCCTCTGGCTTCTGGATAACTTTTGTGATGTTTAGCTCTGGGTCTATGATACGATGCAGGGCTAAATATGGCATTTTCATGTTTTTATTCACTAGTGCATTTTTGTAGCCTTAAACTTGGCCATTTGAATGCTGCACACATAACATACATGTTCTTGTGTGTCCTGTTGAATTAACTCCAAAGGGTTTACCTCTGTGTTAACAACACTCATCGTATGTTAACTTGGCAAGTTATTTGTCATATTGCTGAAGGAAACATTTCTTAATGCCCTCTCTAGCAACTACAGAAGACTCTGGATCCAGGCCCCCAAATTCCAGGGACCACAGAGATCATTACACCCCATATTAGTAAATGCTGGCAACGTGAAGCATGTGCATTCATGTTGTCACCATTTATTTGGGATGTGATTGTCTGATTTTTTATATCCCAGAACCAAACACCTAGATATACAAAAAAGAAGTGCACAAGGTAGGGAAGGTTCTAGGGCTGGTCTTTCACTGACCAAAGAGAGTTGGTGTTAGCCACTTGTAGGGTTATGTTAGCTACTGTTGACAAGAATGTTTATATTATTAAATCATCTCAAGGCTTTCTATATCAACTTGTGTCCATATGATTATGACCTATGGTAATGTCAATAGAACAACAATTCTGAATAGGGTGCTTGAGTCTTTGTCTTGTCCGCAAAAAAGGGCTTGTATAAATAATGCCATGGTCTTGTTTTTCTGCCTTACATGTCTAGTCCAAGAACATCTCAAATTTAGAAGCAATAACTTTTGATGTTGTTTTTAAATGCAAATGACACTTTCTGCCACACTGCAATGTCCAACAGAACCATTTCTGGCAGAAACCGTATCGTAAACCTTGAAGCCGTCCAAGCTGCCTTCAAACAGAGAGATTCTGAACAAGTATTTTCTGTGAGCCAAGTGTGTGACTAGCTTTTGGGCCTGTACCTTTAAGACAACATGAATCACAGCTTGGCACAGAGGACTAAGCCTATTTACTGCTTGTCTTGCTGCTTGGAACAGTTAATGAGTTGCCTTTATAAAGCCACTACTGACTTCTCTTTCCATTTAGCCCACAAAAGCCCTGAAAAAGTGAATGAGGTACCCTCTTCCCTTTCAGTGAAGCTATTCAGAGTTTGATTACTGGACATATTATTGTGGTGGTGGTGGTGGTGGTGGTTGTTAATATTGTTATTGTTATCAATGGCCGGGTTCCTGCATCATCAGGTATAACTATGACTGTTGTCATAATTATATCTGATGATGACACACATAGGCACATCCCCAAACCACCTTTTCAGCCTGCAGGTTGAAGAGCTGGGAAATTATGTCCATAGGGCTACAAATTAAAATGATTTCAATGTAATTAAAACATACAAAAAGATAAATCTAAAATAGAATTAAACTGCAAGCCATATTAAAACATGTTAAACATATCCTTAAAAGGATAACGAGATATTAAAAACAATACATTTCAAAACAATACACTGTCCTCTTTAAAACAATTTCCTAAACAACTTTCAGTTCTGAAAATGTCTCCAAATAATTTTACAAGGTTTTTTAGCCTTCTCTGTCAAAGAGTCTTGGTGCCTTACCAAACTCCAACTCCTATGATGTCATATCATTAAACCATGGCAGTTAAAATAGTGTCAAGCTGCATTAATTCTATAGTATGTAAGGCACCACTTTACTCATGTACTCATCAACATCACCTACAAAAGCCCCCAGTGACTCAATGTGTTAAACCCTTGTGCCAGCAGGACAGAAGACTGAGGTTTGGAGGTTCGAATCCAGGGAGAGCGTGGATGAGCTCCCTCTGTAAGTTCCAGCTCCCCATGCAGGGACATGAGAGAAGCTTCCCACAAGGATGGTAAAACATCAAAACATTGCGTCCCCTGGGCAATGTCCTTGCAGATGGCCAATTCTCTCACACCAGAAGCAACTTGCAGTTTTTCAAGTCGTTCCTGACATGCCAAAAACAAAAAAAACCTACCAAAAAATCTACAAAAGTGGTGGGACTGAAAAAAGGCTTTCCTTTCAGCATCTCAGGGTCTGGGCAACCTCATATGGGGAGGTGCAATCTGACATTTTCACTATCTTTTGTTGTATGCTGGTTGTCATCATTCAAGATTTAAAAATGCAGGCAATAACCAAAAGGAATCCAGTCAAGTTACCACTCAAGGAAAATACTATGCCTCATACCAGTGGTTTGAAAAGTTGTTTTTTGGTTGTTTTTTTTACATTCGAACACTAAAAATCTCCTAAGCCAGGATGAGTGACTTTTCTGCTCCTGCAGCTAGTATCTTTCTACCAACTTCAGTTTTTTAGGATTGTTGTGTATAATATTATAGATAAGGGGATACATCTCCACTGAACCTGGCAGGAAAAGGCTTGTTTTATTAATTAGCCTCCAGTGTAGCAGCTCCGAGAAAGTATCCCTTTCAGCTATGCTGGGCTACATTGAGATGGTAAAGAAGCAATTGGAAACACTTCCCCTCGGCACACACATCTCTATCGATCTATATATGGATCTTATTTCAAGACACTAAGCAACCTACAATGATGCTCTCCAGCAGAGACATGGTAGTGTTTCCTAGAGTTTTGTATTATCTTTTAAAAACAAAAATCTAACCTCATATTTCTTTCTTTCAGCTCCCACAGAGGGGAAAAAACATTGCTGATTTCCAGAAGGCTGAAACTTTTGCACACATCATCTGCTTCCTGTCCTGTCCTTCCTGTCTCCAGGCCTCCAGGAGCTGGCTTGCTTGTACAAGGTAGCTACTAATTACCTCTCCCCTGGATTCTTTCTTTTTCCCCCCCTGACAATACCCTTTCCAAGAAATAACACAAATACACACCTGGCACTGTGAGATAGGAAGGTTCACCATGGATACCAGTTTCCCATTCCCAGTCTGGCGGATGCTCCTGGGACCCCAATATCTGTCTCTATAATGCGGCAGAACTCCAGGTGTGCATTAGTTGTTCAGCAGACCTCCAGATGTGCACAAGGCACTTTATTCTGTGCCATTCAGAAAGAGCTACACACATCATCAAGCCTTGAAGGGGGAAAAAATCTAACCTAACCTTTTTACTATACTGTCCCACCCCAGATAAAGTCAGAACTCAGTGTGTTCAAATAATACATCACCAGAAACCAAGACTGAATACATACATGTTTTTCACTTGCAAAGAACAGAATGATCCTTTTATCCTCTCCCTCCAACTCCATCACCCCAACCCTGTCTCACTGTGTGTGTTAAAATGACTGGTTTGGAAATAAACAAGAGTACTTTCCCTGAACAGAGTGTGCAAAAGTAGTGCTATTGTAAATCTCTTGCAAGCCGACCCAAGGGTTAATGTGAAGAATGCCCCGGTACAGGAGATCCTCTTGTTACATTTATAAGTGCTGATTGGAAGGAAGAGACCACTCTAGGTCAGCCTGTCCTTTACATTGTGAATGACTTGACAGGGGCTAATAAACCCAGCCGCCTATGGCAAAGATAATTGACTTTATATTCCTAGACATCACATGCAATCTTTTTTAAAGGAGGGGAGCAGCAAGTGAAATGGTAAACCAGCACATGTGAGATTTCACAACCCATATAAATGAGGCTGTGCTCCAGCCACGCCTCTCCTGTACAGCCGGCTCTCCTGACTGAACCTCCTCTCCTGCCCTTTCTTTTCTGAAGAGGGGCAAAGGAACCTCTGGTGCAAGTGTTCTCCATCATGTGCCTCAGCGGTCTTCCGCAGAGGGCAAATGGAAATCCACAGAGACAAGAGCCTCACAGGCACAGGGAACACACCCCTCTCCCTGTCATGAAATAAACCCCATTGATTTATGATGAGCCCCATGAGTAGGGATAATTATAAGACTAACAGATCTCAAGTTTATTTCCTGAGTGGTCCAGCGAAGGACAGCTCCTCTGCCGTCTCCTAATGAGGAAGCCGTACCCTGGAGAGCGGTAGGCTTTGCTCCCTGTCTTGCACTTGCTACATTTCACATGGATGAGGTAATTTGACTGCAGATGAGGTAACCGTGCGGCTTGCCCATGAGCTGGAAGAGGTTACCATATGATCATTCATGTAAACATACAGACTGCTCCCTGCGGAGACTGACTGACAGCTGCGTTCTGATGTTGTGCTGCACTCAGAGGCAGGGAAGCGGGGGAGAGGGAAACCGGTGGGAGTAACACAGCAGCCTTGGAGCCGGTCTGCTCTCTTAAAGGAGACAGATCACTGACTGAGCAGTTGTCACGTACTGTAGGCACCAGGGTAGCCTGGAGTCTCAAATTCAATAACAGCACTCTAGCCAGAGAGGCCTGCTGCGCTTGGAAGCCAGTGGCACGTGATCTATAGAAGACAAGCTGCTCAGTAGGACAGCACACTCTGAAGCGCTTGCCTGCATCCACGGTAGATCTGGGGGGCATTTCGATATGAATGCAAGACTCATTTTCAGTTCATTTTTGCCTTCACTAGCTGTCACGTCTAGTGTCTTTTAAAGTACCTCCTCAAGTGGGGGATTGCCCTCTATTTCAAGGAGCCAATCCACAGTGGAGGTTGTCAGGAAATCAAAGTGACTATCAGTACTTATTAAGTGTAACATTATATTTATCTGTGGAGAGTTCATTCCTTTCTGTCCCTCCACTCAGAGACTCTTGCAAGTGACTCTCTAGTCCTCTCCTTTTTCATCACCGTCTTCAGTTTCAACCTGCCTCAAGGCTACTCCATCATTTCCCTTTCAAGATAACCAGAAAAGCACATGGCATCTGTTCCCATGTTGCAGAAGCGCAGCATCACAGTAGTCAGGGAAACTACAAGAATGATAAGCAATGTAAATCAGTGGGAGAAACAGGGTGAGAATAGCAGATCCCTCTGTCTTAAAGTGGAGGGACAGACACGTAACCCTAAAAACCTACCTTAAATCTGGCAAATTTGAACAACTTTCATTCAGCATTGACCTCTCCATTTTTGGGAAATATGTTGCTAGTGTATAGTAACATCTCAATTCCAGGTAATACTGGATTATTCCAAATATTTTAGATCTGTGTCTGTCTGCTTAGGGGCTTTAAACCTAGCAATTGGTGGATGACCTGCCAAAGAATGTTGGAGGGGCAAGTGTGGCCTTGTTGATTCATCCAGATGTAGCAATGACTATTGATCTAGTAAGCTACCTTATGGAAAAGGGATTTGGAAGACTCATGGGGCATTTTCAAAAGGGAAATCAGGAAGACTACCTGTCCAACTGGGCCTTAAGGATTACTGCAGATATGAGCAACTTCCAGTAATTCCCCTCCCAGAGTTTAGAAGACTTCCATGGTAGAGGAGTAAGAAGGAAGACCTATTTTGTGCAACAGGGAGCAAGTATGGCAAAGTAGCTTGCATACTGGAAAACTCAGGGCACATCCTAGCTCAGTCATGGAAACCCACCTGATGACATTGGCCAAATCACATTTTCTTGACCTAAGATGAAGGCAGTAGTAAATATCTGGATAAATCTTGCTAAGAAATCCTTATTATAGGGCTGTCATAAGTTTAAGTTGATTTGATGACACAAAAGCAGTGGAACTCTTGAGCACAAACATAACGTGTTAATCAAGAAGGTTGGTGAGAACTATTGGATGCTTAGGCACCAGACTTTACACATTCCAGTGCTAATGTAAAGAAGAGCATAAGGGGAGGCTCATAAAATTAGCAATGTTTTCTTCTACAACATATGTGTCAGATACACACACAGAAAAGGTTATCAAATATGTTTTGTCAATATGGGTCCAAATTCTGTTCTAAATCTGATTCGAATAAACCCATTAAACCCATGGGATTTATCTGTATTGATCTGCCAATCAACTATTGATTTATTAGATCTTTTACAGCTGGGACTAAGCAATGTGATTGTAGCTGTTACCTGCTGAAATGCTTTTCTATGTATATGAAACCTGTTACATAAAGACCAAAAAGAGCTGGCAGCTAATATGTTAGTCACAGTCAGGTACTTATTAGCTCAGAGGTTTGGGTGGCTTATTCCTTTAGAAAATGAAATACACAAGCTTTTTTCTCTATTGTTTTCATGACTAATATTAGTAGGAAACCACCTGTTGCTTGGAAAATGTGTTTTTAAAGAAATAATCTAACTATATTTAAGCAATAATAGGGTTAAAACATATTGTGAACATATTAGCAAGCCCTCATGAGAGATGTGACATTTAAGTCTCATCACATTTGGCACCATTAATTTTACACAACATATGATCAAAGATCAAGCCTGGCTCTGTGCTTTGTTTCCCTTCAGATTCTTGCCAGACAGTTGTGGTTTGTGTCACGTGGCAAAAAGATTATTCTACATTATGTTTAAATGCTGTTTCCATTGAGGATAGCTCAGTCAGTCAATCGGGGGGGTAATCTATGCTACTAGAAACACAAAACAGGTTGTGGAAAAGGGCATGATCAGGAGTAAAGATGTTGTGAACATGTCTTTCACATTTGACTCACTAGCTAACTGCTGTCAAATTGACTTTGACTTATAGTTACACCATGAATGAGAGACCTCTACATCATCCTATCAACAGCGCTGCTCGGGTCTTGCAGATTCAGGACCATGGCTTCCTTGATTGAGTCAGTCCATAGGGAATGCAGTCTTCCTCTTCTCTTTCTGTCTTACCCAGCATTATATTTTTTCTACTGAGTCATGTTTTCTCATGATGTGGCAAAGGTACAACATCTCGATTTAGTCATCTTGGTTTCTAAGGGAAGTTTTGGCTTGATTTGGACTAGAATAAATTTATTTGTCTTCTTAGCATCCATAGAATTGTTCTCCAGCACCACATGCAAATGAGTTGATTTTCTTCCTATGAGCTCTCTTCACTGTCTACCTTTCAATTTCTTCTTTTTCTGCCTCTGTAGCTGGAGCATAAATTTGGATTAAGGATATATTGATGGATTTTCATTGAAGTCTTATTGGCATGTACCAAACCTTGCTACATGCCTCCTCAAATCCCACATCATTTCTTCTTACATTTTCATTTTCTGAGTAAAACACTGTATAGTTATCTGACTCAAAATCGCCCATTCCTGTCTACCTTAACTCACTCACCTCAAGTATTGCAGTGTTTATACATTCTATTTCAGTTTTTTTTACTATGCCTATCTTCTCAATTTGAGGCCATCAGCAGCTTAAGGTCCTTTACATTTGAGTCCAGTTGCACCATTAGCCACAGCACTACTCATAGTTGCCCTCTGTTCTACCCCAGCAGCTTCTTGAGTGACACCTGACCTGTGAGTTTCATCTTCTGACACTATCTCTTTTTTCATTTTGATTGTCTCATCATAGGGTTTTAATGGTAAAAAGAAATCCTCCAAATGATGTTTATTATGCCTCCCTCTGTGCGATATGAACTATCGTTGGCTTTGGTACCACTACCTTGTCTTTTGAGAGGTTCTCCATCAGTGTCAGCCTTTGCTACTGCTGCTGCCTAGTAGACACAGGGTCTCCCCTGTTTCTATACACTTTAAAAACACTTTAAAATTGAGTCCCACAGAGCCTATCATATGACGCAATACTACTTCTGGATGTGTGTAGAGACTGAGTTTTTGGGTTCAGGTAGCAATTGTCTTCAGAGCTCCTGGTTCATGCAGAAATGGGTAAAGCTGCTTATTTACATGTGGGATGGGAACTGTCAGTTTCCTTAATGTTAGATTGGTTTAGTGACGTTAAATAGTAGGCATTCCAATGGGAGGTCTCGAAATGAGCCTCGAGGCTCCATTTCTCACCAGTAATCCTCTTGAATGAAACTTTCATAGAATTCTTTTAAAATAATTTATGCTTCAGAAATTGTGCAATTTTGATATGCCACCACTTTGCTGTAGCTACATTCCCCCTTTTTCAACCTGGATTTTAGATTTCTGCAATTGAGAAGTTTCACTTAAAGAAGAAGAAGAAGAAGAAGAAGAATGCAGAATAAGCAGGGAGTACACTTGCCTGGGTGATCGCTCAGGACAAGGGGGATTTAAAATAGAAACAGACACATTCCCCATCCCACCCCCCTCATTTGATGAGGTCGTTAGTATAGTTCCTCAGCAAAACTCTGTCTGACATGGGAGACCCTATCAGCAGTACTGTTGCCTACACCATAGCTTCCTCATAGAAGCACACATTCCCACCACCTTGGAAAAGTACTACCATTGGTAGGCGTGACTCACTACCAGAATGAAAAGGATATCAAATTCCTTCACAGGACAATCCTACAATGTATATCTAGCCAGATGTGAGTTTCCTTGAGCTCAATAAATTGATTGCAGTATCAATATCTAAAATAAGAAATATCACTAAGCATATATCTGTGTTTAGCATAGCCTGAACTGAACACATCTCTATTTCTAAAACAGGTGAATAAACTTCCAGCTCAGGCTTAGCTATTCATTAGGAGCAAGTAACAACTATCAGCAGGTATATCCCATATTAGCAAACTATAACTGCATAGAACAGCATGTATTTAAATCGAGATGAGGAAGAAGTATAATAATCACTGGACTGAGGATGACAGCAGATCAGGCAAGAAAAGCAGGTGACCATGTGCTTAGTAATTACTTTCAAGGCTGGTGTAGGGAAACGCATGTCATCCTTGTATTGTAAGAATAGCAGGAGCAGACTGTAAATTTTCTAGGAAAAGACCTCTGTGTTCTTAGCAGACTCTGACCTACTGCTGACATTAAGAAAATGTTAAATAGATGAAAGAGGAGTATCAGTTACTTACGTTCACAAAAGTACATTGGATATATCACACATACAGACTTATAATCACTTCACTCCATTTTTGCATTGGTTGTGTCCCAAATTATAATTTCAAAATGGTGCTCCCATCCATCAGCATCTGATAAGCAGCATGGTTTCTACCCCTGTGCAATAGCCTTGCAAATATGCAAGCCATCTTGCTCTGCCTTCTATATGTATATGTCCAGATGCTATACTAGCATTTCAACTTTCATGAAAACTGGGAAGATGGCTACTATTTAAGGAATTTAAATTATGAAGAATTTTAAAGGCAACAAATAAGAAGAAAAAGAGAGGTTTTGTATCAGCAAAGGGAATCTAGCATTATTATTATTATATTTATTTATACCTCACTTTATGTCTCTCGAAGGAAACTTGAAGCAGCATAACATAAAAGCATTAGCATTAATATATACAACTATGCAAACATTAAAACAAAATTAAATATAATATACAGTATAATTAAAAAATATAGTGTCTAGGTCTGGCAGCATACAACTCTGATATTATTTTTTTCTATACAGATCTAGTTACAACCACTCCCTGTATTTCACTGCAGACTGCTTTCAGAAATGACTTGCCATAAGTATTTTTAGGTGGATCCATAATGCTATTACTGTGATAAGTTCGAAAGGCCTAGGGTACTTATTCCTTTCTGGACCTCCTTAGATTTGTAGTTGTGTTCCTTGTAAACATACTTGCTCAAGTAAAAAAAGCAAGTGGGGCAAACCTGGAAGACATTATAAATCTGTAGCTAAATTCAGGAGATCCCCTGTCAGTCTAACAGGCAAAGGCATGGAAGATATTCATTTGCAGATGACAACAGCAAACCCAACACTTCAGCTCTCCTAATCATGTAAAAGGAAAGCAGACATGAACTTCTGAGAGGTTACAAAGGTAAATCAGCTGTGGTAATCATCTGGAAGTGAGTTTTTTAAAACCCAACAACCCAATAATCCTGTGTTTTATAAATAAAATGGCAACCTCCACATTAAATTACTCTGGAAGGTTTCTTCCAGTTAGCTGCAGATAAAATAACACTTTATATCCCAACATTCATCACAATGAACTTGCATTTGGACAGGTGGGTAGAATCAATTAATTTCAAAGGAAAACTTCTAAAGAAGGAACTATTAGATCTCAGTAAGTTAGCACTAGGTTGCCAGCAACTGGATGCTGGCTTAAAATCCAGCAGCTGCAGCCTGAAGCTAAGATAAAAGTGGTCTCCCACTGCTGAATTTGTGCATACTGCCTCCTGTGGCTGAGCTGGCATATTCGTGATATTTAGTGGGGGTTTTATGGAAATAAACAATTCAGAGGACTAAATTTGGCCATAAAATGCAGCCATCAAAATCTAAGCATGTGTGTCATCCAAGACACGTGACAATAAGCAATGCTACAGACCTTAGTATATGACACTTTATTGACCCAAGAGGGATGACCTGAGTGTACAATTCATGTTTTAGCACTATACAATATGCTTGTCTGGACTCGGGAAGTTGTAGCATTGGAGCCATGAAATTATGCGACATTTGGAATTCTGTCAATTAGTTGGGCACTTGAGTCTATTTATTTATTTCAGTTTCAACTATTTCTATATCTAGAATTTATTAACTAAGAGAAATTAAGTCCTCTAGTATCATGTCCACACACACTTTGGCCAAAAACTGCTAGGATACAATTACAGAGCAAATGCAGTGTAGCGGTTTCAGTTTGGTCTAGCCTCTGGAACTCATCACAGTTGAGAAAACATCCACGTAAAATCTGGTTTCTGTCTCCTGCAGAATTCTGGGGTTTGAAGTTTAGGGAGGCACCTTTAACAGCCTCACTAAACTACAAACTCCAGAATTCAGCAGAAGGCAGAAAACTGATTTAAAACAGAATTTTTCTCTAGTGTTTTGAAGCCATGGTTCAAATCTCCACTCAGCCATGGAAACCCACTGAGTGATCTAAGGAAGTCACAATAATTAATCTGTAATCAGAAACTGGATTATATGGCAGTGTAGATGGAGCCATGGTTTTTAGTGGTAAGCGTAGTATGGCTTTGAAGTACCAGTTAACAGACCAGCTTCTGCATTTTGTGCCAATATATGCTTCTTGTGTGTTCTTCAAATACAATATACAGTACATTGCACTCCAAGTGACTCTAGAAATGTTATAGTTGGAACTTTCAAAATCAAACTTGTATCAATGTCTATGTGCTTCCAGTTCCTAGGGTACACCTGGAAAACCATTGAGTGCATTATGGTGCCACATGCTGTCATCATGCTAGAATTTATTGGTTTTCATCCTTTTGTTCAGGTTCTGCATAAAGACTAAGCAACTGCTAGTCCGCACACTTCTTAAACATAGAATTGGTTTCCTATCTTTCTTCCTCTCTTTTTTTAATAGGTCTCATGGGATATTAAGATTGGGCTGATAGGCTAAAATCTACCAAGTGAACCTTTCCTGAAATGGTAAAGCATTTATAAGGAAAGCTTCACACTCTAAATATTTGCCTGCTAGCCAGCTACTAAAAGTGCAACAACCATGTGTTGTTGCTTTTCTAAGTTGATAACTGTGCCATGCTGAGCCCAGTCCAGAGAGAGTGAAATTCCCCAGTGGTTACCCTTTTGCAAGGTGTCTCTCTTCCAACAGACAAAAGCTCCTCCTGGGTACAAAGCACACCCAGCCACCATCAGTCATGAGGTTTACTGAATGCTGAGCGGCTGGGGAAATGAATGCACACTAACCCTTCACATGACCTAGTTCCACATAGATCGCACCACAGTGTTATTGGGGGAGGGTGGGATGAGTCATGATAAAAACAAGAGGAGGGGGAGGTGAGCAGTTGGTCAAATCCCTCCTTGTATGTTGCTCTTCCTCTCTCATGCTCTCAGCCTCTCCCCCTCCTTTCTGGAGCAGGTGTGACTTGCATTTCACTCAGTCCTTCTTCTTTCCATCAGCACCAGATCTTGCAGAGTAACCACATCCTGTCTCTTCAGCTGCTCGCCTTTTCCTGCCAGCTAATTACTATTCAGATAAAGTCACACACAGAGACAGCACAGGACACAGACAGCTACAGGGAACAGATTCCATTGACCTCGACCCTCTTCCCTTTCTTCCAATAAGATCTTCTCTATCTGCTTCCACCCACTTTGTTGAAGAGAAAGAAAGAAAAGAGAGGAATAATCTGCACGCACACACATATACACACAGCTCCTCAAACTTCCCCAGTGGGGAAGCTGCAAGGCAGGAAGTGGTCTCCAGGGATCAGAGCTCAAGCAGATCATTTTCCATCACTCTGACATGTCAAACAATGCAGTGAGTCACAAGCCATCCAGCAAGTGCAGAATGAGTCACCTGAAGGAGATTGGATTGGGGGGGGGGGTGACTTTGCTTCCCAGAATCACTGCCATTTAGACTGGAAGCGTGATTCCTCTTTTTGCACAGGAGAGCAGCTGTAGGATTCTCAGCTTCTAGCCATAAAAGGCCCATTGACCTGATTCAAAGAAACAAAAAAAAACCCCACGTGAATGGAAAAGAAACAAATTCTAGGCAGAAAGAAGAAATGCTTATTATTTTTAGCATCAAGTACTTAAAAATCAACAGATGCAGCCTGGGGGAGGGGCGCCAAAGCAGCGCCACCTCAAACATAAAATAAATTGGTACACAGGACTATTTACACAACAGCCAACCAGAAATTCTGTATGTGCAATGGGGTTGTGAGATGGTCCTATCCTCAACCCTGCTACTGCATAATGCTTACGTATAACATGTCAGTGCATGTTCAACTTGCACAATCTTTCCCTCTCAAAGAACAAGGATTACAGAAATGGGAGGCACATGGGATAATATTTTTAAAATTTTCTTCTCTGCCCTTTTGGAAATTTAACCTGCTCATAGCAGAATTACAGCCAACTTCTATATGCCCATGTTTATTAATTTTATGGCTAACAACAATGCAAACTAGTGTTATAAAACACAATCACCCCACCCCTAATAGAAAGAGACACATAGTTGTACTGCCGAGGGAGTCATAGCTTCCTCAAGGACATGAGGCCAGAAGGGACCATGTTGGCCTCTGTCCCTCCAGCCTCCCTCAGCCACCCCCAGACCAGTAGCAACAAACTCCCAACTCCATAACTCCCAACTCCCCAAAAACACATGCGACCCTCCACCCCACCCCAGCTCAGCCTGAACCGGTCCGCGTCTGCGATCATCCAGAACTCCATTGGAGATCGCCTCAGGGTCCCACTCATGCTTACGTCAACCAAGTTGCAGCTTAGATAGATGGCTACAATGTATTATGCACCTCCATGTCTACACTTTCTCCAATACAAGTATCTTCCTCTATTTTTTCTTCTTCTGCTTTTACACTTGTACCCTTTGAGCGCCCACTGCTGTACAAGTGTCGCCTCTGTGCCGATTGAATAAAAGTTTCTGTCATTTGCCTTCAACCTGGCGAGATTCCTGATTCCTGACTTCAAACATTTGTGGTGATCAAAGCTCGCCAGGCTTCCTTCAGTATCCCCAGATCCTTGAAAAATCTCAAATTTCTGGCATCACTAGATTTTTGAAAAACACCTATGGTTAGACAACATCTGTGAGTATTGGGAGGAAGCCCCACTGATTTGTGTTTCCTTTTGCCCTGAATCACAAAGTATCTAAAACAGGGACAGGGATCATGGGGCTCTCCAGATGTATGGATCAGCTTTAACCAACTTAATTACTGGTGAGAAATCATGGCATCCAACAAAATACATCTTCTCTACAAATTGTATGTGTCCTCTAGGGAATTCTATGGTCTGCTTCTCCCAGATGTTACCATAGAGCAAATGTTCTTAACCAGTGATCAAAGGAGCCCTTGGGGGTCTATGGCAAGATTACAGGGGCTCTGTGAGCTTGAATTGAAAAAATATAGACAGTATAGCATAGATTTAGACCCCATACACACTGCTATATAAAATTCAGATAATCTGCTTTGAACTGGATTATATGGCAATGTAAACAGATAATCTGTATTTTATATGGCAGTGTAGATGAGTCCATAGTATGAAGTTATTCTGATGTAGTGTCCTGGGGGCAGTGGATAACTGCTACAAAAGATATGGTAAGGATGGCAAAAATGGTTTTATGATGCTGTGAAAAGATTGGAATTTCTAAATTTTTGCCAACAATGATCATTTGAACAGATGTTGCAATGTGTTAGGTCATCACGTGTTGAAATTGTGGGAAAGTTTTAAAATGTTTGTTTTATTTATTTATATACTGCTTTTCTCAACCCCTGGGGGACTCAAAGCGGTTCACCAACAAAACAATTGGCAAAATTAAATCCCTTACAATATAAATGCATTAGACAACTAAAATAACATAACAGTAGATTGAAACCAATAAACTATAAAACATCTGACATAGATGTCATTTTGAATCATCCTAAAATTTAATTTAAAGTCATGCCAGTGTTGACTGTCATAAAATTATCTGCTGCTACATTTCTGAGTAGGGGTCCTTGATTTTCACCTAACTGGCAATGTGGTCCATGGAACAAAAAAGGGAGGAACCCCTGCTCTAAAGATATCCTGGAGGACCTATCAAATTATCAGAAAATATACTCTTCTAGGAATTTCTTAGGTCTTCTGGGACAACTCTATGGTAACTTCCAGTAGAAGCCATTCATTTCAATAGTGTTCGCTATTATCCACAGCTTCTTGGTTCCACAGTAAGTTCAGGAATGTATCCACTATGGATTGGGGTGAGGCTGGTACTATATGCTGTCTCCAGAGGGTTGCAGATAATGTTGGATTGAAAATAATGTACAGTAAATAGAAATCTATAAAAGGAAAGGAAAAGAAAAACATCCATATGTTATTCTGCTTCCAATTGCAGGGTGAGAGCATTAAAGTAGCACAAGCAACCACGCTTCACTGCTCATGGATTCATTGTGTGAGAGTACAAAATAGGTTTTAGCCGATAGGGGATGGATAGCGGCCGGCACTCATGGTCCTGGCGTTTGTTTCGACCACAGTGATTAGAGTGCACTGAAGGGGTTAAAAGTGACAGGAAGGGTTGCCTGAGAAGCTTGGAAAACCTCCAGAATGAGCCCCTGTTTACTCAAAGCAGGAGGAGAATTAGTCAGGCTCCAGGGCAATAAAATAAAAATGTGGAAGCAGGAAAGGGCCAATTCATTAAATTGCTCTCCTTTGCTCTCCTTTGAGTGACGCCCCTTAAATACCTTCCTAGGGGACTGACAAATCTGAGGTGATCCAAGGCCCTCTCAGGCCATCAGTGGGGCCTGGCTTGCAGATCTCAGTGCGGCACTTTCAGGAATCCAGGGGTCACGGGAGATCAGGCTTTGTGAGATAAGGCAGCCAGACTGCAAGTGTGGGGCTTACTGCTTGTGCTCTTATGGCCTGCCCCATACTGAGCCATAGCTGCCTGTGTGTTTGAGAAATTCATGAGGGAAACCGGATGCTTCCCCATCTGTGACAAATGGCAGACTCCCTTCCTCCTCTTGAAACAGGAAACCTCTGTCTACCAACTCAAACCCTCTGGTCTTCTCAAACACACATTGTTTTGGGATGCATTACCTTCTTGGTCCAATTAGGCTACTACCTTCCTTGGTGTGAGAAGTTCATTTGAGTAGGTAAAAAATTTACAAAGATATAGCAAAAAAGGGGGGGGGGGGGGGCTTGAAAAGTAAATGTGACCCAGAAGAATAGATGAACATTTTTGTGGACAAAGGGCATTTTAGCAGGCCAAGATTTACTAGACTTATGGCTGCCAGCTGTGGCTAAGTCAAGGACAGATGAAGAGGCTGCCGAGTAACAGCCTTAGGGGTCCCCAGTGAGAGGCAAAAGATGTACAGGCTGATGTGCTGAGATACCAGCAAAACAAGGACCATGTACTTTTTAGGAGGTGCACCATAAAAGGAGGTCATCAGCATCCTGTGAAGCAAAGAACAAAAAAGGACAGCTGATTTTATGTTGTGGAGGGTAGAAGATGTCAGAAAGAGAGAAAGAGGAGAAAAACAGTGGGGGAAGGGCTGCTTTCCACCCAGGC
Organism: Anolis apletophallus; assembly: GCA_030556195.1. Classification (NCBI taxonomy): domain Eukaryota; kingdom Metazoa; phylum Chordata; class Lepidosauria; order Squamata; family Anolidae; genus Anolis; species Anolis apletophallus. The sequence goes on along the minus strand of JARBWK010000007.1, from coordinate 97,275,267 downwards.
ACCTTCTGCAGCAGCAGATGGAGAGGGAAGTGGCTGCCGATTCCTGCCGAGTCAGGGAAGGAAAGAGATGACATAATAATGAGGTGATCACAGGCACCGAGAACCAGGGGAAAGAACAAAGAGGAGATGCCATGCCGGCAGAAACCCAGAAGTCACCACCGGGAGCAACCACATCAGATACTGATGTAAGATGTGGTCGCCAGATGAAAGTTTCAAGCAGAAGCCTTGGCAAAAGAGAAGGGAATGCAAGATGCATGATTCAAGGGGAGCAGATGGGAGGGTGGGAAGGCCATGCCATATTTCGTTGGCTACAATGGAAGATGCAGCAGGCCTCACGGTAAGGTAGTTCCTAGGAATGGAGCCAACCTTCAGATACTGCCAAAGCCTGTGCACTCATAGGCTTTTCACTGTTGTCAACTCTTTCTGCCAAAAGGGAAATGATAAGGCAGGAAAACAGAACCGGTCCTGCCATTGGGCAGACTGGGGTGTCCACCTCAGGGAGCAGAATCAGTGAGGAAGGTAGAAGCGTACTCCCCATGAACCCATCTTGAGCATTCTCCACCCACCAATGCTGTCGTTTGTAGGACAGACCTAGGAAATCATAGGAAGCTCAAGCTGATTTATTCTAAGCCAGAGTCTCAGTAACCCTGAGACTGCTAGCAGCAGCTCTCCAATCATTTAGGCAGGAGCATCTCCTAAGCCTATATAAATAAAGATCCCTGGCATTCCCTGTTAGTGTTCCATCTAAGTCAGGGGTGCTCACACATTTTCAGCATGTGAGCTACTTATAAAACAACCAAGTCAAAATGATCTACCTACCCACTAAAAAAATGTGAAGCATATAACACAATATCTGCTTTGAACTGGGTTTTCTGAGTCCACACTGCCATATAATCCGATTCAAAGCAGATAACATGGGATTTTATTCAACTGTGTGGAAAGGACCTCGGATAACCCAGGGCCGGCAGCACTTGGTCGGCATCAGAGCCTTCCTCCCACCCTGCCTGCGATCTACCAGGATGCCCTACGCGGTCTACCAGTAGATCACGATCTACCTAATGAGCACCCCTGATCTAAGTATTGGGCCTGAACATAATAACTTTGTTCAAGGGAGTACAATGATATGTGGGTCCACTATACATGTACCCTATGTCCCAGAGCTAGCAGTGGATGCTGGCTACTCAGAAGAGTTAATGTAGATAAACATGAAACTATGAAGAATGAACATGAAATAGCTAGACAATGCTATTGGAAGATGATTTTAGCAAGACACCACTGGTGATTATATGTTTTAATGGTTTTTATGTGTATTTTATATTGTTATGCTGATTGTTTTTACTGTATTTCTTATAAATGTGTGGCATCAAATTGCTGCCAATCTGTAACCCACCTTGAGTCGCCTGACGACTGAGAAAGGCGAGCTAGAAATACCGTAAATAAATAAATAAATAAGTTTCTGCTGTGACTCCAATGCTCCTGTATATAAAAAGGCAAAGCACTGTTCAGGCAGCAAAAGGTATTGGGTTGGCCTTTTAAAAGAAATTGTACTTTCTGAAGGTATTCCATGAAAAACAGTAGTTGAAGATTTTTCCATGTGAGAATGGCCAGTCTTATTGGCAATGTGATAGATATTGGCTTTCAAAGCAACTGCATGAAATGGAAAGAGCGGCTGGCACACAATGGCCAACATTGTGTTAGCAGCATATGCCAGTGAAGGTTGCACAAAGAAATTTGGATAAAGCACAACAGCATACACAGAACTGTGCATGTGAGGCCCCTTCCACACAGCTGAATACTATCCCACATTATATGCTCTGAACTGGAATATATGGCAGTGTGGACTCAGATAACCCAGTTCAAAACAGATATTGTGGGATTTTCTGCCTTGATATTCTGGGATATAGGGCTGTGTGGAAGTGCCCTGAGATAGTTACACATGGAGTAGTGCATTGCCTCTATGCCTTGCTTTTGTGTATTGCGATTGTCAGCCATGTGCATTGACCATTGATTCACATATATTGTGCTATTCTGTTATTTAGTATAGGAGTAGCACATCATCACTTTGCCAGAGGATATTTAGACAATGATGAAATGATGGAAGATCATGGCCAGTCACTGTTAGCTCTCAGTTATATAGGGTCTAGCCTTATTTCTGTATTCATTTATGCTCAAATGATACATAAAAACATCTACAAATTATTTCTTGGATTTTCGTATTATGATCTTTATAGCATGGGAAATGGGCATAATGTATACGGTGCTTAACTGTGCCCTGATTTTTGCCCATTGTGTGCAATTCCTTTTACACATGAAACATGTGCTCTAGTCTCTATAAACAATAACAAACTATCTAATCTTGTAAATTAAGTACAAAGAATACAACTGACTTTTACAAACAATGCCCTTCCTTAATCTGAACAATTTGCAGTCATGGGGATCTTAATTTTTCAATGGATTATTGAATGCTTTTTCATCCAATTGGTTTAAAATAAGCCATACACATTTTTAAGCCACTGTTCTGTTTCTTTTCCCATCCTTTGCATTTCTAGAATCCATGCCAGGATTTCTGTTCCTCTTTTCCGGTGACTTTGGGCACCACACTGTGAGAATCAGTGTGGAAACTAGACAGCTAGGAAAAACTACCTCTTTGGTCTGTGTCCAGTGGCCTAACTGAGAAGCTTTCTTTGTACTCTCTGCTGCAGAGCCCTATCCCAGCTCCATTATGACTATTAACACTGGGAAGGGGGTGGAAGAGGGGGCAGGGAAGGAGGAATCTGAACAGCGCTTTAAAGTTGCGCTTAGAAAAACGTTCACAACTAAGTATTATAAAAAGTCAGAGCCTTTTGACCGCATTTAGTCCAAACAGATATTCCCACAATGTGTTTCATGACGTATTTGATAGTGTACATTTCATACAGCAAAGCTAAAAATTAAAACTTTTTTTCGTGTCAGGAGGAACTTGAGAAACTGAAGTAGAAAATTAAAACTAGAAGACACATAGTGCTTAAATAAGTTAGTAATGCTATAGGAAGTTGACCTGCAGTTTTTCTTACCTTAGACCTTCCATGATCCCACCAGTTTAAGCATCAGCAACAGGTAATAGGTATTTAAGAGCCCAGTTCATGTTGTTTGTGAATAATTCTTAGAGAAGGTAGTAAACATGGTAAGCCAGAAAAATCAGAAAGAAGACTCTTTGGCAAATGTGCAAAGGATGGTTCCTTCCCGCCTGTCTTTTAGAAAACAGGCTAACACTCTATATTAGCATTTAAATAGTTGCAAAGGGGAGGAATACAGTTCACACTTCACTGAGGTGAATTCCCATAGATGCAACTGCTGCTATCACTCTGGTGAAGGCAGCAGTTGAACATGACAGCAGTATGGTGCCTTACATTATAAGAGTTCAGAAAATTGTTTCGTTGTATGGGAGGGTGCTTTTTAAAACATAAACAAGAGGGAAGAAGGCAAAGAAAGCTGTCCTTGGAAGGGAAAGAACGCTGTCCTTGGGTGATGATTGTGCTTCACCCATATCTCACTGCAAGCTTATGCCAAGGAAAAGGTACCAATTATATGCCAAACCAACCTTTTTGTCATTGGGTTGCTATGCGTTTTCTGGGCTGTATGTCCATGTTCCAGAAGCATTTTCTCCTAACGTTTCGCCTGCATCTATGGCTGGCAGCCTCAGAGGTTGTGAGGTCTGTTGGAAACTAGGAAAATGGAGTTACTAGTGATTCCAGCCACGAAAGCCTTTGACAGTAATTTTTGTCATTTCCTGTCAAATCTCTTGCAAAATTGAGGGGGGGGGGCACTGTTAATTTGGTGCTGCTCTCCCCCTCTGTGCTTTTGCTTCTATGCCAGGGGCTATAGCAACCCTTCCATCATTTCCTGTCTGATCCTCTGCAAATGTTGGGAGAGGCACTGTTAATTTGGCACTGCTCTTTGCCCTGTGCCTGTGTATCTGTGCCAAGGGCTGTATCAACTGACAACACACTCCTGTATTTTGAATTTGCTTGTGGCAACAGAATCAGAAATGGAAACCCATTTGAAAGAGTCAATTCATAGAATAATAGAGTTGGAAGAGACCACATGGGCCATCTAGTCCAACCCCATGCCATGCAGGAAAAGCACAATCAAAGTAATATTGACAGATTTTTTTTAGTTTCTTGGACAACCCCAGTGCACCCATCTCTACTCCTGTTTGCCAAATAAAGCTGGCAAGAAAAAAATATTAACTCTTTAGTAAATTAACCCACTGGTGGTGCAGCAGGTTAAACCACTGAGCTGCTGAACTTCATGACCACAAAGTTGGTGGTTCGAAATCAGAAAGCGGGGTGAGCTCTCGCTGTTAGCCCCAGCTTCTGCCAACATAGTTCGAAAACATGCAAACGTGAGTAGATCAATAGGTACCGCTTCTGTGGGAAGGTAACAACACTCAATGCAGTCATGCAGCTACATGGCTTCGGAGGTATCTATGGATAATGTTAGCTATTTGACTTAGAGACTGAAGTGAACACCACCCCCAAGAGCTGGACACAACTAGACTTAATGTCAGGGGAAACCTTTACCTTTTACTAACTTATATTTCAAATCTAGGAACAAATGGTCAAGGAGGTGGTGCTGGAGAGTAACTTGTTGACTCAGGCTAATGGGCATTGCATTTAATGTACTGAGGGCCGTGTATTCTCCCATTCTCATTTTTTTAAAGCATAAGATTTAGGAGGAATAGTAATTATTATCATCATCTTTATTTATACCCCACCACCATCTCCCTGAAGGGACTTGGGGCAGCTAACATGAGGCCAAGCCCAAACAAAATTACAATGGAGCAAAAAACATATAAACAAGACAATAACAAAACGTATAAACAAGAAAGGGGAAAGCATTAGGAAATTGATTTTTTTAAAAAAACATCCCAATACATAAAGGACCACACATTTTCCATATCTGGCTAGTCATATGTCATTTTCATAGACTCACCAAATTTTGAATTTCCTTGCATAGTTGCATGTCTATTTGTGTGTGATTGCTACTGCTGAGCTGGCAGTAAAATGAGCCATAACACAAAGATATGCACAAGTTGTAAATTTGGGATTTTAAGGAACATGGGCTTATTAGGGAAGTATTTAAAAAACCACAAAGCTTCAGTTTATGTATCTATGAGCATCACTTATGCATCACTTGCTAACCAACAATCAACAAAATATTTCCTCTGAGGTGGCCCTGGGTGTGAAGCTTTCCATGGCTCATAAAGACTTAATCACCATTTGGGTCTTAAACTACAAGTGTGTGAGGAGAGTGTGGTATTGCATCCTCTGAAACCACTGCTAACATGAGCAGGCCAAGCTGACCCCATTTCAGACATCTGCACACCCAAAGCCTATATCCTGTGGGTAGACACCAGGGGGTGCATAGAGTGTGAAGCATGTTGAATAATACTATCAAAGGGACTGCAGAGATTCCATCACAAGAGTCCTCTAGCTGCCCATCTCAACCAGCTAGGGCTCCTCTGCCAACCAGATGCTATAACTGCTGGGGGGGGATTGGGGTGCTGCTCCCTAATGGGCCCTTTATGGGGGTTACACATGAGTTTCCAGATTGGACTGACATCAGCCCTAGTGATGGCACTGTAAGTAGAGGAACATGCTTCACCTACGCAAATCCACTGGATTATTGCTTCCTTCCCTTCAGATCACACCCAGTGCAAGATCACACCCATTTTAGTGCCATTGAGAAGGTGGGGTGTCTGGGCAGCATCCAACTGCAATGATACAGTTAGTAGGAAAGCAACGGCCACTGCCTTCCCAGATCTCCCAGTATGCTTGTACTCTACTAAATGGGGATGAGGATACAGACAGCGAAAATCTGTCCTGACTAAGAGAGTGAGATATTGTGAAAGGAGATGATGAACTTAAAAGCCACACATTTCAAAGCGCATACACTTGTGAAATGACAAATTACGTGAACCAAAGGATTTCAGCCTTAGTAGGACATTTGAAAGGGAATACCTAAATGCACCACAGTATAGGCATAGGTGGATATCAAATATCATCAGCCACAGGTTTGCCAGCTGCAGACGCTACCCATAACCCACAGCTTAGGATCCCCCAGTGACATAGCAGGTTAAACCCCTGTGATGGCAGGACTGAAGACCGACATGTCAGAGGTTCAAATTTGGGGAGAGCGCAGATGTGTTCCCTCTATCAGCTCCAGCTCCTCATGCGGGGACATGAGATAAGCCTTCCATAAGGGTGGTAAAACATCCGGGCGTCCCCTGGGCAACATCCCTGCAGACGGTCAATTCTCTCACACCAGAAGTGACTTGAAGTTTCTCAAGTCGCTCCTGACACAACACGACACGACAAAAAAATCTTGATGTTTGCCTAGAAGCACTATGGTACAAAAACTGCACCTGGTGAATGTCTGCCTTGGGTGAAAGTTTTAAAGAAACAGAAGCTCCTTTCAGGGTCAGAACATGTCAGCGCTAAATGAAATAATGTACCAGGTGGATTATTGGAGCTGATATAATACGGTCATTCATGTTATGTTTTCTAAAGGGCTGGGACTTCCTCCATTGGAAAAAAATGCAATTCAGTGTGAACAGCTGTCACTGACATTTCAATCCTGCATTAATCAAAAACAGATGGAAAGCAAAGAACCAAGGAGGCCAAAATCCAGCCCCCTTTAAAAGCCTTTAATTTAGGAAAACCAGGCTTATTTTTTAAATAAAAAAAACAGCAACAACAAGAAGATTCTGCCTTGTGTGCCATGACAGAGCTTGGCTTCCCAGAGCCTTGCTTTGCTGCTCTGATCCCACTTATTCTGCACTCTTGTCACACCTGCCCTACCCACCTCTTGAAAGCTGACAGTGGAAACAAAGGCCTGAGCTGTACAGATGAAGCCATTTGAAGCAACACAACATGTCGCATGGGCCGAATCCCTCGTGTCACTGCCAACACGCCTGCTACCTTTCAAGTCCTTTAAAATAAACAACCAACATATTCATTTGCCCGTTCCTTGAAGATCCAGCTGTTTAGCATTTCTCAGAATTTAATAAATTTGAAAGACAAATTAGTTTGTGGGGTTCATTCAATAGCAACAACAACAGAATCCTACTTTCAAGGGACACTGAAGGGCCAAACAGATTACTGTTGCATCTGTTTTGAAACAGCTTGGGGTAGTATGGGGAAGTGCTTGAGTCTGTGCTCACACCCCATCTCCATCCCTCCCCAATGGCAAAGAAGGTGTTAAAAGATCTCATAGCAGAGGCCACAGAGCAAGGCAAAAGTTAGAGGCAGAGTGGCACCCTCCCCCTTCACCCAGCAGCAGCCTCTTTGCTGCGGCAACCTGCCTCCCTGCCCACCCGCCCCTCTGCACTCAGTCACAGCCTGTATTACTCGAGTGCCTCATTCGCCCACTGTCTCCCTGCCCCACTTGTGTGATGTAAAACAATTCTTTTGTTTCCTCTCTTTAAGACGTTAGCCTCAGGGGCCATTATAGGAAAGAAAGGTAGCTGGGGTTCTTTTATCTGAAGGAATCCATTTAAGAGTTTCCCCCCTCACCCTGCTCCCTCCTACAGCAGCCTACTCCTCCCTCCCCACATGTCCTGCTCCATGGATACTTGTTTGCTTTTTCCCCATCTCTGCTTACTCCCACCCCCACCTTGTACTCCCATTCCAACAGGGCCACCCCCCACAGCTGAGAGGCCATATAGGAGCCCCAGCCTTCAACTACAAAAACTCCATGAGGCCAGCCTCTTTAAGGAAGGTCTGCAGGACACAGTGGGACTTACTTCTGAGTAGACATTCATTGCTAGATGCTTTGGTGTGAATACATAGAATATTTCTTTCTCTCCCCAAACTAACAAATACTAAACTGTTTTTTTAAGCTGTTTGATTCAGATAGATTTTTCTCTATGGTTGAAATCAAGGAACTTCAGTTCAGAAGCAGTTCTGACAAGTCAGAGGTTCGAATCCAGGGATAGCGCGGATGAGCTCCCTCTGTCAGCTCCACCTCCTCATGTGAGGACATGAGAGAAGCTTCCCACAAAGATGGTAAAGCATTAAAACATCCGGGCATCCCCTGGGCAAGGTCCTTGCAGACGGCCTATTCACTCACACCAGAAGCAGCTTGCACTTTCTCAAAATGTTCCTCACACACACACACACACACACACACACACACACACACAAAAGGTTTAAGAATGAAACCAGACAGGTTAAACTCTCATCCTTTCTGTCCAATTTCTTGAAGTTTAGTACTAATTATGTAATATCATTTATTTAACAATATTTTCATGTGTTTAAAAAAGATGAGAAATAACTCTGGTTTTTCAAAAGCAATGCTGGCAGAATGAAAGCTCCGGCAGGTGCTACGAAGTTGGTAAGTTTTCAATCATAGCTATAGCAGCATTTAAGTACTACCAGGAGAGATTCATCACTGAAAGGTGGTTAATACCAATGAATTCATCACATCAGTTATTAACACAATGGCAGTGTAGTATAATTGCAATCTACATCATTGATACAGTAGCAGCTCCAGTGAAGTCACAGGGTATTCAAGGGAGAGTGCAAGGTATTCAAGATAGAGTGAAAAGGATAGCACCTAAATTAAAAAAATAAAATATGGAAGCCTTGCTACAATTGCAAAAGTATGAAGAAATTGATTTTGATCTGCCACCAAAAAGTGTCATCTGAATCCTGTTTGGTAGTCCCAAATGAAGTCAAACCCATTAAATGAATCCAGAGGTCATTCTCATGGATTCATAAGATTTGCTCTAGTTGAGACTACCAATGGGATTCAACACAATATTCTGGCAACAATTGTACCTTCATGGGGTGGCTATTCCACAATTAGGTGCCACCTAAGAGAATTCACATAACTTACTTTCTGTGTACTATAACTAGGTCAGTTGGAGAAGGACTTTCCCTGAAAATACTATGGCGTGCTCAGGCCTTTAGGTACTAAGTCATACCTCATCTTGAAGGCTAAGTAGAGTCAGGCCTAGTTAATATTAGAATGGGAGACTATTAGCAAATACCGGGCACTGTAAGGGAAGAACTGGCAAAACCATTTTGAGTCATCTTTGCCTAAGAAAACCCTGTGAAATTAATGGGGTCACCATAAGTTGACAGACAATTTGAAGGCACATACAGTTGATGAAGGGTGAAGGATTTCTTCAAATATTCAAATCCTGAACCATTTATTCTCTGGTACCTTGAATTGTGCTTGGAAGTAAGCAGGCAGCTAGTGTGGGTCTTTCAGAATGTATGTGATGTGTTTCTTCCTGGCTACAGCAGTTTACAGTTCTGGTCACTGTATTCTGCACTAACTCAAGCTTTCAAGTGATTGTCAAATTCAGCCCCGCATGCAACCTTATTACAGAAGATTATAATAACGTGAACTGTGGCCAGATCACCTTTATTCAAGTCATAGATGGCAAACCACATGTTTTTGATTAGAAGTCCATTTACCCACTAAGGCCAACATATCATCAGTTAACAAGACTGGATCGTTGAGTCTGTACTAGTTCATCTTTCAGGGGGGAAATGAAACTCTGACTAGAACAGGCTGAATACTAATGTTTCCATATACAACAACAATCTCCTACCTAAAGGAACACCATCTCATCAGGATTTACCCTGAGTTAATTGGCCCTCATTCAGCCATTATGAAATCCAGACATGAAATTCAACATTTGCACTATTTTATCTTAATCAGGTGACATAAACTTCAGTGTCATCAGCATATTGCTGACACCTTACTCCAAATTCCTTTATCACTCAGATAACTTTCTCCAGCTGTTTAATGTTGTCTGTTGTATCATCTGGGACTAGTGGTTAAGGTGTACACTACTAGAACTCTACAGCACATGTATCCTGAGATATTATCACAATTACCACGGCATAGTTAAAATGAGCCAGCATGGCATAGTGGTAGGAACATTGGACTCTGGAGACCAAGGTTCAGATCTAAGCTCAATCATAGAAGCCCACTAGGTAACCTGGTCAAATCACACTATCTCAAATAGGCATCCTCAAGCTGTGGTTCTCTAGCTGTTTGGGCCTCCAAATCCCAGAGCCCTAATGAGCTTGTTCAATTGTCAGGAATTCTGGGAGTTGAAGGCCCAAACAGCTGGAGGGCCACAGTTTGATGATGCCTGCTCTCAAAGGAAGGTAAGGGCAAACCTCTCTGAACAAATCTTGCCCAGAAAACCCTATGATAGGTTCACCTTAAGATCATCCAAAGTTACAACTGACACGATGACACAACAGCAGCAGCAACAACAACAACAGCAAGGCAGGAATTCCCCTGTACACTGAGCCACTCTATCAAGTGACTATGATATCAATTCAGGTGGCGCAGTGAGTTAAACCCTTGTGGCGGCAGAACTGAAGACTGACAGGTTGGAGATTCGAATCCGGGAAGAGTGTGGATGAACTCCCTCTGTCAGCTCCAGCTCCCCATGTGGGGACATGAGAGACACCTCCCACAAGGATGGTAAAACATCAAAACATCCGGGTGTCCCCTGGGCAATGTCCTTGCAGATGGCCAATTCTCTCACACCAGTTTCTCAAGTCACTCCTGAGATGAAAAAAAAGCCTATAATCCATGGCTAATGGTATCACAAACAGATGAGAGATCAAGGAGAAAAAAAATTCCACAATTTTTGTCTGGATAGCAATCTGAAATCATCACCATTGGAATTGTTCAAGTCAAGGTCACTACCAATAAGACTAACGTTGTTCTTGGACTGGCAAAGAAAGCAGCTGCAATAGTGTATGTAAAAATGCAGAAGTGTAGAATAGTGTAGAAACAGCTCTATCAGGTTGAGCTGTCATTTTTGGAGCTCCACAATCAATCAGATATTTCCCTTGAAGACTGATTCTGTATAACAGAACAGAGAGTCTAGAAATTACCATGGCGAATTCTACAGAGAGAAAAATTCCATCATTTCCCAGAAGTGGGGAAGACAAAGACAGGAGGGTATACCAACCAGGATGTCCCAAGAGGTGCGCTGTCTTACTAATGTGAAGTTCCAAGGCATGATGCAGAGACTCATAAAGCCCACTGACCAAATTCCCTTTCTTTTGATCTATTTGGGAACAAATGATACTCTCTGATACATCCTTCTCTGTATCACACAAGACTACGCCACTTTAGATAGGAAAGGGAAGGAACTTGGGGCAGAAATGTTTATTTCATCATTCCATCCTGTTCAGGATCATGACCCAGGAAGAGAGAGAGAATGCTGAAACTAAACAATTGGATGTACAGATTATGTCATCAGGACAGATTTGGGTTTTTTTTTGGGCCAAAGTTTTCAATTTCATGAGGAAGGACTTCTGACAAGAAATGAGCTGCACCTCACAGTGAAGTGTTTGCTCAGTTTCACAAACCTAAACAAGATTTTTAAAATTTGACTCCTATGGAGGAGGCAGAAAAGCATCAACATAAATATTGGCTCAGATCCTAACAACAAAGATTGCTTCTGTGTTGTTATGTACAGTACTTTTAAGCCAACTCTTGATTCATGGGGAATATACCCTAGATATTCTTAATGAGATTTATTCAGAGGACATTTGTCATTTCCCTCTTCTAAAATGGAGAGAATACGACTTGCCCTAAGTCATTCAGACAATTTTCATGGCTGAGTGGGGATTCAAAACCTGGTCTTCCAGAGTCCTCATCCAGTCAATGCTCATTAAATGCACCTTCAGCACAAAATAAATATATGTAGCCTTTCTTGAAGCTGTTACTGAATGGCTGCAAGCCAGTAGGTTGAAGGTGAATCCGGCTAAGATGGAGATCCTGTGGCTGGGTTGTCCGGGTACAGCTGAGATTCAGCTTCCAACCCTGGACGGCGCGACACTTCGTCCGTCGTCATCTGTTAAAAGTCTCAGAGTTACATTAGACTCTCAGCTGACGATGGAGAAACACATCTCCATCGTCAGTGGAGTAGCTTTCCACCATCTTCGGCAGGCGAGGAAGCTGGCTCCCTACCTGTCCCGCCATGACCTAGCCACAGTGGTCCAAGCCACGGTCATCTCAAGATTGGACTACTGTAATGCTCTCTACATTGGCCTTCCCTTGTCAGCGATCCGGAAGCTGAAGCTGGTGCAGAACGCTGCAGCACAGCTGCTGGCAGGTCTACCATCTTCCTGCCACGTGACGCCTGTCCTGCGAGAACTGCACTGGCTCCCGATTGAGCACCGGATCACCTTCAAGGTGCTGGTTTTAACCTTTAAGGCCTCGAATGGTCTGGGGCCAGTGTACCTAAGGGACCACCTCTCCCTATATTGTCCCGCAAGACCACTGCGTTCAGAGTCCCTCAACCTCCTCGCAGTTCCAAACGCCAAAACCCTCCATTTGACCTCGACACGTAGGAGAGCCTTCAGTGCAATAGCTCCAACTCTTTAGAATGCTCCCCCCCCCCCCCAGGTCCACGCATTTACCAACTTGCTAGCCTTCAGGAAGACTTGCAAAACCTTCCTGTTTAGACAGGCATTCGTCTAATTATCCCTGCCTTAGGCCTGGGAGTATCTTTTGGGTGTTACACCTTCTTGGATGGGTGAATTTTGGTGTAAATCCTGTTGCCTTTTAACTGTTTTAACTGTTTTAACTGGTTTAACTGGTTTAATCTGTTTTTATTGTGCTCTGTATTTTGCTGTGTTTTTACCATGTGTAAGTCGTCCCGAGCCGGATGGGAGGGGCGACGAACAAGTCGAAATAAATAAATAAATAAATATCAGCATAATGCAACATATGTGGATCAATTGTCAATGTAGATGGTGGACAACCTATTGTGTAATAGTCATGCACAATATGAAAAAGGTAATAAATAGAGACAACATACTCTCACACCCTTCAGTGTGTACTTTAATGTGCACAATAGTCCCATATGCATACTTCCACCATCAACTGAATATAACCGTTGTTCAAAAATAACTTCACATGCATATCGCAATGTATGCCTGCATATTTATTTACTTATTTATTACTTCAAACTTGTATACCGCCACTCCCCGGAGGCTCGGAGCAGTTTACAACAGTTTGAGTCACACACAATAATGCATCAATACAACAAACTGGGATGGGGGAGGGGGGAGTAGGGCAAGAGAGGGGACGGGGTGGGAAGGAGCACAGGGTAGGAGTAAAGACCCAAGAGCCAAGTATTGTGTCCAAATGAAGGGGAAAAAACAGTACCACTATATTCTGGAGAATTGTGTTCAATTCCGGGTAACATCCCGTAAGAAAAATATCAACAAGATGTACTATTCCCAAAGAAGCAAAACCAAAATGTTAAGGGATCTGGAAATCAACCTTCATGAGGAATGCTTGAGGAAGTTAAGAAGGTTTAGTATAGAGAAGAAGATTGAGAGAGAATTAGAGATAGCTATCTTCAGATAGAAGGATGGCTGTCACAAGAAAGATGAAACAAACTTGTTTTTGTTACCCCAGAAGACCCAAACTAATGAGCTCAATGAAGCCAAACCAGTGGAGTCAAATTTCTGACTAATCATTCAGAAGACTTTCCTGATGGGAAGAGGTGTTCAACAGTGAAACAAGCTATCTCATTGAAGCTTTTAAGTAAAAGCTGAGTGACCATCTGTCAAAGAAACTTTTGTTGTAGTCCAACACACTGTGTTCCAGCCTCTGTGTGGACAAGTCTTCTGAGAGAGAAAGGCCTCTTGTAGATTACATCAACCCTTCCTCTCCTTGTTTCCTATCTATGTAAAAGGACACTCCTTGGGGTATTCCAAATCAGCTGGACTTTTCATCTAGAAAAACACACTGAAGGAGTATTAGAAAACAACTTCTTTAGTTGAGTTTTCATTTTCATTTTCTTCTTAAGGGGTTTGCCTTTGTTTTTCTTTGAGGATGAAAAGAGTATGACTTGCCCAAGGTCACCCAGTGGATTTAGATGGATGAGTGTGGATTTGAACCCTGGTCTCTAGATCTAAAGTGGGATCTAAATTTGTAGAAAAGCTTCTCATTTAGGTGGGCATGATTAACCTCTGCAATGAATCTGATGTGCCACATTCACCAAGTACATGCATGAAACATATGCATACCCCACATGCATACCCCTACTTCAGAGAAATAAGAAAAAGAAATAACATAAATCCAAATATTGCAGTAAAGACTTATCTAAAGAAACCATGTAACATAAAGGCATGATGCAGAAATAATACAAACGGTCTTCACTTAATCCATGGAAACAGAAGACTTTAGCGTGAGAAGTGTTTCTAGGTTATGGAGCACTTTTTTTGTATGTTTGTTTTCCCTCAGTTGGACAAGAGAAAGATTTCTGCAAATGTCACACATCATGGCTTCTTGGCACAAAGCACATAAAAGCAACATTTGGGCCAATTCAAGTGAATAATTGGAAAGTAATATAGCACTGATCAATCCCTGAAACCTTATTCCTTAACAAGGAGCCCTGCAATTCACCTACTGCAGTGTGTGTGTGTGTGTGTGTGTGTGTGTGTGTGTGTGTACAATGCACTGGCGAGTCTCCTTGTCAAGAGACTGGCAACAGGCTGGGAGCAAGGGATCACCTCCTACAGCTTTGAATTGTGGGCCTGAAGAGGAAGGGAGGGGCGGAGAAACAATTTTGATCCATCAGAGCTTGCATTGGTCTCAGGGGAAGCACAGAGTGTGGTAGGCTCTAGTCGGTGCCGTTGCTTTTGATGTGGTCGCTTTAAGCAGTATGCCTCAAAGAAAAGGATGCTGGAGGGGGAGGGGGCCCTCAATGCTCTTCTGTTCACAATTCTGCGGCACTTCTCCTCAAAGAAACAGGCTCCGCGTAATATCAAAAGGCTGTGAATGATGGTAGAATTTGTGGATAATTTCCAGGTAACTGTTTATAAGAGATAGAGATCCTCCCTGCACACCACACCAGACTTCTTGTTACTGTGAACTGCTTGGGTCAAGTTTGTTTTGTTCTTTGTCATTCTGGCAATAGTAATGTTTCTCCCACTTACCATATGTTACACATGTATTATGCTGCATCCACTGACACAGATACGCAAGGCCTTAAGCAAAAGGAGAAGAATGGACTGGCTTCCTTCAGCTGCGGGACAGAGAGTGGGGTGGAAGGAGAGAAATTGTGTACTGCATTTAAGGGACAATGTCACTTTCCTCTTAGTCAAGACTCTTTGTCAACTGTCAAGAGAGAGAGAGAGACAGTGTGTGTGTGTATGTGTGTAAATAATTGACCTCAAGCTACTTCAGTCACAACCAATAGAAAAATAGAACAGTGATGAGTCCAGCTGTTCAAGAGAAAGCAGACAAGAGGAGTGAAAACAAAAGGTGGCACGAACAGAGCTGACACGGAAAATATTTAAAGCTTCATGTTGGGATTCTTCTGCAGCCCAGGAGGTTTGCTCCAAAAGATTAGATGAAAAGATTAAAACATTTGTGCTCCCTTAAAAATATGCAGATTTTCTGTAGCCATCTCTATGCTTAAAATGGTGTGCTGATGCTACCTAAAGACACAAGGAAAGATATATCAATAGTTTATCATCAATATTTGTATTCACCTGCATTGTTGTAGGGGGCTTGTATATACCAGGCATGGCCAAACTTTGGCCCTCCAGGTGTTTGGACTACAACTCCCACCATCCCTAACAGCCTATTGGATGGTGGGAGTTGTAGTCCAAACATCTGGAGGGACGAAGTTTGACCATGCCTGGTATATACCCATGTTTGCTGATACTACAATACAAAGCCATCTGCTTACTTATAAGTCATTTTTATTCTTATTTTAAAAGTTTGAGATGCAAAAGCCAATGTCTGGCTTCTACCACATGGTGCAAAATATGGGGAACTGGAAGCATTTAAATAATGTATCCTCAGGTTGAGTAATGATGGCCTGTCTCTGTCTTTACTTTGCTAAAGAACGGAAGGATGGGGCACAAATCCTAAGGTCCTGCTGTAATCAAAATGGGTTTGTTAATAAAATAGCATATACACTAATACATTATATTCCAACTATAATATTGCTCATTCATTAAAGTTACTTCCAGTGGTCTTTCTGTAAAAACCAGCATCCATGCCATCTGGCCTTGGAATGTAACAGGTCAGTGTGTATAGGGCAAGAGGATTCTTTTAGCTATGAATCATTAAAAGAATGGTGTCAAGTATTTAAAACAAGGTTAGACAAGTGGGCTTTCAGTTGGTGCTGGGCACATCACACATAGATCCTCCTCGTTGAGTGCTGCCTAGGTGGTGAAAGAAATTGCATCTGGGGCCCTGCAATTATCCATCTTGCTTTAAAAAGTTAAATTGATCCATATAGTTTTTATCTTAGTTTGGTTATAATATGCTGAAGAACAAGCATTTGGGAACAATGGGCTAACCTTTAGTGGAGCTCCAGGGTCTGCATTCTAAGGGTGGGTGGAGGCAAAGGAGACCTTTTTAACTTAAAGCTCTTACTTTGTTGTTGTATGCTTTAAGGCAGGCATGGCAAACTTTTTTTTCTCTTGGGGCCACGTTGGGGCCCTGGCTGGGAAGACAGGGCCAGGAGAGAAGGGGGCTGGGCACACACTGGGTGGAGCGGGTCTGTGAGAGGGTGGGGCTAGGAGGGGGCAGGGCAGGGCAGGGCCTGGATCATCTTCAGGTTGTCCTCTCAACATAAATGCAAGGCTGCTTGCCCTATCATTATGCCGGGAGGAAGGTGGGCCATGCAGCAACTGCCACAATCCTCCGCCGCAGCCCCCCTTTCCCACCCTCTCGCCTCAATCCTCGACCTGTGCTTTTGGCATTATGCTGGGAGGAGGGTGAGACAGGCAGTAGTTGAGAGTGCTCCAGAGGGCTCTCAGGGGCCATGTGCCTTCTTCAAGCTGTTCTCCCAGCACAAGAATTGGGCCACCTGCAACGTCCTTATGCTGGGAGACGGTCGAGACACATGGTGGCTGAGAGTGCTCCAGAGGGCTCTCAGCTGCTATGTGACTTCCCCATCTTTTTAACATAAGGATGTGGTGGGCTGTTGTGTCCTGTCAAGAGAACAGATAAAATTAGGAGAACCTAAGGTAAACACCCATGGGGCTGCATCTGACCCCCTGGCCTTAGTTTGCCCATGCCTGTTTTAAGGTTATTTCAAACTTATGAAGACCTTATGAGGTTTTCCAATTATTTAAACATGTACTTAATTTGTTGTAATGCGTGGTGCTTAATTTGTTGTAATGTTTTAGTATTGTCTTATGTTGATGTATTATTAATTGATTTATGGTTTGTTTATTTGTTTTTTGGTTGCACTTTATGGCTGCTTGCTGTGAACTGCCCTGAGTCCCTATCAGGGAGATGGGCTGGGACAGAAACAAAGTTTATTAATATTATTTTTATAACATTTGTTCAGAGTGTGTGATTGCCAGACGTTATCCAGTGGATTTCCATGATATTCAAACCACAACACTGGCCCTTGCCATTTGTAACTACGCCAAAATGAGGGAGGACATTACAAAAATGTGAAATCACCAAAATCAGTGTCACAGAGAACATGATAAGGTTGTGTGGGAAGGGGATATGGCTGCCACATACCCTTATAAGAAATATTCCTTTTTTGAGGGCCAGAAAGTTTTGTCTAGGAGGGGTGGATATAGCTCCTTATACTTTATTAACAGGTCAAATCATCATAATAGGATGACTCGTATAACATGCATTTATCACCTAGTAACTGTTGTGTAGTTTTCATGACTATATTGTATTTGAAGAATATTGTATTTCAAAATAATTTTCTTTTGGGGAGACATCACAATATACTATATAATTAAAATGCATTAATTAAGGGTTATTTTGTCACTACTTGCATAAATCTGATCATGACTGATGCTCAAAATCTTGTATCCCTTCAATTTTTTTCCTACTTCCCTCCCCTCTAAAAACTGTCTCATTGTACTCCTGGGTTCACCTATGCCTGCCTGCTTAGCATTATGGGCAGATTATACAGTTTATCAGCTATTAGGAACCACTTTGAGATGAGAACAAACCGAAAAAGATACCAGAATCACAGCCATGGTAAAATCCAAGCAAATAGTGCAACCACCATGACCCCACCACCATGTTTAAAGTGAAGAAAATTGTTACAAAATAAAAAGGAAACCAGAGCTCTTGTAAACATAATCTTGACAAAACTGCAAGGGAAGAAAGGCTCAAAGCCAGCGGCAGCCAGGGACTTGAGTGTTAGCAGATATGCTGCTAATATACAAGAGGAAAAAAAACATTTTCATTATTCCCAGATCCTCTTTCCTGCCATATGCCCTGTTCTGCCAGAGTGTGCAGTGGAGCCCATCAGGGGAGAAAGTGAGAGCAGAACAGGCTTTTGCAAGGGCTAGGCCAATACAGAAAGGCTTCCAAAAGCTCCATGAAACAGTATCTGCCTCAGCCAGCTGCTCAATGCCACCTGACACATGGAAAGCATGGCCAGCATTTTGCCCTGTGCTACTCCCTCCTTCTCACTTCACCTGGGGAGACTGGAAACAACAACACAGCGCAGGGCTCCCACTCATAGGCAGTCATGTGGTGCCAATATTTTTACACTTAACACAATTTTAACATTTAACATTTGGCAGGATATTTAACAATACTTTAATATGAAACCATGTTTGTGTGTGTAGTTATTTCCAGTTGTCAACTATACATCTATTGTGCTACTACAAATTCAAAAGGCTTCAAAACAATTGGCATAGCCCTTCCCACTGTTTCTCCTTTTGAAAGCCATAAGAAATGTCCCTCCGAGAGAGAGAGAGAGAGAGAGAGAGAGAGAGAGAGAGAGAGAGAGAGAGAGAGAGAGAGAGAGAATATGCTTGGCATCAGATAGTTTATATAGTATGTTTCCAAAGAAAAATATTGTTTTACTGATAAAAATAAGATCAAGCTCGTTGGTGTATTGGGTAGAGAGGTACCTTCCCTGAGGAATTTTTACAAGACAATGTGGATCCTTTTCTGATAGCAGCAAAATTGCATTCCATACTTACTTTTAGATACCCAAGAGCATAATCCTGACTAGCTGGTGTGATTTAATAAAATTTACAAAGCAAAGAGGTGACCAGCATTAAGGGAATTACCCCTAACTCTGTCTGCAGCCCATGAATAGAAGTGGCTCTGCTCTTTTCCAGGTGTGGTCCAACACCCATTTCGTGTCCTAGGCTGATCTGCCTTCAGCCCCACAAGACAAACCAACTCTTTTTATAAGAACTTTGTCAAGCCCAGCTGAAAAAAAATGACTACACAAGAAAAAGTAAAGGGGAAGGGGACCAGAGAGAATGGGTTTTGCTAGAAAACAAAAGGCTTGAGATATTGCCGCTCGCTGTACAGTGGCACAGAATGATTTGTCAGGCTCTCTACTGGAAAGTTTCCCAAGGATTTACAGCTCAGCCATAAACCTGATCACTGGTGTGGAACTCAGCCTATCACGGCATGGGGGCAAAGTTGTGATTTTATTGTTTGGCCTCAAATTTAATTTAGCGATTTTAACCCTTTGGCCAGTCAGGAAGAGTGTTTCGGTCCACGGCATTCTGTGCCGAAGTCATTAAGCTTACAACTATATGGCAGGACTCCTCAGAGGCAAAAGAAGAGAAAGTCCAGCAGATCTGATACTATGGTCTCTTGACATCATGAGCACACCATTCAATGTAGCCTTTAAATCAAAATCATGTGGCACTAGGATTCTTTTCCACAAATCAGAAATATTAGAAGAACAAATATTAAGAGCTAATGGTATGCAACGGTGGTGGAAGATTTTCTTAAAATTAAAAATACATGGTTGCTTGGTATTCATTTGTGGGTCATAAAGCTAGCAATACAATATGGCCCCCATAATTGCAGGACTGGTCTCGGGGCTTTCACTTATCCATATCCACTCTGGGCATTTTTTAGGTCCTCCAGTGCAACACCATGGTATCCTTGGGCCAGAGGTACTTCATTTTAATAAGTATGGCTCTTATCCATGATTTTGCATATCTACACAGCCCAGAAACATATTCCCCATAGATACAGTGGTCATACAGTACTTTCCTTTGCTCGTACCAGCTATCATTACCTTCCAAGTTCTCTCATTGGGGACAATTTTTTTTTAATTTTTTAAAATCAGTCAGCTAACTGTCCTTGTGAGAAGCAGATCAAGCAGACTACTTTCAAATAAGGAATAAAACAGAAAATAAATAAAGGAGAAAGAAAGGAGCACTGGTAAGTTCCTGGGGTAAATTTGTTGTTTAGATTGTAGTATTGCTTTAGGTCTTTGTTAGCAGCTGCAAATAGCAGTTGTTTTTCCCTTCCAAGTGGCCTTAAGCACATCCCTTGAAGGGGTTGGGCCTGCTACAGCAGCCCCCAGCTGACTCACATCCTGCCAGGTGGGAGGAGTTAGCCTAGTTTCTGTTTTTAAATCAGTCAGCTAACAGTCCCTGTGAGAAGCAGAGCAAGCAGACTACTTTCAAATAAGGAATAAAACAGAAAATAAATAAAGGAGAAAGAAAGGAGCACTGGTAAGTTCCTGGGGTAAATTTGTTGTTTAGATTGTAGTATTGCTTTAGGTCTTTGTTAGCAGCCCGCACGCCAATAGGCGCGCGATAGAGCATAAACTTGTAACAAGTCGGAAAAGAAATATCCAAAGACTTGTAAAAAATTAAATTAAGTAAATTAAGACCACAACAAAACAGTTAATCTACAAAAAACATATTAATAAGAAATGGAGGTAGTCAGCCAGCAGTGGGAGGGGGGTTTCCCAGTGTTTTGCATCGAGTGTCACATGTACGACTATCTGCCTGCCGGGCAGAAATCTTGGATGTGCGTTCGCTGCAGTGAGCTCCTGGCTCTCAGGGAACGTGTTTCTTCCCTTGAAGCCAAGGTAGCAGACCTGGAGAAGCACAGAGAGGAAGTGAGGCTGGAGGATAAGATCTCCAGAGATGCAATAGGAGCATCCCACTCCGTCCTGAGCAGCCCTCCAGCTGCCTTGGAAAATGGGGGGTCTTGGGCAGGGAGAACATCAGTCTGAGGAAGAGGGACTGGCTCCCTCAGTTGGGAACCCTTCCTCAGAGGCTGTGCCCATATCTTCGTGCACCGAAGATACTTCTCGACGGGTGGTAGGAGGTGGGCTTCTTGTAGTAGGCGATTCGATTGTCCGGAACATAGAAAGCTGGGTTTGTGATGGACGTGATGACCGCATGGTAAATTGCCTGCCGGGTGCAAAGGTCGCGGACATTACGAGGCATCTAGATAGGCTGGTAGATAGTGCTGGGGTGGAGCCAGTGGTCGTGGTACACGTTGGTACCAATGACATTGGGAAGGCTAAGCGGATGGTCCTGGAAGCAAAATTTAGGTTGCTAGGTAGAAGATTAAGGTCCAGGACCTCAAAGGTAGCATTCTCGGAAATGCTACCTGTTCCACGCGCAGGGACAGCCAGACAGGCAGAGCTCAGGAGCTTCAATGCGTGGATGAGGCAGTGGTGTCGAGAGGAAGGTTTTAGATTTGTTAGTAACTGGGGAACATTTTCAGGAAAGCCAGACCTGTACAAAAGGGACGGGTTACACTTGAACAAAAATGGAACCAGACTGCTGGCGACTAATATTAAAAGATTTCAGAGCAGCTTTTAAACTGATTCCTAGGGGAAAGTCGACAGGAGCTGGGCAGCTTCCGGTTCGAGAGGGTGAAATGCCAAGTATGGAGGACGAAATCCATACACAAATGGCTGAGTCAACAGAAAAGATAGATAGTAGTAGTCGAGAGGTAGGACATGGTAGGCCTTCTACAAATTCTCACAAACAGCCAAAGTTGAAAGTGCACCAAAGAAATAAATATAAATGTCTGTACGCAAACGCTAGAAGCCTCGAACAAAAATAGGGAGTTGGAATATTTGGCGTCATAATGGGGGACTTCAACTATCCCCGAATAGATTGGCCAAATTCTTGTTCTACGCATAAAAGAGAGACAAGGTTCCTCGACATGCTAGCTGATTATTCCCTTGAGCAGATGGTCATGGAACCAACCAGGGGAAAGGGGATCCTGGACTTGGTGCTAACTAATGAACAAGATCTCGTTCAAGATGTCCTTGTAGCTGAGCCCATAGGTACCAGTGACCATAACACAATAACCTTCAACGTAAGTTTGGATAGCAAACTGTCAGTGAAAACTAACCCGGAGACATTAAACTTTCACAAAGGGAATTTCACCAAAATGAGAAAAATTGTAAAGAACAAACTAAACGGAGCAGTAAAAAAAATCAAATCCCTCCAAAATGCTTGGAAACTGTTTAAAAAGACCTTAAAACAGGCCGAACTAAAATGCATTCCAATAAAAGAAAGAGGCATGGAAAGTCCAAAAGGACACCAGTATGGCTTACAAATGAAGTAAAAATGTGATTGGAAAGAAGAAAACTCATTTAAGAAATGGAAGGCTCTTCCTACCGAGGAGAACGGTAAGGAACACAAGCTCTGGCAAACTAAATGCAAAGCAACAGTCAGGAAAGCCAAGAGAGATTTTGAGGCACACATAGCAAAGAATATTAAAAACAACAAAAACTTCTTTAAGTACATCAGAAGCAGAAACCCAACTAGAAAAGCAGTTGGGCCATTCGACGACAATGGTCAGAAAGGGAAAATCAGCGAAGACAAGGAGATTGCTGAGCGGCTAAATGACTTCTTTGCCTCCGTTTTCACACAGGAGGACAGACAACATATGCCTGCAGCTGAGTCAGTTTTTTCAGGGAGGGAATTAAATGAATTAAACCAGATAGAGATAAACAAGGAAGATGTTCTCACATGCCTTACTAAACTAAATGTCAACAAATCACCAGGGCCAGATGGCATCCACCCCAGAGTTCTTAAGGAACTCAAGTGTGAAATTGCTGAAATTCTAGCCAAAATATATAACCTTTCTCTAAGATCAGGCACTGTACCCGAGGACTGGAGGGAGGCAAATGTAACTCCGATCTTCAAGAAAGGATCCAGGGGTGATCCAGGAAATTATAGGCCAGTTAGTCTAACCTCAGTTCCAGGCAAAGTGATGGAAACCATTATTAAAGAAAAAATTACTAAGCACATAGAAGAACAGGCATTGCTGAAGGAAAATCAACATGGTTTCTGCAAAGGCAAATCATGTCTTACTAACTTGTTAGAATTCTTTGAGGGTGTAAATAAACACATAGATAAAGGGGACCCAATTGATATTGTTTACCTTGACTTTCAAAAGGCTTTTGACAAAGTCCCTCACCAAAGGCTCCTAAATAAGCTCTTCAGCCATGGAATCAGGGACAGGTCTTGTCCTGGATTGGAACCTGGCTAAACTGTAGGAAACAAAGGGTGGTAATAACGGACATTTCTCTGGGTGGAAAGAGGTGAGAAGTGGCGTACCCCAAGGTTCAGTTTTGGGTCCATTACTTTTTAATTTATTCATTAATGATCTGGATGTAGGAGTGAATTCTGAGGTAGCAAAGTTTGCAGACGACACTAAATTGTTCAGGGTAGTTAAAAATGAAACTGATTGTAAAGAGCTCCAGAAAGATCTCTCGAAATTGAGTGAATGGGCAACAAAGTGGCAAATGCATTTTAACCTAAACAAGTGTAAAGTCATGCACATCGGGGCAAAGAACCCCAACTACACCTACAAATTGATGGGGTCAAAGCTTTCCGAGACAAACCAGGAAAGGGATCTTGGGGTCTTGGTGGACAGCTCAATGAAGATGTCAACCCAGTGCGCAGCAGCAGTGAAAAAGCAAATTCTATGCTAGGCATGATCAGAAAGGGAATCGAAAATAGGTCAGCAAATGTTGTATTACCTCTCTACAAATCGATGGTAAGGCCACATTTGGAGTACTGTGTACAATTCTGGTCTCCGCACCTTAAGAAGGATATAACGGAACTGGAAAAGGTACAGAAAAGGGCAACAAGAATGATCCAAGGGATGGAGCGGCTCCCTTATGAAACCAGGTTGCAACGCCTTGGTCTTTTCAGCCTTGAAAGACGGCGTTTAAGAGGTGACTTGATCGAAGTGTATAAAATCATGCATGGGATAGAAAAGGTGAATAAAGAAAAACTGTTTCTTTGTCACAAAACACTAGGACTAGAGGGCACTCCCTGAAGCTCCAAGGAAGGGAAAATTAGGACTAATAAAGGGAAATATTTCTTCACCCAGAGGGTCATTGGGTTATGGAACTCACTTCCAGAGGAGGTTGTGACAGCTGTCAGCCTGAACAACTTCAAGGCAGGATTAGACAGATTCATGGATACCAAGTGTATCGGTAGTTACTGAAAAGGACATTCAAGTGCCACCGGAGTTGGTTGAGGTAGGCAGGATTTCCCTGGGTACTGGTTGTGGGGGGTCGGGAGCAGGTCAGGGTTTTGCCCTCCCTTCTGCTCGAGATCCCCATGTACAACTGGTGGGCCACTGTGTGATACAGAATGCTGGACTAGATGGGCTGAGGTCCGATTCAGCATGGCTCTTCTTATGTTCTTATGTTCTTAAATCCAGCTTCACCTAGATTCCCACTCACCTGTTTCAAGAGAGAGCAACAGGTGTGTCACAGGGGTATACCCAACCAAACAAATGCATTAGATTATTCCAATTTATTGTTTCTGAGAACTGAAGTATTGTGTTGCTGTATTGCCTCCCAACTTACAAGGGCTTCCAAGGTGATAACCAACATGATAAAGCATATTAAAGCAATAACAGGGTAAAACTCTTTAAAGCACCCTTTAAAACCTCCTAAAAGACATGTAAAATAATCACAGGAATATGGACTGACTACATTGACTGTATATATAGTCATGTAAAAGTTTAGGGATTTTCACCTAAAAAAACAGCCCCAAAAACCTTTATCCACAGGTCAATGTAAGTAATGGAATCTGAACTCCTATATAAAAAGGAGCCATCTCTGAGCAGAATGATATAAGGCAAACATTTAGCACATTCCAGAATAAGCTAAAAGAAGAACCTACCCCCTCTACTCTTTCCATCATGGTGCTACTTCTGGCCCTTTTGAATCACCTAGCCAACTAAGGCATGCTGGTATTTTCCCCTCTGTGTGAAATGACCATCAACTTATCAGTCATATTATCAGTCATATTAAAATCCATAATTTTGATCCCAAAATATGTCCTTGACTAATATTTTAGGCATATATTGTAAACTGGTTAATGAAAAACAGATTGTCCCAATCACCCGATGCAATAAAAGTAAATAAAAAACTTGTATTGGATTACAACCATTTCCAAACCCCCAGGAAGTATGGCTAGTGGCCATACAGACTTGGCAATTTAGGGAGTTGTGGCGCTCCATGCACTCATGCCAGCCTCATGACCTTGGAGGCGTCTATGGAAAACGGCGGCTCCTCAGCTTAGAAATGGAGATGAGCACCACCCCCCAGAGTCGGACACAACTAGACTTTATTATTATTATTATTATTATTTTATTTTAATGTCAAGGAGAAACCTTCACCTTTACTTTAGTCATGAAAAAGTGACTTTCTCCAGTTCTGACTTTCCAGTCCTGCTGCACTAGTAGCCACTAACACAATTGTTAATCAAGATATATGTGGTTTCAGTTCTTTGAATTTCTACTAACAAAGTGAAACTGTACTAACACAAACCAGAGGAAAATGAGGAAACACAGGCATTCCCACAGAATGCATAGCTGTCTTAAGTTCCAAGTTGGGGAAAAGGGTGAGCCATAAATGAATATTTATTTATTTATTTATTTATTCTACCCCCACTTTTCTCCGCATGGGGACTCAAGGCATCTTACATGATACAACCCAATAAAGTTAAAAACAGCAAATACCTAAATTAAAAACAATTAAATATTGTGTCATAGATACATAGATAGCCCCCGGTGGCGCAGTGGGTTAAACCACTAAGCTGCTGAGCTTGTTGACTGAAATGTCACAGGTTCGAATCCGGGGAGCGACGTGATCCTCCGCTGTCAGCCCCAGCTTCTGCCAACCTAGCAGTTCGAAAACATGCAAATGTGAGTAGATCAATAGGTACCGCTCCACCAGGAAGGTAACGGCACTCCATGAAGTCATGCCAGCCGCATGACCTCGGAGATTTCTACGGACAATGCCGGCTCTTTGGCTTAGAAATTGAGATGAGCACCAACCCCCAGAGTTGGACACAACTGGACTTAATGTCAGGGGACAACCTTTACTTTTAACCTTATATGTTAAAACACAGTTAAATTACAATAAAAATACTTGTACAATTACAATTGCATTAAAAACTAAAAATCCCCCCCCAATCATATTACTGTACTGACAATACGGCCAATGTTAACCATTCACAAAAGGTACCAGTCCACAAACACTGATTGCAAAACGTCCCAATGACATCACTCTGCCCAGTTGTCTCATTACCTCCCCACATACCCTGAATAGCCAGGTAGTTATAAGCCTTATGATGCCCTGCAGAGGATGACAGCAACATACACCTGCAAATACAAGCTCAAAGCCTCTCTCAGGCCAGGATACCCTGGAAACACATACAGGAGCAGCATGCTGACATCCACACTTTTGTCAGGCTAACTGCCAAGGACAGACAATGAGAGGAAGAGTGACATTCAAAACAACAAATAGTAGTCTAGGGTGTAGTAGATAATTCATAAACCAGTTGTGCCACTCTGGGAAGGGAGGAGACTACATGGACAAAGAAGAATAGAAACTAGAAAACTAACAGTAACAACCAACTGATAGCTCGGTGGAATGAAATATACGTATAACGGGAAACAGGTATGAGTTCTTGCAATATATTGAAAGCTTACTTTGGGGTAAGCACAACTCAACTTTCTACTGTCTGTCCTATCACGAATCATGCTGCCACTGAAGATAATGGGAGAAAACACACATAATAGAGTTATTTATAATTTATCTGGGAATAATAATCATCACCATCATATTTATTTGTACCCCACCACCATCTCCCCAAAGGGCCACATGCAGACGACAATACAGAAGTATACAATGACATAAGTATTATCAACAGTGCATAAAAAATAATTAATAAAATTATAAAGATTTGAAAATTATTAAAAAAAAATGTACTGGAACCTGCTGGCCGGCTATCTGTCATAACAACCAATCAAAGTGTGGGCCAGTATTATCATTGATAATCATTGGCCATAGATTACTCAGGATCAAAGGCCTGCCTGAAGAGCCATGTTTTTAGACTCACCCAAAAGGCCTGAAGAGAGGGGGCTAATCTAATTGCTTTAGGGAGGGTATTCCAGAGCCAGGGAGCCACCACCAAGAAGGCCCTCTTTCTCTCATCCCCACCAACCATGCTTGAGACGATGAAGAGACTGAGCGAAGGACCTCCCCAGCAGATCTTAATACCCACACCGGTTTGTAGAGAGAGATGGGGTCTCGAAGATAGGTTGGACCCAAAGCGTATAGGGCTTTATAGGTAATAACCTGCACTTTCAGTTGGGTTTATAGTTTATTTATTATGTTTATATCCCACTATTTTCTCATGAATGGCATTTCAAGTGCCTTACAATATGAAAAATACAAATAATAATTAAAATCAAAATGTAAACATTTTTAAACATAGCAATAACACATCTTGCAGTAAATGAGTTTGCCTACATTTTACTGGGAGTTGTTGTTCATTCATTCAGTCGCTTCCAACTCTTTATGATCTCCTGGACCATCCCACGCCAGAGCTCCTTATTGGTCGTCAGCACCCCCAGCTCCTTCAAGGTCAAGCCAGTCACTTCAAGGGTGCCATCCATCCATCCATCTTGCCCTTAGTCGGCCTCTCTTCCTTTTTTCTTCCATTTTCCCCAGCATAATTGTCTTCTCCAAGGTCTCCTGCCTTCTCATGATGTGGCCAAAATACTTCATCTTTGCCTCTAATATCCTTCCCTCCAGTGAGCAGCTGGGCTTTTTTTACTTCATAGAATGTTTAAACTTTTTGTCTTATCATCATAAAACTTAGCGATCAGTAATGCATACATGAATCCTTATGTAAATGTTTACTTTCTTTGATGTAACATTATTGCAGCTTTCAGGTGTCTGCTACCAAATACATACTTAATAATAATAATAATAATAATAATAAACTTTATTTATAAGCCGCTTCCTTCTCCCCAAAGGGGACTCGGAGCGGCTTACATGGGGCCATGCCCAAACCACAAATCACAAAACATCAGACATCAAAAAGCAATAAACACAATAAGAACAGTAAACACAGTAAAATGTATACATCTAACAGAACACAATAACAAATGCATCTAAAACAGAAGGAAAAAGGAAGACGAGAGGGTGGGCCACATGTACATATAAGATACTTAAAAACTGGGGGAGATAAATGGATTAGGGCCAAAATGTAAAGAGTCGCAAAGGGGAAGGAAATCCAAGAAAAACGGGCATTGAGGATCTAGTCTCCAAAGGCTAGGCAGAAAAACCAGGTTTTCAGTTGTCCCTTAAAGGCTTCCAGTGATGTGGCATTCCTGATCTCTCCCGGAAGGGAATTCCAAAGTCAGGGGGCCACAGAGGAGAAACCGGGTCTGTGAAACTGGTGGAGGCGAAAGGAGGGCCTCCCCCGAGGAGCGAAGGGCTCGAGCTGGTTCATGGGGGGAGAGCCGGTCGCAAAGGTAGGCGGGTCCCAAACCGTTTAGGGCTTAAGCCCATTTCTTCTCTTGGACAGTTTTAGTGGCATAAGCTGGACAACTACTATAATAAAACCATATGACGGAACAGAAAGGCAAAAGGCCCTAATGAAATTTAGTGTGGGTCAGGGATGGCTCCACTCCCTTGGAAACAGGAAGAAGGAAAAGACTCTCTGAGTGTAAAAAGAAGAACACTGTTAACATTAGTAGATGGAGCCCTTCCTCTGTTCTCTTCCTATCTTTCAAAATTGCAAGCATTCTCACTATTTCATAGGAACCTCAATAGTTTATATAAAAATATTTGGTTCAATTCTATAGGTGAAAGATTCTGGAAATTTGTGTTGCTTTCTTCTTCCTCTTATTGAAGCAACTGATCAGATCAGTTTCCATTCCAAAAATACTTTGTACCAAAAATATCAACAATTCAAATACACTTTTCAGTTTGGAAACATTTTATCTGAGATTGAAAAGTTGTACCCAGTTTAACACAATCATTTCAGAATGTCATCCACATACTCCTTTATATTTGGTATATTCTTAGAACATACTTTTTGTTATGAAGTATAAACTGGTCAAGGCCAACGTACCATAATAGTAAAGCCATTTTACAAATGAGGCATTACAAAGTTTTAAAGGCCTTGAATATCCCAGATATCTTTTCTTTGCTTCTAACGGCCTTCGGACTTGGATTTTCCACATAGCAATGTACACAAATAAGAGTCTGGCCTCATTAAAAGACTGTTCACAAAGAATACCAGATTGTGTCAACAATACTTCAATGAGCTCCAAATCCAAAGAGATTGGCAGTTGGGGGTGGGAACTTGATTTTAAACCAAAACAAAAACCTCATTCACCAGAAACATTTTCACACAGAACAAGTTTTCTCTACAGAATTTTGGGGACAAATTCTGTATCTTTACAGAATTAAAAGCTATAGTACAGAATGTATGCTTTCACTGAGAATAAATAGCACTTTATATCAATAGTTTTATAATGTTACTTTTCCGGCTGGCATGAGGAAGACATCCATAAGGTAGCAGGTGGTAGGATGATATTCTAGGTTCAGCTATGGAGGACTTCAGCATGCCTTTACATTGTTCTCAAAAATAACATTTTGGGCACTGGCCACTTCATAACATCTGTGTTCACATTTTCTCATTGCCAAAAGTCTTACTTGATAGAGCCAGTATTATACATTCCAAGAGAAACATAGAATCATAGAGTTGGAGGAGACCTCATGGGCCATCCATTCCAACCTCCTGCCAAGCAGGAAAATCACATTCAAAGCACCCCTGACAGATGGTCATCCAGCCTCTGTTTAAAAGCCTACAAAGAAGGAATCTCCACCACACTCCGGGGCAGAGAGTTCCACTTCTGAACAGCTATCACAGGTAGGAAGTTCTTCCTAATGTTTAGGTGGAATCTCCTTCCATGTAGTTTGAAGCCATTGTTCCATGTCCTAGTCTCCAGGGCAGTGGAAAAAAAGCTTGCTCCCTTCTCCCTATGATTTCCCCTCACATATTTATACATGGTTATCATGTCTCCTCTTAAATCTCTTTAAGCTGCTCTACATAGGGCTTGTTCTCTAGATCCTTGATCATTTTAGTTGTCCTCCTCTGGACACATTCTAGCTTGTTGACATCTCCCTTCAATTGCAGTGCCCAGAATTGGTCACAGTATTCCAGGTGTTGTCTGACCAAGGCAGAATAGAGGGATCTAGACACTATACTCCTATCTATGAAGGCCAAAATCTCATTTGCTTTTTGAGCTATTAATCCTGTGGGATTGGTGTTTGTGGTTTTATTGACCCAGGTCTAACAAAATAAGCATTGTCTAAGTCATCCAGGCAATTCTATGGTATGCTTTCACCAGAGGTTTGTTGAAGGTGTCTTCTCAAGGCAATTCCTATGTTTTCAGTATGACTCTATGGTGTCCCTCCACCAGAAGTCATTGATTCAATAGGGTTTGTTATTACCCACAGTTTTGCATATTCATGTGAAGTCTTGGGGTGTATCTCTCACAATATGGGGGTAATACTGTACCCCACTTCCTCCCAGACTTCATCTACCTGGCTGTGTGAATATGTTCACAATGGAAAAAAAACACACCAGCCATTATCCACTTTCCTTTCAAGCCTGACATTGAGAATCAAAGTGCCTCCACTTGAGTGACTTGACAATTTCCAGGTTTGTGAGCCTGCAGAGATATGCTCTGATACTGAACTCAGGAAATAAAACCTCAAAGAAACACAGCTCTCAGAAATCAAACCACTTTGAAACCTTCTTGTCCCTCCAGCCTCCCTCCTTCATCCCTACCCTTTTCCTTAACCATTTCTGTCTTCTTGAAATTGAATTAATGGGGGTCTGTAAAGTACTTTTAAACAGATGAAATGGGGGTGGGGTGGGTGGGTAGGAGAGGTAACTTCCATAATTGGATCACTTACTGTGTGAATAATCACTGTCATCTGTAACCACAGTGACTGTGGTTTTAACCTTACTTGGGCATTTCTAGACCACAGAGATGACCCAGCCATCTGCAGTGAGGCAAGCAGGCTGTGAGCTCATAGCCTATCCACACAATGTAGGAAGGAAAGCCCAGGTTTCCTCTCATTTTGTTAACTATAAAATGGAACTGAAACTTTCTCACTTGCTTTATTGCTTCCAGCAGGAGACAGTGACTTGATAAAAATTTATCATATTTTATCAACCATGTCTGCATAGGTCTTCTACTTCCTGCCTTCCAGATATTTTAGTCAGGTGCCCATTTGCCAACTTCCAGGGCCCTGACGCCCTGAACAGTACACCATAGCCTTTTTTTCTATCAAAATTATACAGAGAGCTTAATAAATATGTATGAGAACTTGGAAAAGGTACCTTTTGGACTATGATTTCCAGAACCCCGCAGCCAATCATAGCCATTGCATATAATCCAAATAACTTTTACAAATCCTGATGAACATTGGGCAGGACTCTGAACAACAAACAGTACTTAAAAACTCTAAAATCAAAGCAGTGAAGAAAGAACAACATGCTGAAAACGGGAATTCCAGACACTAAACAGGCAGGGCCAGCTAACACCTCTCAACAAAGAATTCCCCCAGGCAGGAATCAAGGCCTTTTGACTTTCAAGGCCTTTATGGTTGACAACGGCCAGTGTACTATTTTAATTGTGTTTTAATGCTTTTTTGTGCATTTTTATCTCGTTTTATATTGCATTTTAGTGTGTTATGCTGATTGTATATTGTTTGCCCTGGCTGGCTGTAAGCCGCCCGAGCCTACTTGGGAGTGGCGGCATAAAAGCCGAATAAATAAATAAATAAATAAATAAATATATGGTTTGGGGCCAGTGTATTTATTTATTTATTTATTTGTCATGTTTCTATACCGCCCCTCTCAGCCCGAAGGCGACTCGGGACGGTTTACACAGGCAGTCTCTGCCCTCAATATAACACAGCAACAAGACAAACCCTTCCCCCCAAAACATAACACATATAATAACAATTTAACAATTAAAAACATACAATTGCAGCCTCAGCGTCATGTTGAAATCAGTTTCCATCGCATCGTCGTCATTCCATATATCCAATTAAGCCTTGAAGCCAGTGTACTTGAAGGAGCGGCTTACCCCATATGCGCCCAGAAGATCACTGCGTTCAGAGAGGCTCAACTTACTTGATGTTCCAGGTATGAAGTTCTGCAGACTCTCTACCACGCGGCAAAGAGCGTTTTCAGTGGCTGCGCCGGTTTTATGGAACTTGCTGCCGCCAAAGACACGTGCCTTGCAGGACCTGATGGCTTTCTGCAGGTTCTGCAAGACCTGGCTATTTAGGCAGGCGTTTGACGTGTGATGTCCAATGGTGCATGACTAATATTGCCACTCTGCCGTACCACTATTACTCTGTATAAACCAGTTATGCCTGGCTATGTTTTTGTATGATCGTTTTTAAGATGTAATTTTAGGTGTTTTATATGCTGTTTTTGTATGCTGTTTTTATATGTTGTAAACCGCCCTGAGCCTTGGGAAGGGCGGTTTATCAAGTCGAAATAAATAATAATAATAATAACCAGGCTTTGAAGCTGCAAGGTTGTGCAATGCTAATCAAGGTGATTAATTGCAACATTCACACTTGCCTCCAACAGATAAGAGTTCTTTCTCCCAACCCGGACCTTCCACAGATATATAAACCTACCTTGTCTAGTTTCCAATATACCTCACAACCTCTGAGGATGCCTGCCATAGATGTTGGTGAAAGGTCAGGAGAGAATGCTTCTGGAACATGGTCATGCAGCCTGGAAAACTCACAGCAACCCAGTTGTGTAGAATTTAGCCAAATTGTTCCAGAAGGCAATTTTGGGTTATGTAATCCTAGCAGCATAGGAAGTTGCCTTGTATTGAATCCATAGTTCAGTACTATCTTCCATTTTTGGCAGCAACCACCCTAGGCCTGAAGCTTTAACTGTCTCTTTAAGGTCAACATGGTGATGACAGGGCTGGAACCGAGAAATCTTTGCACATAAAACTTGCAGGCTTCCACTATGCAATGGCCATTCACCTTAAACATTTACTCACAGACTTACTACAATTTGTTCAGTACTAAATTGCCAAAATAAAGGTATTTGTGTCATTTAAAACTGTATTTTAAGAAACTCTGACAGCAAAAGATTGCAGCATCAGAATTGTGGCAACTTTCTGTCTGGCAAGGATGTGACCCTTCAATTGCAAATGATTGTTGCAGGGAGGGAGGAGGAAGAGATTAGGTTTTGGTTCTTATCTGTGCAAGAACAATCCATAAAAGCTCCGATTAACCTCTTTAATCAGCCAATTGCTGAAAGGCCCAGTATCCCTGCTTTTACCAGATGACCTGATGAACTCAGCTGCGGTTCAAGGCGGTAGTGCAGAGCCAGTTACTCCTCTTGCTGCTGCTGCCGCCACCCATTTGTAAAGAAGCTAACAAACTAATGAGTATGTCTCGGATTATTCTGTGTAATAGGCACACGGAGAAGATTGGCTTTTGGGATCTCTCCTGAAATGAATAAAGCTACACCACCCCGGTTATGTCTCTCTCTGTGTCTCTATTTGTCTGTGTCTGTGTCTCTGCATATGTGTGTGCCCGCCGCCTGACATTTCTGCTGCTGAGTTTGGGGTTACAGAATTAAATCTCTTGAAAGAGGGACGAAAGGAAGCAACAAATGGCTAGGAAACTGGTCGGCCTGTGAAATCCAAAACCGGATTGGTGAGAAAAACATCATGAATTATGGATCCCCTGGAGCCGCCAGCAGCCTGTCATTGTGCATGATCTGTCTCCATTGTACTTTTCTGTGCAGGCGAAAATGTTGTCAGCTAGCACAGGGCAAGCCTTTGCCGCCTAGGATCACTGCCTGCTGCTCAAATGGTCCTGTGCCTTCCAGCACAAACAGTCCATTGGAAACCAAATGTTTCATGTAACTGATAGTGGCCCCAGTGGATAGGGAAGCCCTTGAAGGGGGAGGATGAAGGGGAGAGAGGCTTTCAGCTGACCTTGTTCACTGGAGCTTAGTACTGGTAGAAGCACCAGCTGCAAGGACAGGGACACAGAGTCTCCAAGAAAGGCACAAGGCTGGCTATTGTTCCAGACTAGTTTCAAAAGCAAAAGAGTTTGGGGCTGTTTGAGTGGCATGGCACACTGCAAAAGCAGAGCTCTAGGTGCAGTAGAAACCTATATTCCTGCTGTGTCAGGAGGTGAAGGAATGAGAAAAGCTTTGGAGATATGGGCTTTTCCTACCCCACAACTCAACTAGGGCAAGAAAGAAGAGCCTTCTACCAAGGCTAAATCTGATCAAGGGTATCCTAAGGTTTTTCTTTGGACACCTTTGCAACCACAAGGTTGAGCCATGTATTTAACATGAGCAACAACAATATGAGTTTTGAGCAAGCACAGCGTGATTTCAGTTTTATCATGTTGCACAGTTACATGAGACAAGGTCAAGATGCTTGTGGGGGTCCAAACACTGTTAGACCTCCAGCTCTTTTTCATTTATGACCATGAGGCTGATGTGAGATGCAGGTCCAAAACCATGAGTTGAAAGGCGTGACTTTCAATGAGGATCTTGGAGTCCTTGTGAACAACAAGTTAAACATGAGCCAACAATGTGATGCGGCAGTTTAAAAAGCCAATGGGATTCTGCCCTGCATAAATAGGAGTATAGTGTCTGGGTCCAGGGAAGTAATGCTTCCCCTCTATTCTGCCTTAGTCAGACCACACCTGGAATACTGTGTCCAATTCTGGGAGACATCAACAAGCTGTAATGTGTCCAGAGAAGGACCACGAAAATGATCAAGTGTCTGGAAAACAAGTCCTATGAGGAGTGGATTAAAGAGATGGGCATGTTTAGCCTTCAGAAGAGAAGGCTGAGAGGAGACATGATTGCAATGTATAAATATGTGAGGGGAAGTCATAAGGAGGAGGGAGCAAGCTTGTTTCCTGCTGTCCTAAATGCAGAAGAATGGCTTCAAACTACAGGAAAGGAGATCCCACCTGAACATTAGGAAGAACTTCCTGACTGCGAGAGCTGTTCAGCAGTGAAATTCTCTGTCCCATAGTGTGGTGGAGGCTCCTTTTTTTGGAGGCTTTTAAACAGAGGCTGGATGGCCATATGTCAGGGGTGCTTTGAATGTGATTTTCCTGCTTCTTGACAGGGTGTTGGACTGGATGGCCCACAAGGTCTCTTTCCAACTCAATGATTACCTGATTCTACTTTCTGCCAAGGCAAACTCCCGGATTTATTTTAGAATGATATACAATTGCTTCTAAGAGCTGAATATGTCAAAACTGCAACATCCACAGGGTATTTTCTTGTAGGGGAGAGGTGCTGAAATACTTTCTTGAGTGATGATAACAGCAATTTCTGTCCTTCTCCACTTTCTTTGTCTCCTCCTTCTTTTCCCTTTCCCCTTCCTCTTCTCATTCCAGATGCGTAAGTGAGGGATCTTGGAAGAGCAAACAAAAGCAAACTCAAGGTCAAACACTGATGTCGAAGTAGCTGACAAAGCATGGGAAGTGGAGGAAGAAATGCAAGGAACGGCACTCTCCTTTTCACTCACAGGCACATTGCCCTCATATTGGGGGATGGGGGCTTCCTTCGGGACAGATGCAAAGACACCAGCAGAAGCAATAAGGGATACAACTTGCCTCTTTCTGCATCTTCCAACCAGCTTAATTTCTTCTTCAATAGGCAGTTCAATGTATTTCCCTCCCAAAAGCAGGTTCATATGTAAAAGATTTTTAATTCTCCTCAAGAAAAATATGTATTGCCATAATCATTTATAAAATCAAATCACTATTTGCTCATTCCAATGACAACAAGCAATTTGTGCAGCTCCTCATTGTTTTAAGACAGATTGTGCTTTGTTCCAAAGGGCACATGTCCCTTTCGTAAGCTAAGGTTTAATACCGACATGAATAAATTATGCACCCCGACTCAGAATATGGTTTTATCCCAAGTATGGTGACTTTCTAAAGGCACGTTTCGCTTCTCTGTTTGGCAACATTTCAACTGCTTGTCATAAGGTGAGCAAGGACCTCATTTCAGATTCAAATGCGAATGGCTGCCAAATTGACCTGCTGTTCTCTCCCTTTCAGCTACCTTTCAGCTACTGTAACCAACACCACACAAACAATGAATTATGAGATTAGAGTTACATAAAAACGGACTCATTCTGCAGATGTTGTGTCTGGAGCAAGCTGCTTTGTCTAATGTTTGTTGTGCCCCGTGTGTGTTGGCCGCCCCCAGGTTTGCTGAATTGGTGATGTGCGCAGACAAGCCTTGTCTTGGGAAGGGTTAAAGATCATCTTGGGGGGGAAATAAAACAAAAATAAATGAGGGTTGGGGGTGGAGGGGCACCCACGCAAGCAGAGAATAAGAGCAACCTTATCTGAGGCGAGAGCATGGCCACTCTGAGGAATGAAAGGAGCAGAAGGCTGCCCCGCAAGCAGACAGAGGCCGGGATTGTTTGAAAGCACAGAATAGACTCCCGGGCAAAATGGGAGAGTTTTTGTTGTGTGTTTTGTGCTCCAAACCGACTCTTGAAATCCTATTTGTGGGCGAAAAAGAGGGTGGTGTTGGGGAGGAGAGAGTACTGTCTGAAAGGTCTGGGAGATGGCTTTGGGCCTCATCACATTAGAGAAAAAGGTAAAGATTTTCCCCTGACATTAAGTCCAGTTGTATCTGACTCTGGGGTGTGGTGCTCACCTCCATTTCTAAGCCAAAGAGCCAGCGTTGTCCATAGACACCTCCAAGGTCATGTGGCTGGCATGACTGCATGGAGTGCAGTTACCTTCCCGCCAGAGCAATACCCATTGATCTAATCATCCCCTCCAGTTGTGTTGCTCCATCTATAGCGTTCCCCTATGATGCACTTTCTCCCCATTTTGAACTGAAAGCCTGTCTCACTATTTCATTTTCTCCCCCCCTCCCAACTTGCTTCCCCCTACTCCTATCTCACCCAGGGTTTTATCATTTTATCATTTTATCTTGTCCGCCCATCCCATTTGGTATTTATTGTGTGAATTTCTTGTATAATTTAATTTGTTATTGTAACTGCATTTTCTATTCTTATTATTTCTAATGCATTTTGTTTTGTATTTTGTATTTTACTGTGTTGTATTGTATTTTAGAATGGCTTGGCCTCATGTTAGCTGCCCTGAGTCCCCATCAGGGGGATGGTCTCTCTCGGCATTACTTCGCGAACGAAGATTCAGGAAGGACTCATCCCACGCTTTTTACAAGCGCGTTGATGACTAAAAAGGCCAATCTGAGATAGGCAAGTTTGGTTGCAGAAAGCACAGCAGAAAGTCTCCTTGGGTGATGTTGTTTCCAAGTTGCGGTTCTTTCTCTGTTGTCGTTTCTCTTCGAGACCCATTCGGCGTGTCTTCTCGAAAGAGGCCGCAGCATTGTGGATAGTGCATCTCCATGCCTCCCGATGTGAGGCCAGGGTGGACCATTGTTGGTGATCAATCTGGGGGGATGGTAGCGGAGTATAAATAAAGTTTATTATTGTTGTTGTTCATCACATTTGCATGTTTTCAAATTGCTAGGTTGTCAGAAGCTGGGGCTAACAGTGGGAGCTCATGCTTCTCTCTGGATTCAAACCTGTGACCTTTCGATCAGCACGTTCAGCAGCTCAGCTTAACCCACTGTGCCACCGGGAAATAGGAAAAAAATCCACTTAAAATCTGATTTCTGCCTCCTGCAGAATTCTGGGGTTTGTAAGGGAAGAGCCTTTAACAGCCTCGCTGAACTACAAACCCCAGAATTCTGCAGGAGGAAGAAACCGAATTTTAAGTGGATTTTTCTCTCTGGCGTGATGAATGCATTTGTTTTGTGTTGAGCTGAGGAGGAAGGAGAGGAGGAAGCAGCAGCAGGGACCTGGCTGTGGGCACCTCAAAGGCAGCCGCCTGCTCTCTCTGCCTCGTGGCACAGCGCAGGCATTGGCCAGGCAAACTTTGCGCCTTGCTCTTCCCTCGCCCCAGGAAAGGGGGGGGGAGTTCTGACCCTTCATGCTCTGCGTTCAGAAGAGAGAGAGGGGCCCGCCGCACCCCCTCGCGCCTTCCTTTCCCCCCGCCCGCAAACCCACTCCCTCTCCCAGCAGCCACGGTCCTGTTGCCGTGCCGTGCCAGGAGCAGCCGCGCGGAGCGAGAAGAGAGGGTCCCTTCATTCCCGGAGAGCTCCCTCCCTCCCTCCCTCCCTCCTGCATATTGATTCCTTCCTCTCTTCCTCCTCTTCCCTCCCTCCTCTTCTCCCCCGTCAGGCTCAGAGGGAAGGGCAGCTGGCCACTTCCCTCCACGAAGCCCCTTCTCCCCCCCGCATCTCTTCCCATATTTCTAAGCCGACAAGAAGAGGCTCCGAGGAGAGCCTTGGAAAGGGGAAGCCGGGAGGGAGGGAGGGACTGTCCTTCTCCCCCTCCTCCTCTCCCCCTTCTTTCCTTCCCTGGACCTTTCATTTCTTAAAAAAGTGGAGGCTTTGCTGTGGCTTTCTTGAAATGGGGACATTTTCAGGGTATGTATTTATTTCTCATGTCAGAAGCGAGTTGAGGGGACAGTTAAAATGCACCTCACAAACCTCACAACCTCTGAAGATGCTTTTGCCACAGATGCAGGCGAAACGTCAGGAGGGAATGCTTCTAGAGCAGGGGTGCTCACACTTTTTCAGCATGTGAGCTACTTATAAAACAGCCAAGTCAAAATGATCTACTTACCCACTACAAAAATGTGAAACATATCTGCTTTGAACTGGGTTTTCTGAGTCCACACTGCCATATAATCTGATTCAGAGCAGATAACATGGGATTTTATTCAACTGTGTGGAAAGGACCTCAGATAACCCAGGGCCCTTCCATACATCCTATTTTACAGTTGACACACAGAATTTATTTATTTGTCACGTTTCTATACCGCCCCTCTCAGCCCGAAGGCGACTCGGGACGGTTTACACAGGCACAAACGGATTTCTTACTACTGGACGAATTTGGCCACAAGACACCTACAAGAAGTGACACTAAAAAAATGATTTTGTCATTTGGGAGTTGTAGTTGCTGGGATTTATAGTTCACCTACAATCAAAGAGCATTCTGAACCCCACCAATGATAGAACTGGGCCAAACTTCCCACACAGAACCCCCACAACCAACAGCAAATGTTCAAGGCAGAGAGGAAGGAAAGGAAGGAAGGAATGAGGGAGGGAGGAAACAGGAAGGAAAGAAGGCAAGGCAAGAAGGAGGGGAGGAAGCAAGGAAAGGAAGAAAGGAGATGAGGAAGGAAGGAAGGGCTCCCATACGGGCCATAGCGACGCCGGTCACGCCGCCGCCATGCTGACTGGCCGGCAGCACCTGGGCAGATCAGGAGCCTGCAGGCCAGGACTGAACCTTCCTCCCGCCCTGCCTGCAATCTACCAGGACACCCTACATGATCTACCAGTAGATCTCGATCTACCTAATGAGCACCCCTGTTCTAGAGCATGGCCATACAACCCGAAAAACCTATTGCAACCCAGGGATTGTGGCCACGAAAGCCTTCGACAATACAGTTAAAATGCATTTAGAAACATAAAGTAGAGTCTCGCTTACCCAGCCTTCACTCATCCAACATTCTGTATTATCCAATGCAGTCTGTGCTATATTTGTAAATACAGTATTTGACTCCGTGTATTGAACTGCTTTTTCTGTCAATTTGTTGTAAAACATGGTGTTTTTTGTGCTTAATTTGTAAAATCATAACGCAATTTGATGTTTTATAGGCTTTTCCTTAATCCCTTCTTATTATCCAGCATTTTTGCCTATCAAACATTCTGCTGGCCAGTTTATGTTGGATAAACGAGAGTCTATTATGAAAGGCTTTCGTGGCTGCAATCCCTGGGTTGTTGTGAGTTTTTCAGGCTGTGTGTCCATGTTGGTTCACTCTTGTTACATCCCCAATAGATTACCACAACACACTCTATATTGGGTTGCCCTTGAAGACTGCTCGGAAGCTCCAACTAGTCCAACGGATGGCAGCCAGGTTGCTCACCAGAGTGGCATACAGAGAGCATACAACCCAGCTCCACTGGTTACCAATCTGCTACCGAGCACAATTCAAAGTGCTGGCTTTAGCCTATAAAGCCCTGAACGGTTCTGGTCCAGCTTACGTGTCTGAATGTATCTCCTGCTATGAAGCATCGATTGATGGGAGAAGTCCTGCTCTCGGTCCCACCATCCTCGTAAACGCGACTGGTGGAGACAAGAGACAGGGACTTCTCAGTGGTGGCCCTCACCTGTGAAACTCTCTACCCAGTGACATTATATTGGCCCCTCCCTCTTGTCCTTTAGAATGAAACTCAAAACCTGATTATGGGACCAAGCGTCCGAACAGTAAAGGCTGCAATTTAGAATGAGACCCAATTTGTGTGAATGCCAATGGACTAACCTGGACTATGATATCAAACTTGCGTGATTTAAGCAATGTTTTGGTAATTTTATGTTTCAATTGCTTTTATCATTTATTACTGTTGTTGGCATTGAATGAATGCCTGTTATAAAGCTGCCCCGAGTCCCCCTCTGGGGTGAAAAGGACGAGATACAAATATGTGAAACAAATAAACAAATAAATGTTCCAGAAGCATTCTCTCCTGATGTTTCACCTGCATCTATGGCAGGCATCCTAAGACGTTGTGAGGTCTAGGCAAGGGGGGTTTATATATCTGTGGAATGTCCCTAGTGGGAGAAAGAACTCTTGTCTGCCTGAGGCAAGTGTAAATGTTGTAATTGGCCACCTTGGTTAGCATTGAGTAGCAGTTTCAAGGTCTTCAGAGCACTTGATGAACCAACCTGGACAGATCATATTATTTGAGAACACAAAAATTCTGGACCCCTCTAACAACTACCATGTCAGACTACACATAGAAACCGCTGACATCCACAAGCATGTGGACAATTTCAACAGAAAGGAAGAAACTATGAAATTGAACAAAATCTGGCTACCAGTATTTTAAAAATTCTAAAATCGTAACAGTAAATAAAGAACAACACTCAAGAACTGGGGAATTCCAGACAAGAAACAATCAAGGACAGCTAATTACGGTCCCAATTATGCAAATTATCACCTATAAAGCCCTAAACAGTTTGGGACCTAACTTTGTGACCAGCCCGGGCTCTTCGATCTTCGGGGGAGGCCCTCCTTTCACCCCTGCCATTTTCTCAGGCTTGTCTGGTGAGCACAAGGGAGAGAGCCTTTTCCTCTGTGCCCCCCGCTCTGGAACTCTCTACCCGGAGAGATTAGGAAAGCCCCTACTTGGAAATATCTGGAGATAAGCAAATAACCTTTAAAAAGAACCTTAAAACCTGGCTCTTCCACTGCGCTTTTGGTGAGTAGGTACATTACCTCACACTACTGTTTCCCCCAACATTTCTGTCACTGGAGTATATGCCCCCCCTCCCCTCAGAGAAAGTTTGGTTCTACAGCCCAGTTCTCTCCTTTACAAATAACCTGTTCCTCCTTATGTCACCCCTGAGTTTTTAACTTTTTATCCTGCGCATGCGACCCGCCCATTGTCTTTGTGATTGTGTTTATTGTAATTTTAAACTGCCCAATGTATTCCTGTGTTGTTATGAAATTCTGATGTTGTTATTTGTTGCTTAGTATGTTTTGTTTTTATTTTGTTTTTATTTTGTTGTACTTTGTTGTTCGGGCTTTGCCCCATATAAGCCGCTCCGAGTCCCCATTGGGGGAGATGGTGGCGGGGTATAAATAAAGATTATTATTATTATTATTATTATTACCTCCCAACAAAGGATTCCCCAGGCAGTAAGAAGCCAGATCTTGAAACTGTTATGCCATTAAATGCTAATCAAGGTGGCAAATTGAAACATTCGCACCTACCTCAAACAGAGAAGAGTTCTTTCTCACACCCTGGACATTCCACAGATATATAAATCCCATTTTCCTAGTTTTCAACACACCTCACAACCTCTGAAACATCAGGAGAGAATGCTTGTGGAACATGGCCATACAACCCAGAAAATTCACAACAATCCAACACAAAGTTTTAAAAAAGAAATTGACATTCTGCTAAATGTCCTTTGACCAGAAGCTGCTACTTGGAGTGCCTCTGGTGTCACTGTGAGAAGGTTCTCCGTTGTACATGTGAAGGGCTCAAGTTGCATTGTTGTAGTGGTCTGTGGTTTGCTCTTCTCCACACTCACATGTTGTGGACTCTACTTTGCAGCCCAATTTCTTAAGGTTAGCTCTGCATCTTGTGGTGCCAGAGAGCAGCCTGTTCAGTGTCTTCTTGGTTGTCCACTCTTCTTTGTGCCCAGGAAGGAGTTTCTCATCTGGCATCAGCTACTGATTGAGGTGCTGGATTTTAGCCTGCCACTTTTGGACTCACACTTGCTGTTCCTGTAAGTATCTCTGTATATCAGTAGTTCCCAACCTTTTTATGACTAGGGACCACTTTGACCAGGAACCACTCTCCAACATTAGTACCAAAAGGGTTTCAAATCAGTTTTTGGTCAACTTTAGATTTGATTTGGTTATTTGGAGAGTTGATTCAGAAAATTGCATTGGATAGACCACATCAGCTCTAATTTCTGATACAGAACATATGTCATCCAGTAGCTGCCATCTGCTTGCCCACAGAAAACCATATTTTATAATCTAGAGCTGATTTGGTCTATCCAAGGGGTCAGGGCTGGTCAGCGACCAGAAAGGAGTGGCAGGCAGCACGAAAAGAGCATAAATAAAATACAATAAAATAAATAAAGAGGAAGAAGGGTCACGGACCAGATTTTCATCCTCGTGGCCCATTCGTAGTCCGTGGC
This sequence comes from Anolis apletophallus, assembly GCA_030556195.1. Taxonomy (NCBI): domain Eukaryota; kingdom Metazoa; phylum Chordata; class Lepidosauria; order Squamata; family Anolidae; genus Anolis; species Anolis apletophallus. Next base: position 97,232,349 of record JARBWK010000007.1, on the reverse strand, counting down.
CCACAGGTTAAGGATCACTGCTGTAGATCTTAAAAAGCTGTTTCTTGATTTAAAGTGTTGGCGTGCTGGCTGATATCTGAACAGAGGATGAGCCGCAAATATCAATGCCTTGGTTCTTTCATTGCTGGCTGCTACTTCCCCACAGGTGGTGCGATACCAGCTAAACAGTGTAATTTCTCCAGTGGTGTGGGATGTAGACATCCTGTGATAATGCATCGTGTCTCGTTAAGAGCCACATCCACTGTTTTAATGTGGTGCAATGTTTTCCACACTGGTCATGCGTATTCAGCAGCAGAGTAGCAAAGCACAAGGGCAGATGTCTTTGCTGTATCTGGTTGTGATCCCCAAGTTGTGCCAGTCAGCTTTCACTTAGATGTTTTAGTAGTGTGTCGAACAGGACTATGGGATTCCTCAGTTGCATTCTGTTCTATGTCCCCCACCTTCCTGAGAAGCAAGAGGTTCACAGAGCAGTAGCACTTGGGTTTATCTACATGTGAAGGAAAAGGCAATGGAGACTTATGGTGTTTTCATAAGTATAAAGTCAATAGAGTGCAAAGCTAGAGCCAAAAGCAGGTGAAGCCACTTATTTTCTAATCTCTTGTGGAGCCTGGAAATTTACTTGTTGAACTATTGATCCCAGAAGACTATTGATTCCCAGCACAGTCTACAGATTTCCCACTGCTCTTAAAAATGAAGCCCATCAAGAGAGAACCACCCACAGGTTGTCCAGTACCAGATATAAGTGGAGTTCAGTAGCCTTACAACAACCTTGCAAGGTAGGCCGTAATCTGTATCCTTGTATGACCAGCAGAACAGAAACTGAGAGGCATTGATTTGCTTAAAGCTACCTGCTGTGATGATGGCTGAACCTATGGTGATCCTGCAGTGTAGGAGGAAAAACTAATGAGGGAGGGAAAAGAGGTTCATATAAGGAAGAACCAATTTTAGTCATCTAAACATCTTCCATGCAATCACTTGTGAGTGCTCCCAATCCAAGAGTCCTGTAGGGAAGTCTATTTTGTGAAAAACCTGTCCACAACATGACTCCTAAAATTATACAGTACATAAAGCCATAGAGTATACTATCTGTGGTTTCAGTTATGTAGAGTGAGGTCTTTGAGCCATCAACAAGCCTTTTAATATTATTAAGTCAATCCATTAAGAAAAGCAGATGAAAACAAGATCCATTGTGTGTTGTTATTTTTGTGCTTGCACAACATATTTTAAGATAAGAATTCAGAGGAAAAAAGTGGGGGTTGGAGGGCAGGTATGTTCTATATTGCTTTTTATAGCCTATCACAGTCCTGTAATTCTCACAACCATATCTGAAGGACGTAGCGCTATCTTCCCAACATGTTCCATGGAAAGGCTGTTTGAGACATTCTGGCAGTGTATGTCCTCTCTGTGCAAATCCACACAGAAAGCTCAACCTTTTATTGATTGTTTCTTCCCCCGGGAAGCGAGGAGCTGCTCATTTAGAGTGCAGCAGAGTACTGTGCTAGCTTTGGGACTCCCCAGCTGTGGCACTTCAGTTTCCTCCAGGGAAAATGTGAGCACTCCTCTGTTACCAGCAGTGACAGTGTCATTGTCACTGGGTAACCATAAAACCAAATAAACGGTAAAGCTGGGAATACTGAGTTCAGGAAGCCTGTGTTCTGAGCTGTCTGCTCATTTCCCAGTTTATATTCTCAGAAGTCACTGTCTCTTGCTCTTCCCTCAGAGGTTCAGCAGTCTTTGGGGCTTCCCAAAAGGTTTGCCCAAGCCACTGTCTCCTCAAAGCCTTAAAATATTATTGTCAAGCTTAAGCACTTTAAAGCATTCTGAGAATGTGTGGGAAGTGATCTGGAACTGCACTGTGCATCATTCTTAAAAAAGAAAGAATACATCCACAAATTCTGCTCAGGTCAACAAGACCAGCCTGAATCTGAATAGCAAGCTGCCACACACATCATCCCATCAATGTGCATGGTACCTAAAGCTGGCCAAGTTATATTCTCACTTGAGACAAAATCCCAAACGTGCTTTACCTTGAAAAAATCAAAGATGACAAATCCACTCACGAACAACTTCCTGCCTTCCATAACAATCCCCAAATCAGCTGCCTTGGGGCAATAATAGACCTCCTCTGTTTAATCCCCATGAATTTGTATATATAATTTAGTGGAGAAATTGTGGTAGAGGGCTTTTAAACTCCTACCCCATGCATGGCTAGCATTCTATTGATGTCTTATAAATACATTGTTCTCTTACACAAGTAGTAGTAATTTTCTTTGCCGATGTGTAATGTATGTATTTAATGGTATTACTCATGTGGTGTCATTGTACAAGCTCTAGGGAGGAGAGTGAGGACAAAAGTGTTTGAAAAGAACTGCCAAGACTACCAATCAATAACAGCTTTTACAATTTGACCAGGGTCCTGCAGGGGACATATAGGTATGGTGTAGCTATGGTCTGTCTCTCAATCTAACCCCCTAAACTGCACCTTAAAAGCCGTGTATCCATACTGCAGCTTGCTAGAGAGAGGAGGCTGGACACATCAATGTCAATATGTCTCAGAACATTGCTTAGCTCAATAGCCTGGCTTTTAAGGCCAGTTACAGGGACAGTAGCAGCAATGGAAATGGTCCCATGATTATGCATGTGATTATGAAACAGTTACAACGTCTAGCTCAGGGGTCGGGAATCTTTTTGACTCAGAGAGCCATGAAAGCAAAATATTTGTAAATTTATTTCAGTGAGAGCCATATAATATATATAATGAATTCAACTAAATGTGATTATATGCATACATACTAGGAAAAAGGATTCCCCCGGCGGAATGACGGGACACTTCAGACCTGGCTCTGCAAAAGGTATGCTCAGGACTCTGGGAAGGAAGAGAAGACGGAAGGAAGGGCGAAAGAAAGAAAGAAAGAAAGAGGAAATAAAGGAGGGAGGGGGAGAGGAAAAAAGAAAAGAAGAATGAACTATGGAAAAGGAAGAAAAGAAAAGCAGGAGAGAGACAAGGAGGGGGAAAAGATAGAAAGAAATAGAAATGGAGGAAAGGAAAGGGTGGGGAAAAGAAAGGGAGTGAAGAAAAAGTAAAATAATGAAGGGAAAAGAAGAAAAGAAAGAAGGGGAGAGGGGGAAGTGAAAAGAAAGGAAGGAGAAGGAAAGGAAGACTTGGGGGAAAAGAATAGAAGAGGAAGGAAGGAAGTGGGAAGGAGGGAGAATGGAGGAAAGAAGGAAGGGGAGAGAGGGAGAGAAAAAGAAGGAGAGAAGGAAAGGGTAAAGGGGGAGAAAGGAAGAAAGGAAGAGGAAGGAAGAGGGAGAATGGAGGAAAGAAGGAAGGGGAGAGAGGAGGAAAAGGAAGGAGAGAAGGAAAGGGTGAAGGGGAGAAAGGAAGGGAGAGGAAGGAAGGAAGGATGGAAGAGGGAGATTGGAGAAAAGAAGGAAGGGGAGAGTGAGAGGGAAAAGGAAGGAGAGAAGGAAAGAAGGAAAGAGGAAGGAAGGAACGAAAAGGGAGGGAGGAAAGAAGGTAGGGAGAGAGGAAGGAAAAATAATGAAAGAAAAAGAGGAAAAAAGAAAGGAAGAGAAAGGAAGGAAGGGGGAGGAGGGCGCGGGGCCAAGGCAGACCATGGTGTCGACATCGGCAAGGCAGTCCCTCTGGAAGACGTCAAAGAGACAGCGGCTCTTGAACTGCCCAACGATGAGGGCAATGAGCTGGGTGTCCCCTGGGGGCAGCGAGGCCGGGTCTGCGGCCCCAGGGCTAGGCCTGCCACCGCCACCTCCCCCGAGGCCCTTGGTGGAAGAGGAAGAGGGAGACAAGGTGCCGCCGCCGGGCTCCACCATCCCCGGCAAAGAGGGTACAGGGCCTCGTGAGCAGCGGGGGATGAGGAAGCGGTGGCAATAGCGGTGCGGAAGCGGCAGTCGTGGCGCATTTGCATCACTCCTCCCCACTGTATGCTGGGAAACCGAGGTCCAGGCTTCTCTGAAAAGCCAGATGCAATCATGAAAAGAGCCACATCTGGCTCCCAAGCCATAGGTTCCCTAGCCCTGGTCTAGCTTGTGACATTATACCTGCCTAATAGAATGCCAGCCTAAGACCTTGTTTTCTGAAAAATAAATAAATAATTTTGGTAAATAAACAATATTTTTTCTGAAAAATAGGCAAACTTTACAGATGTTAATCACACATAAACAATACCTACACCTCAGTAGGTTTACCCTTTTAACCTTGCTTCCAATGTGTAAAATATAGTCACATCGGTTTTCCCAGTTCAAACCAATAGGGATAAAGTGGTGACTATAATATTTTTAATGGATTGGGTGCAGATTAATCTAGTACAAACTGGGCTTAAATTTGCTGAATTGCCAAATCAGACTTTGAATGAAATTTGGATGCGCAATTCACAGCCTTACTATTATAATACTACATTAAGTCTGTCCTATTCACTTGAACTTGAAGTGGTTTAGCATGTATATTTTACTATAATATAGCATAGTTGTTTTATACTGTTTTGTTTTGTTTTAGTATGGTTTCTTTTGAATGTTTTCTAATGTTGTGACGTTTAACTGCTGTATGCCATCTTGAGGATTTCTGAAGAGCTGTCATTTATCTGTCATTCATCTCAGTCCCTCTGCCTCAATGCACTATACTGTGCAATGAGAGTACTTGCATTTTCTCTGCCTGCTGACAGTTAGTGGAAAATCTAGTCAAAGAAGCTTTAGGCACCAGCATGCATTCTTAGTCCTACATCTGTTCAAAAAGAAAAGACAAAATGAAATACAGAAATACAAGTGAGGCAAACGTTTGTGATCTTTTCTCACCATGCCTATCGGTAGCACATACCTCCTTATCATCCTCTTTGTATATGTTTAATCTATTGCTTGTCTGGAAAAATAGCATGCCCCACCCTGCTCATAGCAGCAGTCTTAGAAAGTCAAAATTAATGCAACAGTGGACTTCTGGCAGCTTTCCCCAACCAGATGCCCTTCAGATGTGTTGAACTATACGTTTCAATCCTATAACAAGTTGGCTAACAATCATAGGGATTTTAGTCCAGCATATTTGGAGGGTTCCAGGTTAGGAGGAGAGGGAGAAAGGTGTTTACACTAGCATAATAGTAAGGTTGAACATAATTTAAGCCAATTTTCTGTTTTTGTCCACTATGTTTAATAAACAGTAAATAGACATAAAAGCTGAATGCCAACTTATATATTTAGGCATCCATGGTTGAGGTAATACAAATTTGTCCAAACTTCCTTGTTCTAGCAAAATTATTATCCACCATCACTGCATTATAGTAACGTCATTATAATAAGTTCTAAAAGTTGTGGAAATGATCAGAATTAGTGTTCTGTCTATAACAAAATTGATTTTTTTTCTATCAAAGTAGCATGAGTGGGTGAGCTCTGCAACAATTTAAAACAAACTAGAATTCACTTTATGGGATTAAAAACATTAAGTTCTAGTTTCTTGACAATAAGGTCAAGAAACTAGACCTTATCAGCGTATATGCCGATAAGAATCCTGCGCCTTTAATCACTCAATAGAATAAATAATCTTGATATGTCCTGCTAAAGAAGCTAAAAATCTCTTTCTGTAAATGTTGAGGAGTCTTGTCCTTTTATGACTCTAACTGCTATTCTTTGTTTATTAGAAAGTTGACCTACCAATGCATCCTTATAAATTGCCCTAGACCAGGCCCGTAGCCAGAAAAAAGGGAGTTGGGTGAGGGGGTGGGGTTGAAACAATTTTGTTAGTGAATCATGAAAAGTAGGTCCATAGCACAAAATAATTTAAATTCTATGGCCCAGTCTATATTTTATATAGACTTAATTAAATTAAATTATAAAAACCTGAAAAAGATTCTAAATTGGTAATTACCAATTTAATATTTATTTATTTATTTATTGGACTTATATACCGCCACTCCCAAAGAGCTCGGGGAGGTTTACAACACAATTATACAGATACAATAGATAAAACACAAGTAAAACACAGTTAAAAGTCACAAGCATTCAAAAGCCTGCCTGAAAAGTTGTGTCTTGCATGCTCTACGAAAGGTGGTTAAATTTCGCAGAGCCCATATCTCCGGCCTATTGGAAACAATTGAAAAGTGTGTCACTACACTTTGACAGAAATCAGGCTCAAGAATTCAAATCCAGTCAGTCTTTCTTGCTTCATTGTGCTTCTTGTGTATGTTTTCAAACATTTAAGAGTTGAAAACAACCTTTCATTTGTAGCTCTTGACACTGGCAATGTTGCAGAAATCTGAAGAAGTTTCTTCACATTTGGAAAAAAAACCCCTGTATCACAGACAAGGTGTTTCCAGTGAATTTGATGGTTTTTCTGCAGGTATAACCTTTTTCCATTTCCTACACCACAGGCCAAACTTTCGTCAGTGTGTCAATATCCTGAAGGCATTCATTGTAAAGTTCTATGCACTTGTTCAGGTTGGATTTTACATGGCCACAATGAATATAGAGGAACACTTGCAGTTCCTGAACTACTTCCCTGTGCCTTGTAAACTTTTCTTGAAGCAGACTTCAGAAAAACTCTAGAAACTGAAGGTACACATTTAGCCTATATTCCATTGGTGCTGGTGAAGTTTTTCAAGTCTGCCTTGAACAGATATGAGGAATCCTAACTTCTCCACCCATATACTTCACCACTGATCTTGCTATGTCAAATATCTCCTGAAATTCTTTCACAGATTCTGTGCCCATCTCCCTGGCTTTTTCTAAGTGACTGTTGACATGTTGCAGACTTCAGAAAATGTCTATTTCTACTCTTTGTAATGTTTTGCTAAGCTGAAGGGATGTTGGCAGAAGCTTTCTTAGTATGTGCATGGCTACTACAAATTCAGCATTCAGAACAGCTAAAAGAAGGTGTCCAGCTTAAGAAGAGGACTCTCTTTTAGTTCTTCAAGTGTTCTCACCACCACACTGTACAGTTCAACAAAACATAAAACTGCATCATATTGCTCAATCTAGTGGGTTTCACAAATGGGGAAAAGGTTGTTTGCTTTTGATTCAGGGAAACAGTCTTTTATATTTTTCTATAACAGTTCAAGTCTTATGGATGATGCTTTGAAGTAATTGCGCACAGATGATATTGTTCTTTAGCAGTTTCTGACAGGTCAGGGTCTCTTGATCTGGCATGAGATTCCAACAAGGCTCTGAAATTATTATCATTGTGCAAAGGTTCCTCACAGGTAATATGTCCTGAATCATTGCTCCCTTTTAAACTCAGTTCTTGTCAGCCATAAAGGACAATGGTTTCCACAGTTGGAAGAAGTTTCTTTCTGTTTTGTTCTGCTTTCTTCTTATTTCCTTTATCATGATGATGGGGTACATCAAGACATTTTTCCCTGTAAATTAGCAAGTTGTTTTCAGCCAAGCACAAGTTGTTCTGATGGTCCTCTGTTTTTGGTGTCTATTGAAGACTTATATTGCATATTTCCATTGCACAAATGGTTTAACAACCAATGTACCAAGCTTCTGATGGCCACTTTTACCACCAACTTCTCCAAACACAACACAGTTCTTTCAGAGTGTACCTTGTATATGAAATGAGTAGGCTAACCAGGGAAATCTGTTGAACCATTTGAGCTGAAAACTTAGATGCCTCTTCTTATCCATAGAAAATACATATCCTGGCAATGGAGTCCATGGATTTTGCATTGAGCTTTCACTTGATCTTCAGAAACAGTCTTGTTCATATCAAGTCCAAGGTCTAACAATAACACAGCTTCTGTTCCATGGTTTCTTTGGCAGGGCTTGCATTAGATCAATGGTTCTCAACCTGTGGGTCCCCAGATGTTTTGGCTTTCAATTCCCAGAAATCCTAACAGCTGGTAAACTGGCTGGGATTTCTGGGAGTTGTAGGCCAAAACACCTGGGGACCCACAGGTTGAGAACCACTAGATTAGATGAACCCAGTGGTAGACACCTCAGTTTCCACAGTTTTCACCTGCAATCTAGGTTTGCATGTTCTGGGTTCTTCATCAGTACCAGCTGCTGCAATAATTCTCAACCTGCTGCCTTCTTGGTTTTCAATATTTGGCTTTTTATTTTTTGCCATGAACTCAAAAACGTTAAGTTGCTTTGATAGACGGCAAATTCTGGAGTCAGGTGGATGAAATGAAACACTAAGAGCAACTAACAGGGCTTTAAGTCTCAGAACAGCAACTGAAGCTAGCAGACAATTGCACAGTAAGACAGCTGTGTTTAGAATGGCCCACAGCCGCTTTCATGCCTTCCTTTTATACCCCAGTGGAGAGCAGTATGAAGGCAGGTGTAAGGGAGAGCTCTGAAAGGGTGAGGAGCAAGAGAGCAATGACATGGCTACTTTCAGGTGTTTTTAAAATAATATTCCAAAAACTTTTAAAGAAAATTACATGGCGTAAAAACAAATGAAACTACGTAATAAAATCTATAAATGTGTTCTTTTTACACAATTTTGATTGGAATCAGAGTTACAGCATTTTGAAAGAGCTTGAACTTATATTTTCACTTTGAATTGAAATATCTAAAAATCAAGTTCTATGACTCACACATGTTAAATTTTTAGGAACTACATAAATACCTTAAATCTGGTATCTAGTTATTTAAAAAGACTTGATAGTTTAGGATACATTAAAATATGAACTTTAAAAGCAAGCACAAATTATCATAGTTGTTGTATATCTAGAAATATCGTAAACTGTATTTAAACTTAAGTTTTTCTTAACCTGGGGAGTCCGATTCTGATGTCAGTTTCAGTGGCTTACATCATGTTCACACTGAAAATGTTGATTAAACATCCGCGATGTCAAAACTTGGTCTTTTACACTACATTGGCTATTGTTGCTATAGATAATGATAGTGTGAATTAATTATCAAAATTTGCTTGAGATAGTACTTGATGTTCTGGAGGAGCTCTAATATCTTGAATGAGTATTCTGTTTCTTCCATTGTCTTTAATGGGCATCAGAACAGACACAGAGGCTAAAATCTAGCCAATATCTTTATGTATACATGTCTACAATGGTGTAGAAAAATTGCATGCCTTGGGAAAAATAATGAAGAACTCAAATGTGTGCCAGAGAGAGCCCGAGTAGCTGTGAAATTGTGGTTTGCTACATTAGGGTATATCTACATATCATCATAGTGCTCAGCATGCAGAAAAACCAAGGTTTGGGTTTTGGAAGTTTATTTCCAAATATGTTTCAGCCAGGATTTGTAAAACCCAGGGATATGGAGGACCAATGATAATCTTGGATATAGTTCAAGACTGACATATTTTGAGAATTCTTCATTTTGGTATGGTGTACTGAACTATTCTGTAATAGAGGAAAGCAATTTAAATAAATTAGCTGATGTGCCAATGGATATATCTTAGGTTCAGACACTAGGTTTGATCCAGACTTAGTCATGCTTAGAGCAGACACACTGAAATTGCATCTAATCATGATGTTCTTAAGTGTGACTGATAAATGTCTACTTAAATTTATGACTTTAGTTCCAGTGAAAACTTTTTAGACAGAAAAATATCTAAGTAGAAGTTGTGGACACCAATAAGCTTTTTAAGCGGTTTATCAAATTCTTTAGAGCGGCTGAGTCCTAATCCATTGACCTTTGTGTCATGCAACTAATAGTATATCATGTGTTTTTTCTGAAAGAAAGGGCAAAAAAGAACTAAAGGTCTCCTATAAGGCCAAGATTCAATTTTGACATTTAAGGTGACTGGTTGTTATTTGGATGTGTTGAATGGACATGCATTATCATCTTTTGAAGATTGCTCCAACCAGAAAGAATTTAGTTCACTGAGGTGTTGCTCCTTAACAAGGCCTCAATTTGAACATTTTGGCTGTTGTTCTTATTTACATTTACATTGGGACATACTAACTTTTGGACTTATGGACTGACTCATAATACTATGAATTATTCTTCTCAGGAGAAGAAAAGTAAATATTCTGATTTTGATGCATTAACTGATTGCATTTCTTGTTGATTTTTATACAGTTCTGCTTAATATTGCAGTACAATTTAATACAAATACAATATAACAATAGAATAATGATATATTTTTATATTAGTGCATCATGACAAATTTAAAAACAATATTGTCTGTATCACTTTATTGAACAAAATCAGATAAAAATATAATATTTTATTTTACTGGTTTATTTTGGCCTTTTTATTTGAGTTTTATAGGAGTAATGAAAATATTTAGTAGATTGGATAATTTTATTTAAATAAATAAGTTATTATTTTATAATAATAATATTAATATTTAATGTTACATTATATTTTATTGTGAATATATTATAATATAATTTTATTGTAATATTTAGTATAATTAATTTGATATAATATAGTATGAGTATGGTATAATATATAATTTTAAATACATTGATACAATATAATACTACTAATGGTATTGTGATGTTATAATTGTATATTTGTTTTACATGTGGGCCAAAAAATAATGAATTTTTTTTTTGGGGGGCAGTAAAATAATATAGAGGGCCCAAATACCATTTAAAGGTTACAGGCAACATCAGCACACACACGCCTGAAACATCTTGGCCATGGGGAAGGATTTCAAGATAAGATAGAATTAGAATAAGGCCACACAGATAGATATCTGTTTAAGTCAACTTCCAGGTAATTACAGAAAAGCAATGCTCTGATGTGGAAGTAAATGGAGAGTATCAAAAGTGGCTAATCAGAGGGCAGCGAAGTCAGATAATTAAATAAAATAGTCTGTCATTTCAATGAACTTTTGCTAGCCTTTGAACACTTGTTAGGGAGCAAGTCCACCTCAACTCAGAGGAACTTCTGAGTGAACCTGTTTGGGATTGAACTGCCAAAAGCTATTTGGATCTTGGCCACTTTTGTTTTTCATCAAGGAACAGAATGCCATTTATTAAAAATCTACAGGGGTAGATTTCAATGAAAATATTCACCCAGTTGCTCAGTGTAACTTGCTTTAATCTCTAACCATTTTTACAGCTAAAAGTGTAAATTTCTCCTGACATCCAGTCTTAAATCTGTCATGTTTCAATATGTAGTCATTGCTTCTTGTCCTTCTCATATTGACCCTGGTAAATTTTGCAGTTCTGTATTGGAACAAAAGAGTGCCTTTTGTTGCTATGCCATCCTCGGATAGAAAAACACAGTTGCTTTCTTTTCCTGATACTGTAGACACAGTGGATTTGAAGACTGCTAACTTTCTCCAGTGTAATTGTGTTAATATAATAAATACAGAAATACATAATACTTGTACATTCATGCAAAGCAGGGGTGCTCATTAGGTAGGTCGTGATCTACTGGTAGATCTCGAAGGGCATCCTGGTAGATCACAGGCAGATCACAGGCACAGTGTGTATGGCTCCCATGCCATTTTTGAGGAATGCTCAGGGGCTTATTATACTCACATTTAGTTGAATTCAGTCTTAAAATGTATTATATGGCTCTCACTGAAATAAATTTCCAAATATTTTGCTTTTATGGCTCTCTGAGTAGTGGGTAGGTAGATCTTTGGGACTTGGTTGTTTTATAAGTAGCTCGCATGCTGGAAAAGTGTGAGCACCCCTGATGCAAAGAATGAGGAAGCAACAGCTCCCCTGGTGACCAAAAGCTGGAATGTTAAATAGCCTCTGACTATCTGTCTATATATGTTGTGTGTCTATGGCATTGAATGTTTGCCATGTATGTACATTGTAATCTGCCCTGAGTCTCCTACGGGATGAGAAGGGTGGAATATAAATACTGTAAATCAAATCAATCAGTTCCAAGAGTTGGCGGAGTCTCTGCTACTGTCTGTACTGTAACCTGATGGTTGTTTGCTTTGCAGATTTTCTGATTTTTTTCGAGTTCAACTTAACTTTGTTCTGATTATGAATCTTTGTTGATCAGCCAGGCAGACTTCAATTATCTGTGAGTCAGGGTACTCTTGTATCCACAATTGATACATCCTTTTTTGGTTACCACACTTTTGAGGTTCTGATTTGTAATGGCACGCAAAAATACTGTGGGACTTTTGAATCCAGACTGACAAAGTTTTGGAACACAATACACCAGACATCACGATTGTGGAAAAGATAAATAGTTTGGATTATTGATGTCGCCATACCAGGTGACAGTCACATTGAGGAAAAACAACAGGAAAAACTCAGTCGCCTCAACATCAGGACCTCAACATCGAACTGGCATAAACTAGTACAGTTGGTCCCAGTGGTAATCGGCCGTGCCAAAAGATCTCAGCCAGAATTTAGAAAATATAAACAGTGACAAAATCATGATCTGTCAACTGCAAAAGGCCACCTTACTTGGATCTGCACACATCATTTGAAAATACATTCCACAGTCCTAGATGCTTGAGAAGTGTTTGACTTGTGATTTTGTGATACAAAATCCAGCATATATATCTCGTTTGCTGTGACATACTGTGTTTCTCTGTCAGAAAAATAATAGTAGTAATTGTTACCACCAAACAAACCTGGCATAACAAAGAAGAGGACCTCAGAGCTCTAATGGGCTCATACAGAACATAAGAACATAAGAAGAGCCATGCTGAATCGGACCTCAGCCCATCTAGTCCAGCATTCTGTATCACACAGTGGCCCACCAGTTGTACACGGGGATCTCGAGCAGAAGGGAGGGCAAAAAGTCATCAACCAGTACCCAGGGAAATCCTGCCATTTTGGCACTTGAATGTCATTTTGGATTGTGCCCAGAAACAGACCAGGAGCCAGTGGAGCTGTTGCAATGGAAGTTATATGCTTCCTTTACCTCAGGGGTGCTCACACCTTTTCAGCATGCAAGCTACTTATAAAACAACCAAGTCAAAATGATCTACTTACCCACTACAAAATGTGAAACATATAACACAAGATCTGCTTTGAACTGGGTTTTCTGAGTCCACACTGCCATATAATTTGATTCAAAGCAGATAACATGGGATTTTATTCAACTGTGTGGAAAGGACCTCAGATAACCCAGGGCCCTTCCACACATCCTATTTTACAGTTGACACACACAAACTGATTTCTTACTACTGGACGAATTGCTGCCAAATTTGGCCACAAGACACCTACAAGAAGTGACCATCACTAAAAAAATTGATTTTGTCATTTGGAAGTTGTAGTTACTGGGATTTATAGTTCACCCACAATCAAAGAGCATTCTGAACCCCACCAACAACAGAATTGGGGCCAACTTCCCACACAGAACCCCCACAACCAACAGCAAATGTTCGAGGCAGAGAGGAAGGAAAGGAAGGAATGAGGGAGGGAGGGAACAGGAAGGAAAGAAGACAAGAAGGAGGGGAGAAAGGAAGGAAAGGAAGAAAGGAGATGAGGAAGGAATGACTCCCATATGGGCCATAGCGATGCCGGTCACGTCACCGCCACACTGACTGGCCGGCAGTACTTGGGCGGCATGGGGAGCCTGCAGGGCGGGACTGAACCTTCCTCCTGCCCTGCCTGCGATCTACCAGGATGCCCTACGTGATCTACCAGTAGATCACGATCTACCTAATGAGCACCCCTGCTTTAGCTAGTTAGTAATCTGGCTCCAGCTTTTTGGACCACACGAAGTTTCTCCACATATTTCAAAACAGCTGCAGTAGTTTGCATTGCAATAAACCAAACCTGATGTAAGCAAGGCAAGTGTTAGTGTGGTCAGATAAGACTTTCTCCAGAAACAAATGCAGGTGCCCCCCCACTTTCTCATGGCATGTTATTTGTACATGCCAGGAGAACTCCGGCAGCTGTCCCATGGAGCCTGGGTGAGTCTTTTTTTTTTAACTCTGTTTAGGAAGCTTTTGGGAAGGGGGTTACAGTGTTCTAGGGAAGTCCCAGTAGAACATCTGGACACCCACCCCAGAAGGTGCACGTTTCGGTGGTGAGTGTAGATGGATCCCCAGGAAAATGCACATTTTTAAAATGTGGATTCTCCTGGGATAAAAGGCTGTCTGGAAAGGCCCCAGTTCAAAGCAGATATTGTGGGATTTTCTGCCTTGATATTCTGGGTTATAGGGCTGTGTGGAAGGGCCCATAGAGTAGAACCCCCCCCCCCCCTTAGCATATTAGATAACAATAGACAAATATGAAGGTGTAATATGTTAAATATTCCCCTGTTCTATATCCACTCATTTATACTTCCCCATTCCTCATATATTTGCAATAAAAATGTATGGGAAAAGACCTCAAAATGTCATTTTAGGGTCCTTCCACACAGACATATAATCCAGAATATCAAATCAGGTAATCCACAATATCTGTTTTGAACTGGATTATCTGATTCCACACTGTCATATAATCCAGTTCTATGTGGATTTTATACAGCTGTGTGTAAGGGGCCTCAGTGTTGCCAATAGCTTTTAAGGTACCTTTGCAGAGCAAGGTCAGGCAATGATATGGAGTTGTTTATTTGTCCCTACCACTGTGTTGTAAGATCTCAGAAGTATCCAATATGCTTCAAATCTGTTTCCGGCAGTCTGCTGATTGGATTGTCAAGGGGAGGGAGGCTTTTCTCTTTCACACTTTCCCTCCCAATATTCAACCACCAAGGGCTAATTGGGTTACCAATCAGCTAATTGACATTTATGTGTATACCTAAACTTAACTACAAAACTACTCTGATTGCTAAAGTGAAGGTGCTTATCAGGTTATGACCATCCCATTAAAGCAGTGTTTCTCAACCTTCCTAATATTGTGACCCCTTATTACAGTTCCTCATGTTGTGGTGACCCCCAACCATAACATTATTTTTGTTGCTGTAATTTTTCTACTGTTATTGATCATAATGTAAATATCTGATATGCAGGATGTATTTTCATTCAGTGGACCAAATTTGGCACAAATATCTGATATGCCCAAATTTAAATACTGGGGGGGGGGGGGGTGTTTGATTTTATCATTTGGGAGTTGTAGTTGCTGGGATTTATAGTTCACCTACAACCAAAGAGCATTCTGAACCCCACCAATGATAGAATTGGGCCAAATTTCCCACACAGAACCCCTGTGCCTTGAAGAGACTTGTTGGTGTGAGCTCCCTTCAGCCTCGCACACTTTCCCTCATCTGCACATGCACACCATGCTGCCATGTGCCGAGAACGCCTGCTCTCCCCTCCCCACTTGGATTCTCAGAAACAGCCTTCCCCTTGGCTGAGAGGCCGGCCAATCACAACAGAGGAGGGCTTTTGGTGGGGGGATTTGCCGGCTGTTTCCAAAAAAGAGGAGAAGAGCAGGTGAAGAGATCTTCAGCCTTCTCTGCCAAAGGGGTTCCTAAGACCATCAGAAATATATGTTTTCCAATGATCTTTGATGACCCCTCGGAAACCCCATGGTGACACCCCCCAGGGGTCCTGACCCTCAAGTTGAGAAACACTGCATTAGGGGAATACCAGTTTGCATGTGGCCTTTTGTAGACAGCATTTTTGTATTTCCCAACTCCTGGCTTCTCTTTGAACCCAAGGGACTCACCCTTGCACAACAAATCTTTTTTTCTTTTACTGATTTAACATTTTTGACTGATTTTCCTTTCTTGCCAAATCTGTTGGAGGATTGAAGAAGCAGGATATGGGCCTTTTCATTATTGGTGTGAATTTCCCCTTTCATTTATCACCGGCATAATTAATTTTGCAGCACAGGTATATGCTGTGATTTAAAGCCCTGCTTATAAAATGAATTAGCCCCTTTCCTCATTGTATTGGGACATTCTCATTGTGAATATACTCAAAGTGTAATGGAGAGGCAATTTATGGGCATGAAATCTCCTCTGTGTCCTAGGCTGTGCCCTCTCTCCAGTGATTTTATTATGTTGGGTCTCCTTTTCCCATTTGTTTAGAGGACAGGCTGCATTCATTACTCCAAGGGAGCTCAACAGGTGCTTCAGCAAGCAGAGGTGCAGCCTCACGAAAGCACGGAGGCCTACCAGCAGGCGCTGAAATGACACAGCTTTTTCAGCTCCCATGTATAAATATATAAGGGGAAGTCATACGGAGGAGGGAGCAAGCTTGTTTTCTGCTGCCCTGAAGATTAGGACGCAGAACAATGGCTTCAAAGTACAGGAAAGGAAAGGAGATTCCACCTGAACACAAGGAAGAACTTCCTAACTGTGAGAGCTGTTCAGCAGTGGAACTCTCTGCCCCCGAGTGTGGTGAGGGCCCCTTATTTGGAGGGTTTTAAACAGAGGCTGGATGTCCATCTGTCAAGGGTGCTTTGGATGTGGTTTTCCTGCTTCTTGGCAGGGGGGTTGGAATGGATGGCCCACGAGATCTCTTCCAACTCTGATTCTATCACACCATCTTTTCCCTTCCTCACTATCTTATCTTAATGTCAGCACAGAGAAGTGAATGTGGAAGAATTACAGTATTTCAGAACAATATGCAATCCTGTAACACATTCTTTTAACATTTTCTCCTCTTTCTTTACTCTTTTGACTGCAAATGGCAATTTCACATTTTTAGGAAAATAAAAGAGATAATACCGTAGTTGTAAGATATTATAAAAAAATTAGTACTGGATTTGTAAACTTTGTAGCAGGGACCCTGGAAACTGTTCCTTTGGGGGAAAGGATTCAACATAGGCAGACAGATTGCTATTAATTTTGTCTATTTGCGGATACTTGAAAAAGTTAGGACAAATTACTTTTCCTTATATTATCATGGAAACATCTTTAAATATGAGCACTGTTACAAATACAGTCCTACTCAGGTGTTGTCCATGTGTTTAGTGTAATTTTCTTCCAGCTATATATACATAGAGTATAACATGGACTGCCTTCATTATTCCTGGAAAAACTGAATAAAACTAGTTCACCTCCACTTCATATTGCAAGATTCTTATGGTGACTTGACTTGAAGAGGCAATCAAGTATTTATGGGTGATTTCCCCCCTCTTACCAAGATTCCTGTGTCATTCACTAGTAAAAATTTAGTGAGGTTCCTTCTCCAAGTTATTGCCTTTCTAAACCTGAAAAATACTCATTCCTTATTACTTTGTTATCTTCAGCATTACTTCGCGAACGAAGATTCTTAGGAAGGACTCATCCCACACTTTTTACAAGCGCGCTGATGACTAAAAAGGCCAATCTGAGATAGGCAAGTTTGGTTGCAGAAAGCACAGCAGAAAGTCTCCTTGGGTGATGTTGTTTCCAAGTTGCGGTTCTTTCTGCGTTGTCGTTTCTCTTCGAGACCCATTCGGCGTGTCTTCTCAAAAGAGGCTGCAGCATTGTGGATAGTGCATCTCCATGCCTCCCGATGTGAGGCCAGGGTGGACCATTGTTGGTGATCAATCTGGCCGAGCCTGAGATGTTGTTTCAGGGAGTCCTTATATCTCTTTTTGGGGGTGCCTTTCTTGCACTGACCTGTGGCGAGTTCACCATAGAGTAGTATCTTTGGGAGGCGGTGGTCCTCCATCCTAGAGCAGTGTTTCCCAACCAGTGTGCCGTGGCACACTAGTGTGCCGTGAGCGATCATCAGGTGTGCAGTAGGAAATTGGAACCTCCAATACCCTTTCTTCCCCTCCTGCCAAACACTTTTTCTTCTCCACTCGGGCTCCCTTCTTCCCAGCCTTGCTCTGCTCGCTTTGCCTCACTTTGCTCTGGGGCGAGTCTGAGCAGTAGTGCCCGCATAGGTCACGTCTTCCTCCCTCCCCCCTCCCCTCCTAAACAAGCTCACGCTGTCCCCTCGGATCAAAATGGCAGCAGAAGTGACAGTGTAGAAGAAAAAGTAAGTGTACGGCAGGAGGGGGAAGAAAGGGCGCGAAGGGGGAGGAAGAGGTCTCTGTCGAAAGCTGGCATGGGCAAACTTGGACCTTCCAGGTGTTTTGGACTCCAGCTCCCACCATTCCTAGAAGCCTCAGGCCCTTTTCCTCCCCCCCCCAGCCATTTAAGCAGGAAAGTGCCTCAGGCTGTTAGGAATGGTGGGAGTTGAAGTCCAAAGCACCCAGAGGGCCAAAGTTTTCCCATGCCTTTTTAGGGACCTTAAAGTGGTGAGCCTCCTTCCAACATTGTGATTCTGGATAGAAAACAAACAACAACATAACATAACACTGTTTGAGTCCACAGTGCTCTCTGGGTGTAAGTGAACTACAACTTCCAAACTCAAGGTCAATTCCCAAGCAAACCCTTTCAGTACTTTCTGTTGGTAATGAGAGTTCAATATGCCAAGTTTGGTTCAATTCCATTGTTGCAAGAGTTCGGGATGCTCTTTGATTGTGTGTTAACTATAAATCCCAGAAACTGTAACTCCCAAATGTCAAGGTCTATTTTCCCCAAACTCCATCTGTGTTCACATTTGGGCATATTGAGTATTCATGCCAAGTTTGGTCCTGATCCAACATTGTTTGAGTCCACAGTGCTCTCTGGATATAGGTGAACTACAACAACATCCAAGGTCAATGCCCACCAAACTCTTATAGCATTTTCTCTTGGTTATGGGAGTTCTGTGTGGGAAGTTTGTGTATTTCTGCCATTCCTGCCAGGATATCCATGTTGTGTTCATCGAAACAGGCCCAGGTTTCACACTGAGTGTATAAATACATTAAAAAAACATATTAACTATATGTATTACTGTGTTAGAGTGTCCTTTTGTGTCATTTTGGTTGGTGGTGTGCCCCAGGATTTTGTAAATGTAAAAAATGTACCCCGGCTCAAAAAAGGGTGAAAAACACTGTCCTAGAGACATGCCCTGTCCAGCACAGCTGTGTTCTCAATAGCATGGCCTCAATGCTGGTGATCCCTGCTTGCTCAAGGACAGCAATATTAGTCACATAGTCGGTTCAGTGTACATTTAGGATTGTGCGAAGACAGCACTGATGAAAGCGTTCAAGAGTCGTAGGTCTTGGCGATAGGTGACCCATGTTTCAGACCCATAGAGGAGAATAGACAGTACGATAGCTCTGTACACACTGATTTTGGTGCTTTGCCTCAGGTGCTTGTTGCTCCAGACTCTTTTGTGAAGCACTATATGCCTTTGCTAATGTAATTATACAATTACATTATATGGGTATTGTAGTGAAAGCAGTAAATAGCTATCATATATTTATGCTAGCGTTCTTCTGGGAGTTGAAGGCCCAAACATCTGGAGGGCTGCAGGTTGTACAGGCCTGATCTAGAACATTTATGGCCAGCCCTTCAGCCGAAATTCCTCCCAGAGCAGCTTACAAATGGTTAGTTTGAAAGTTTCCTGCTCTCAGAATTACAATATAGTAAGACACAATAATCAAGCAACAGGGGGTGGCAGTGAAGGAGGTGATTTAGTGCAGAAAATGCTGCCTGCTCTCCTCACAGTTCCCAATCACAGTTGGTATGGAAGGAGGCTTCTTACTAGCTGCTAGGACTATCTCTCTCTCTCTCTCTCTCTCTCTCTCTCTCTCTCTCTCTCTCTCTCTCTCGGTTAAAGATCAGCATTGGCTGCCAATGACATACTAATCCATGTTCAAAGTGTTGCTTTAGGATGGTATGGCCCTATACAGCCCATGACAGATTGCATTTTCCAAATATCCTTATACTCCGAGGAGGAGTTTCTGCTTCTTGTACTGCAGTGTACTGTGGCTTGCTTGACCATGGTGTGGAGTAGAATTTTATTTGATATGGCTTCTGTGCTGTGGATTGGCTTCTCTACTGAAATCAGTTAGCCTCACAGTGCTGGCTGTTTCCAGTTAGCTGAAGACCTACCCATTTATTCCAAGCATTTTCTTAAGAGTTAACCTATATCCTTTACTCACTGGTTTTTAATGCCTTTACGGATTTTAGCTTTTTAGCTACTGCCTCCTTTTTCTTGTTTTTGTTGCAAACTGGTTTTTTTAGTGACAGGTAATAGAGAAATGTTGGAAGTACATATATTAATGTGTGCATACATATAGTTTAAATCTTAGGAAAATTATTCTATTTGACTATCAGGAATGCTCTGTTAGTCAAAATGGTTGACTCTGCTTTGTATGAGAGCTGCTCCATTCTTCACCTCTCACTGTGGTGTTCCTTCTGCCTTTCATATTGAAATACAAGCAGAGATTTAGCAGACAATATGCAACTGTGCAATTTTTGCAGACATATATAGAATCAAACCTCTACTTTGGGTCCTGAAGCCTAGTGGCGTGGGTGGGTGCATAAACCTCAAGACCACACAGTATTTGAAACCAGATGTTCCATATTACCACAACCATTAAAGGTTTCTATTGGGATAGCAAATTCCACTGACTCTGACTGGACTAATTTCTTGAGAGCAATTGAGTGCCCCAAGTCATTTTCTTCCCACCTCAACACACATATTATTGAAATTTGGTAAGGCAGAATTTTTATGAAACCATGGCAGCATGTTTAAAAGCACAAATCTTGGTACAAGACTATCCTTTTTGTACTGCCACTCAACAACATGTCTTTTGTGTACTGCAAAGGTGGGAACTGTGATGGCCTTCAGATGTTCTTGTGACGGTGGGTCTCTTATTTTCCCACTATTGGTTATGCTGTCTAAGGCTTCTGTCTAAGACTTCAGGAAATAAAATTCCACATTATCTGCTTTGAACCGGGATATATGCCAGTGCGGACTCAGATAACCCAGTTCAAAGCAGATATTGTGGCTTATTCTGCCTTGATATTCAGGGCCATATGGCTGTATGGAAAGGCCCACAGTCCAACAAATTCTTGGGAGGCAGATAGTTTTTCCTTGTCTAAAGAGGCTTAAATATTTTAAACATTTGAAAACTCTTTAAAAAGCACTTTCCTTTTTTAAAAATTAATTTCAGAAAATATACTTCTATGGGTGGTGTCCCTTCACAACTTAAAGTGGCAACCCCCTAAGTTTCACAGGGTTCTCTTAGACAAGGAATACTCAGAGGCAGTTTAGCTACCAGCAGATACCTACAGCACCTGGTTTTTCTTGGTAGTCTCCCACCCAAGTGCTAACCAGATCTGCCCCTATTTAGCTTACAAGATTAGACAGGATCTGGTACTTTTAGGGTATTTATTTATACATCCCAGGAAATCCCCATTTTCACATTCACTTTGGGGTAATTATTTACAGTATATTGGGAAGTAATATTATTTATTTATTTACCATATTTATAGCTCACCTTTCTCACCCTGTAGGGGACTCAGAGAGGCTTACATATAGGCAGCATATTTCACTCTTTCAACATTTGTAATATTTTCTGCCTTCTGAACAAGGTAATGACGTAAGATCCAGCTCATCCGGCCAAAGGACAAGCAAAAAGCTTCAGTTTTAGAAACGGGTCCCCACTGGCAACCTGTTTTCCACATTGAGAGGAAATAGTTGAAAATTATGCAGGACAATCGTCACCTTAGCCTGATTAGTACAATTCAGACCATGGTCTTTCATTCTTATTTTTTTATGACATCAGATATTGCTTACCACCCACTCAGTTCATTCCCAAGAATAAACACAGTCACACAGCAGCCATTATTAGCTGAGCAACAGCAATCATGCCATATTTTGCAGCCCTCACCTTCTCCTCAGGAGGAGCCATTCATGACTCAGCTGGGTGAGAGGAAGATTTCCTCCTCTTCAGAAGAGGGACCTGGCTTTTCAAATGCTCTTCTCTATTCTTCTTGCCTTATATCCTTCTTTTTCCATCTTATCCAGCTTCATCACAATTGTTGAAGGTCAAGGTTCACCTGCTAATTTACTTGGCTTCTGAAGGTGAAATGGGTGACTATTTTGTCTTTCACCCACAACTATAAAATGTTAGGGACCAGCCGTGCACCTCGAGTAATTCATTTCACGATTAGTTAGCAGTATTTTTTTTTACTTAATATACAGCATGACAAATCTACTATTCTGAAATGTTACTTCCTAAATGTATATTTCCTGTTGTCTTTTCCCTTGTGTATAGTAGGCTTGTGTATGTCGGTTGAACCTCGATCCGTTTCTGCTGGCCAGATTCAGGTAATCCCGTATCTATTTTGTGCACCTCCTGAAAACAGACAAGTAGCCAGATAGCTATTTTCAGTTTGGAGCCAAAAAATGCCGTTAGATCCAGCCCACTGGTGGCAATGGGAAACTTATGAGGCTTTCCTTTCCGTTCCTGGGATCCTCTCTTTTCTTCCTTTCAAGGGGGACTGGGTTTGAGGAACAGGGTTAAGGAAGCAGCCTTCCTGGGACCCTTTCCTTTTTTCCCACTTCAACAGAGCCTGGGTTTCAGCAACAGGGTTAAGGAACCAGACACAGCTTGCATAAGACATTTCATGGTGTTCTTCTATTCCAATTGGCCCAACAGACAGGGAAACCCCACACAAGCAGCACATGGCAGCCTCTTTGCATGCTGCGTGATGCTCAACAGGGGAGGAGGAGCTGTAATTGGCTGCCACGTGGTCCAATTACGGATGGAAAAATGTGACGGTTGGGCCCTTGCCGTTACAGCCATCCGACCAAGCTGAGCAAGCCAGATTGGTGAAGGGAACTGATGACCCCGAATCTGTGCATAAGCCTAGTGTATAGCTTGAAAAGTCATCAAAACAAATTAGATATGTCAGCATCAATGCTCTTTCAAACAAATCCATACTTGTAAAAATAAGTTTATAAAGGACAGATTGGACAATGATAAAAGTACACTTTTTATGTGGTTATTATTTATCTTAAAATCAAACTACAGATGCTTCACTCTTTGTGGTAAGAAGTCTATGTTTCACCAGATAACTCCAAATGGATAATTTACACTTATACCATGTATACTTACACTGCGACAGGTATCTATCAAATGCGACAGGTATCTATCAAATACATGTAAGACAGAATGAAAGTACTGTTTCTATTGAGCAGTTTTCATGCTTTTCAAAATTAATTTGTGCCTGAAAATGCGTCAGATTACTCTTACTTTTCATATGTTGAGAATTTCTTCTCTGAGATGAGTAAAATGACAATGAGTAAAACGAAAATAAAACACTGAAATTATCTGAGGAAAGGTGCTTATTTTGTACTTCTTTTTTGTTGTTGAAAAAAAATAGCAACTTGCGAATGATTTCTCTATCAGGCTTTAAAACCAAGGAACATTTTGATTCTACCTTAATTTTACTTTTGAAAGATATGTAATGCATTTTACTGACCAGAAAGTACAGGTCTAATTAATTAAATCTGAGTACATATTTCCAATATTGTACCCTCCCTGCTATTGAACTTCTAACCTGACATAAATACATTGCATACTCTAACCTGTTTCTCCTGATTATTAACCTTGAACATGGCAACCTATAAATCATCTATGAAACAGCTGGTGCTCAGCGTTGCCCTAAAGGTGTATGATTACCATCGTGAGATATATATATATATATATATATATATATATATATATATATATATATGCACACAGACATGAAAAATTCATTGACGAGCTTGGTATTGTAAGACTTATTATAATGAATTTTCACAAAACATAGATCATACTAGGAATAGGTGTCCACTTACTATAATGCTGCCATTTATATCTTCTGGAATGGCCTAGTCCATGCTACAGCTATTGTCTTAAAAGTCAACTGTGATGAATCCTGAATATAGATAGATTTATAATGGTCAGCTTGCATGCATTTCAAGGATGGGATCTTGCATTTTGTCATTTTGCTGACTTTGGTATAAAGTCCAGGAGTATAAAGTGTAAAAGGTATAACAGCAGAGGGAGTCCTTGAACATGGCCCTTGTTGGCTGTTGTGATAGGTTACACCGATGCACATCTCTTAAACGGTGAATTCTTCCATAATTTCTGGGCAATTGATCACATGGTGTTGCTTGTTGGCAGTCTATTAATACCAGTGCTTAGGAAAATTATTTTCAAGTCTCAGAATACCCCATCCAGTAGGATGTTGTCAAAAAAGTAACTTTCCCAAGTTCTGATTTGGACATAGAAATGGCAACTAAACCTCTTTCCACACTACAAGCTGTAATACTGTTTTCCAGATACTGCAAAAAATGAAGAAAGAGTAATAATATATATGACCCAGTATATATACAGTGCTGTAAGAATTCCAGTCACTTTAACATGAGCCTAACGTAAGCAGGAGAGAGAGAGAGGAAGGGAGAGGGGGAGATATCAGGGCAAGGATGGGTAGACATTGTTTACCTGAGAAAAAGTGTTCGGTTTTTCTTTTCATGAGTTTCTTTGAAAGGGGGAAGTGTTTAAAAATAAGGTAGCCAAAATAAACCTGTGAAAAGACCGATTTTATGAAATTTTGTATGATATGATGTTATTCCCCCTACCCACCCAACCTACACTCGGTAGATTAACAGTTAGGCTTTGATCAGATATAAAGAAACATAACCTATTTACTTGGCCATGGTTACTCACTGGGTGACCTTAGACCAGGGGTTCTCAGACTATGCTTCATGGTGCCCTTGGGGCTCCAGGAGTGATAGTCAGGGGCTACGTTGTGCCATGCTGCTTCCTGTCTCCTCCTCTTTCCTCCTGAGAAATGTGGGGAAATTGAAGTTTGGAACTGCTTACAAGATTAGACAGGATCTGGTACTTTTAGGGTATTTATTTTCTTGAAAATAAAGCAGCAGCTTCCTCCTGGGGTACATATTTTTTCTCTCCACCTCCCTCATTGCCCACTCTTTTCCTTTCTACCCAGATGCCCCCTCACCTTCTTTGCTTCCAAAACCCTATTTCCCTCCCACCACTCAGGAAGTGCTTTGATTGTGCTTTTCCTGCATGGCAGGAGGGTGTTGGACTGGATGCCCCCTGGAGTATTCTACTGAAATACTGTTAAGTTTATGTTGATTGAAATTGTTCTTCATTTTAAATATTGTATTGCTCTTTCTTCCTTTTTTGCACAACAAATGAGGTACTGTATGTCCAGTGTGCATAGGAATTTGTTCATGTGTTCTTCAATAAGTCCACTCTCCATCCACCACTGTCCCAGCCCGTCTGTCACATTTTAAAATGCAGTGCGGCCTGTGTCCAAAAGTCTGCCCATGCCTGATTTATATACACATTATATATAATATATAAATATTTCTTGGGGCTCCATGAGAAACGTTTGCTTCAAAAAGGGCACAGCAGCTGAAAAATTTGAGGACCCCTGCTTTAGACAAATCAAACTCTCCCAGAATCAGAGGAAGGCAAAGATGATCTCTTCTGAACAAATCTTGTCAAAAAAAAATCCTGTGGAGTTGCCTTTGGGTCATTGTAATTTGGAAAACAGGAAGGCACACAACACATTGTCCTATGGAACTCACAATAGCAAGAACAGGATATTATGTAGAGGGTTTTTTAAAAAAATAAAATAAATCATGGAATGTAATGCCTACTATAGTTTCTATGCTTCCTATATTTGCAAGTCAAGAGATATGTGATAACTACTGGAAAGAAAAGAAGCTCAAAACAGAAAATAGTAAACGAGATTCCATTTGTAAATATACACTCTCCACGTAAATTAGGTGGTCTTTATAGATTGTGCTTGTATTGAAAATCTATGATGCTACTTTAAAAGATAATACAGGGAGGATAATAAACATTCTCAACAGCAAATACTTCTATGCAGATGTTTAGACATCTGCAGTGACTGATTTACAAATACATTTTGTGTTCCAGGGCCCCCTTTAGTAATGACTCTCATTGTAACTTCCCAGTGATGCCAACTATACAAACATAATGGACAAACAGCACTTTCCCCCAAGAACGAGAGGATTATAGGACTATTGAGAGCAATCATGGCAGTCAGGTCTGAAACTCCAGTTGTGGGATTGCAGGAGTTGGTTGGCATGCTTTTCTAACCCCACACTGGAAATGAATTAGGCTGATGCAATCTGTCAAGGCTCTCCAGACAAGCTGTAAGAATAATGCCATTTCATTGAAGGTCACACTGTAAATAGGTGCACAGCTCAAGCAGCCACTAATACAAATGCATCACTGAGTCAATAAAGCTGAGTGTGCTGTTTGCACTCAAGATCAGAACAGGATTCGTTTTGGAAGAAGGATTTTTCAATTTTTTCCAGAGTGAACTCCTCTATATGTTAACTGCTGTGCCTACTAGTGATACCCTCATGTCAGCCAGAACTCTCCTCCAAGGACAGTAAGGAAGGAAAGCCCTTCAGAAAACACAGGATGTAAGGGAGGACTCATCTCATAGGCCCCAAGTAGCAATTCAAAGGAAAGCTGAAGTGGCAAGAAAGAAAAGCAGGATCCATTATGTTATTTAGGTTGTAACTGTACTGTAAGCCCTTTTATTAGGAAGCAGTCTCTTCCTTCAACATAAGCATGTCAATGGTGGGGTGGCAGGTTATGAATAAAAGGAGATGAGGTGGTGCTGTGACAACAATCTGCTTCCTTCTCCAGTCAAAGGACACATGCCTTACAGGAAATCTCAGGAAAAAAGGCAAGCTATCCTGCAACCATATTTTTGTATTTTCTAACAGATCACTACCTACTCACGCGATCCCTCATAGCTCAAGGATGATTGTCTTCCAGTTGTGGTGTCTTGGCGGTGGGTCCGTAGGTGGCTGTGGAGCCCTATTCTTGATCTGCATGTTCTCCCGCAGTGAGGACATCGGTTTCCAGATGGAAGGCAGTCCTGGGCAGGGTTGGCTTGACATGCCTTCCTCTTGGTACGTTTCTCCCTTTTGCCCTCCATTTGTGCCTCTTCAAATTCTGCAACACTGCTGGTCACAGCTGACCTCCAGTTAGAGCACTCAAGGGCCAGGGCTTCCCAGTTCTTGGTGTCTATGCCACAGTTTTTAAGGTTGGCTTTAAGTCCATCTTTAAATCTCTTTTCCTGTCCACCAACATTATGTTTCCCGTTCTTGAGTTTGGAGTAGAGTAACTGCTTTGGGAGATGTTGATCGGTCCAGCAGTTGATGGTGGAGGAGCATTGCTTCAGTGCTGGTCGTCTTTGCTTCTTCCAGCATGCTGACATTTGTCCGCCTGTTCCCAAGGGATTTGCAGGATTTTTCGGAGGCAAAGCTGATGGAATTGTTCCAGGAGTTGCGTATGATGTCTGTAGACAGTCAATTTTTCATAGAGCAGGGTTGGGAGAACAATGGCTTTATAAACAAGCACCTTGGTATCCCTACGGATGTCCTGTTTCTCAAACACTCTGTGCTTTATTCGGAAAAATGCTGCACTCACAGAGCTCAGGCGGTGTTGGTTGACAACTTACCAGACTTTATCAGGACTGAAAGAATTGTAAGATAGGATCCGAATTATAATACTGTCACAGAAATACACTGTCATTTCTACGTATTTAATGGGTGAACAGTATTTGTCATAATCCTTTATCACTGGATTTTCTTGGGCTGAGTGTATGCAACTCATCCAAGGTTTCCACGGCTGAGTGGGGATTCAAACTCTGGTTTCAAGAGTCATAGACCAATGCTCAAATGACAGCATCATGCTGGTTCTCTTATCAGTATTTACAAGGGCTTAAAACCATCCACGCAATTACTCAAAAAGATGCCTTTACTGTTAATTTTCATCTTCACATTTTAACTGAAAGGCAGCCATGAATCTTCACACCACTAAGTGGTTATATGGAGAGTGGGAAGTAACTGTTGCCCACCCTGCCACTTATCAAGTTACAATCACACACCACTTAAGTTTTAATTAGTCTCATTTGAAGAGGGGGGTGGCAAACTGTATAAGCTTGCCTTTCTAGCAGAAGAGAACTACCCAAAGTTCTTGCAAGCACAAATATGTCTAATTCTACAAGCAAGGTTAAGGCAAATTATACACATTTGTACCACTCTGTTTATGTCTAAGTCATTTTACTTGCAAATAGGGCCATAATAGAATCTGGATTTTTCTTTAGGATAGAGATTGGGAATGCATAAGAACATGGATTTTTCTGAGAAACAGATAGTGTGGACTCCCCCAACTTTTCAAGATTGTAGTATTCACAAAATACATGAATGCAATTTCATAAGGTAAATATTATAGACATATTATCAAGGTAGATCACATTTTTTCCTGTTCTATCAAGACATACTTCAAAACCATAATTTTCTTTGTATAATGTGTATGATAGATTATTATTTTTATTATTTCCAGCATTTTTACCCCGCTCTTCTCAACCCCCGAGGGGGGACTCAGAGCGGCCTAACACAGTAAAATACAATATAAAAACCCAAAAAACATTCAGCATTAAAATACAATTAACATTAACACATCATACACATGCATTTCAGTTAAAAACAGTGTTCTGTCCATAAAAAGAGCATTGAGCCATATCCACCAACTTGCCATTAAAATCCAGTTCAAAGTGCTGCCTTGTGCTAGTGTGCAAATGCCTGGTCCCTCAACCAGGATTTCACTTTTTTCCTGAATGCCAGGAGGGATGGAGTTGAACGTATATCGCTAGGAAGCGCGTTCCACAGACGGGGAGTCACCACCGAGAAAGCCCTCTCTCTCGTCCCCACCAACCGCATTTGCGAAATTGGCGGGAGCAAGAGCAGGGTCTCCCCGGAAGATCTTAAGTTACGAGGTGGGACGTAGCGGCAGATGCATTTGGACAAGTAAGCTGGGCCAGAACCGTATAGAGCTTTAAAGGCCAAAACCAGCACTTTGAATTGAGCCCAGAAGTGGACAAGCAGCCAGTGGAGCTGACACAACGGGGGTGGTATGCTCCTGTATGTAGCTCCGGTTAGTAATCTGGCTGCTGCTCGTTGGACTAGGTGTAATTTCCGAACTGTCTTCAAAGGCAGCCCTACGTAGAGTGCGTTGCAGTAATCTATTCGGGATGTGACCAGAGCATGGACAACCGTAGCCAGGTCAGACTTCCCAAGGTACGGGCACAGCTGGCGCACAAGTTTTAACTGTGCAAAAGCTCCCCTGGCCACCGCCGAGACCTGGGGTTCCAGGCTCAGCGATGAATCCAGGATCACTCCCAAGCTGCGAACCTGCGTCTTCAGGGGGAGTGTAACCCCGTCCAACACAGGCTGTAACCCTATGCCTTGTTCGGCCTTTCGACTGACCAGGAGGACCTCTGTCTTGTCTGGATTAAGTTTCAATTTGCTAGCCCTCATCCAATCCAACACAGCAGCCAAGCACCGGTTCAAAGTCTGGACAGCCTCCTTAGTGACAGGTGGGAAGGAGTGACAGATCTGGATGTCATCTGCGTACAGATAACACCTTACTCCGAAACTCCAAATGATCTCTCCCAGCGATCTCTTCATGTAGATGGTTAAATAACAGCGATCTCTTCATGTAGATGGTTAAATAACATTGGGGACAGTACTGAACCCTGAGGGACTCCACAAGATAAAGGTTGCGGAGCTGAACAGGTGTCATCCAGTAACACCTTCTGGGTACGACCTTCCAGAAAGGATTGGAGCCACTGCAAAGCATTACCCCCAAGCCCCATATCTGCAAGGCGACCCAGAAGGATACCGTGGTCAACAGTATCGAAAGCCGCTGAGAGGTCCAGCAGAACCAACAGGGACACACTCCCCCTGTCGAGCTCCCGGCGTAGATCATCTACCAAGGCGACCAAGGCTGTTTCAGTACCATGTCCCGGCCCAAAGCCAGACTGCCGGATCAGTGTCTACCAAGAACCCCTGAAGTTGCGAAGCCACCACACGTTCCATGACTTTGCCCAAATAGGGAAGATTGGAGACTGGTCGATAGTTCACTAATTGAGTGGGGTCCAGTGATGGTTTCTTCAACAGCGGTTTTATAACAGCTTGCTTTAAGCTGGCTGGAATTTGGCCCTCCTGTAAGGAGGCATTAACCACCACTTTAACCCACTCTGCCAAACCCCCTCTGGCTTCTTTGATCAGCCAGGATGGGCAGGGGTCTAGGATGTATGTGGTAGGCCTTGCTTCTCCAAGGATCTTGTCCACATCCTTGAGCTGAACCAATTGAAACGAATCCATTAAAACCAGACAAGCAGATGCTCGTGTCACATCCCCAGAGACTGCCGTTAAATGGTATCAAAATTGGAACGGATCAGCACCACTTTATCCGCAAAGAACCGAGAGAATTCATCACAGCGTACCACCGAGCTGTCAGGGATCTCGCCCTGTGGCGGATTTAATAGTCCTCTAACAACTCGGAACAGTTCCGCTGGACGGTTCTTAGCAGCGGCCACCTTGGCCGCAATTGATGTATTCTAATCTAGAAATTAGAAACAAAGCCCTCTTTTCAGGAATTGAACATAGATTTTTAGTCCTGGCCAGTACTTAGTCCTCAAGTTGTGTTAAACTTACAAAAGTAAGCATAGTATCTCAAATAAAACAAACCAGTTAATGCTTCCCTTGTTCTTTGTTCAGTTGCGACTCTTCTGACCTCATGGACCAGCCCACACCAGAGTTCCATTGGCCCAGCTCCTTCAAGGTCAAGCTAGTCATTTCAAGGATAACATCCATCCATCTTGCCCTTGGTTGGCCCCTCATCCTTTTTACTTCCATTTTTCCTAGCATCATTATCTTCTCCAAGCTTTCCTGTTTTCTCATTATTTGGCCAAAGTATTCAATTTTTGCCTGTAATATCCTTCCCTCCAGTGAGCAGTCAGGTATTATTTCCTGGAGTATGGACTGGTTGGATCTTCTTGCAGTCCAAGGCACTCTCAGAATTTTCCTCCAACAACACCATTCAAAAGTGTCCATCTTCCTTCGTTCAACCTTCCTTACGGTCCAGCTCTCGCATCCATAGGTTACTACGGGGAATACCATTGCTTTAACTATGCAGATCTTTGTTGCCAGTATGATGTCTGTAATCTTTTATTTTATTGAGATTGGACATTGCTTCCCTCATGGACCCCATTTTCTTTTATAAAATGGATTTGCTAATGTAATTAAAACCAGAAGGCAAGAGGAAGGATCTACAGGTTAAATTTCTTACATATAGCAATCACACTGCCATTCCCACTTACCTTTCTTTTAAAACTCCATGCCATATTAGTTATTTTGCTGAAAATCAGTGTG
Organism: Anolis apletophallus; assembly: GCA_030556195.1. Taxonomy (NCBI): domain Eukaryota; kingdom Metazoa; phylum Chordata; class Lepidosauria; order Squamata; family Anolidae; genus Anolis; species Anolis apletophallus. Next base: position 97,201,505 of record JARBWK010000007.1, on the reverse strand, counting down.
TATGATATTTCAGATGTATACTATTTGGAGGACAATATTTTGAAGATTTCCATAGGGATTTCCTTGCATGTCCCATATATCTGCATGGCAGCATCTAAGGGAGCTTGGGTCAATGGAGACGTGTGTACACCTTTTATTACTTAAAGCCTCACATTGTGCAAGCTACTGAATGTCCAACATCCATACAGGTAATAGTCCTAATTACTCAGAAATCTGACTTGAGTCTTCTATTTTTATGAGGAAGAAACAGGATTGTTTACATGCACACATGCATTCTCAGCCACAGGATTATGATCAATGTTTTTTCAAAGCTCAGAAATAAAATGCATCTTGAGCTTTCTCTTGCAGTACAATGGGTCTCAGGTAGACTTTATGACCACAGCCTAATGAAGGGAGATTTTATAGTCATAGCCTACTGGGACCTTTCACTTTCTCATAGGAGTAAATGTTTCACACATTTTGGCAGAGCTCACCTAAAACCTTCACACATTATGCATTATAGTATTTATTAGCACAGGAAAAGAAGAACTGTTTTATGCCTGACATCTTGGTCACGAACGAAGAAAATAAGATATTTAATTTTGGAGGGTTTACACTATTGTAGAATGGACAAACGATTGCCAAAAATAAAGGATGCAACAGGCTGGAGCTATGTGTCTATGTGTTTGCTTTTAATTGCCTTTGCTCTCAACAATTAAAACTCCTTCCCCTGGGATATCATTAACCTTCATTAAGTTCCTTGCTGCCAGTATAAAAAGTAATGCTTTTTCTAAGAATGGAGACAAAGAATTGTTCCTAGTGGTACTTTTACAACAAATTCCATAGTTTGTTTAAAACGAGTCATTAAAAAGTGAAAACTTAATATGCCGATATGAATGCACACATAGAATATGACATCGCTGATCAAATTGATGGCCCTTCCAAGTGGGTTTCTAGATTTTTATGATAGGCTCCATATGTGAGGCTTGACAAGAAAGAATAATGCAGTCAGTCAACTGTGCATTAATATGTACAGAGAGAAAAATCTTTCTTGACCTCTATTAGCTCTCTATGATCTATTAAAATGGAGGTAACAAGACATTTTGATCTTCACTAATTCAAACAGTCTGCATCTTTCTTTCATACAATATTTATTTAGCAGCTGTTCATTGCTAACTTTGTTTTTAGTGGCATAAAGCTTGGATTCTCACACCCTGCATTCTGTCATATACTTGTGCCTCTTGACTGAACTAGCTGTGTTGAAGAAAGATCACTTCAAATTTGCATTATTGGGCACTACACACTAACTGGATAAATGAACAGCTAGTCTAAATAATATATTGGGTTTTTCCTTATCAGTTGTCAAGATATTCTGCAGAACAGTGGCAGCATTGTTTGAAGTATTCAACTAAGAATGAGTTGTGCACCCAACAGATGTAGTTTTGTGCCCTCTGTGGTGAAGTGTCTAACCCTTCAACTTTATGTCAGAATTGCGGAGTGATCATCCTAGTGATACAACACAGTGAACTCAAATAATATAAGACTATCAAAGGTCATAAAAAGGTACAAATCAGTAGCTCCCCAGAAGCAGCGTAGGTCTTCTATAAAGTGGGTCATTTTTAGTTTCCTGTAGGTTGTTTGACAGTGGTTTCTCGGCATCACAAGCTCTGGTCTGCAGAATACCACAGAGCCTTTATGTCCCCGCTCAAACTACAGCATTGTGTTTTTCTACCCATTAACCAAGGATAAATGACCTAGATATTGTGCCTATCAAAGCCTCATTTCTCTGTTACCCTTTTGTTCTTTAATGTACCACATTATCACATGCTGAACACATTTGAAAGTATTCCTAGCCTTACAAGTTCTTTTGAGAGAGTAATACGAGGTTTTCTGAGTCTTTCTGAAGCTTTAGTTAGAGTAGAATAATATGAATGTAACTCAGAATTTTTCATCTTGTCTGTTTCTCAAACACGATCAATTCAATATATTTAGCGACAAAAAAGCTGGCAAAATAAGAAGGGCACACGTTGATATATTTGCTTCTATTGTGAATACAGAAAAATAGCAAACCAGGTTGTGAGTTTTCTAATTACTATATTCTATAAATTACATCTCTGCATATCTTGAGTCACTTTTATTAAAAGCATCATTACTACAGTTGGCAGCAATTTACATCTTATCTTACATGATAGCAGTTTTCAAGAAAAAATAAAAAGACATCACAACAAGAAAAACAAATACATTTACAAAGTCATGTCTGTAAACTTCAAGGCTAGTTTAGAGTTGAGGTAATCTGTTTAGCTTTGTGGCTAAAGTAACAAAGTCCTTTAATTTAAAAAGGTACCTGATTTAATTTTTTTTGTTTTACCAGTGCATTACAAAGATCACGAGACGATTTAACTGTAGTTTAATCCTGTAAGAACCTTTTCAGTGGGTATTTTCCAAAAGGTACTCTTCACATTCAACAGCTGCCTTATTATTGCTGTGTCTCAAGACAGAGAGACATTCACACTATCATGGAGATTGTCAGAGAATGTGTGTGTATGTGTGTATGAATATGTGCACGAGAGAACTCCCATACAGTCAAAATGATGCGTAAGGATGATATGTATGGTAAATTTCATCTTGACCTTCACAGCAAAAAATAAACATAAAAAATTAAATATATAACTTCATACTTCCTTTAAGCAGCACTTCCTTCTATTTAGTGCCACTCTATTACAAATTGCTGCTTTTATAATACCAATGGTACCAAAAGGGAAAAAAGCAGAGCATTATGTCAATTTCCTTAAAAAGACATGATCACCTCTCAATTTCATCTTTCCTAGGGATAATAAATAATGCACTGCACAATACTTAATGACCAAGATACCTTTTGACACATCTGTATAACATGACTTGAACCTTTTGTCTGCTACACTATGTTACAGAACAGCTTATAAAAACTAAGTATGGACATTAACTGTGAGTGTAAACAGTAGGACTACCACTTGTCAAAAGTTTAAAATACTTTAACAGTAACGGGGACTGCTTACTCATCATTTTCATTGTTTTCTATTTCATCCCCCCCATCAAGCGAGTCTAATTCTTCACCCTGTGCTATTTCATCTTCTAAAGCGGAGGAATCTGCAGTTTTGTCAAGGCTCTCCTCTGCATCACTGCCCTCTAGATTTTCTTCATCTTTAAAGGCAGGTCCTTCAGTTTTATCGGTAACCTTCACTTCGCTGGAGCCCACTGCATTTTGAAGTCCGGCTAATGCTGGGAAACCAGGTAGTGTCAATCCTCCCAGTCCTGGAGGTAGAAACATAGATGGATAGAACAGGCCAGGAGCCATGGTCGACAAAAGGAAAGGATTGAAGGTCAGGGGGTTGGCAGGCAATCCAGTGTTAGCTGTGGTGGCGGCAGTGGCTGCAGCAGCAGTAGCACTAACAGATCCGTTGGCCGAGTCAGTAGCAGAAACAGTATCTGTGCTTTTCTCAGAGTCTTTGTTCTCCTCTTCATTCTCAGTCTTCCTTTCTTCAACTTTTGAAGTGCCATCTTCAGTCTCTCCTTGACTGGAAGCCATAGTGGTGTTTCCAGAAGCAGCTGTTATTGGATTATTCAACAATCCACTTAGTCCGAACATGTTGGGCAACCCTGCCATACCTGGCAGCATCAGAGGCAGCATGGCAGCTGGATTTTTAGAATCACCTCCAGCGGTGGCGGCAGCTGTCGCCAGTCCTGGAGGGAAGCCCATGAGGCCTGCAAGCTGGAGGGACTGTAGGTTCTGCAAATTCTGAAGGCTCGTCAGATCCATTCCAGCAAACAGACTGTTCATTAGCAGTGGGTTAATTCCCGAAGTTGAAGCTACAGCAGCAGCTGCTGCAGCTGCTTTGGCAATTTCGCTTTTTGGCCTTCTCCCTCTTCTGCTTGCTCCTTCTTCCCTCACAACAGGTCCTGTGAGAAGACGGTCAAACATGGATTCTGGAACAAAACCCTGAATAAAAGAAGAAAGCAAAGTCCGCACTTTATGCTGCTCCTTATGACAATACTTGCAAATTTAGCATTGAATGCAGTGCTGCAAAAATAACATTGAAAATGTACAACACAGGTTAAGCCTCTCTTATTCAAAAATATGAAATATTCTAATAATAATAATAATAATAATAATAGGACTCTGGGCGGTTTACACACAAATACGGAAACTTTCAATGCTCAAACAAATACAAATACATTAAAGTAATACAACTTAATATAAAATAATAACAGTGAACTTATCACATAAAAGAATATGACTTAAACCAATCAACCAATCAATCAATGTTTTCCCTCAAGGAACCCTGATGTGGGAAAGAGAAAAAAGGTAAATGGAGGGGGGGGGGTCTCTGCTTACACAAAACCTATATTAAAGAGCAGATATCTCAGGTGCTTTTGCACTCACTTTTTACCTGGCCCAATGGTGGCATATGGAAATGGGCCACAAAGCCAACCGCAGAATGACCCCATTGGTCACTGATTGTATTCAGCCCAGAAAAAATGGAAAAGCGGAGGGGGGAAATTCCTTCTCTTCCTAGCTACTTGTCTAGAAGGGTTGGAAAGTGTACCAACAGCCTGGGGAAGGTGGTGTGGTTTTGAGTGTTGGACTAAGACGCTAGTAAAATAGAGTCTGAATCCCTGCTCAATCATGGAAAGGAATGATGTACCTTGAGCATGTCATAACACTCTCAGCTGAAGAGGGAGACAAGGATAGCTGTCCTCTGAATAAATATTGCTGAGAAAACACTAGGTGAAGGTTGTCATAAGTAGAGATTGACTTGAAGGCATGCAACAAGAACAAAGCTGCTGCTGCTGATCATACTGTTTCTGAAGCAACTCAATGATATGTATCAATTGACAAAACTTTGTAAATATACAATTTTTATTGCATAATGGTTGCCACTGCATACAAGTCCCACCCCCATTTTTAAGAGGCAAAATTTGCTCTTCTCTGCATAATAGTTGCACCTTTTATTCACTCACCCACACCCAGGTGAGTGAATGAAGAATGTGGTTCAGCAAGTGAGGCTTCACCTGCCCATGCACCTTTCTCCGTTGCAACTATGGGGCTTCTCTCAGCTGGCAGCCAAAGGAAGTCCCATAGCTGCATTTTCTCACCATTTTCACCTCTCCTTCTTTAAACAAAAATAAATTAGGGGAAGTGTGACTATTACATGGTGAAATATGGTAGCTATCTATCAGAGCAAATGAAGCATTCTTTCTCTTTTGACAACTGTTATATTCGAGGCTTTTAAAAATTCACATTTCTCAGTGCATATATCTGAAATAAGAAATTAAGGGAAGATAAGCAGACCTCACAAACTCTGAGGATACCTGCCATAGATGCAGGTGAAATGTCAGGAGAGAATGCTTCTAGAACACGGCCACACAGCCCAAAAAACCTACAACAACCCAGTGATTCTGGCCATGAAAGCCTTTGACAATATGAAGATAAGCAGAATTTAAATAAATGACATTTGATTGTGAGAGACTTATTGATCAAACAAGAAGTTGTTATTACAACTGGCAGTTTCAGTCACAAAACAATTTTGTATATACATTGTGTTTATAAAGCATTCAGAATACAAATGTTGAAATCTGTCATTGTGATAACCAATAGATCCACTTTTGTCCAGAAATAGCCTTTACTTACAGACTGTTTAACAATATCAGTCCAATCTGGAGCAACAGCAAATTCAGGATTTTCTTCCAGCCATCTTGGTAGATCCTTCATTGGTGGAGCCATAGCTCCACCCATCTAAAAATATATATATATATATATATATCATTAAGAAAAAAAAGCTTGCTAACACATTTCATATTTTAAGCTTATTTATATACAGGTCAACAAAAATATTAGAGTATTTTACAAAAAAAAAAAACCCAATCCAACTGTGCTGATAATTGCAACCATGTATTTTTGTGTGCCTCCCAAAAATGGCTGGTAGGTGCACGCATTAGCCATTTTTGGTTTGCAGCCGAATAACCATTTTTGGTTTGTAGCCGAAAAATGTGGCTCAATCCGGCCCCATTGGCAGGGCTATCGGGATGAAAATGGCCACACTTGGAGGACATATCTACCATTGCTGGCACACCAAATTTCAGAATGTTTGGCTCATCCCTGATTCTTATTATTTATTTATTTATTAACTTCATTCATACCCCGCCACCATCTCCCCAAGGGGACTCGGGGCGACTTACATGAGGCCAAGCCCGATAACATATAATAACAACACAACAGCAAATATAAATACAGTCAATAAAATTCAAACATAAGCAGTAACAGTGACTTTCAACCTGCCAAAGTAACAGTAAACATAAGCAGTGATTCTTACGAATCTTTTTTCTTTCTAGAAATAAAATCTCAGTAAAAAAAATCCTGAAGTGGTATCCTCCATTGGCCCCACCCTGTAACTTCTCCAGGAGCAGCAGCAGGGCACCATTCCTTCCTGCCAAATGTCAAAGATGTACCTCCACACCACACAACCCACCCACTATCACACTTTCTATTGGCTTGGCAAAGCTTCCAGAAAAGCCCAACACTTTTGTTATTCTTGTTATTATTATTATTAGTAGGCGGTGACAGCCAGATGATTATGCTTATTATGATTATTTATTACTTGAAATTAAGAAAGCAAAGATATTGCAAATGATAGGTTTAGTCAGGTAGAACTTTGTCTTTCGTTTCTTTATTGAAACAATCCTTTGTAAGAGTATTATTTTAACAACACTAACCTTTTATGATTTTAATAATTATTCATTGAAATTAAGAAGACTGAGAAATATAAACAGAGAGAACTTGTTTGCAATGGAATGAAAATGTATTAAGTGGTAAATTTAGGGAGGTAGTAATTTTCTAAGAATGAGGCTTTGCTGTTTGTTGGAATTATTATTATTATCTATAATAATTTTCTTTTAAAAGTGATTTCTGAAGGAGGGGAGGGAGGAGAAAAAAAATAAGGAGAGGAGAGAATGGAAGAAGCCAAAGGGTGACTCAAGGCTCAGAGCCACCCTAAAGAAAAGCACACCCACCCGAGAGATGCTTTCTTTTCTCTCCCAAGTCCCCAAATGCATGCACCTACCTGCACTTTCCAACTCCCAGTCCCACTAAATAAAAAGAATCAAGAAAATCAAAAAGATTCAATTCTAGAAGCAAAACCAAGCCAAAAGCTAAAGCAGCAAAGCTGTGAGCGAGCAGCAAGGCAAGGCAAGACCTTGCAGATGCAACTGAGTGCAATGGAGGCACTCATCACATTAAATAGACACAGCTTGCTTCACGTTATTCTACTTTGATTGGCCCAACAGGCAGTACTCTCAGAGAATCCCCGCGTGAGCACGTGGCAGCCTCTCCATGCGCCATGTGCTCCTGGATAGAAGGGGAGAGGCCGTGCCTGGCAGCCAGGTGGGCTGTTTCGCGGCTGGGGCCTTGTCATTATGGCCAGCCGGAGGAGCTGAAGAAAAATGGCGAAAACAGATCCATGCGCAAATCTAGTATTCATTTCAACCATTTGGAGAGTGGAGTGAGAGTGCTATGGTTCCATTTCTTAAAGGGGCAGATGCGCCTTATAGTTTATATATGAATGAAGTTTGAAAATAATTTTCCACGGCACAACTGATGATCTCTCACGGCACACTAGTGTTCCACGGCACACTGGTTGAAAATCACTATATTATAAACATGTAAAGATTATTGAATATATTATTTTGTTGCGGAGTGATTTGAATTCTTTTATGAATGTATATTGGTGATAATTCTATGCTTCAGTAAAATATCAGGGTTAAATTGAATATTTATCAGTATTGTTTGTAGGAGCAGTCCGTGCTCCCTTCCCTTTCTCAATATGTGCCAGAAGGGGCACAGCGCCCTCTCTCCTGGCATGCCCGTCACCCCGCCTCTTGCACACCCACCATCCCGCTTGGTCGCCCACCCCATGAGCTCGCCCACTTACCTGACCCCTTCACTTGCCATACCGCCCCCGCCACCACTCGCTTGCCCACTCCCACTTGCTTGTATACTCACACACACCTCCTCACACCCCCTTAGAGCCCAATCCCTCCCTGGTTTGGCCACTCTGTCTCTAAAAGGTTTGCCATCACTGATCTAAGTTAATTGGTTCTATAAAAAAACTGTTGAATGAAATGATATACAAATCATATTAAAATAAAAACAGATTAATGAAATTCAAGGTCTAGGCTAAAAGAGTATGTAGTGACAGATCATGGTAATCAAAGCATTACCTTCTTGCCATTTCGCTTATTCACAACAGGAACCCTCTCTTCTCCAGTTAAGGTGTTTATATCCAGTTTATTAGGATTTCGACATCTGTGCCGTTTCTGCTTCGGTTTCTGAAAGGGGGAAAACAGTACATCTGCACTCTTCTAGGAAAAGGAAAAAGGAACGATGCATTACTTTGGGGCTTTATTATCTGTAAAAATAACTATCAGCTCAGTAGGCTTTATGTTTTTACAAAACCATGTATCGTAAAAAAGTATTTTACAATTTACATAATTAACATTTTTTTTCATTCTGTATAAATACAAAAGGAAAAATAAAACTAAGGAAAAATGATATAAACATAGTTTTAAAACAAAATCCAAGTCGAAGCCTTGTAAATATGTCACACAGAGACACTAATGTTTCACTACTATTATGAAGACGACAGAAAAGAATTCAAACTAAACTAACACCCACTTACTGGTACATAACTTGGCATATCAACGGTGTATGTGGGATGCAATTTAAGCCATTCAACTAAATCTTTGTTTTTAGGAGCATCTTCTCCAACAAGCCTGGTCCCATCCTCCACATTAATGACCGGGATGTGAGTGTCAGCATCCAGTTGTCCAGGAGATGGAATGTTTCTCAGTAGTGGAGCCTCCAGTTCTTCATCAAATGCTTTGGTCACTTCTGCATCGTCCTGGGGAAAAAAAGTATCAGTATCCACATTCAGCAGAATGCTATACAACTACCAACAGGAATTGCTTCCAAAAAGTATGCATGTCAAAACAGACCTATTAATTGGCAACTAAACATATATCGGCTGTAATGTCCACCTACAAGTTAAATCTGTAAGTGCTGTCTCATAGCAATTTTATGATAGGTTAAGTCAAAACTGGAGAGCTTGTAACCCTCTACTATTGGTATCCAATCCCCACCAACTGGTCAGTGGTGAAGCATGATGGCAAATATACTTCAGCATTTAGAGGCTCACAGGTTCCCTTACCCTTGGTCTATCCACCTGTGAAGGGCTTTCCCCTGTAGAGTATTTGAAGTTGACTCAGTAACATTAATACATCTACTCCATATATGTTTATGTCATGTGTCAAGCATTAGTTTTAAGATAGGTTTCTATGAATGATTTCTTGTATATGCATCATACTCGAAACCAAAATACAGAATATAAGGTTCTAAAAAAAAGTTGTCAAAATGCTACCTCAGGCCTTTTTGTGAAATCCTCAAGAACCCCTCCCCCCACAAAAAATGTCTCTTGTGACAAACCTCCTCAGAGGTTTCTTACTTCAAAAGGACTCTCGTGGAAGTATCCCTTGTGGTGACTTCCTAGTTTGGGACAAAATTCACTTCAGGTATAAGTAGGAGAGAAGTGTCAGGGAGCAGCTCTCTTTAAGGTCTGGCATGGGACATATGCAATTCCTATACCTTTGGTATCTACTCAAAACTCTGTTATAATAAATGCAGCACTTTACACATAATCTCTATTTTGAAGGAAATTAAGTTTGCAGGATGTAGAAAGTACATTTTAGAGCAATATTTATAACTGCGAATTAGGAAATATATAATGCCGTATGTATGGGCCCTTAACTAATAATCACCACAGTCACATGGGTATTATTACAAGGCTTTACATTTACAGTATTCAAAAGCCTTCAAGTATTCTGTCCTGCTATAAGTCTTGCATCAAAATGGCAAGAGGGGTCACATAGCATTGTCTCTACACTGCCACCAGAGATAATGGGTGAGGATCAGTGGCTTGAATATTGCTGCTTAGCAAGAGGCAAGATTCAAACTGGGGTTTTCTATTGCCTAGAACAGTCTCTGAACTACTATTCCACACCATCTTAAAATGAACTCACATGATGAACAAACTAAAATAGAACTCATCTTCCAGAGACATTTTTGCTCTAAAGAGGTAGGTGTGAAGAATAAATTATTTGATTCAACTATTTAACTGACCATTATCGTGTTTACTAGTGTATGTTGACAAGCATCTCAATATGAATGAAGGATTGAGAAATCAGAATCTTTTAAACATATACATTCAAAAAGCCCCACTCAGAGCTGGGCCTCACAAAATGCATAATAAGGAATTGATGTCAAACAAAAAGTCTTCTTTCTTACTGCCATCAATGATGCTCGCTTGTTGCTCATAAATAACAGATCAAGCCCTTCTACATTTTTCCTTCTTCCTCTCCTCCTTTTCATAGGTGGTTCTACATCAATTAAAGAACCATTTAGCAGATGCCTTGTGGGTGTGCGTGAAAGACCTGCTTGCAGCAGCTCCATCTGAGTTTTAAAGGCATCGGAAACTGGTGTAGAAACATTAGGTAACAGAAACTTTGAAGGAACAGCTGAAAAAGTTGAGGTAGAACTTGTTGCCTCTCGTGAGGCTTTTGATAAGTCTACAATTTTTTCTTGTCCATTTTCGGAGACAACCTGTGACTCTCGCAACTGGGCAACCATTTCCATAAGATTTCTCCTCTTAGCTGCCCTTTCGGCCTCAATTTCAATTTTCCTCCTTCTCCTCCTCCTCTGGCGTGGAACTGACAAATTGAGGGCATCTTCCTAATTTAAAAAACAAACAAACATATATTACTAAGAGTGATGAAATAACTGTGGCTTTTTTGCCCACTGTCTATTTTCAATACATTATAATTGGATACACGGAAAGAAATCCACGTATTATTCCTTCTGATTAGACAACCCTGTGTTACTAGAAAGAAAGAACCGTGCCTTGGATAACTGAGGAGAGACGGTGATATCTTCATTGCCACTGATGCTGGCTTGACCAACCATAGAGAGTTCTGCAAAGCTCCTTTTCTGCAGAGGGCTGTCCACAGCTGTTGGTGTATACCCAGGTATAAGCCCCTGGAAATCAAACATCTGGCGCCTATTTACTGGCCACTTCCCTTTCAACACTGCTTCACAGATGTTGTCTAATCGGTTGATCATTACTCGATCCTGCAGAAAGGAAAATACATAATGAATGTCATGTGGAAGTAGCCATTTGAGCTGAGGCCATGTGTTATATGGCTTAGCAGGCTGCGCATTTTTGACAATTTAAGCAAAAACTAGAACTAAAATTGTTGTAGTTTTTGCCTAAATTCAAGAAATGAAAAATATTTAAGGTTTCCTTGAAACTATGTATAAGGTAAAGAGGAGAATAACAGCTTTTGTCATGTAAATGGAGAACTGCTAACGAAGTGAGCCTTTTATAACAAAAAATATACATCTCACTGGACAGTTTTTTCCATCTCTCAGTACTAGTTACATGAAGTAAAAGTGAACATCAGTTAAACCAGTAGTAGTATGATTGCTGTAACTCAACATCTTTGCCCTGGGTATGTGAGAGCCAACAGGCTGCATCTGTAATTCTGTCCCAGGAAGTGGTTCCTCATTAGTGTCACTATTAATAAAGTTCAATGTTATGAAATGGGCACCAACCTAGGGACATCTAATAAATGTCAATTTTCATTCCACACCCATTATCACTTCAGGTTCCACTGAAGCGTGTACATTTAAAAAATCTAATTACAGTTTAGCCCAGTTACAATATAGGCAGATACAAAATATATGCTACTATGCAGGAAAGAGTTCTTTCAAATCTAATCAGATAGTATCTGTGACACTTTTCAGAATATGTTTCACATACATGGCTTTTTGATATAATTAGTTAATAATACTGCATTACTTTCCCAGAAATATTTGCTTAGCATCCAATATTTTATAACATATATGCCAAACGAAGACTATTTTACTTTTCTGAGCTGTAGTTAATACAATCATTAACATATTATACTGTATTTACTGGTGCAGTTGCCATTTATTTGCTTGCTGTTTTAACTGGTTCATGTTGTTGCATTCCTTTAAATTGTTCTAAAATATGTTTAACCTATATCATCCATAACCAAATTAGCTCCATATACTGTGGCAATACATGAGAACTTTAAAAACGTTAAAAACACATGTGTGTAACCAAATAATTGTCAAAATTTACAAAATTAGCTATTGATTACTGAACAAGCTCGATTTTGAACACCCTGAACTGCAGGCAGAACAGCATAAAAAAGCACTAGCAGACTTCAGCAGCTGCAGCTGACTGCTTGCTTTCCCCAGGAATAAGCCTATTATGGCAAGGGTTATTTCCCCCCCTAAACCAGATGGCCCTGTTATGGTGATTAGGAAGCTTAAGACTATTACTACTTTATTTCTCTCTAGCACCCTCTGAAACCAGGATGGAGTTGAATATAGAACTAGTACAATAACACTGCTCCACACTTTTATTCACTTTGTCCTAAAGCAGTTTTAAAAATTGTTACAAAATTTTAGAAGTTCAGAATACTTTCTGTCTTAAGGAGCTATTGTGAATGAAAGAAAATAATACAATGGTATTCTGTCTGGTCTCTATAAATTAAACACACTCCCTTAGTCCTTGTAAGTTAACAATATTATTATCAACAATATTAGAAATTAATAATATTTTATTGATTACCTGTATCACCAGACATCAAGGAAATACCACATTAGTAAAGATTCACAGAATGCCTTATTCTTTTCTGCATCGTGTTGGCAAGAATGAGTGGTATGTGTGCAACACATAGTCCATAAAACTATGGATATGCTGTTTTATCCTTGGAGAAAAAAGCCAGGAACCAAGAAATAGCATGCAGAATTTTAAACATACATAGATGCTGCCAAGGATGTTTCTTCTTTTGGAAACACTCATCAGAGTATGCTCCTAACAGTTTGGAAAATTCCTGCCTCTGAATAACTTGCCAGTCAAACCATAGGACACTAGCTATTTACTCCATCATATTTGGGCTGAGGAAATGCAGATACACAGCGGCAGCAAAGGAAAGCTTGGTACAGGAAAAGGCAATTTACTCTCTATAGTGTTATCATACTGGAAAAGCTGTTTTGCCCCTAGCGGACCACTCAGCTTACGAAATGTTCAAAGCTGGGAATGTTTCATTCTCCCTTGGAGGATCTTGTCTGTCCCCTTAAAGGAACTCTGCCCCATGGTTTGAGGAAAAACTACATGACGTATCGAACAGGGAAGTAAGCATTTCACTCTTCAAAAGTGATAACTTTGCAGTAATGAGGTTAGAAAGCACAACACTGAACCAACCTTAGGCCAAAAGGAAAAAGCAAATGTTCTTTCATGAAGCAGCTGGGCTATGGATGGATCTCCATCTTCCATATAAAACCCATCACGTGTCTCATCCCTTGCAGTGCTCAAGGATGCGTTGCTTTCTTCATCAAAATTCTTACCCTGAGAAATAGTTCCTGCTGAGACATAAATCAGCAAGAATTTGTCACAAAAGTAGGCTGCTTGCAACTACTGTTATTTACAATGTCAGGGCAGTTTAGACTTGACAAAGTCTTTATCAGCAGTTATACTGTAGATCAGGCATGGGCAAACTAAGGCCTGAGGTGACAGCCCCCTGGGTGACAACATCAGGCAGAAGGACACTCGTGCACTCTGGAGCACTCCCAGCCATCGTGTGTTCCGATCTCCTCCCAGCATAAGGACGGTCCCATATTTATGCTGGGAGGGCATCTCGAAGAAGGCAAGACATGGCTGAGAGCCCTCTGAAGCACTTTCAACTACTGCCTGTCTCACCCACCTCCCAGCATAATGCCAAGATGACAGGCCAAGGATCAGGGGAGGAGGATGGGGTCTGGGGGGGAACAGGGCAGACGTTGCATGTCCCACATTCCACCTTGCATATGCTGGGAGGACAACTGACAATGACCCAGGCCCTGTCCCCTCCTGACCTTGCCCTCTCCCAGACCCCCCCTCCCAGCGTGTGCCTGGCTCCCCTCCCTCCTGGTCCGGTCCTCCTCCAAGCTGCACTCGCAATGTGACTCCCAAGACAAAAAAGTTTGCCTATTCCTGCTGCAGATGGTGGCTATACAGTCATAGAAGTACTGCTTTTTGTTAAAACAAAAAATGGAATTATTTATGCATTTATAGATAAATATGCCTTAGGATCTTCCCCTGTGCATTGGGTAAGACAAAGAAACCCACTTTGGAGTGTGTTGTTCAAGGGCAGAAAGTTTGGGGGACATACCCAACAACTTAGGAGCTGAAAACTGTGCAACCACAAATACTTGAGATCAAATTTTGTGTTGATCTTTTAAATGTTTGATCCCAGTTTGGTCTGTTGGCAAAAGCACTACACACATTGGGCATTACCAAGCTATTCTCAATCAATCTGCATATCCTTCACAATTACCTTCAGGTTGAGAGGACTCTTCTGATTTGTCATCATCGTCAAGTTTTTCTTCATCATCCTCTTCTGAACCTTTCTCAGAAATAGATTTTGGATCTACCTCTGTGCTCAGTTCTATGTCTTTTATTTCACATTTAACAGGACCAAGCTCAGCCTCAGCATCACATTCTTCTTTATCACTTTTTAATGCAACATCTGTTACTTCTTCTTCCTGCTCCTCCTGCTCCTCCTCTTTACTGTCAGACTTTTCTTTGGCTGTTGTTTTCTCAGATTCTTCCAGTTTAACTTCAGCTTGTTCTGCAGATTTTTCATCTTGTGCCAGTGTGGAGGGGATAACAGAGGTTGTGTGACTACAGCAAACACTCAATGGATTTAACAAAGATATAGTACTCAGACTACCTCCACTCCTGTTTTGAGCAAAATTTTTGTGACACTCAAGAAAGGAAAGTTCAGGGTCATTCAGGATATGATAATCTGTCCTGCTGACACCATGTTTAGCAGCACCAATCAATAAATCTTTGTCATGTTTGCCACTTTCCCACCATTCTGGAAGATCCAAGCTTGGTTGACAGAGTTTCAGTCTCTCCACCAATTGTGGGTGATGGAGAACCTGCTCTCGAACTTTCCGCAAGAGCTCTATACGATATAAAGTGCGAGAAGCACGTTCCTCAGTGATTGGCTCAATCATAGTGGAAAGATCAGGGGGTTCTGTAGGAAAAGAGATATATAAGCCATTTTAGGGATGTTTTGAAATGTTTAAAATTTAAATACCCCATATTTAATCGAGCCAATGCGCATCACAATTTTGAAAGTGCATTACAAAAAAAAGGATTTGCAGACAAATATAATGCAAGGTGGTGGTGGCCACAAAAAGGCTGGTGGGAATCACCACCCCTTCATCTGGCCTTCCCGTTAGTCATTTCAAGGAGTCCCTGGTGGTGCAATGGGTTCAACCCATGTGTTGGCAAGACTGCTGACCGAAAGGTTGGCGGTTCGAATCCAGGAAGCGGGGTGAGCTCCCATCTATCATCCACAGCTTCTCATACAGGGACATGAGAGAAGCCTCTCACGGGATGGTAAAACATCCAAGCATCCCCTGGGCAACATCCTTGTAGACAGCCAATTCTCTCACACCAGAAGTGACTTGCAGTTTCTCAAGTCGCTACTGACACAGAAAAAAACCTAGTCATTTCGTGGCCACCATCAGCTTCCCACCAGCCTTTCACAGCCACCACTGCCTCACCTATCTCTGTCTCCAGCTGGGATCTCTTGCCCAATGGAGGGAGATTTAGGTGTGTGATTCTAATATGCCACTGAATCTAAAGCACACCTCAATTTTAGCAATATAATTTAGCCCCAAAAAGTGAGCATTAGACTTGAGTAAATCTCATAATAACTTACATTTTGAATAAAAATGACTAAACAGAAAGTTATCACAAGCTGTCTGACTTTAAAAAACCAAAACCTTCCTTAGGTATATTATGTGTCTTTGGATGGCAATATAGGGTACCTTTAAATTGCCTATGTATCAAAGTCAAACTCCCAATTCAGAGAAATCCAAGAAATTCAGGGTGGTACAATGATTGTGGATCTGGATTTGAAAACAAAGCTATGTTGCAATTCCCATTGTATCACGAAACTCACTGTGTGACTTAGGGATAATCAATCTATTTGAGCCAGACCTATCTCAGAGAGTTGCTGAGAGGATGAGAAGCATGTTTACTACCATAAACTCATTAGAGAAAATGTGAGGTAATAAATTTAACCAATTTAGTTGAAATGAAACCTTTGCCGTTACTGCACCAATTGCTGAAATGTTATGGAATTATGCCTTATTGACATCAAGTCTAGTTATAAATGTGCTGTTGGTGGGAACAAATGTGGCAGACATGCTATTATAATATTAAGCCTATAGTAGTCCATACAGGCAGCAAAGCCTAAAAAAATCTTTAATCCTATTTGATTGAACACGTGTAGAACCTTCCTTGTGATCAGGAATGATGTTTCTCTACTTTTACTTGCATGTGATTGATGCGAATGGAAAATGTATATTCGAACCAGAAAAAGTAGATGAAGGGAGAAATAAAATGTCACATTTTAAATTGATTTGCATTCCCAATTGCATTTTTAAGTATTGATATATAAGTTCGGTATTGTAATTTAAAACAGCCAGGGCTATCTGTGAACCTACCCTCATCTGGCTTGGCTGGCATTCGGCACACTCGCCTACACATAGCTACAAAACAACTGAAGTACTTCTCCAAGCTTTCATCAGACTTCTTATCAAGTCTAGCAAAAGCTCTGAACTGGTTCCAATCAAACTGCTGCTTTATGGGGTCAAAAATAATTCCAAAAGTAGACACAACCCGATAAAAATCTGCTTCTTCTCTTCTTGTCCACCTGGGGAAAAAAGGGAAGAGATTAATACTTCATGAAACTTTTACAAGTTTTTGTACTCCAGTTTGACACCAGATACCATAGAAGAATATTCTCATTTCTATGAGAAGCATGAAGAAGAAACTCACTTTTGACGCTTTTCTGTTATTATAGCTTCTCTTTCAGCTTCTAGTGCTCTCACTTCTTCACGAGGTCGTCGCCGTCGCCGGTCAGTCTTCATTAGTGCTTCTTGCCTCATTTGTTGCCTTTTATAACTACGCTGATAAGCAGTAATGAGGCGGCGCAACCGAGTAGTCAGGGTTGAAGTATTAGGCCAGTAGAGTTGGCCAAAATCAGAATTGCTTTCACTGTGCTTGCCTAGATAATATGACCAAACAGTGTATTAGGCAATCACAGCTAAAGAGAAAGGTTAACTGGCTTAAAAAAAATAAAACCTTAAATTAATGACAGAAATATTTTGAACAATCAGAAGAGAAAATATTCTCAGAATTAGGAAAATTTGGTTTGGATGAGAAACACTTTACTGTCATGAGCAATATTTATGGTAAATGTTTAGGGTTATACTAAACAGTATTAAGAGGATATAGATTACAATGGTTATACTAAAATCAAATATGTTTTATTCTGTTAACCGTTCTATTGTTCATTTACACATTTAGAGTCTTTATAAAATGCCTGACCTGCGCTTTACCACTTTACAGTTCATACTGTGTAATTTGTCTAAACAAGGTCATCATTAAATGAAAAATCACTGAAGTACCAAATTACAGAAAAATATAAAGCCCAAAAATATATAAAACATTGAATGTATCTAAAACCAAAAAGTTGGATCCTAATGTACAGCTTTTATTATTAGACACGATTTGTATTAACATCTTTTCCCCTCTTTCTCTCAGATTTTACAAAATCTTACTTGTGTGCAGCTCTATTGATTCCTCTTTGTCAGATGGTGAATTTGCAAATTCCTTAGGAAAGAAAGAGTTAATTCAGTATTCATGTTTTTATAATAATCAAATTTTAGGGAAACAAGAAGTGGGAACACTGTCCTACTACACAACAACATTTCTCAATACATTTAATAATACATTAATAAATAACCATCATTCAAATATTACACATAAATAAATTAAAAAATTAGATTGTCATGTCAAAATTCTTACATCAATTTCATCCTTGAATGGAGTTCTGGTAGGTTTATATTCCGGATCTTCATCCTCTCTATCAAAATCACCTCTATATGAAACACAGTGCAGAAAATAAATGGCAATTAAAGAACAAATGTATCCCACTACTTATTAATTTGTGTCATATGGAAGCAAAATTATACAAATGAAAATGAAACTAAAAATATTGTTTTCTAATTATATATTAATTCAAACAAATTTTTAATTTTAATTTCATCAATTAGCTTTAGCATAAATATTAGCATGAAAACATTGTTAGGCTAACAATCCTCAAATAAGACGCAATAGGTGACACTAAAACAATATATATGATAAAATTATACTGTTCATTACATTTTTATAATGTCCTTCTTACCCATCACCACCATCTGTTAATAGATCTGTCCCTCTCTGTTCAGCAGCTATGGCCTTGGCATCAGGCATACCAACCCGTTCCAGAAAACACAGGGTAGAGTCTGCTCTCATTGAATTGTACTTCTCATAGCCTGGGTCCAGAAAGATATTTTTAGTAAGATACTCACACATGTGGAAAGAATTGGACTTCTATACCAATGAAGAACGGATTACATTACTAAAAATTATTTCAGTAATTTAAGTAGAAGAATATGTCATGCACAAAATTCATGAAATGAAAAATGTCCAGAGTATATGCAAACAGGCAAAAAAGAAACCAAGGCAACAATATGGCTAAGAAAACCATGCTCAAAGCTTCTCACTGATCACCCTTTGACCTCTACATGAAATGTTCCCCATTCATTTCAGCAGTAGCACTACTGGCACTATTGGAAGTAGCATTTTGCATTGGAAATGCATACGTGGACAAATACATAAGGGCCAGCGAATCTGTCTTACTTGGTTTGGGGTGATGCATGTCAGTAAGATGACACGGTTCCCTCCATGGTTGTAAAACTGCTGTTTGCTTTTTCTTACTGCCCAAGTTGACTAGATATGAAGTGGCAGATCCCAACAGTGCGCGGCAGGAAAATGATTTTTAGACTAGACTTGCCTCAGCTGAGCCCACAAAACAAGGCTGCTGTACATAGGCAGAACAGCACAATTCAATTAGGATTTGTACTACAACACACTGTCCTTAACTGCTGTAGAGCCTCAAGCCAAACTGTAATCATGAAAGGTTTTATAAGCCATCATTCTCCCCTTTAGTCAGGCTGGGCTGCTGAGAATACCTTTGCATCCTCCAGAGAATTGGGATTATAATCAGGAATTGCTCACTGTATATATCATGCCAGCTCTGCATCCCTAGCCTTTCAAAGTTAACAAGGCTGCATCCCACTCAAGGGAGCCGGGAGTTCTCAGCACTGACATTTGTGAAATATTGCTTGGAACAAAGCCCAGGAGGCACTTGTACAGATTAATAGCAGAGGTTAAGCCCACCGTCCACTTTGACACTGGCTGGCAGAGTTAGCAAGTAAAACAGTGCTGGAAGCAGAGTTTATAGAGATCTATAATACTACTTGGCTATTATTTAAACAAATATGGCTGTGTGTTATTTACAGCCAAGAAAGTAATGTTTTCTTCTGAAATGTTCTGCAAACATTTAAAAACAGCATCTGATATTTACTACTCAAACTGGAGGGTGGTTTTTTTCAATGCAGAAGGAAAAAAGAGGAGAGCAGCCAACATTTCTTTGGAATTACACTTGGAATATTGAGACAAATACTGGTATACACATAAAGCTTTACTACAGAGTTTTGTTCAAAGTAAGACATCACTTACCATGTTTGAACACTCCAATTAAAAGAGATTTATCTGCTTCCTTATCCCACCATTCTGTAGGCACTTCAGCATGAAATGGTTCAGGAATCCAAATATCAACATCACTATAAAAAGAATTATACATTTAAAAATACTTTTGAAGCTTGGTTACCAAAATGTAAAAGTTTCCATACTAAACAGCTGAAAGGCAAATTACTATAATTAAGACTGCACAATAAATTACAGTGCTTGACGAGGTCAGAAGGGGCCATGAGTAACAGAGCTTTTAATACATTTATAATTTTTCTCAGTTTGTTACATTAAAAAATTCAATTTTTAAAAAATATATAGTTGGCAGTTTCATGATAAATTCTGATTTACTATACCTATATGTAAGTAAGCTCTCATCAAATACTCAAAGCAGCATGCTATGAGAAACCAAATAACTTCAACAGATATGCATTTCCAAAATCTTTAAATTCTTCCAATTTTTTCAAAAAAAAGCATTGAGAAAATGCACAAGCAGAAAGCCACAAATAAACCAGAATATGCACTAACCTTGAGTCAGCACCCTCTAAGATCTTGTCAGCTTGGTCCCCTATAACTTCTTGCCTCAGATAGTACAGCATGCGGACACGCAGCAGGACCCTGGAGAGGAAAACAGAGAGGGGAAAAAAGTTCTTAACTTCAGGACTGTTTGCCAACAGTGGCTTTTGGCAGCTGCTGCTGTTCATCCATCATCCTGCCAAGGCTGATTAGCCATGCTGTATGGTAGGCTTGAAGCGTGACAGATGGTGGCACATAATCACCTCTGTGTGGTGCTTTCTGCTGGCTTCCAACAGGCCTGCCTGGCAACCGCTTAGACTGCACAGAGAGGGATCGAGCTCAGCCCAACCCAGGCGCATTTCATTTAGTTCTACCTAGTGCAGCTTGTGAAGTTTAGACACGTACTCTACCACTGCCTCTGAAGTATTGAAGCAAGTTTGTAAACAACTGAGCAGATGGCTTTCAGTAACTGTTCTGCTTCATTATCTCATAAAATTTCCTCAGCTGCTGCCTTAATACCATTTTTGGAAGCACATCAGAAGTTGTAGGAATAAACGAGATATAAAATCTGGTTTTACTACCTTACAATAAACCCCCAATATGGAATGTCAGGCTTGTTAGATTATACACATTTTTCCTTCTGAGAATGAAAAAAGTCAGTTTCCTTTAAAAAAAAAATTTGAAGAAAAAGTTTTGCCAAATTTACAACTATTTCACCTGTTTTAGATGACATTAGGAAGTATCCTTGTTCAGGCTTATGGCGCAATGGCTTTGAAATGCTACCAAACTTTTTAGAAGTAGAATTCTGTGTTCTCAATCAAAGATTAACTTGATATAATTGAACACATGCTCTCTTTCCTTTGCAGTGGCATTAGGAAGTTCTTAAACACATACATGCAAAAGAACATTCTACTTTGCTTGAAGTACTCATGGTCTTTCAGCACAGTGATGGCACACTGGCAGCATATGTGCCACATCTGCCCCTTGCCATTGTTATACCAGGCCCCACCCCACTCCAAAGCAATGCTCGCCAACTGGGAGGAATGCCCAACAGTCCTGCTGCCTTCTGCTTGGCCCGCAGAGCTCTCAGACTTTCCTCTCAGAGCCCTGCTGCCATGTCCCTGGAGCTTCTCTTCCAGGCCTGCCCTCATGGCATTAGGCTTAGTCACCCTGAGGCATCTGTAAAACTGCAGAGGTCTTTGGTGATGCTTGTTTTTGGAAAGTGCATGCTAGGTAAAAAGTAAGGCACTGCTTTTGATCTGGCTAGCATCCTGCACAAATGCAAAGCAATGTGTTATTTCACGCAAGGTGCTGAACTATGTCAGAAGCTATTCATATGCAGTGCCTTCTAATATGTATTTTCTATTCAGCAGGAAACACATATTATGGAGTGAAGCCTTCCAGGAGCTTTTTTTTTTACTGGGTGCCTGTAGCTGAGTAAGGTGCTGGCCATGCAAAATATTGTTTTGAAAGGTTTTCCTTTTCCCAAATAGTTTAACGTTTCACATATACAAAGAGAAAATATCCCACAGCTTTAGTGCTACTGCTAAAGTCTCTAATTTAGGTAGTGTCCTCTATTTAACTCTGAAAGAGTTCTTCAGTCTGGTGGGTTAGACAATCCTGAATAAATATAACAGGGTAGAAAAATACAGGATTTGCATGAACAGATTCTAATCCTTTGGCAATTTAGCAAAGGAAGAATTCTTTGCCACAATATCCAAATTGAAAAAGAAAATCAAACCACTCAGTGTCAGCCCAACATCTCAATCTTTACAAACATTAATTATGTACTGAAACGTTACACAGAACATAATGCCATATAGAAATGCCTCTTTATCAGCAGAAATACTTATGACATTGAGGGGCTCTTAGGTCTCACAGCAACAAGATCCAAACTTCAGCTCATACAGTAGCTGGAAGCAAAGAAGATGCAGCTCCCTTGCAACTTCAACTTTCCTTGCTTCTACACATGATATCTATGCTCAAAAAGTGGGACTTCACCCATGATCATATCATAAGGCTGAATGTACAGCTATCAGAAAACTACTTTCCAGAATCAGCTAATATGAGATATAAACTACCACATCTGTTATTCAGTACGACACCCAATAAATACACATACAAACACAGTGACTAGGATATAAAGATCAGTGTAAGCCATGCCAAAGAGCTTATGCTCAATACCATTTCTGAGTTGTTTTCAAATGGTTTTCCAACTTCACTCAGTTTCAGAAGTCTGTTTTCATACACTTTTTGTTGCTACACTAAATATGGAAGGTATTATTCAAAAGGTACTAGTAGCTAGAGAAACATTTCACAACCTGGGGGTCAGGACCCCTGGGAGGTCACGGGAGGGGGGGGGGGTCAGAGGGGCCACCAAAGACTGTCAGAAAACACAGTATTTTCTGTTGGTCATGGGAGTTCTGTGTACCAAGTCTGGTTCAATTTCATCATTGGCGGAGTTCAGAATGCTCTTTGTAGGTGAACTACAAAGCAACTATTTATTTATTTCCTATATTTATACCCCGCCCTTCTCCCCCCTAAGGGGGACTAAACTACAACTCCCAAATGAAAAATTCAATCACCGCCCCCCCCCCAACCCCACCAGTATTCAAATGTGAGAGTATCGGGTATTTGTACCAAATTTCATCTAGTGAATGAAAATACATCCTGCATATCAGATATTTACATTACAATTCATAACAGTAGCAAAATTACAGTTACGAAGTAGCAATGAAAATAATGTTGTGGTTGGGAGTCACCACAACATGAGGAACTGTATTAAGGGGTCGTAGCATTAAGAAGTTTTATTTTGTTTGAGAAACACTATGTATGTCTTGCGCCAGAGCAAGAGGCGAATACAAATGCAAATAATAAATAAATAAATAAATAAGTTTGAGAAACACTGAGCTAGAGCAAGACGTTACAATATTTAAGACAACTCAATATGCATTATATATAATGGTACTTTAATCTCCATCATTCTAATTCAGGAGCTATATCGATTCTGGATATAGCCCATCATAATCCACATCAATGCTATATATTGTGAAGACAGAGAAAATAGAGAGAAATAACCATTTCAAAGCAAGATTAGTAGACCTTCTAAACACCAATTAAAGCAGCTGTGAGAAAGGAATGTCTCTTTTCCTTTGTCACTTTCTTCACTATACTAGGATTAAAATTTACTTCCCATATGGCTTCCAGACCTTGTTAGTTTAAGCAGCATGGGATAAATTTGAGATTGAAAATAAGACTAGGAAAATTTCTGAAGGAATATTCTGGGAAATTTTAACAGCATTCTTTTGCAGAATTAGAAAACTAAATTCACAAAGCAAGTTTGGGATTTTATTGATGTTTTATACCTATATGCATCAACACAACAAATAGGATACCTATTAAACAAATTTTATCATGTAGGAATTAGACATCTGAACACAAGCTGTATGGTGTATATAGTTTTACAGAACTGTTTCTCAATACACACCTTCTAGTGAGGCAAATCTCCCCCAACCCCGGGCAAAAAACCAGTATTTCAGATTAAAGTTTTTCTCTACTGTCTTCCCATAAGACTCTAGGAAACATGTTAAATGGCTAAACAATTTCTTTAAATATCATACAAAAGGTTTACACGTAACAAACTGTAACACTAAAAAGCATTCGCCCTAACTATATTTTTCATATTGACATCAACACATGTAAAACCCTAGTGACAATCCAAATGTGCTAAGAGCACGCAAAAAGATGGAACTTTGTTCTACAGAATACATATAAACCAACCAAGAAAATGTCTGAATATACAGATCTACCAATATACAGAGAATACTATTATGCTTTTGTTGTGTGTTTTCAAGTTGTTTCCAACTTATGCTACCCTGATGCAAACCTAGGAAAGGCAGTTTTTTTTTCCTGGCAAGATTTGTTCAGAGGAGGTTTGCCTTTGTCTTCCTTGGAAGTGTGATTTGACCAAGACCATCCAGTGGGTTTCCATCATTGAGCAGGAAGGTAAACCCTAGTCTCCAGTCATAGACCAATACTCAAACCACTAGGCCGTACTGACTCTCAGGCCTTTATAAGGACAGCAGTTTGGGACTTTTTCTGTGCCAGGAATGACTTGAGAAACTGCAAGTCACTTCTGGTGTGAGAGAATTGGCCGCCTGCAAGGACGTTGCCCAGGGAACACCCAGATGTTTTAGCATCCTGTGGGAGGCTTCTCTCATGTCCCTGCATGGGAAGCTGGAGCTGACAGGTGGGAGCTCACACTGCTCCACAGATTCGAACCGCTGACCTTTTGGTCAGCAGTCCTGCCACAAGGGTTTAACCAATTGAGCCACCAGGCAATGACAGCAGTGGAAGCACAACTTGGATGTAGAATCTGCTATGATTTGTAGATACATTTTGTTCATAAAGTTCCCAATGTCACTCTGAAAAATATTTAGAGTTGGGACAAAAGCACAATGACTTTGGTCAAGGATACAGAAGACATTGTGGAATGTATCTATGACTATTTTCTGTGACAGTATCAAAACATCTTTAGCAATAAAAACTGTTCTAGGAGAGCTTGATTAAAATTAAACACTTGGAGAAACCTGGTTGACAAATACCCAGATCAGCTAAAAAGGAAATACAAGATAAATACTATCATCACAGCTATCTATGTGACCTAGGCCAGTCTAGTTCTATTCTAGGATTCTATAAAAAACAGTATCAATAAACTTACTTATTGCAGTGATGTTTGAGGTGTTTCTTATAGCTATCCTCTTGAAATAAGGCATCTGGGTTACAGCTTGCTAGCCAGTCAGCATTCTGTAGCACTGGCTGTGAACTCTGCGTTTTTACTTTTTTGCCTTTTCTTCCCCTGGGCACTGGAGCAGACAAGCCTAAGAAATATACCATGCATGCATTTTCAACAAGGAGCATTAACAGTGATCACATCTGCCTGTGAAATCTTCACTACCTGCAAACTACTGCCACATGCAATACACACACACGTGTCTTGACTTTTTGAAAGCTAGGTCATATCAATGATTACCATTATGTGCTACAAAGAGTAAAATCAGGCTTCCGGCACAAGGCACTATGGCCACTAACAAAACAAATCAGTAACACCGAATATAGACATTGGCTTGAGAATTTAGCTTCCTAAGAATCCCAGCTTTCACTTTTACACATAACAGTTCTATCTCTTATAGTGGCAAAATCTTGTAGTATATGAGAAGCCAGAGACATGGCTAAAATATTCCCAATGGTCAAAGTATTACGTGGTGGTTTGCTCTCCCAAGAATATTAGATATAGCATATAAATGAACTCTTGCACATATTTATCTAAGAATAAGTTCCATTAAAACCTATTTCTGTCTATCCAGGCCTAGGTTTGTGTTATATAATTTAATGTATATGCAAAGCAATAAAATAACAGAACAATTAAAAAAATATAAAAACTATACAATGTTTCCTCATTTGCAGGATTTTTAGAGGCTGTTGAATTTCTAGATCTAAGTTTGTTGCTAGTTTGCTACACTATTCTGTCTTTCAAAAGTGAAAAAGTCAATATACAGGGTGTGATCTATTTTAAATTAAAAGTGTTTAAAGCCTCACTGAGTTCAGTATGAGGAGTTAAACATGTGTTTAAAGTCAGTGGGATTTAAAAGTATTTAGTTTGGTTGGATCATGCCAGATGTTTGCATTTCACCGTTTCTCCAAGGAGCTTACAGCAACGTAATAGCTCTGTGGGGTAGAACTGGGCTGACACAGTCACCTGCTCGAAGCTATTCAATGATTTTTACACTCGTAAGTGTAAATGTGTGTGCGTGCGCAAATGTGTGCATAGAGGGGAAAAATCAATTTTTTCACATTCAAGCAAAAATGCAGCTATAATACTTTTTGCTAGAGAAAATATATATCATACAAAAGAAATGAAATAAAAATTTAGTATATAATTAGAAATAATAATTTATTTTGATGTTGTGTGCATAATGTTAGAACCCGATTTAGTTATGCTTACAGTAAAATTTAGGAGCTTAAAAGTAATAATTTCAGTAAATTAATTCTATCAGAATCAGGAACTAGATGTAGAGTATTTTTGTTGCATTACAGTACTAGTACTTAAAGGATTTTTTTTTTGCAGAAAGCAACTCTGCTCTAGAATGTTCTGTGTGAAGTTTTGTACAAATGATAGACCCAGAACAACAGATACCATGAAGTTTTCAAGGAAGCACTGGACAAGAGAAACACATAACAACTCTCTGCATAAAAACAAGGTAAGATGAATTGAGACAGCTGGACTAATAGTATGACTTTTATGACAGTTTACCCAAGTTTTAAACCATGTCTCTCAACTTTCATAATGTATTTATATCCAAAATTGACACACATATTTGTAGACATACTTTTAGTCTCAATTAGAGTAGAATCAGTGGGACAACTAAATTTCCCATGATTCCACAGGTTTATGTCAACTGTGACCAATAACTGAATTTGGAAAAGCATCTTCAATAGAAAAATGCCACTGAAAATTGTTCATATATTTAATTCAAGATGACAGACCAAACCTGATTTTTTCTTTATCAAACACAACCCCTAGTACATAAGTTATTTCAGGATGGCACTAGGGAAAGTATTGGCTCTGTCACTTTCAAACAGTATGCCATGATTGCTAGAGAATCTGATAGAAAAAAATATAACATATGGATTCATACCAGAATGGTTAACTAAGGCTCGTGTCTGTCCATCTGCAGTTGGAGTGATCAGATCCCAAATAAAACTTTTGATGTTTTCATCTCCTTTGTAATGATTGAGACAATATACAAGGATAGTCCGGCAGATGGTTTCTACATCTTGTTCTGTTAGCTGACGTTTATAGCGTCCATGTGTAAGGATATCAGTCCACCGTCCCCAACTGTAAGAAAAATACAAAGCACATGTATTCAGAATATGATTTTTCATTTTAACATTAACTCCTAACTAGACTGGAAGTCTGGTGCCAGGGCTAAACTTATTCTGTACCTACAGGTTATATCAAGAAATTCAGCTTGTGGTCACAAAGAGTTAAGAATATTTATATTATTAAGTGGACAGAAGGTTCACTGCTTGTAAAAGCCACAATGTAACTATACTGGAAATAATAAAATACACATGATCCTCATAGGATCTGAAAAGGAAATTCTACCCCAAAACAGTTCTTGTGCTCTTGAAATTTTTGAATTGATCTTTTTGATCCTGTAATCCTCTACTTACAATATCTGTACACAACTTTACAGCAAAGTTTAGACAGAGGCTGTTAATCTCATCTTAATGGTAGTTCAATAAGGCAGTACAGTTAACTCCGAGGCAATAAGTCATTTGGGGTATTACTTCAACTGGGAAGTTCTCAGGTTTCACTTCGACAGGGATTTATTATTGAACAAATTATGTTGAACCACTAAAATTAATCTCTGACTGTTCGTTTCTCCCAAAAGATTACTATTTGTAACACATTTTAACCTGTTACTAAACTTTGGAAACATCAGTGGCAACAAAACAAGTATTTTAAATATATTGGCAATATGGGTTTCTATTTTATAAACTCAAGCATTCACACTAGATTATCGGGAAGCAAATAACATAACTGTGCAAACATAACTACATATTGTTTCTGAATATTTTAATTTGAGAAGATCATAATGACATGCTAGTACACGTTGATACTGGAACATCAGAACTTAACATGAATGTTCCTTTTCTGCAGTTGTGTGGAAGGATTCCTTCGAGCTGGTCTTGTTCCTTCCTTGCACTACACAGGCAGGGTTTCCTCATCTGTCAACCATCCTCACCACCCTAAGAAGGAGAGCCAGTCCCATTTGCCTAGTGATGTTATGGCAAAGTTCCAGACCAACAGAAACAGTAGCTTAAAATACACCAGGTCCATCAACTAGGGTGGGAGGGATTCCTTCCCCACAATGTATGAGGGCAGAAAAGGAACATTCATGTTAATTACCCATGTTTCATATTCATGCAGTGCGAGGATCACCTTACTAACCAGGTAGACAACGATCTAATTATGAAGACAATGCCTACTGCAGAACATGCCAGCCAAAACACAAATTCGCTTAACCAAATTTGTCAATCCTATAATGTCTGGCAAAGATGCTGCTATATCCAAGGCCAAAGAAGTAGCAGCACTTCAGGTAGAGTGTGCCTGAATCCCTCTGGTGCCAGCACAGAACTATGCAAATTAACAAATTCAATTTGGTATCTCATTCAATGAGATAAGGTAGAAGAGGACATCTGTTTCCCTTTACAATTCTCCTGAAAAAAGAGAAATAAATAGTCTCCTGAAGCAGAGTTTAAGAGCCCTATGAACTTTCAATCTCTGCCACTCCTTTCTGTGTGTGTGTGTGTGTGTGTGTGTGTGTGTGTGTGAGGTGACCTAGGCAAAAGAAGTCAGGACAATCCCCCAAGATTGATGGAACAGTGAGATGGGTCTACAGCCGTATACAAGTTTTGGCAAAACACTCAAGTTTTGAAACACTACTAGAAGTGACATTAACCAAAAAGAAAACTTTCAAAGTAAGGAATTTCAAATCCACCAATCTCAAGAGTTCAAAGAATGCCCTCAACAATGCTTACAAAATCACATTCAGATTCCATGACAGAAAACAATGGATTATCCCAGGCCAAAACAAATACAGCACTTTTGAAAAGGTAACCCTATGCCAACTGCTCATTGAAGTACCCTTCTCCTCTCACCCATGAACTGGCATTGGCTGTAACCATCACTCTTCTTGGAATCCCAAATGGGCATCTACTTCCTCTGCAGGAGAAACCAAGTCCAATACGCTGTGTTGATGAGTATCTATAATGGGTCCCAGCTGATGAACTATCAAACTTGATCCAGATGGCTCTTGTCTTTATTGATGACAAACCCATGAAAATCCAGACAATCCACAGTTATCTGCATATTCTTCCTGCTCTTCTCCACAGAGGGTGGGCTAACAAGTTGTCCAGGTATAAATGCACATATATCACCCTCAGTCTCAAATAACACTCATTCTCTAGCAAGACAATCAACACCTTCATGGTGTGATTTTCCTGTTTCTTGGCAGGAGGTTGGATTGGATGGTGCACAAGGTCTCTTCCAATTCTAAGATTCTATGTTCTGCAGAAAAGCCAAGAGATCAAATAGGTAGGGCCTTGTATTAACCCTCCAAGCAACTGAACCTGAGATACTTCCTGTGAGCTGGGTGTACATGAATGTGCAAATATGCCTCCTGGAGGTCAAGAGGTGCCAGATAATTCCTGCTCTTGTACCCCTTTCAGAATCAACTGCAATGTTTCCATGTGAAACCTCTGCCTAAGATCAGAACAATTGACCCTGCAAAGGTTCAGTATGGTTCTCCAGTCCTTGCTTTTCTTTGAGACCAAGAAGAGCACTGAATAAGACTTCAAAAGTCTCTGCTAAGTAGGCACATCTATTTAAAGCAAGTATTCTATGGCACAAAGTATCTATTTGGGCTTATAGAAGGACCTTGGACTGTGTGGCAAGAGAAAGAAATCTGAGAGATTCTAAATGAGATCAATGGAGTAACCTTCTCTTACAGCCCTGCACACAGAATTTTTGGGAGATGTGCAAAAGGTAAGCCTCACTGAGAGGTTCATAGAGTTGGAAAGGACCATAAGGACCATTCAGTCGAACCCCCCACCACAGTCCTGACATCTAAACTCTGTAAGGGTAATTAATTGATATTAATTAAACCTTCCCTTTTCTATAATATGGTTTAGTTGAAAATATAGTTTAATCATTAATATACCTTTACTTGGAAAACAAGGCACTAAAAACTACCTGTGGCCCAAATAAATTTAGCCTAGCTGAATATTGGCCCCTTGCTACTAATGAGTTGTGTAGGCCTGCTATATCCACCTAAGGAGTGGACTCCATGCTGGAAGGCCTTCTTCTATCTTTTTAGCAACAGATATTACAGCTTTCTTTTTATCTTTTTTCTCAATTAATATCTCACACAAAGCACTGCCAAACAATTGATACTCCATAATAGGGCATCTAGTCAAATTAGCTTTTGATTTGTTATAAGTGTTCCAATTTTTTAGTCACATCAGCTGCCATGGCCTGAGAAGCAAATTTGACCAAGTCAAGACTATCATTCACCATAAAAGCAGACGCCTTCGCCATTTTTTTCACTCTGTCAGAGCTTAGTTTCCTCTTTGGGAACAAGATGAAGCAAATCCTTCAGGCAACGAATACAGACCCTAGCAAACAATAAGATTACTGAAAACGCTGTAGTGGCAAGAGTGGAAATCTCATGGGACCTGCAGAGAAATTTTCTAACTTCTTAACCTTTGGATGTTTAAGAGTCTCTTTTCCATCCCTAGTAAACAGAGAACTCAATATCAATCCAGCCATTGAAGCATCCATAAGAGGAGGTTTCAATTTGTCCATTACACCAGGATATAAAGATTTAGCAAATGCACAGGCAGCCATCACCACAACAAAATGAGTCAAAGCCCCCCTTCCATTACCCTTGTAAACACCTCAGAAAAGGGAGCAATCAACTGATCTTCTATGGATTAAGCCTTATTTCTTGTACTTCTTTCCCATGAGACTGACTACCAGAGGACAACCACAGACACTTCTGCACCTCCAAAGAAGACACTGCTCTGACTCAAATATACACAGGTGAATCTGTTCAGGGAGCATTCCACTGCTCTAGAGCTAACTCTCCTTCCCCCTCATCTGAAATCTCAGAGTCAGAAGAATCAGTATCCAACAAAGCATAGATATGAGGAGGAGGGGCACACCCAATGGATTCATGCATGTAGCCAAAACTGTGCCTGGCAGCCCTCCAGTGTGGTCAGAACTGCCATGTGAACCAGCTTGCTTTGTAGCACAAATCAGAATATGAGCAGCTATCTCCATTAAGGCTGAGTTGATCAGTTCCTTCCATGTGGTGTATGGGCAACTTGTTGCATAGTCATCTTAAATCTCAGAGGAAGCTCAGGACTCACAATAAATCCCTCAGAATAAAGTCTGATATTGACTGTCTCTATTAAGATGGCAAGGCGCAGCAGGAATAAAGGTCTCCTAACCCACAAACAGAAAAAAAAAGATTCCTCAGGAAAAACACCCTTAAGGCCCAGAAGACCTACTTGTGAAGTTTGAGGATGGCCTTCCCACACTGGAGGAAAATGCTGGGGTTTTTTTTCTCCAAAAGCTGACTACAGTTCAGTACAGTGCACACATGCTAAAGTTTGTCACACCAAGAAAAGGAGTTTATGAATTCCAAGAAATATTAAATGCCAATGTACTTGGGCTTTGGTTTAAAATATCTACATATGCCATGTAATTCTTAGCAAAATGAGCTAAAATTATAATCCATTTTAATAGAATGAAGAATGATTAAATATATTTTACTTACCCATAAACTAGCAGATTTTTTTCCACTCTAAAACATTCACTGCGTGCATAACCCTGGGATTTGTCCTGAGGCCTACGAGGTTTTATACTGGGCTTTTCTTCAGAATCACTTTCCAGATCTGAAAATTCCATCAGTTCATCTTCCTTGACTGCACTGTATAGTCTAGTTTGCTTTCTTACTCTTGGTGTATCAATAACTAGATTGTTCTACAATGAAGAAGAAAATCAGATTATAAGCATTTTTTAAAACCCAGTATTAATTATCTCATATTTCATTAATATATGAGTATTGTAAAATGTCTCACCCTTCCATTTAAGGCATCAATATCAAGTTCGGCTTTTTTTGCCCACTTTTGCCAGAAGTTGGGATCATCCAAGGAAATATCTGTTCTGTTTCCAGGTGCAACAAAACTAGCCTTAAACAAATGTATATTAAATATATTAATACAATGAAAAATATCATCTACATTTTTCCACCTATAATGTATAGCTTAGAGGAAAACCGCAAAAGTAAAAGGTCTGTAGAGAAGAGCCAGTGCAGTATAGCAGTTTGAGCGTTCAGCAAAACAGAAAAGTCTAAATGAATGGAACAAACAGTACACTAAGCAAGGTTTTCATACTATATATCTTTCCAGTTGCAACAGAAAGTATTATCTGTATTCCTTTCAGTCTTTCATAGGGTTAACAGATTTCAAACCTGCAAGCTGCATTTGTGACAGCCAGATTTGTATTCATGACAACATGCATTTATGGAGAATTCAGCTGACTTCGGGGTTCTGTTTCACAGT
This sequence comes from Anolis apletophallus, assembly GCA_030556195.1. Classification (NCBI taxonomy): domain Eukaryota; kingdom Metazoa; phylum Chordata; class Lepidosauria; order Squamata; family Anolidae; genus Anolis; species Anolis apletophallus. Next base: position 97,169,004 of record JARBWK010000007.1, on the reverse strand, counting down.
AAAAACAACTTAGGTTCAACTTACATACTGAGATACGTACAAGTTGATATGGCCAAGGGAGAGATCAGTCATACTAATATCCATTTTCACCAGAACATCATCAACCTAAATGCTCACCTTCGCAAACGTAGAGCCTTTCCCCTCAGATTCAATAGTGATTGTATGTGTTCGTCTCAAAAGAATCTGATCTATATCCTCTTCACAGAATTTGGACCCTTCATCCTCCTCATCCATTAAAGCACCATAAGCTCCTTTCCTCAAAAGATCTTCTATTTCTTTTTTAGAAAGCTGCTGTACCTATAATTCACACAGAGTTTGAAATGCCTTTTAAAACTTTTCATTTTTATAGTGCACCATAGAAAAGAAAACACATTTGTTATTTCTTCAACCAGTCTAATTTGCACAAAGAAACTGACAACGACTGCATAATAGAAGAGAAAAATGTTTAGTAAACATATTTTAGTATTGTTGAAAATAAAGAGTATCGTGCTAGGTTAGAGACATAAAACTAACATTCATGTTTCTAAATGCACCTGTATTTACCTACGTATTTCAAAATGCAGACAGATAGGGTGGGGAGCTATAGGGGTGGTGAGGTTGCATCAATGGGAGGGACAAGAGTAAGCTATTCCTAAGCTCCTCTTTTCTTAATTCAAAGAGCAGTTTTGGAGTGACTTTTTTTATCAGGACTGTATCTGGGGAGAAAGGCTTACATTTAATTCTGAAATCAACTAACGCCCCTAGTAGTTTTGTTTTTTTTAAAAACATGCCCACTAGTCATGGGCCCGAAATTTGTCCTATTGGTTTAATTTGTGTTTCCGCTTCATTCCATCCATTCGGATGGCAAGAAACAGAAGGCCCCCTCTGAAACAAAACTGGAATCAATACAAAAAAGCAGTTGGACCTGCTTTTTGATCGATTGTGTGGGGCCTGGCAGGCCGCTCTGCTTACTTGGCGCTCAGCTACAGGCACCCCGGCACTTTGGGCCTATGCACCTGGGCCTGGGAGGACCTGCAGCCGAGCGTCAAGGAAGGAGCGGTGCTTATTTGGCGCTTGGCTGAAGGCCCTGCCAGGCCTGGGCACATAGGCCGAGAAGCCTGCACCTATAAGCCCAAAGCACCCGGGCCTATGGGTGCAGGCTTTGGGCCTACACACTCAGGCCTTATAGGGCCTGGAGCGGAGCACTGCTGACTCAGCGTTCGGCTGCAGGCCCTGCAAGACCCGGGGGTGTAGGCCCAAAGCCTACACTCATAGGCCTGGGCACTTTGGGCCTATGGGTGAAGTCCCCCCTAATTAATGGGCCAAAAGAAAACAGATCTTTCAGCCCTGAAAACAAAACAAAACAAAACAACAAATATATGACCTCCAGATTTTGGGAGGCTCAGATGAAAATGGATCGGGACCTTCACCGAAAGCCGGGACACGAAACGGATCAAGTTAAGACCTGAATGCACAAGACTAATGCCCACTCAATGAAAATATGCATTTGATTAAATTTGTACATCAGATACAAAACCAAAGTCTTTTAGAGTGGAACACAAGGAAATTTAAGAATGTTTTTTGAAAAACAAGAAACACATTCATATTCTTACCCCATTTGTAGCATTCTCCCTTCCACTCATGGACTGCAATACTGCTTTATCAAGGCCAAGCTTTAAACTTGCTTTGTCAAACATTTCTCTTTCATAGGAATTCCTTGTAATTAACCTGTAGATTTTCACTGATTTACTCTGTCCTATCCTATGACATCGAGCCTGAGCCTGAAAAATTATGAAAGGGACATTTATTTTGTGCAATTCCATAAAATAAGGAAGTTAATACATGCAAATCTTAAAACAATTTTAGCTTAAATAAAAACTTCTGAGTGAACACATCAAATTCAGCAGATTGCCCAAGAGAGCATTCTCTCTTCATAACACTAAGAGAAACGTTTAACCACTGTTGTTTACAATATTACCTGAAGATCATTTTGAGGGTTCCAGTCTGAATCAAAGATAATACAGGTATCAGCAGCAGTAAGATTTATTCCCAAACCACCCGCTCTTGTACACAGCAGAAAAACGAATCTGTCAGAATCAGGTCTAGAAAATCTATCAATAGCTGCTTGACGAAGGTTGCCCCTTACTCTGCCATCAATTCTTTCATAAGGATACCTAGGAAAACAGAGTAGTATTACAAAAAAGGGACTCAGAAACAAAAAGTAACTAGATTAAGAATGCAGAATGAAACCAAAATTCTGTCTCTCCAAATGTACATACAAAAATTTGCACAAAAATGGTGAAGTATAAAGAGGCAGGAAATTACACAGCGGGCTTCTCCACATTTTCTACCTCTTTTCCCTTCTTATCGAATTCATTTTAAAACCACAGGGAGAAGATATTGCACTAACAAGATTATTAGCTATTGAAGTAAAGTCTCAAATTTCAGATTATTCACTATAGTATACAGAAAAGAACATTACTCATGAATTGTACTTTGCTGTGATGTTTTACCCAGCATTAAAAAAATGACATGTATTATAGATTCAACAAAACAACTAAGGTAGTTAATTTTTTTAACCATTGTGGCTATTAGCAAACAACCTTTGGTTACAGGGTGTGCCTTCGTCCTGGTTGAGAACAAGTTTTAATCTTATTCATAATGTGTATTCCTGAATAACTGCCAAGCCCAACCATAAATGAAATGGTTGTCTGTTGATGATGAACAAAAGGTTACAATTAACAGTACAATTATTGCTATTCTTATGCATGCACCATTTTTTCCCCATTCATAATGTTAATTTCCCGTGGTTTCATTGTTTCCTCTCTTTGCAATGCAGGTTAAATACTTGATTACATGTTGAATAACCGCTATTTCCTTGAACTGGATTTTATTGTTGTTCTCACCGTCTTTGAATGAGGTAGTCTTCCAGTATGTCCAAGCAGCGCACCATCTGGGAAAAGATAAGCACCCTGTGGCCACCAGCCTTCAGTTTTGGCAGCAACTTGTCTATCAGTACAAGCTTGCCAGCAGCCTGGATCATTGCCTGGAGCTGAAAATCTGGAGAGTCGGGATTGTGTGTTTCTTTAAACTCTTCCAAAATTTTCTCTTCAGCACCTGCAGAGATTGGACAGCAATTTGTGAATACTCTAAAGGGTTTATTAATAAAAGCACGAGTTTGCCTTCAATTCCCCATACAATGTCTAAAGAGTTGTATATGTAAAGAAATATTTACATAGCTGCATTTAGTTAACTAAAAATAGCACCGAAAACACTAAAGTATAAACAAACAATAAAAGCAAAGCTTCCAGCAAACAAGTTTCACAACAACACAGAGGTGCCAAGCCAGAAGTCATAACAAATTAGGGAGCTGAGAGTGATCGAGTAATTAATTAGTAAATTAAGGACATAAATACTATCTCCGACAGTTAGGTGGGAAGATATAATGCCAAAAACAATTCCTTTTCAAAAAGATATTTGAAATTTATTACTAATCATAGTGCAAATATAACAGTCACTGAAGTATATGCATTCTGACAATATACACATAATTTGAATGATTATAACTTATACCACACATAACTTATACAACACAGTGGTTATTCATGACATAAAATGAAAACTGTGCCCACTTACTTTGCAAGTGGGTATATTCACATGAGAAATTATTTCAGCCACAACGTAAAAAAATATGAGCGATCCAAAAAACAGAAACTCATAACACTTTAGACAATAAAATTGCTTTTCCATGTGCTTAAAACATTTTGACTTGTGTTATGCTATTGTAAAATATTTTGCCTAATTTAATAGGAAAATAGTACAATATGCGACAGAATTTAGTTGAGAGAAGAAAAAACATAAATAAGGTCACAAAAACAGCAGAAGACAACAGAAATATTTGTGGAACATAAAACCAGATTAAGACACAATTTTTGCAATGGATTTGTGCAAGACAACCATAGTGCAAAGCAGATTTGTAATTCCTAGTTAGCACTCACATTTACAAATATTGCTCATATTCTTGCTCACAATTATTTTGATTTTAATGGGAAATTAGGCAGCTGAATCACTACCTTAGAAAAGTATCTGTATAGATCACATACTGTGTGGTGTGACCTGGAAGCAGTAACTCACCTGTGTTGGTGCTGGTTAAATTAAAAATTTAATATACTACGAGGGCGGGTCAATAAGTCAGTGACTTTTTGAATGAAACAGGTTTTTGGATAAAAAATTATTTTATTTTTCAACTTAGTCTCCTTTGAACTCTATACACTTTGTCCAATGTTTCTCCAAAAAAATTTCCCTTCCAAAAAATAAGATTTGTCAAGGTCATCAAAATAGGTATTTGTTTGTGAGATGATTTCATTGTTGGAGTCAAATCTCTTTCCGCCGAGCCATTTCTTCAAGTTTGGAAACAAGAAATAGTCACTCAGAGCTAAATCTGGAGAATAGGGCAGATGAGGGAGCAATTCGTATCCCAATTCATGGATTGTTGCCATGGAAACTGCACATGTGTGCACCCTTGCATTGTCCTGGTGCAAAAGAACTTTTTTCTTGGCCAAATGCAGTCCTTTTTTCCCCCAAATCCTCATAAAATCAACCCAATAAGTTGACATAATATTCGCCATTGATTGTTTTAACCTTTTGAAGGTAGTCAATGTGGATTATACCGCGTGCATCCCAAAAAACGGTCGCCATGACTATTGGCTGACAAACCCACCTTGGCCTTCTTTGGCGCTGATTCACCCCGAGAAACCCACTGTTTTGACTGCTGTTTGGTTTCTGGTGTGTTGTGGTGGATCCACGTTTTGCCCATGGTTACGAAATGGCGCAAAAATTCGTCCATATTGTGGTCAATTGTGAGCAAACGTGGCACCCATCATGCAGAAAGCTCTCTCATACCCAAGTGATCATTTAAAATTGAAACTATTGAGCCATGTGAGATGCCTATGACTTCCACAATCTCAGTTTCAGTCTCGGATCAGCCAACACCAGGCCTTTGGGCAGCAGATGTAAATTGTACCTTTGGATTTGACTGGATTGACATTTTGGACTTGACTGGACTGACAATGTGTTCCACTTGATGGCTTTAATTAATTATGGTTGTTTGTAATGGTTTTTAATGTAATGTTTTTTAAATGTTTTTAATGCTTTTTAATGACGTTGATTGTATGGTGTATTTTAAATTGTATTGTGGTGTTGCGGCCTGTAGTGCTGCGAATGTAAGCCGTGCTGAGTCCCCCTGTGGGGGTGAGAAGTTACGGGGTACAAATACCACAAATAAATAAATAAACACCATATCGTGAATTTTTTCAATTGTTTTGGGTGTAGAGACCTCAACTGGGCGTCCAGAATGTTCGGCACCTTCTGTGCTTGTATGGCCACAACAAAATTCAGTAAATCACTTTTTTACCATTGAAATTAATGGTGCAGAGTCTCCATAGTATTTATCAAGCTTAGCCTTGGTTTGAGTGATCCCCCCCCCCCGCAAAAAATGCTTAATGAGCACACGAAATTCACTTTTTCCATTTTCTCCTTAAATCACGCGGTAGTCTGCTATCAATGGCTGTCCAACACAATCTAAATGACGCAGCTTGTTCAAATTTTGACAGGAGTCGACTGACAGATGCCTGTTGACAGGAGCAGTGTTGCCCTTTCAGTTAAGAGGCGGGAAATTCAAAAAGTCATGGACTTATTGACCCGCCCTCGAATTAACCTGAACTAAACTTTATTATATGTTTTACTTCCAGCAAGTACTGTGCATTGTCGAAGGCTTTCGTGGGCAGAATCACTGGCCTTCCTCTGGACATATTCCAGCTTGTCAACATATGTCAAATTCAACTTAAGAACAAGTTCACAGAACTTATTTTGATTGTAACTTGGGGATTTCCTGTATATTATATATAAATTGATGTGGCATGAAATTATGATGTTTGATATGTTATAAATCCTGAACTGTTGAAAGCCAGTGTGGTGTAGTAATCTGAGTGTTAGATTAGAACTCTGTGGGATCAGTGGTCAAATATCCCCATTCAGCCATGGAAATCCAAGAAGTTTTAGGAAAGTGATATTTTCGTAGCACAAAAAAGTGGCAATGGCAAATCTTGCTGAAGAAATCTTTCTGAGAAATCCCTGTGACAGGTTCAGAGTAAGTCTGAGATGACTTGAAGGCACACTACAAGTTATAAGGAAAACTGAGATATGAAGAACTTCTTTGGTTTTGCTACTTTGAAGAATGGGGAAGGGGACTCTAACGAAATAGAAAAAAAACCCTGACAATGCCAACACATGAGCAAAACAGAGAAAAATATTTTGCTTCCACTACATAGCAAGCAGCATAACCCATTCACATTAAAATAACAGAGACAAAAGAAAAACAATGTTCTGATACTGTAAATAGTGTTACATATAAATATTGGTATCACCACACAATCTGGTGAGATGTGTAGAGAGTTAAGCATTAACTGGTAATGGAAAACCACTCATTAACATTTTCGAGGGGGAATAATACTTTTTCAGACCTACTCTGCAACTGTGGGTATAGTTCAGCATTGTTCCTTTAAAGAATGATGTTCACATCAGTCTGTGCAATACCTGGAATTCATATTTACCATCTTATTGTGTGCCTTCAAGTCATTTCCACTTTGGGGATACGCTAAGGCAGTGTTTTTCAACCATCTTAATGCCGCGACCTCTTAACATAGTTCTTCATGTTGTAGTGACCCCCAACCATAAAATTATTTTCATTGCTACTTCACAACTGTAATTTTGCTACTATTATGAATTATAATGTCAATATCTGTTATGCAGGATCTATTTTTATTCACTGAACCAAATTTGGTGGGGTTGATTTTATCATTTGGGAGTTGTACTTGCTGGGATTTATAGTTAATCTATAATTAAAGCGCATTCTGAACTCAACCAACAATGGAATAGAACCAAACTTGGCACATAGAACTTTCATGACCAACAGAAAAACCTCGGTTTGGGTGAGCACTGACCTTAAATTTTGGAGTTGTAGTTCGCCTACATTCAGAGAGCACTGTGGACTCAAACTATGATGGATCTGGACAAAACTTGGCATGGATACTCAATATGCCCAAATTGGTGGAGTTTGAGGAAAATAGACCTAGACTTTGGGAGTTGTAGTTGCAGGGATTTATAGTTTATTTATTTATTTATTTTGGGATTTTGCCCCGCTCTTCTCAACCCCCAAGGGGGACTCAGAGCGGCTTACAGTACGGCATAATTCGATGCCCACATAATAACAATATAAACCCCAAAACACTTCAACAATTAAAATACATTAAAAATACATTAAAATACAACTACATTCAACTAGTTCACCTACAATCAAAGTGCATTCTGAACCCCACCAATGATAGATTGGACCAAATTTCCCACACAGAAACCACATGACCAACAGAAAAGACTGTTTTCAGATAGTCTTTGACAACCACTCTGACACCCCTTTGCGACCCCCCCGCCGGGGGGGGGTCTCAAACCCCAGGTTGAGAAACGCTGCCCTAAGGTGAACTTATAACAGAGTTTTCTTGGCAAGATATGTTGGTGTTGTTTTTTGTTTCCTCCAAGTCTGAGAGAGTGGGACTTGCCCAAGGTACTTCCATGGATTTCCATGATTGAGTGGAGGTTTGAACCCTGGTTACAGAGTCACACTCCAATGCTCAAAACTCTGCACCAAGCTGTGTCATTACATGACCATCAATTTCCTGGTAGAAAATGGTTGACAGATGGATGAAGTACTGAATAACAAAACAAGCATCAGTTCCCTGATCATTTCCTGCCAAGTGTTAGAAAGTGCAGGAGCCTGTTGAATTGTTGCTGCTTCTCCCACAAATTTAGCCTGTAATTAGTACCAATCAAAAAGCAGCACAGACAGTAGGAGACATTTAAATAAGTCCTCTTCAGGTCAGGTCAAGTAGATTAGGTCAAACTTTCCCAAGGTATATTAAATCAAAGAAAAAGTCAATATAAAAGACATCTGAATTTGCACATTTATAAATCCTATTATTGAAATCTTGGCTGAAAAGAAAACTACAAGGAAGCAGCCAACGGGTAATTAACACACACCACTAAACAATGCTTAAAATCTACATTACTGTTTCTGTATTCTACAAACAATCTATGCTATTCTTGTAAGAAAGAAAGTATATTGTAATTTTAAACAAGCATCAAAGTCATCGTGAACTTATAACAGGGAGGGGGTGGGACACTATTTATTTATTGCATTTGTACACTGCTTTTCTCACCCTTAGGGGACTCAAAGCAGTTCACATCAACTAAATAGCAAAAATTCACACACAGCAGCATTTCTCAGCCTGGGGGGCCGGACCCGGGGGGGGGGGAGTCATGAGGGGGTGACAGAGGGGTCTCCAAAGACCAACAGAAAACATGGGGTCATGGGGATTCTGTGTGAGAAGTTTGGCCCGATTCTAGTTCAGAATGCTCACTTTAGCCCAGTTCAGAATGCTCTTCGATTGTAGGTGAACTATAAATCCCAGAAACTACAACTCCCAAATGTCAAGGTCTATCTTTTCCAAACTCCACCAGTGTTCACATTTGGGCATATTGGGTATTTGGCCCAATTTGGTCCTGCTCCATCATTGTTTGAGTCCACAGTGTTCTCTGGATCATCCCCCCCCCCCAAACCCCAAACCCACCAGTATTCAAATTTGGACATATTGGGTATGTGTGCCAAATTTGGTGCAGTGAATGAAAATACATCGCACATATCGGATATTTACATTACAATTCGTAACAGTGGCAAAATTATGAAGTAGCAATGAAATTAATGTTGTCATGGGGGGTGGGGTTACCACAATATAGGGAACAGTATTAAGGGGAAGGTTGAGAAACACTGGTCTAAGAGAAAAAGCGGGGACACATTCCCCCTGTCAAGCTCACTATGTAGATCATCTACTAAGGAGACCAAAACTGTTTCAGTTCCATGACACAGTCTAAAGCCAGACTGCGACGGATCTAGATTATCAGTTTCTTCCAAGAGCACCTTGATTTGCGAGGCCACTACATGTTCCAAGACTTTGCCCAAAAAGGGAAGATTATCTATTATCTATAAAGAGTCCAACAGATGTTGAACGTCAAACTCAAATACCTCAATATTATTTCCTTACAATTTTCCAGTTATTAATTTTCATTATGCTAAGTAATCTTATCAGAAAATATTTACTATAATGCTTATATGGTCACAGAAAACAGGAAATCCCACATTATCTGCTTTGAACTGGGTTATATGGCAGTGTGGACTCACGATAACCCAGTTCAAAGAAGATATTGTGGATTATCTGACTTGATATTCTGGGTTATATGGCTGTATCGAAGGGCCCTAAGGTGCCATATTCTGTAGCATAGGACAGCTTCCTGCTGGGTCTGTGATAAACCTGCTTCCTTCTTGACGATCATCACCTCAGAGGTGAGAAAAGTTACTGATAACTTGCTGAAGGAAACTAGAGCATGTTCGATATTTGCTACTAGAAGGACAAAATGCTTTTTTGGTCAAAAGATGGAATACACTTGTGTTCTTCCAATTTCTACTACTGAGGCTTCAAAAGCCAGGGGAAAAATTGGTTGATGTGGTGGTGGTATCTGAGGCAAAAGGATATGGGTGGTTTTACAGGATCCTTGTGAAAGCAGTGTCAAGTCACTGAAGAAAGAGAGTGAGCTGAGGGAGAAGGAGAATTCAAAATGACACCACGTCTGCTTTTATGCATGGTGAAGTGATGGTGGTCTTCAGTGGCAGGAAAAAGGGGAAGGCTCCTTCATGCCAGTCTTCCAAGGCTGGCAGAATGCATTAGACACTGATACTGAAAGAGCCATGACCCTGCCAAAAAGAGATAACTAGTTTAGCTGTTACTATCACCAGTGGTACCTACATGATTGGAAAAACAGTAGTGGATAGTGAGGTAGTTCACTTGAACACCTGTAGTACTTTGTGAGACCAGAAAAGCTGGGTATTGTGCTACTTGTCCCCGTTACCCAGTTAAGATAAAGCGATTTCCTTTCCTACCTAATGAATGATGGTGAGAGAGAGATAAATAAAGCTGGAGGAAAACAGAATATACGCCTTTTGCTCCTAAGGTTATTCAAGATCAATACAGAAATCACGGCCCCCTTGTGATAGATACTATTTGGGGGTAGGGGGGTGTCTCTGGCTCAGATGGAACAAGAAGGTTCCGTTGTGCCTTCTTTGGTAGGAGAGCTTTATTATTTTCTGGAAAATCTACAAACTTGTGTATTTAGATTAGTATTCAAATAGAAAATTGTGTTTTAGTTATGGCCTGAAAATGGCAAACTTCCATCGGAATGCTTTTAAAAGAAGGAGAAATCAACCCTACCGTTGATGAGATATGGATGGTTGCAGCATTTTCTTAATTCCATCATAGTGTTTAACAGATTTGGAACATTCGCTTGACCACCCCCTTTTGATAAAAAAGTGAAATTCTTTTCAAGAATAGCTCTGTAGTATTTCTTCTGAATATTTGTCAATTCAACTTCAATTATGGTTTCTTCCTTAGGGGCCAGGTTCTTTTCCACGTCTTCTTTAAGACGTCTCAACATCATTGGTTTTAGGATAGCCTGGAGTTTTTGAACCTAATAAATAAAGGGTTATATTATGAATGATGCACAGAGAACACAAAATGCTTCCCACTTTTATTTTCATCCTTTTAATACTTGAAATCAGAGTTCTTATATACTTATCAACAGCTATGCTATCATCATCAATGAAAACGGATACACATGTTGAAAATGTTCATATATTAAAAAGAACAATAAACTTTAAAACCAAAATTAGGATTGAAACAAAATAATGACACATGTTTTGATTCCTTTTTCCTGCATGACAAGGAGTTGGACTGGATTGCCCTTGTGGTCTCTTCCAACTCAGTGATTCTATGATTTATTGAAAGAATACCTTCCTGGAGGTACCTTCTATCACTACTGGTAGCTAACACTGAGGGAGAGGAAACAGGACTTTCCCACCATGTCCTTCTGAAAGACCAGTTTTTTCTTCTTTTTCTTTTACTCTTGGTCCCCCTTTTCCTGTCTGTTCTGTCTTCTTATACTACAAGCCTCAGTTATATTATATTATATTTATATTAGCTAGCCAAAAATACTTTTAGCTTAGTAGCAGGATACATATGTAACTTCAGTTCAAATCAAACCATCCTCACTGCTTCCACAACAACATAGATATTTCAGGGAAGATTTTTAGGCTATGAATTCTAGAGTACATGTATAATGGCAAAGTCTGATTTAGGCCACAGTTGCTGAAGATGCCCTGAATTTAGATTGAAAAGGTTCTTCTCACTGTTGCCAAGCACCCATGGATTTCACTGAACACTTATAGCGTTTTGTTGTTGCTATTGTTTGGTTTGCATACAAAAACTATTTACAACATCAGCAGGTACTATTTATAATTTTTAGTAATACCTTTTAATAAGTTTTCATCTTACATTTTAGAAGTTTATTATGGTTTTCAAATTAGAGCGAATTACGTTTAACTTATTGTCTGGAAAACCAAGGGTTTATCCTTAGAGCTTGGCTACTCTATTCTGGATCATACTTTTCCTGTTCAAATTTAGCTGGACATGTTACTGATCGGTCCTTATTAACAAGGGTCTTTGCCAGCTACCTCTGCAGCAGTTGGGGCCAAACAAACAATGCAACAAAGCCATTGGCCATCATCTATAACTGCAGGCAATTTCAAAAAAGGATCAGAAGTGCAAGCAGTCATCAGAGGCAAACGTTACTGCTCATGACTCCATTTGGTTTGCTGCAAGATCCAAAAAAATATTTCCTCCATGCTGAAACTGATTTTACTTAGCATAATTACTTTTAAAGACTGGCTCCTTTAAAAAAAAATGATGTCATTTTGATTTTTAAAATGTACCTTCAATCCCTTCTGTTGATTTTTAAAATTGTAAGCTGGCCCTCATATTCTAAAAACTAAGAGCAAAGTCCAGTAAATTGATCACATTTTTGATAATCTGGTTAACATGTTTAAAAAATTGTTATTTATTGTAATGACAAAAAGACTCAATTTTACTTTTCCCCAACAATAAACTTATTTGAATTTATAAAATTGGAGTATAAGTGCAAGTTATCAAATGTGATTATGATTAAAGTGTCAATTCATCCTATTATCAATAAAATAATAAAATGTTGTTTAATAAATTGAATGCTTGACCATTATTGTACAATGTTCTTCTAAAAGCTGAATGTCAAATGACAAATCCAAACTATTACATTGAATAGTTACATGTATTTAGGATTACAACCTTGAATCCAGTTTCCAAAACTAAAATATCAGTCCTTTCTCTGATGAACAACAGACTGCAAAATAACAAACACTACTTCTGCTCCAAATTACTGAAGATATTTAGTCCACTGAAAATCTTCAGTTTGCCTTTATACGCCACATTCATATAGTTTACTTGAAGACATCAAGAATGAGTTCATGTATGTATCTTTCCTATTTCTCTCCTTGTTCGTATAAAGCAATGCCTTAAGTGAGACAACCCATTCTGATTTGAAAGTTTGCTTTTTCTGATTATTCAAGTTACAAACCTTCCACAGAAAAACCAGAAAGGATTACCATATATTTTGGTGTATAAGATGACTGGGCGTATAAGATGACCCCCAACTTTTACAGTTAAAATACAGATTTGGGGATATACTCGCTGTATAAAACCACCCCTCTTCCAACACACACCAAATAAAAATTTAAAAAACATCAGATTTGATTTTAAATCCAAGACTATCAGAGTGGCATCCAGCTCTTTGGCTTAGAAATGGAGATGGGCACCAACCCCCAGAGTTGGACACAACTGGACTTAATGTCAGTGGAAAACCTTTACCTTACCTAGAGTGAGCCCAGGTGCAACAACAATAATAATAGAACCTTGGAGTTTGAAGGGACTCCAATGGCCAAAGAAGAACATACAGCCAAGCCCTCATGACAGGTGGCCATACAACTCTGCTTAATAATAACAACAATAGAACCCTAGAGTTGGAAGGGACCCCAATGGCCACCCAGTCCAACCCAACTCACTCCTGCCAGGCAGGAAGACACAATGCAAGCCCTCCCAACAGGTGGCCATCAAGCTCTCCTTGATGATGATGATGATGATGATGGAACCCTAGAATTGGAAGGGACCCCAATGGCCATCCAGTCCAACCCAACTCACTCCTGCCAGGCAGGAAGACACAATGCAAGTCCTCCCAACAGGTGGCCATCAAGATCTCCTTGGTGACGATGATGATAATAATAATAATGGAATTCTAGAATTGGAAGGGACCCCAATGGCCATCCAGTCCAACCCAACTCACTCCTGCCAGGCAGGAAGACACAATGCAAGCCCTCCCAACAAGTGGCCATCAAGCTCTCCTTGATTATGCTGCTGCTGCTGCTGCTGATAATAATAATAATAATGGAACCCTAGAATTGGAAGGGACCCCAGTGGCCATCCAGTCCAACCCAACTCCTGCCAGGCAGGAAGACACAATGCAAGCCTTCCCAACAGGTGGCCATCAAGCTCTCCTTGATGATGATGATGATGATATGATGGAACCCTAGAGTTAAAAGGGACCCCAATGGCCATCCAGTCCAACCCAACTCACTCCTGCCAGGCAGGAAGACACAATGCAAGCCCTCCCAACAGGTGGCCATCAAGCTCTCCTTGATAATAATAATAATAATAATAATAATAATGGAACTCTAGAGTTAGAAGGGACCCCAATGGCCATCCAGTCCAACCCCACTCCTGTCAGGCAAGAAGATAACATCCAAGCCCTCCCAACAGGTGTTCATCCAGCTCAGGTCCTTCAGGCTCCTGCAGCCCCTCTCCTCTCTAGACGTGTGTCCTGGAACGTGTAGGTGGTGGTGGCAGAGGCAGCAAGGAGTGGGAAGAGGGGTAGCGGGGGTGGGGGAGATGTCCCCCTCGGCTGCTTCCACCCCACCCCCCGCCTTCCTTGCCCTCCCCGAGCAAGCCTGAGGAGGAGGAGCAAGGGAGGAGGCGAGGAGCATGAGGTCATTTTATCTTAAAGAACAGCTGGGGATGGTGGCCTGCTGGGCTGCCCCCACCTCCTCGCGAGCTTGGAGCAGCTGCTGTGAGAGCCGAAGCCGGGGGGCGAGGCACAGCCTGGCTCCACCCCCCGGCTTCAGCTCTCACAGCAGCTGCTCCAGGCTTGAGGAGGGCAGTACCAAGCCAGCGGTGGTAGAGCCAGCACAAGGCTGGCCACAGTGGAGACCACAGTGGCTCTCACAGCAGCTGATCCAGGCTTGAGGTGGAGGCAGCACCAAGCCAGTGGTACTGTACCAAGCTCGCGAGTGGGTGGGGACAGCCCAGCAGGCCACCACCTCCAGCCGTTCTTTAAAGTAACAAGGCCTCACGCTCCTCCTCCTCCTCGCCCCTCCTTCCTCCTCCTCCTCAGGTTGCGCCGCTCGGGGATGGCGAGGGAGGCGGGCAGCTGCCCACCTGCTGGAGCAGGTTTCAGCTCCCACAGCAGCTGAAGCAGAGACCAAAAGGACCCCACGATATCCAGCATATAAGTCGACTCCCCATTTTGGAGATTATTGGGGGGGGGGGTTCAAAAGTCACCTTGTACCCCGGAATATACTGTACTTTCATATTTACAACATCATAATTTTTCTACTACCAAATAAATAAGGGACACAGATCAGTTCTTAAAATACACAATACAAATACTTGCAGCCAATGGTCACCCTGTATCTGCAAAACAGTGAAATATAAGATGGATAAAAAAGCAGTACAGTATGAGGAGGTCTCAGCAAATGAAAGCTCGGTAGCTTGAAGCTAAAAAATACTGGTGCGCTGAAAAGACCCCCATGCCAGGCCAAAATCACTAAATGCGAATACACACACATGCACACAAGTAGAGGTCTACGGCAGCAAACTATCTTTTGGCGAATTAGTGCAATAAGCTTTTATGGACAAGGAAATGAGTTTGGTTCCTCTCAAGCTCCAGTGACTGATTTTGGGGCACTGGGTGTCTAGGCATGGTTGGTGAGCCTCCATCATCAGGAGCCTCAATTTGAGGCATGCTTTCACTCAGCCCACCATCTTTAGCCCAATGACTGTTCACAGGTAAAAGGTGATTGAGTTTCCTGCTATCCACATAATTATACAGCCTAACAACAAGAAAAAAGTATTGGTGTCTTGGTTTTTAGGCCTGTTACTGGGGTTATTTGGGGTGCTGATTCAGAAAATTGCATTGGAAAGACCACATCAGCTCTAGTTTCTTAGATATGGTTATCATGGTTTTCTATGGGTGAGCAGATGGTGACTTTTAGATGTATCACAAAAACGAGAGAGGATAGGGGAAACCTGATGCCATTTTTGGAATCAGCAGGTCAAATATACCCACTGAAACAGGTCTAAAATTTAAGGCATCAAAATATGTGTTGGCCAGTGTTATATGTGAAGGGAAGATAGCTTAGAACAGGGGTGCTCACACTTTTCCAGCATGCGAGCTACTTATAAAACAACTAAGTCCCAAAGATCTACCTACCCACTACTCAGAGAGCCATTAAAGCAAAATATTGGGAAATTTATTTCAGTGAGAGCCATATAATACATTTTAAGACTGAATTCAACAAAATGTGAGTATAATAAGCCCCTGAGCATTCCTCACAAATGGCATGGGAGCCATACACACTGTGCCTGCGATCTGCCTGGGATCTACCAGGACGCCCATCGAGATCTACCAGGACGCCCTTCGAGATCTACCAGTAGATCACGATCTACATAATGAGCACCCCTGGCTTAGAAGAAGCCCTGTTTTATTTTTCCCTTGTTGCTTTATCAAGAAATGGAATGACAAGACATCATCCCATTTCTTGATGAGCAACAAGGGAAAAATAAAACAGAACCTCACTCAATCATGTTATATTAAAAATAATAAATTATTGTTTCAAATATTTTCAGATAGGAAAAGGAAAAACTACCAAATAATTTACCTGTTCTTCAGTTTTCAGGTCACCAAACTCTTGCATGAAAGTGGATTCTGAAGGGAAGCGGCTTGGTTCCAAAAAATTGAGTAAGCTGAAGAGCTCTTCAACCGTGTTTTGTAATGGAGTACCTGTAAGCAGCACCTTATGTTCCTGAAAGAAAGAGCCAATCAGGAACAGTCCACAATGATGAACGTTCAAAACAGCAGATAATCTCATGGCGAATTTCCTCCTTCTACCAATCCACAATCACTTCTCTACAATTTGGCAAGCAACAATTCCAGGTATTCTGCTACTTCCAATCAGGGCAAGATTTCTAATATTCTACCATTCTCATCGCACCACCATATCAAACAAAACGTTTCTTCCTTTACACAGCTAATTTTATTGCATGTTTGTATTTGATCATTTTTAGTAACAATGCAGTGCCTGAATAACCAGAAAAGGCTTCTAAAAAGAGTAAAATCATTTCAAAACATATCCTGCACCTTTTTTCCTGCCACTAACAACAGCAAAGAAAATACCAATGGACCCATGAGCCAAAATACTAGGATATGGTGAGGAAACAGGAATTAGAATTGTGACTTTCACTTTTAATGTATTAGTAGCAGCCCACATTTAATGGCTGCAGGCCACCTATGTTTTAATATGTGATTTTATAGATATATTTGACTATGTTGTGCCCCGCATTGAGTCGGGAGAGGAGGCAGATAATTGTTCTTATTGTTGTAATTACTATTAGTTAACCTATAATGTTACACAAAGCTAAAGGAGATACTTCTATTTCCTTGTATCATTTTTTTTCATATTTAGTGTTATGTCTTTTAAAAAAGCAGACTCATAAGAAAAGCTTAACATGAACCCACTATCCTTTTGGATTGATGAGTGAAGAGTTCCCCTGAGCCTTTAAGAGTAATGGGACTCACCAGGTCCATCATCTTGAGACCTTCCAGCAGCTTGCAATTTCTGTTCTTCAGTCTGTGAGCTTCATCAATTACCACACACCGCCATGGAATGTTACGAAGCTCAGGACAATCAGTTAGAATCATTTCAAATGTAGTGATAATTGCATGGAATTTGTATGACCCTTTAATTGCACGGCCCTGAAAGTATAGGAAGTATTTGATCCAGTTAACATGATAATAAAAATGAGTCAAACCTACATGCATCACCTTCTACGAATATTCATGATCTTATTGACTAAAGCATTGATAAGTTGCTCTCGAGGCACAAAATCTCCCAAGAGACAGGCCCTAATTCAATAACAGAGCACTGGAGTATAACAGAACTGTGGGAGAGCAGAAAAGAGCTGAGAAATAAAGTTAAGCAAAATCGACTATTTTAGCCTGAGCAAAAAAAAGGAAGAATATGGCAAAAACACAACAACTTTAGAACTAGAGACTGAGATAAGAAGTACTTTTTCAGTGCACAGTAACAAAAAAGATGTTAGTTCTCGGAGACACTGACCGTGCTACGCAACTGCTAAAACCTACAGTTTGTTCTGAGAGTTGAAACTGGAGGGCGATGGGTAAGAGACTAAGAAAACCATTGCTTCTTTAAGTAGCATCAATTACATTATATGTTGCTCCAGAGACTAGAATATGAATCAATGGATTCAAATGGCAAGAAAGGAGATTACAGCTCAACAGTAGAACTTCTTTACTGCAAGATTTATTGGAGGGTGGTGAGTTCTCTTTCTTTGGAGGCCTTTAAACAGAGGTTGAATGAACATTGTTCACAAGTTCTGAGGTTGTATATTTCTGCACAGCAGTTGGGCTAGTTGGTCCTTGCAGTCCCTTCAAATTGAAAATTGTATATCATGATGGCTGTTAATAAATAATCACCTAAATATTTTGCAAAGCACAGTTGAAAGGCTATCGAATCATTCCTCTTTAACTCCCTAATCTGTAGAGTTTTAGAAGCAAAGAGCAATATAAAGCCACACCTTTTCTGACACGTCCAGACTCCCTTAAAACAATCAGGTGCACAGTGTTGACCACATCACTTTTGTCTATTTTTGCAGACACCCTTGGTGCCATAACATAAAAAGTAATGTTTTACTCTTAAGAGCACTTTTTTAAAGATGACTTCCCATGTATCTTGTTTACAAATAAATCTGTGCTCCTAAAAGCCTCCGTCAATGTAATGCAGTTCCCCGTACCCCCTTTCCCTGCAAAATCTGGAGATCTCACCGTAAACAATGAAGACAATCGACCCAATGAAAACAATTCACACTTTGTAAAGAAATCATTTTTACAGGGAAAAAATGTTTACCTGTGCATCTTTGAAATACATTTCATACGACTGAATCATCCGTCGGCTGGCTTGACTCCCATGATATACAACAACATTCAACTCTGTCCAGGTACGGAATTCCCTTTCCCAATTGGGGATTGTGGACAATGGGGCAATAACCAAAAAAGGGCCATGGATTCCTTTTAAATATATCTCATAGAGAAATGTAATGGACTGGATAGTTTTCCCCAATCCCATTTCATCTGCTAAAATGCAGTTTCGCCTGCAATAAATTAACAATAATGTTCACTAATCAAGTTACAGTTCGGCTCTCAAATGGCATTCAAAAAACACAGTTGTTCAGTTTATCTACATACTTCCATCCCAAGATAAAGGCGCCACATTATATTGAAATACAATAGTTGTATAATTTGAAAATATTTTTTAGGTTTCATAAGAGCAAATATATCTATTTGAGTACAAGGGCTGATATTTCATAAAGTCAGCACGTTAATTTAAAAAACTCAACATTTTGAAATACTCAGAACATTACCCTTCAACAACCAAATTATACATTATGCCTTTTTATAATAACATTAATTTACATACGTGTTGTACCAGTTGAAAAGAAGCCAGTTTAGCCCTTCCAACTGGTATTCCCTGAGTTTGTTGTTAATTTTATATTCCCTGGAAATCTCTAACTTCTTCCAGTCATCAGCAGGAGGCCGCACCTGTTTAAAATACAGGACATCATATTAGTGATTTGAAAAATCACAATACTATATTAATTTTTGGTAATATTGTCCATATAGAGTCAAATCTTACCACACGTTCTGTTTCTGGCTCCCTAGCCTTTAATTTCTCAAATTCTTCGATCTTAGCTTGATCTATATCTTGCTTTAACTCCCATGTGCTGTCTTCATATGGAAGTGAACACCATTTCACCAAATAATGAGTCACAGGCTTTGTTTTTAATTAAGAAAACAAAAAGCAGATTGAATTAAAATGAGTACGGGCCCCCTAAGCATAACAGCATTATCATCTATAGCAGACCTCTGAAGACTAAGTATTACTTGCTCAATGTATTTATTAACAATTTATTTTAGTGGCAAAACCATTTCAATACCCAAGTGGCTAATAACACTGAAACAATTTTGCAGCAATGTATTTCATTATCTGATTACATTACTAGTTTTCCCAACAAGGTGGAGTTGCATTTCAGAACAAAATTCTGTTTGGAAAACTGAAATCCATCCATACAATTGAATGCTTTCCATTTAAAAGTATAAACAAAAATACTTCAGCAAGCATTTTGCCACTATTAAAACAGCAGCTCACAATTTAATTACCTTATTTAAACACTTATAACAGAATACTAATATTTACTTTATAAAACTATTTTGTTTCTACTTCTAGTGGCCCTCTAGGATTTTATGCAAGGCAACCCTAAAGACATGTAACACATGAGAAGAGATGTAACAATCTTTGGGACCAACATGGTAACATCTATGGACAGTAAATGTAAACAGAACATGTCATGTATTGCTAATACTGTTTCTAAAGAGCAACTTTATAAAATAACATTTTGTTAAATGCTCTTACCTCCCCATTATCATCCTTGCTACATGAAATATCCATTATTCTATCAACTTCAACATAATCGGGATTAAATAGTTCATCATCTATCTGTTATGGATTAAAAAAAGCAGAAATCTTTATTGCTAAATATTTTCAGTAAATGGGGGAAAGGGTATAATACATAATGTATGTTTGGCAAACTTCAACATGTTAATTGAAATGTGACAATTCAGCAAGATTGTTCCCCGTGAGGGAATCGGACTTCTCAGACTTTGTTAACTGGGCCTCTTAATTACTGTGTGAAACCTTTTACTGCACGAGAATGTTTAAGAATATTTTAAATGGAGTGTGAAATTACAATTCACTAATGAGCAATCAAAAAGGCTTATACCATGCAACACATTTAGCATTCTCCTGAAGACTGCAGCTTGCAATAAAGAAACTGGAACCATGTATGCTAAGAACTGTAAAAATATAAGTACAGAAATTGGCTAATTGCTATATAAACCAGATTTACAGATTATTTCAAAAACTGAAAATTAAAAGGTTACTAGAAAAATCATGCTTAGGAATTAGTTTCCCTCTTTAGGTTATAAAGTATTTATCTCACCAGTAACCTTCTTATTTATGATATGTATTGATATATATATGAAAACTGTATAAAGCAGTTTCTTTAAAATGGGAGTCACCACCTGACTGGTTAAAATATCACCTTAGTTCCAAATTCTTCTTATCTGCAATACTGGAATACAAAACTGGTTTACATTACAGGGATACTGGTCACTTTAAAAATAATTCAAGTTCTTAAGGGTGAACCTGCAATTTTATGAGCCTTCCAGGCAATGCTGATATTCCCCAAATTATAATTACTTCTAAACAAGTGGAAAGGTATATAAAGTGGAACACTGAAAGTTACATGAAGGCTTCTTTTCGGCAGTTTTGCAGAGGGAATCCTTCAAGTTGGGTTCAAGCTGGGTCTGGCCCCTCCTCTGTGCTTTACAGACAGGACAAAACACCTGTCAATTAACCCTACCATCTTAAGGAGAGCTAGACCCATCGACTCAGCTATGGAATGTCAACGTTTAGGACAAATAAATAAACCGAAGTACCAGGGACATAAAAATATAGAAACATGCTGACTAGGTAGGAAAGATTTCTTCCTCATAACTGCTGAAAAGGAATCTTCACAATAATTACCCATGTTCCGTTTTCCTGTAATGTGGGAAAGCAATCCCTTAAACAAGGACTAAGTAGTCACCACACCTTTAGTGGACATCAACCCACTAGAAAGACTATGCCTGCTTTGTGAGGCAAATATGTCAATCCAGTAGTATCTGACAAAAGAAGACTGAGGAAAATATGGTCACTCTACAAATCTACAACAAAAAAGCTGTCAACCATAAGCTGTAAAAGAGATAGCACAACAAGTGGGATAACCAACAAATCCTTGTACTGATAAAAATTCTAATACTCTCAATTCCAATCTGTACCACTTCTTCCTCTGTGTTATCTTAGAAGATCTGGGAAAAATGAAGGCAGAACAATCTCCTAAGAGCGATGGCATATAGAATTTATTTTGGAAATAAAGGCAAGTTCCAGACAAAGAAGAACTGAAATCTTATTATTAATATGTGACTTCTCCTGGACTGACAGAACAGCAAATTCAGATCCATGTGAGCTGGAGTAATGGCAATCAAAAACAAAACCTTAAAGGTAAGATATTTCAAATCCACCAATCTCAAGGTCCAAAAAAGGCTTCACCATGGCTTGCAAACCCATCAACCAAAAAAAAACCCTTCAGTACTCATATGAACATTTGGTACAAGGTTCTCTAGCCATTAAAATAGACACAATGACATAAGCTACATATTTTTCAGCTATGAACCTTTCATACTTAATATCCAGGCATATACTGTAATTGTAACCAGCCTGAAAGGGGATTTAACTTTTTGAAGAAGTGGGTGTGAACAAGGTGATAGAGACCAGTTTTCCTCAATGTGCATACTAAAAAGCAAGACTGACACTGCCATCCATGAGCCTTCAGGATAAGCTCTGCTCCCGTCAATCTTGATTTTTCTCAGAAAAACAACCTTACAACTGGAGGAAAGATCTACCACAACACTGGGCTCATTTCTCATGAAATCATCAAAAGTCAATATCCCCCTCCATCCAAATTTCTACACAAATCATGGTGTTCTGATTTTCTTGAGAGGCTAAAAGATCTAACCCTAGAGTGCCCATCTTTTTCACTTTCATTTGAAATATTACAGAATTCAAAGCCCACTTCCCTGATATTGCCTCTGTCTACTTAGCCAATCATCCTGACCCTTCAGGTGATTGATTAATAGTGAACCTTCCCAAAACACATGAGGCAAGGTGCCTCACATATCACAGCCCTGTCCTGAACTAAACCCAGGCAGCGTGAAACTGGATAGGTGGGCTGGTTTCCCCTCTTAAGATAGTAAGGTCGATAGGTGACATGCCCTGCCTGGGAAGAACAACAAAGGAAACAGACCCAGCTTGAATCCTACTTGAATTACCGCCTCCCCATGCTGCTGAAAAATGAATCTGAAAATTCAGAATGGTCTGGCACCAACTATTTTAGCTTTTCTTACCTATCAGAACAGTGGACCACTTCTAATGTTCCTACCCCAAATAATTCGCTCACTCACCTACCTCCAGCTCAGTTACGGCGCTTCACTCATTCACAATTCCATGCTGAAACACAACCATCAGGAATATAATCTAATAACAATTTATCCACTATGAATTTAAAAAGTGCCCATAGGAGATCATTTCCTCGAAACCAATGGTTCTCAACCTGTGGGTCCCCAGATGTTTCGGCCTACAACTCCCAGAAATTCCAGCCAGTTTACCAACTGTTAGGATTTCTGGGAGTCATCTGGAGACCCACAGGTTGAGAACAACCGCTCTAAACTATGTTGGGCCCAAAATTGTAGGGAGCTGTACAAGCTAACATTTGTACAGGATATCAGGTGACAAGTGAATAGGGAACGGCAGAGACATATGAAGAGAACCCAGTATGGTGCAATGGTTTGGCCATTGGGCTTTGACTGTGGAGATCAGGGTCTGACTCCCTACTCTGCCAAGGAAATCCACTGAGAGACCTTGTGCAAGTCACACTCTCTCTGCCTCAGGAGAAAGAAAAGATAAAGGCAAACTGCTTCTGAACAAAATTTGCCAATAAATCCCTGCAAGAAGTTTGCCCTAGGATTAGCATACATTGGAAAATATAACAACACAGAGCCTGTAAATTGGCATAATGTGCTCCCAGTGGCTGTTTCAATATCTGGTGCCAATTGAAAATTTCAAAGAGATTTGAGGAAAAGAGTACATAGAATGCATATCAATAATCACGAGAGGCTGTGGTATGAATGACTGTCACCAAGTTTACAATGATCTGAGGATTTAAAGTACTGTATATTGTCAAAAACTACATATACATACCTCTGAAAGGAACTTATTTTGCCCCTGCTTTGCTTTAAATCGTTTAATTTTCTGCTGTATTCTCCTATCTTTGTCCAACACTTCCACAGATGCCCATTGACAGTGAAGGTAAGAGCTAGAAGTCAAAGTGAAAAGGAAAAAACCAACCAGTAATACATCCAATACATACTCACAGCTTGACATTTTTGTAAAATATTTATGCAAAAATAAAATCTACATTTTATCTATTTCAAGAAATCACTGTATATTTCTGGAAAATAATGCTATATACATAAATTAAATATAGTTTGAAAAAAGGTGTGAGATTAAGCTTCTTTAATCAGAAACCGGGTTAAACAGTCTTCTACATTTAAAAAATGTCGATTTAAACCCCACCCACCCCCACATGTAATCAAGATAACACATATTGTGGTCTCTAATTCTTATTTAAAGTTACCATAAACTGAAGTCAACTTGATGACATATAACAACCACCACCTGGTCACACAATCACACTTTGTTTTCATAAGACAATTTCTGATCTTTTCAGGATGCGAGTTTGTAGAGAACAGGTATGGGAATCTCTTCTCAGGGCACTTCCAGACAGATCTTATATCCCAGAATCAGATCCCTGATTTTCTGTTTAATCCAGATTATCTGGCAGTGCAGACTCAGGGCCCTTCCACACAGCCCTATATCCCAAAATATTAAGGCAAAAAATCCCACATTTGAACTGGGTTATCGCAGTTCATACTCAGATAACCCAGTTCAAAGCAGATATTGTAGGATTTTCTGCCTTGATATTCTGGGATATAGGGCTGCGTGGAAGGGCTCTCATATAATCCAGTTTAAAGCAGAAAACCTGGGATCAGATAGTAGGATATAGGGCCTGTCTGGAAAGGCCCTCAGTCTAAGGACCTGAAAATACCTCTGAGTTCCAGAGCTTAAATCAATACAACTGTGGAAAAAGACAGAGGGCTCTTCCACACAGCCCTATATCCCAGAATATCAAGGCAGAAAATCCCACGATATCTGCTTTGAACTGGGTTATCTGAGTCCACACTCAGATAGTGTGGATTTTCCTGAGTAGATGGGACCAAATGTGATTCTAAACGAATTTAAGCCAACTCAGAAATAAGCAGGACAAGCATTTGTTATGTTTATTCAGAAGGAAGCATAATTAAATCACTTAGCAGATTTTTCTGCAGCCCTTACTATTCCCCCACTACTTAAATCTTAGTAGCAGCAGATCAGAAATAAGAGCTTTTGTTAAAAAAAGGAAGAATTTCTCAGTATTCAGCAAGGAAAAACAAGGTACTGAGCAATGATAAGAAGGGGGGATTAAGATTTATTTTTCACTACTAGGAAAGGGAGGGTCTGGCAGGAAAAGTTGGTGAACTACCTATGGGTTGGATTCCTTTAGCCATGACTGGCAAAGTTAAAAGTATTGTAAAATTCAGACAGCCATTAATATTATTAGTTATAATTCTTGTGGCTGTAGTGACAAAGGTAACAATCCATAAAAAATAATAAATTTAGTTTATACCCTGCCTTCATCTCCCCAAAGGGACTTGGGGCAGCTTACATACGACACAACGTGCCTAAAAACAACACATAAAATGAACACACAGTACAATACACAAAGTAAAGCCAATAGCACATAAAACAACCATGTAAAACTCAGAATAACATCCAAAAACCTATGGTGACAAACTGTAAACAACAGAAGGGAATGGGATAGTGCAAATAGCAGCTAAGGAACAAGGGCATGAGATGAAAGTGCAGTGTGACTATTCCACTGTAACAAGTGGGATTTAAGTATTTTGGGGGGGAATGAGAAAAAATGACAGCAATCAACAATTCCATCTTTACGTTTTGCATGTAAGTAAATGTTAGATTGGATAAGGAGGAAATAATTCAAATACATCTTAGATACTTAGAAATTTTAAATTATTTCTTACTTACAAGTTTTTGTATTTCACATAGAATTCTTCTGTTTCTACTTCCTCTCCATTCTCTATCTATAAAGAGAAATCATGAAAAAGACTATTTTAAATATCACCTTCATCTTTTGAAATATCTATCTATCACATATTATTCAAAACCAGCAAGGATTGTAACATAACAAAAAGGGTTTCTTTTACTGTGTGGAATTTTTAAAGGGAGAATGGTACAAGCAAAGACATCATCACATCTGCTTACCCATGAACATTCTGCACTACTTATTACAACTTCCCAGACATGAATTATTTTAACTCCTCCCTAACCACATGCAGCTTCATTCACAACAACCTGACCCCAACTCTGGCTTTCTGCCAAACCCACAGTGTTAAGGAGAAGCCAAGTGTACCATTTTCTCAGGCAGCAGCCAATTAGCAACTGCACTCCTGAATGCCATATGTATTATTTTTGGCTAGCTCATGGCAACTTTATATTGTGGTTTTTGTAACATGTTCATGTAGTGTTTTTAATGTGGTTTATGCTTCCGTATCATTAGTACGGTTACATAAATCTTAACTTTTTAAATTTCTAATAACAATATGAACCCGTAATTGTTGGCAATATTAATTTTATTCCGTGGCGCAACCCAATTAATTCCTGTAAGATACTTTAAGTAGAGAGCAGACAAATTAAATTAATCCAAAAATACCACATTTAAGTAAGATTAAAGCTGTGACAAAGAGCCTCAAATCACTGCTAAGTATCAGTGGTATCAACAGAAGCAAAATGTATGTCATGTAAAGCAACCTCAAAGTCTTACTTTTGAATAGTAATGAATCTTTATGAATTTGAAACAACCTTAAGTCACACTTATTAGCTTGAAGAGTTAAGGACTTTGAAGTCAAATTGATTAAGGACACTATCTAATCTTTTTTATTAAAGTAAATTGTACTTAAAAGTACTTCATTTTGGTGAGATGGTTCCTTTTGCTTGGGATGGGAATTGTCATGTTTGTAGACTTAGCACTCCTTTTTCCTTTCTAAATTTTATTCTAAATCTGGCAACTAGTGAGGAAGAAGTAGATGAACTGGGTTGCTGTGAATTTTCCGGGCTATACAGCCATGTTCCAGAAGCATTGTCTCCTGATGTTTCTCCCAAATCTATTCCTCTACCTCTGATAATGCCTGCCATAGTGACAATATAGATACTTCTGAAATGAACACATCCTTAACTGCCAAAGCAAATGATATATTGAACACACCTTGAAAACTTAAAAAATAATCCGCAGAAACAACTCAAAATTAAAGGACCTGTAGTAGGAAACATTGGTCCCTTCAGTATTTGCTATTGGAAATACTGATTGCAAATACTTGTGTTTGCAAGTATCAAATACACTGAAGTTAAAAAAAAGCAACATGGATAAGTCTCCTTCATTTTTGTGAAAATTGAGAAATGCTCAAATTTATTCACTGAAATAAACTGTGAAAAACAAGAGGCTCTAGTCCTAATTAATAACACAGTTTCATCTCAATTACTAACATATTACTGGACATGGCAAGTTATCCACAACAAGCTTGGGCTTGGATATTCGACAGTATCCAATATCATCATTTGGCTACATCATATAATATTACATTTGGGGACACCTAATTCTCGATTATGTGCAAATAATTTTCAGTTGCAGAAATACCAAGAGAAACCAGTTACACAGATAACAGTATACCTACTAAACAAGTGCATTACTGCTTGAATAACTGGAAAAACCAATGCAACTATAATAGGTGCTCTACTTCCTCTGCAAAAACTTGAATTTTTGCAATATCTTTCATAATTTTTTGTACACAGTGACTGGGTTATTTAAATAACTGATTTTAAAATCAGTTTAAATTAAACAGTGGTGTGGGCAAATTAAATTCATACTTTGAATCACATAATGTTAAAAAAACAACATTATAATATCTGTTTGTTTTATAAGAAAGCATTTTCATGGGGGGGGGGGGGAGCTTATTTACTTGTTTCTTGACAATACGGCTACTCATGATTTTCTCCACGACAGGGCCTTCAGCATCAGCAGATTCCTACAACAAAAGATTTAGCAATGTTTGAAAATGTGAACAAATGTGCAAAAAGAAGCAACCTGTTTGGATAAACTATTGAAACAAATACATTCCAGGCTGAAAGTATAAACTTAAGAAGCTCTTATCCCTTGCCTTTAGTCTGACGATTATTATGAGCTTGTGTTTCTCTATGGCTTTGATTTTTTTAAAAATAACTTCTCTCAACTTTTCCATCTTTTACATGTTGAACATCCTTGGAACACTGCATGTATTACAACCTCAGAAATGTAGCTGTGAAACTGCCTCTTTAATTTCTGTGGAACCCAGGGGGTGGGGAAGGCCTGAGACTGGCCTGGGGGATTTGCCCTCACATAGGTCTTGACAATTGGTCCTTCCTTCCAGTGAGTCAGGCAGGGAGAAACCCAATTACTGGGAAATTCATGAAGTGACGCCTGGCCATAGTTGACCTCATACTAGGTTGCCCCCCAACCCCACCCCCCTTGAGCCTTTCCAGTTTCAAGTCAGTTAGAATAGGTTCTAGGTTAAATAAAATGGCTCTTTTCAACCCAATTCCTGTTATTCCAATATTGGTCTACAAAAAACCTTTAGCAATTATTTGTTTATTTGCGACATTCCCATCCCGCCTTTCTCAACCCCGGAGGGGGCTCAAGGCGGCTTAATGACATAGGCAACTATTCAATGCCATTAAAAACAATGCAAAATTAAAATAAACATTTAAAATAGGATTATAAATATACCCAAACATTTAAAAACATTTAAACCAATATCACCATTGTTAAATCACGCTGTTCATAATCGTAATCCGGGCCATTCCAGTTGCCCTTACACATATTTCTTTTATCTGCCTATTGTACAGGTTCTCCCAAGTCTTGATCAAAGAGCCAATTTTCACTTTTTACAGAAGGTCAGGAAGGAGGAGGACAATCTAATATCCCTGGGAAGGGAATTCCACAGTCGAGGGGCCACCACTGAGAACGCTCTGTTTCCCGTCCTTGCCAGTCGCGCCTGTGAAGAAGGCAGGACAAAGAGCAAGGCCTCCCCAGATGATCTTAAACTCCGAGATGATTCATAGGGGGAGATCTGTTCAGATACGTAAGCTCGGCAAAAATCATTCAGGGCTTTATAGGCTAAAGCCAGCACTAGAGACACTGTGAGGTGCTGTAATTATAAGCTAAAATTTTAGTTTTGACTGAACACTCTACAATGGTACTTGAAATTTCAGGAGCTAAACCAAACTGAGTTTAAGAGGCCTTGCTTGTCTCTAACATGTGATAAAAGGCTGAAATGTGCTATCACTAAAGGCCAAACTGTTGACTAACAAGAACTAAGGAGTATAATAAAACTACAGATGGGGGGAAAGCATTTTATTGCCTCCATAGAATTATTCTGTTAGTCCCTATTACAGTGTATTGGACTAGATGATTCATGGTCTGAATCAGAAAATATTTCGAGATATTTCTGGTAAAATTACATTTTGCAATAGTTAAGTCTTCAAGTTTTTCAGTGAACAGTGAAATTATTTAACATCTATAGCTAACCAAGCCCCTTCAAATGCTAAAGCAATACTGAAATCCCCATCCATCTACTTTTTTCTGAAGGTATTAAATTCAGGACATATTAAAGACAGCTTAGAATTTGAATAATCGAATGAATAAGTAAGTATGCAGAGTTTCACCAATGGCTTTACAAGTTAGTTAAGTGAAGTAGGGATATTAAAAGACCCTTAAAAAGGTTGTTACAGGAATCATTTCACATTATCACCCTTCATTTTATTCAACCTATTTTATCCATCATTTACATTGAACAGAAAATAAAGCATACCCTGCTGGTTACTACAAGACAGTAATTTCATAAAGGGGTTCTTATAGTGCCTGACAGCAGGAGACAAGCTTGAGTGGTTTATTAAGTCACAGAAGCCAGACCACTGAATTCACAGAGGTAAATTCAGTCTCCTTGGAGCCTAGTTTTAGGCTTTTCAGCAGAGACCATTAATTTCACTAAATTGTGTTGAATTAAATATTGTAGGCTTGTAAAGAAAACCTGAATGAACACAGCCTTTAAGAACCCAAACAACTAATTTCCTTTGGCATGTTGAGCCAAGCTGAAATGGAAGTTCCTTGGAAGGAAAGCCAACACTATAATGTTTTACAGCCCGAGTCGTAACAGAATTTTCAGTCTACTCCTTTGCTTGAGGATCAGAAATAGGAACAAACCTGTTGCTCTGACTGAGATGTGTTTGAAGGGGAGTTTCTTCCACCATCATCAGCTTCTTCATCAGAAATCTTGAACTCCAGGTCTTCTGTGTAACGCTTTCTCTTTACCTGTCTGCTAGAGCGCCTCTTCTGTAAATAAAACCACTAGCATTACATATAGGTTTTCATTCTCTTTGTACAGACTGCAAAAAGAGGCCATGTCAAATAAAAAGAATAAAGAATGCAGGTCACCATACCTGTTTTCCACATTGATTCTTATTATAAAAATCCATTAAATTTTGGAAATAAACCGTATTAAAATATGAAAGAAAACAACTAAAACTTCTCAGTAAACATGCTAGCTGCCATAGATAAAAAAACGAGTAGAACACAAAAATGGTATTCTTTCTAGAAGCAACTCATTTCAGAGTCACAGAGTATTTCTTCTAGGATCCAGAGTATTATTCCTAGAAGCAACTCACTTCAGGCTATGGGAAAATCAGCAGAGAAGAGAAAGAATGGTATACTCCTAAACTCCAGAGAAGAACCATCCCATGTTCTCTGCCAGTCTGCAGCACATTATCCCACCCATCAGCTGAGTGAAACAGCTGAATTGAGGATAAGAAGCAGTAGAACTGCAAAAAATGTCAGCTAGTATATATATAGCCATGGCTACATCTGTGTAGAGGAATCATCAGAGCACATGGAATTATGTGATTGCACTCTACCAAAGTGTCTTTACTGGTCAAGGCAATGTTTATGGAACCATATTTTCCTTATCAGGACAGGGGATGAGTCTGCCTATCAGAATGAGGTGCTCTTGTGGTGCAGGGACAATAACTTGGTTCTTAACATCAATAAGACCAAGGAGTTCTTTGTGGACTATAGAAAGACCAGACCAGAAATCCAGTCTTTGGTCATAAATGGAGACCAAGTGGAGTGGGTGGCTAGTTTTAAGTTCCTCGGTGTCACTGTTAGGGAGGATCTGACCTGGGGCACTCATATGGCAGCGTTGGTTAAGACGGTCTAGCAGAGATTGTACTATCTGAGACTTCTAAGGAACAAACGACTGAATGAAAAACTGCTGGTAACTTTCCACAGCTGTGCTATACAGAGTGTCCTAACCTATTGCATCTGTGCACGGTTTGGTAACAGCACAGTGGCAGATAAGAAGGCGCTCCAAAGGGTCACCACTACCTACTGCACAGAGAAGGTTAGGTTGCTTACCTGTAACCGTGTTTCTTCGAGTGTAAAGTCTGTGAAATTCACACAACTGGGTTTACTTCCGCGCATGCGCAAGAATCTCGGACATACTAGCTTTAAATAAAGAATTTACATAAGCCCCTCCCACTCCCCGCCCCCCCTCGCCCCCTGATTGAGCTACCTAGGCAGTTCCTTGCCGCCAACAGCAGCAGAAACCTAGGGCATGACACCAGAGGGGAGGACGGGGGGGGTTCTGTGTGAATTTCACAGACTTTACACTCGAAGAAACACGGTTACAGGTAAGCAACCTAACCTTCTTCTTCGTGTAGTCTGTGAAATGCACACAACTGGGTGACTTAACAAGCTCATGTACCTGGAGGTGGGTCATGCCACACAGGAGAAAAGGACGGCTCTGCCAAAGGATGCATCCTTCTTAGCGAGAACGTCGAGCTTGTAGTGGGCTGTAAACGTCGAGGGGGTCACCCAAGTAGCAGCCTTGCAAATTTGATCAACAGGGACACCCCGCAAAAACGCTTGGGGTGTAGAAACTGCCCTTGTAGAATGGGCTTTAACACCAACAGGTAATTCTTTGTGGGCTAACTGGTAGGCCAACTGGATTGCCAAGACTATCCATGAGGCCAACGTTGAGAAGTAACTGGGAGTCCCAGGGAATCTTCTCTATATTTTAGAAACAACTTGGGGAACCTTTTTTAGGGGGCTGTCCTATGTAGATAAAAGGATAAGGCCCTCTTAACATCGAGAGAGTGAAGGGCAATCTCCAGGGGAGATGAAGGGTTAGGAAAAAAGGCTGGAAGGGTAATGTTTTGAGACATATGCAAATGGGAAACAACTTTGGGAAGAAAGGTGACATCCGTCCGAAGGACCACCTTATCTTCATGAAATCAAATGAAAGGTGGGTCAGAGCGGAGCGCTGTGATCTCGCTGGCTCTTCTGGCCGAGGTGATGGCCACTAGGAAGGCCGTCTTCCATGATAGATGTGATATGTGAGAGGTCCACACTTCAATATACGACAAAGTAATCACTATTGCAACTTCTATACACACTGCTAAACCACAATGTTTAAAGGGGCAGTGTCAAAGGAATAGCAAGACATAGCATATATAGATAAAAACCACTATATTGTATGGCAGTATATGCTCAATAGCAGAACAATATTACAAACAGTACAATGTAATGCAAATAATCAATCATGTGATTAATACACAGTATGAGCATAAATCACAAGCCCATATACATGGTTGGGCGAAGGAGTATTCCACTTGGCACTGAGTAACCCTTAGTGAAGTCCTGGGTATGATGACCCATGGACCTGCGACTGAGTCAATAGGGGAACCTTGGTAGGTGGCAGGGCTGGTGGCTGCTATGGTGGGCAGGCGCCAACGGCTGGAGGTAAGCTGACGACGCCAAGATGGCCGTTTCGCGTAACCTCAGGGCGCTGATCACTTCTGACCGCTCCTCCCCAGTATTGTAGTAGACCAATTTAGACTCAAAGTCGAAACGAGAGATTTCGCGTTTCCGCGTTTCAATACAGATCGCTCTTGTGAGTTATCTCCCATTGGGCTAACAGGGTGCAGTCCGAATTGTTGGAGATTAGTTTGCAACCACTCTGGCGAGGAGAGGAAGAGGGGGAAAGGCGTAGAGGAGTCCCGGGGACCACTGATAAAGGAAGGCGTCTCCTAGACAATCTGGGGATGCGAGAGGGTGGAGTCTCGCGCAGTATATTTGGCAGTGGGTGTTGAGGTGTGAGGCAAATATGTCTATTGAGGGACACCCCAGACTTTAGTCAGTGAGAGAAAGTGTCGCGGGCTGAGCTGCCATTCGTGAGTGGTGGACGGAGTCCTGCTTAGGGAGTCCGCTAGGGTGTTCTGTAGACCTGGGAGGTGAATTGCGATAAGAAATGTGTTGTGTTGTATGCACCACTCCCATATCTGAAGGGATATAGAGAGAAGGGTGGGGAGCGGGTGCCCCCTTGTTTGTTCAGGTAATATTTTACTGAGGTGTTGTCTGTAAGGACCTGAATGTTGTGGTTGGAGACCAGGGTCACGAAGGATTTGAGGGCTTTTCTACCGCGATCAGTTCCAGAGCATTGGGGAGAGACCAAAGACCGCTGATGGTGAGGTCCTGGAGATGTGCCCCCCACCCTGTGGTCGATGCGTCTGTCGTTAGAGACAATGACGGCTGCAGGGGCAAAAATGGGAGGCCCGAGCATACATTGGACCTGTTTGTCCACCATGAGAGGGAGTGAAGGACGTGTGCAGGGAGGTGGAGAACCATGGTTGGCTGTCCTGACCCGGCTGGAACACCGTCAGGAACCAGGCTTGGAGGGGACGGAGGTGGGCGAACGCAGTGACGTTCGTGGTAAACGCAGTGACGTTTGCGGGGAGGCCATATGACCAAGGATTGATTGAATGACCATGCGGAACAATGGCGTTGGGCCTGGCATTGTGGATAGAGTTTAGGAGTTTGAGAGAACGGTCTTTTGGGAGGTAGGTCTTTAGGGACATGGAGTCCAAAGTGTGTCTATGAATTAGACAATTGAGAAGGTAGGAGGTGTAATTTTTCAGGTGACTATTAGTCCCAGATTTTGTGAAAGAGACAAAGTAAGTTGATGTCAGCGGAGAATTGGTCACATGATAGAGAGGGAAAAGGTCAGTCATGAGGGCCGTGGAAGGCCGAATGAAAGGACATTGAAGGAGTATGGGAGACCTTGACCATAGAGGTGAGGTACTTCCGGTGGGAGTGCCTAATGGAGATGTGGAAGAGGCATCTTAGGGTCAATGGTAGCCATCCGTGCTCCCTTCGGGATAAAAGGGAGGGTGGAGGGGAGTGTGACCATCCTGAATTTGAGGCCTGATGAAGCAGTTGATTATAAGAGGTCTAGAAATGGTCAAAGTTTAGTATCTCTCTTAACCACAAGTAAATATCTGGAAGAGCCAGATAGAGTCTGGTGGTGGAATGGGGGACCTGGCTCCTTTTGAAAGGAGGGAGTGGGTTTTCCCAGCAAGGCAGAAACATGTCTGGGTAGACAGAGGGTTCTCCGGGGTGGGAGAGATTGAAATTTTATGGCATATTTCAGATGAACAATGTCCAGAACCCACTTATAGTGGTAATGGACTGCCATGCTGGGAGGAAAGGCTGAAGCCCATCAAGGTATGGACTAAAAGTGACGTCTTTTATTGTCTGGGGTAGGATAATGACCCTGAAGGGGGGAATCTGACATTTGAGTCCTGAGGAGGGAAAGTGTGGTCATTGACCTCCTCTGGAAGGAGAGGAGTTGTAGTATCCTCGAAAGGACTGAGGATACTGGTGGTAAAGGCGCCATCTTAATCTGTATGGTTGGTAGGCTTGGTGAGGCTGTTGCCATATTTATAAAGCGTTTGTTTAATTATGTGAGTGTTGTAATTAGGAGTCTGTCTCAGGATTGAGCAGGCCTGCCTTATCTATAGGTAAGTTCTCTATGCGGGAACGCTGGTAGGGGAATAAGGTTGCGGATCTAACCAGGCAAGCTGTCTGAGGGCAACCGGTCTAGTTTGCACCGTGTTTATCTAAGTCGTGTTGTAGGATGGCTAGAGTGAGGGCCTCCTAGTGGAAGGCCTTAGCCATGAGTTGGTCAGTTGAAGGAGGCAGGCCCAAATATAGGCACATTTGTTTAACAGGTAAGACTGATAGGCGGTCATGTATATTTCATGATGAGCCATGCGGCCAACAAGGCAGCGGGGCATAACATTTTCTTGCCATGGCATAAAATATTTTCCATTCTTTATCAGAAAGGGCAGCCTGGTTGTTTTGGGTTGACTTAGGCTGAGTGACAGTCACAATAGAATTAGTTTTGGAAGTTTGGTAACCATGGGGTGGCATACAGGTCAATGCAATAGAGGTTCAGCCCTAGAGGTGTTTGGGGCACTAGAACCAAATCCTCAGATCGAGGGAGTTGTAAATCAAGGATCTGGGGGTTCAACCCCGCAATCACTGGCTTAGAAGGCCAGTGCCTTATCCATTAGGCCACTGGGGCCAGATGATATAAAATCACCCCTTTTGTAGTTAAATCAATAAGGCAGAAATATTTGAAATCCTCTGTCTGTTGAGGATCAGGTCAATAGTATCCTCTGGCATGAAATTTGCCTTCTCACTTAATGTGGTAACTTATCTCCTACTTGACAGATGCAACTGTCTTTAGGGCTGCAAAGGTTGACAGCAGGCTATATTTAAGGTCGGGCATCCACCTCGACCCAGGCAGGCTCCAAACTCATGACCTAGTGGTCAGAGAGAGCTTATGCAGCTGATACTTAGCAGTGCGCCCCATTAACAGTGATGGCTGGAGTGGAGGGGAATGGATTGGGGAAGCAAGGGGCAGGGCCGGGGCCCGAGGAAGAGAAGTCGGGGAAGGAGCTGGTGGGGAAGCTGCCACGGATGCCGGAGGAGTTGAAGGGAAACCACGGGGGCGGTATCCGGGGAGGGAGGGAGGGAGGTTGAGGATCTTGGAAGGAGATGATCCAGGGATGGTAGATTAACCTTGGGAGCGGTCCCGGTAACCGGGCGCATCCCTGAGGAGGCTGCGGGATCTTGCGGAGCGCAAGGAGCACGCCTCCGCTGTTTGCAGCGCTTCGGTCTCCGAGGAGAGAGAGCGTGCGGGAGGGGCTTGGTCGAGAGGCAAGAAGGAGGAGAGCCAGAGGGAAAGTCTCCGTCGGTAACCGTGGAGAGGAATTGAATAGGAGGAGTTTGGGGGGGGAGGAATTTCCACTCCCAAAGGTCATCATCATCAGCCTGAAAGAGCTGGAGGGCTCGGCTGGAAAGGCAGGCATTCAAGGACTCGGAGGCTGCTGCCGGCGAGGAGCCTTGGTTGTTTTTGGGCTTGTTTCTCTTTCAGTTTCATTTGACTGAAGAGCATGTTTAGAAGTCTCTGCCTTTTAGCGGGGGCTCAGTGACGTCGTCAAAGGCCAGACCGCGAGTGATATCCCCCGTGGAGGAAAGGGGGTGAGTAGAATGCTCCACAATGGATAGAGGGGAGGCTGGCTCATCGAGAGCTGGGATAGCCTAGTCTGTTTGGGAGGCAAGGCCTGCTTGTTTTGTTTTTGTTTGTCCCTTTTGTTTTGGCTCTGATAAAGAAAGACCTGCATATATTGCAGGAGTGGGAATATGGGATTTGTCCAGGCAGAGGAGACATTTAAAATGTTTATCCTCTTTGGGGAACATAGCCCCTTATGGAGAGCATTTTTTCCTTTTAAAAAAAGAAAGAGAAGTTATCTTATCTGTTCTGGTCAGGTGGGAAGGGTGTCACGGTAATCCGTGGTCTTATTTAGTGAGTCGAGAGGAAAGAGTAGTTTGAGATGCTTTCACTGGCGAGCGGAAAAAGGAACTGCCTAGGTAGCTCAATCAGGGGGCGAGGGGGGGGGCGGGGAGTGGGAGGGGCTTATGTAAATTCTTTATTTAAAGCTAGTATGTCCGAGATTCTTGCGCATGCGCGGAAGTAAACCCAGTTGTGTGCATTTCACAGACTACACGAAGAAGAATCATTGGTTGCCCTCTCCCTTCTTTGGAAGAACTTTCTAAGTTCTGCAGCCTTAAGAAAGCTCAGAGCATTCTTAAGTATCCCTCCCACCACAGCATATTCTCTTTTTAAAATCATTACCATCAGGAAGACGGTACAGGGTAACAAAGACAAACAGACCGAGAGATAACTTTTATCCTAGAACTGTAACTATACTGAACTCCATGGATTTGCATTGATGTGGCA